>CM012437.1:26647190-27847190 GCA_003999625.1 Oryzias javanicus | reverse complement strand
TTGATCATTAACAATAGAAAAAAGCTCAAACTCTCCGACTCTTCCCCTCATTTCAGCTCCATTTTCAAGTTTGTGAATACCTCAGCTAATGCTCAAGCAACTTGACTTTTATGGTCTGTCAGCCACAGGAATCACTGCGTTAAACCTGCTGAATGCTGTCTGCTTCATCTCCATCCTGCTGCAATACAGAGACAGCCGAGGTCGTCCAGAACTGACAGGGAAATGCTGCCAAATGTGACGTGAAAGCTCAAAAACAGATGACCTTTAGATGAAATCACAGGCCAACATGCTCAGTCATTTAAGTTTATACCTACGTGACATAATTTAAACATTACTTCACTTTTAAAGGTAAAAGCTCATAGAGCTGTATCATTCCAAGAAAATGGAATCTATTTACTCGGTTAGTTGAAGTTTTCCATAGAATGAAATAGTTGACAAACATATAATTACTTTTGGTTCAGTTCTTTTATTAATTTCACGTTTGTTTATTTATAAATTATTAAATATGAGTCATATATTGCTTACAAGAACAAGAAGGTTTTCTTGGATTGATTTGCTGAATACTAACTTTGCAACAAAAAAAAAACTACAAGGAGTTTTCTTTGTTAATGCTAATGTGTAGCATTGACTGTATATGAAAACTGGACAGAGTGAGAGTGACATCACTCATGGTAAATGGTTCACTTGCTGCTTAAAAGCAAATAAAGTAACTTCAGTCAACATCTTTTTCCGTGATCTGGTAGCCGCCATGTTGGAGCCAGACGATGTCAGTAAGCAGTTGTTGGTCTGAGTCAACGTTTCTATGACAACCATTCCCTCCAATCAGGAGTGAGCTTGTTGGAAGTCCACACACCTTCCATTGAAAGTGGCTCGGGAGAATCTGTCAAACTTATGCTCAAAGTGGGGGTCAGAGGAACCACATGCTTGTACTGAGGCGCCTTATTGGTCAGTTTATAACTTCAATAACTTAAGATAAAGAAAAAATATATAATTAAAAATATTTGGATTAGCAAGCATGATTATTCTGACAAATTTAGTGAGTAATAAAAGTTTATTTCTCTAGAAGTCTATGGTGTTTTGGGTTCGTGGAACCAGTGGGTACTTCCTGTTTGGAATGTGAGGTGGGAGGAGTCTAGTTCCAGTGTTGCCAGATTGGGTCGTTTTCTGTCCAATTGGACGGCTTTGATTCCGACTTTGTGGGCAAAAACTGCTTCTGGCGGGTTTGGTTTGATGGTTTTACATTTCTTCTTTAAATAATTCTCAATCAGTCCCTGTTGGAAACATCACAAGATGTACAGTATATCTACTAATAATCTATAAATGTGATTTATATGATTGATTCTAATAATTTTTATGTCAGCACATCTCAAATGCAAACCCAGATTCCTCTTATAATACTCTAGTCTACTCATAACAGGAATTTCATGGTCTCATAGTTTTACCAAATCAAATGACTTTAATTCTTCCTGCATGAAGACAATGCAGTAAAACCTCCCTGCTCTGGTTTGATGACAGATCTCACATTCATTCAATCCCAGCTTGTTATTGCAGAATAAACTTTGGCTTTTGTTCTCATTCTCCTCTTTTAAAAAAGCGTGTGACTGAAACAGATGAGGGTCTGTGGGACAACAAATTAAGTAGATAGTAACTTGCATAACTGCAGTCTACTTTTGTTTTTGCTGTTAAAATATTGTCATAGCCGCTCTGAAGCAGCTTCACCGCTTCGGCGCACATGAAGGGGGCCATGAAAAAGTGCTGCGCTGCATGTCAGAACTGCACAGCTGTGTACACACGGCTCCTCTGTTTGCTTACCAAAAGTGAAATGAATTCAACCAGTTACCACCCGCCGCCACTTTACCTGCTCACTGTCAGTGAAATAAAAAAAAAAAATCATGTACTGAGAGGAATTTCACCTTTACTAAACATACAAGCTGAAATAAATTCAGATTTTTCTCATCCTCTTTGCTTTATAAATAAATTTACCACAACAAACCAACAGTGATCAGTAGTTTGTCTTATTTTATGCCCAAAAACAACAGATTTGACCTTTTAAACGTTGACTAAAAACCCAACAAATCTAAAGCTGACTGAGGCACCTGGAAATGTAAACATTTCCTTTTATCACAAAAATGCAGGTTAAAACCTTTCAGGTTAAACTAAAAGTTGAAACTCTGAATCACCAACAG
Organism: Oryzias javanicus; assembly: GCA_003999625.1. Classification (NCBI taxonomy): domain Eukaryota; kingdom Metazoa; phylum Chordata; class Actinopteri; order Beloniformes; family Adrianichthyidae; genus Oryzias; species Oryzias javanicus. The sequence goes on along the minus strand of CM012437.1, from coordinate 27,845,004 downwards.
TTTACGCTCAGAGATCTGTCAAAGTCAAGGCCCTCCGGGTAATTACATCCGGCCCTCCAGATCATTTTATTTTAATGTTATTATTGGCCCAATGTTATTTTGTGCTTATTTCTAACTAGTATAATTTTGACTATATATATTTTTATGGGGAGTAAAATATTGAAAGTTATTTAAGGTTCAAGTTGATATACTACGGAATAATATTCTTGCCTGTTTTTATTCATAGCAATGTTAAAAAGTTACAATTTTAAAGCTTTAAAAATTTAGTTTTAGTGTGTTCAATAAATGTTTATCCTATTCGACCTGCAACCTAAAGTGTTTTTTGTATTTTGGCCCCCTGTGTGATTGAGATTGATGCCCCTGGCTTAGAGGGACCAAAAAGAAAAATATAAAACTTTATTTATAAAGCACTTTTCATACAACAGTAATGGAAAGGGCTTTACAGGCTTAAAAAAATGAAATTATAAAATACACAGAATGCTTTCAAACTTTCTGACCTTACAAACAGTTTCTTAGTATTTGTTCAAATTGTGTTGAATCAGATGAAAACCCAACAACTGCCAAAGTCTCCTTTCTCTGCTACAACTCTAGATCCTCCACTTGCAGACAAATAGATCCATTAATGTCTTCATTCTCCTCCTCTGAGCTGCTATCTAGATCCAAACTTTACGGTTGGATAGTTCCATTATTGCTCGCCTTTTTTTTTTCCTTTTTTTTTTGCTACGCTAATGTTAGCTTGGGCCTCCGAGGTGCAATAAGCTAGCGAAAGAGTGTAAACAAAAGGCTGATGGGAAATTACTGGAGGCTAGCTTCCGCACCAGCAGACCAGCCCCTAACTTAGAGACAAATTTCTAATTAACTCTTGCCGAACTGCAGAAAATATGTCCAAGAAAACAACAGTTTTTTAAAATTTTGGCTAAAAACTACATAACCATAGTTAAAAGGTTACTGAAAACAAGTTTGCAATAGAAAAAAATAGTGGAACTATAATAAAACATAGCAAACTTGTTATGATGATCTGAATAGTTTTGTTGGGGTTCTTACCTTTTTCTCTTTCTTGCAGGAGGAAGCAGCATGGGAGCAGGTGAGCCTCGGCGGCGCCGCTCTGAGAGAGGCGCGGGCCGAGCTCGCCGAGGCCCGGAAGCAGTGGCACTCTCTGCAGGTGGAGATCGAGACCCTCCATGCCATGGTAAGAGACCATCCTAATGAATATAAACAATACAAGAGTCCATTCATCCTGTCAGAGAGAAGTGTACGTGTTGATTCCATTTATAATAAGGATTTTAAATCAAGTGTAAATAAAGTCTGAGGATTTCTTATTATTATTGTACTGATGTGAACATGTGAGATGCGACTGTTGGTAGTCAAGAAAAATTCAAAATTTTACTTTAAACTATAAACATAAAATTTGATAAATGTATTTATCATCCCTGATTATGAATTAAACTCAATGGTTGCTATGGTCCATCTCCCTCATAGAAGCAGCTGTTTTTGGCCAAAGTATGTTTGTCACTGGGGTTTTGACCTCAGTCCTCTGATTTAGGACAAACTTTTGTTTTTATTCACACAAAATGTACACAAAAAGTCCTGGACTCAAAAACCCAAAAGCTAAACCCTGTAACCCCAAAAAATGAGCAGTCATCATCTCCTGTTTGGTGTCCAGGAGAAAGGCCTGGAGACCTCGCTGCAGAACACCCAGCAGATGTACTCCAGCCAGCTCCACGACCTTTCCCAGGTGATTGCTGGGCTGGAGAGCGAGCTGGAGCAGGTGAGGAGCGGCCTGCAGACGCAGCGCCAGCGCCACAGCCAGCTGCTCAACACCAAGATGAGGCTGGAGCGAGAGATCGGGACGTACCGACGGCTGCTGGAGCGAGAAGAGGGCAGGTGAGGTCGACCGGGGCAGACTCGGATTCATCGTTCATGCTTTACTTGTTCCTCACCGAGGAACGTCGCTCCTGAGCTCTACAGGTCAAAAAGACGATCAAATTGTCATATTCTGGCACAAACTGTCAAACCAAACATTCTGCTATGAATAAGATAAAGCTTTGTGAACATGAACTTCAAAATAATTGGAGGGATTCCTGTTTGGCCATAATCCAGGTGTTGAACAAAAACTCAATGAGGCGGAGCCAGAGATGTTTCCAGATGGTGGTAAGGTGTGGTTGAGGCTGGCAGCGCTCTCAGACAGGCTGCAGAAGACAAACAGTGCATGGAAAGCTTCGGTATTCGGATCGGTTTCATATCTGAGGGCGGCTCCTGAGCACAAATCTAAACAAACACAAATCCTTGTGAAAACAATTGTTCCCGACTTCTCTGCTTTCTGACTTGTACGTGTCAGTGACCATGTAAAGGGCGCAAACGATTATCCTAGTCTGTGCCAAAGTCTTAAATCTTGTATAAACTTTCATTTGTGCAACTGTAAGTGGACGTTTGCACGTATTCCAGAAAGATCTGTTGAGCTTTAGTCAAAAAGACTTTCACTGCTGATTTATTTGTTAAAGGAAAAAATTTTCTTCTTTAAACTTAAAGAAACAGGTTGTTGTTCATCCATGAGATCAGCATAAACCATGATGCTTCCACATCCATGTTAAACATCTTTCATGTAATGCAGTATGATTCCCCCCATCCCTCTGCACCAATGGAATATTCCGTCAACAGGAAGTAAGCCAGCAGACAGAAACTCTTTGAAAAGATTTTTTTTAAACGCGGTAAGATAAAACGTAGATATCTAGGTGGCGTTGAAAATGATCATATAACCATTAAGCTGCAATAAAAGATGAAAAGTGAAACTGTTTCACAACAAATTACAAAAATGGACTTTAAACAACAACAAGAAAACTAATTAGTAGGAGGGAAGACAAGACAAGAAAAAGAAGAACAACATGAGAAGATAACTAAAGTAAAGAATGAGAAAAGGGACAGAAAAGTAGAGGAAAGACAACAGAGGGACAGAAAATACAGTGAAACATTGGATCAATTAACAACAGCTTAGTAATTTGTTAAATTTAAAAATATTAGTTTTTATCTCTATACATTTTTGAGTTAAGTAAACCATCAAGCCCAAATTTTAATTTGATGAAAACCAATATTTTAAATGTAACAGTTTACAGAGGTTTCAAAAATTCATCCAATGTTTCACTTTTTTAATTTTAGTGTACTGGTTTAGGTTTTATACACACTGGACAGGTCACCAGTGTGTCGCAGGGCCACAATCACACACCCATGAACGTTCGCTTTCGTACATAGGAGGGATTTAGAGTTACCTATGAAGCATGTTTTGGGACGGTGGAAGGAAGCCGGAAACCCCGGAGGACGAATAAATTTGCTGCAAGGGGAACCAGCTGTCTACCGTTTGTGACAGTAATACTTCTACAACATGGGTAAAAATGCAACCATACAAAGTCAAAATCCATCACAACCAGTTAACATCGGCTGCAATACGTTCAATGTCACTGAGTTGGAATAACTGGTTGCTAAGATAATTAGAAAATGAACTTGCGTAGATAAAACTACAATAGACGATCAGCTTCAGATATAAAACAGTGATTGGGTTGAAACATCGTTATTTTTAGGATGTCAAGTTCTAAATCTAATGTATTATAATGTAATAGATGAGTGATAGTCTGGTACATCTTTGCCAGAGTATTTACACTAGTGTAAAATGGTTGTTTGCGTTATCACCATTCGTGGCGTCTACGCCTATCCTCCTGACCGCTGCCGTTTTTGTATTAAATTGTTTGCATCTGGACGCAAACATAGACACAAACCGCAGCGCCAACCCCGTGTTTACGTTTGAGAAGTCCCATTGCGTCTGCGGCCTTGACCTAAATGCACACACTCCTCCCGGCTTTTTGAGCGTTCGGATCGCCGTTGTGCCGGTTTAACAGACATAATCCGGTAAATAAATCAACGTGTTTCTGTGCGTGCTGCCTTGGAGTTTACGGCGGGGTTCAGGAGGATCAGGTGTGGCCCAAAAGATTTAGACTTTGGCTCATGTTTCTTTGGTTAGACAGCTGCAGTGAACCTTTGCATAAATGTCAGCTTAAAATGGTGATTTTTGGAGTATCTGGTGATTAATTTAATACCCCCACTTTAGCCCTTTATGCTTTACATTCTGTCGATTTGTTACAGTAAAAATACTCGTTTTGTGCAGATACATGAGTCGTAATGGGCAGCCAATGGGTCTGCGCCCTTGGAGGTCGTTGGCGGTGGAGACGAAGGAGAACGATGAGATGAACGGCTTCAGTGACCCGGCCATCACACCAGACGAACCAAAGTCCGAGCCCCTGCCGGAGACTTCCTCGCTGCTCCCTGCTGAAAACGGCCTGAAGAAAGGCCTGTACAGGCAGCAAAGCCTGGTGATCCTCACAGGTAGGAGACGCGAGCGCTCGCCGCCGCATCTCCTGGTTACGATGGTTCATTCCTGCATCTTCCTGCAGAGCCGGAGCCCGACACAGAACTGCCAATCTGCACTGTGAAGACTCAAGAGATCCTTCAGGGAAACGTGGTGCGTGAGAGCGCAGAAGGTCACGGCACCATCGAGTGAGTAATCATCCTCTCCTCCCATCTATTGATCTGCCTTCAGCAGCTCTGGCTCCGCCCCAAATGGAACCATTTTCCACTGACTGTCTAACCTGCTCAGACGAATAACATCAAAGCTTTCATTTGATTTAAGGCCTAAAAATAACTATCAAATTGCACCTCTGAGGTTTTATTGAGCCTCCAGTGGCACATTCATTAGGCAAGGCGACGTCTGGTGCAGCAGACAAGCCTAGCAACCTTCAAGAGCAATTATTCTCACTTGTCCGAGAAGTTACACACGCAATAAAACCTTGAATTCCCATGAGTAACGTGCCGTGGCATTGCATGGGAATGTTCTTCCGCGACTGTTTGATGTGGACTGCCCGCCTGATGATCGGGCTTCAGGGAGTGGCTGCTGTTATTGTTAGGCGAGACATGGGCGGAATTTGTTTTTCTGTGCTTCAGGTGTTTTCAGCCACACACAGACGAAGCCCAACAAACTCGTACGCACTTACATAATGAGCGAAGAGAGCTGCTTAGATGCACAATGACTCATTAAACCTCCAGCCTCATTCGTCTTTTGGCTGTCGTCTTCACCCAACTTTTAAAAAATGCAGGTGCAATGCCTCTGTCTGTTATAAAAGACGCCTTAAAATGTTATCTGCGCATCTTCAGATGAACAAACGTTACATGACTTGCGGGATATATGCAAATATAGTTTAACATTTTTTCATGTCAAGACGTGCGATCGAGCCCCCATGATCATCCTTCCCCCATCGTGCTTGTCAACAGGCACTCATTAGCTTTGCTTTGGTTTTGGGTTACATCTCAACCGTGACGTTTCTGTATTCTTGAATCTAACTTAATCTGCCATGACAACCTGCTAAAACGGGTCATTATTTGTTTCTACTTCAATTACATTTTTGAAATCCTAATTGGGGCCTGCGGGGTCTAAGATGTAGTTCAGTCTTTGTAAAAACATTTGATTTTTTTGAAGTATAATCTCTCATAAGGATTCTTTGATGTATTTGTGATAAACACTTTCACTTACAGTTAAACCCAGTTGGAGGAACAGTTTTGATCTATAATATACACATATTCATGCCATGTATCATAACGTTAACCACATCGATTTAGCCCATGGAAATGCCGGTTGCTATGGAAAATTCAAAATTGGCTTAAAGGTAGAGACATGAAAATCATCATACAAATGTATCATTACAAGACGTGAAAAAAAACAAATGGTTGCCATGTTTCATCACCTTCACGAAGGCTGCCACTTTGACTCAAAGTGAGACATCACAGCTTATGCCTCTTTTTTTTTTAATGTTTGCAAATTTATTTTAGCTAATACACCAAAAACCTTTTTTTTCATGCAAAAAGAGTCACTAAAAATAAAAATTAAATTTTTTTTTTTTTTGTTTTACATCATTTTTCTGGAGCTCCTTTAGAGAACTTTTCATTTTGGTGTTAAATAGAAGATCCCACTAAAAGTCTTCATCGTATATTTGGTTAAATTTACAGATGTCTAAATGACATGATGGACAGTTTTTCTTATTTTTTCTAATGCCTGTAGTGAGATGAAAGTTGACAATCATTGCAAAACGTTAATTTAAATACAATAATTTTCATATATGGTATCTGTTAATCAAATTCTGAGACAAAAAAATTGTGAAGTTGATGTGTACCCTCACCTTGGTAAAGCCACTATCTTGGAATAAAAGCGACACTTGAACATCAAAATAAATGTGTCCGTATTACAAGTTACTTTGCAAAGTATCAGGATAATAAAAGGATTTATGTCTGCATTATATATTGTTAGAAATGTGTATTTAGCAAGAATAAAAAAGCAACAAAATATTTTTTTAATGCTTTTAACAATCTATCGTAATACCAATTTTTAAGATGCTGATATATTTTTTTAAAACAGACAACTTGTGGACGCGACGTTCTTCTACTCAGTGTCAACCACGCCACATATACTCTCATAGAAAGAAAAAGCTGGATTCTTGTTGGAGCGCTTTTTCTAAGAATTTTGCATTTAAGCAGATAAGAACCACGCCCTTTTGCAACATTCCCCTCCGTTTCCACATCCTAAACGGGTTTTCTCTTGACAGGACGGAGAAGGTGGATAAGGTGATAAAGCAGTGGGAGGGCTCCTTCTTCAGAGGCAATCCCAAACTGCGGAAGAAGTCGGTGTCGCTGCGCTTCGACCTGCACATGGCTGCGGCAGACGAAGGCTGCGCCCAGACCAAGCAGGACAGCCTCCCCGACGTGGAGCTGCGCCTCGTCATGAAGAGGTCCCGCAGCATCTCCACCATCACGCAGTGACTCTATCGCCGCCCTGCCGGTGATGGTGAGAATCCAGAACTGAGCCTGGGACGCCTTCCATTCTCATCACGCTTTAACCGTCAGTGAACTTTGTGTCACTGAGACTGAGACGTCCCTCGGATCGCGAGTTGCAAACCACAAAAGATTTCAAGCCCAAAAAATGTTTCTCTGTCATCCTAAAGGAGGAGAAAGTGTCTCAGATAGCTCCAGTAAGTCTTCATGGGATAAAGAGATTACAAGTACAACTTTGTGGCTTTTAATCCTGGTTTAGGAGGAGGCTCAGCGTTGTAGACAAAAGCGCAGAGGTGCAGGGAAGTGAAGGACTGTATGAGAATGATGTCAGGCAAAAGGTGAAACCACATCAATCTGCAAAGAACTGAAAGACAACACGGAAGACAAGCTGGAGTTTTTCACTCTCAGCACGCATTTGCGATGAACAACGGTTTAAATCTTTGCAGATTTCGTTGCTGATAACGTTTTCTTGGAAAAAAAGGCCTCGCCCGAGGACTCCTTAACTCCTTAAAGCCGGTGAAACTGAACCACCAACTTTACAGTTACCAATCTGCGGTGACCCCAGTTGCTGTGTTGTGTGGCTAAAGCATGTTATCATAGCTACACTGCAAGAAGCTTTGGCTTACAGTGACCTCTGCTGGGCATGTGGTGCATCGCCCATGATGTTTGTCACCTCCTGCTGAACTGCATTGGTACAAAGGAGGAAATTTACAGTTTTAGATTGGAAAAATTAAGCTAAACATTGACCCTTCTCGTGTAACCTCTAGACCCCCTGAGGTTAAATTTGGCAATAATTCTGCTCTAGACTTCACTGGCAAAGAAACATATGGCAGCTTCTAAGATGGCGAAGGCCCATAGAAAAAAATACATTTGTCATTTCTCAAGATGATAAATACATTCATCAATTTTTATGTCTTTACATAAAATAAGATTTTTTTTTTCCTTTTTTGAAACCAGTCATTTGATTTTACTCTCCCACCTAATTACCATGAATATATTATGTATATTATGAATTAATTTATCTTGAAATTGCCAAAAATATTAAGAAAACTGGATAAAAAAAGTTTTCTTTGCAGTAAGACCGTCGTGAAAACCTCTATCAATTTAGGTTTGACCGATGGTTCAAATCTATATGATGATTGTTCAAATCATATTCACTTTTTAAAGCTAATATGTGGATAATGTTTAATAATCTGGCATTTATTTATCTTCTAATGGGAAAAATATGCAGAAATTAAAATGTTTACTTGTTTCAAGCAAAATTTCAAAGCTGTGACATCGCAAAAGAAAAGCTGCTAAGCTAGGTCAACATTAGCAATGAAAATGTTGCATAACTGAGGTTGTGTAACATCATATTAGTATGTGAGAAAATAAACTAACAGGAAAAGCGTGCATTTTGCAGAAGAAGATGAAATTGTGATTTGAGGACTATGTGGTTAAAGCTATTCAGAGCAGCTAATCCAGCTAATGCTAACAGGCAATTTTCACACTAAAGTCCAAGCATCACAGTTTGGATCATTTCATGATTTTATTTGGTAACGTAAAATATTGCAACAGGAGATAAATATCAAGATCAGCTTATTTATTCTTTATTTTGTCCCTTCCCCCCCAGGACAGAGTCAAATCTAGCTTTGTCTATTTCCTAGAAAAATCCTTCCTTGTGTGGTTTAATTAATTTAAAAAAATTATTTCACATAAGTGAAAGTTTCAGCTCATAAATCTACCTTTTGAATGTTAAAAAGTAACAAATATTGTCATTGAAGTTCAAAAATTAAATCATGAACTGTTGTTAAAGTTAAAAAATACCAAAACACTAATTGAATTTGCCAAAGGATCATTTCCATATTGTTGTTATTTCCAGATTTTTAAATTTATTTGGCTTTTTCTCATTGCACAACTTTTTTTTTTTTTTTTGAAGGAGTAAAATAATGAAAAAGATGAAAGAAACAAATTTTTATTTTTTTTTTTGCAAGGGGGGAAAAAAATAAGAAGAAATAAAAGAATGTAAATAATATATTTATTAGTAGTCAAATTAAAAAATCCGGTTGTGGTTTATCTGGTTTCTCATATATACATCTATGTGAGGGGTTTATAAATTTGATCATTAACTTAATTTGGACATCATCGCTAATTTTGTAAAACCTCGCTGGTTTTCCCATGGTAATACTTCTGAAATCTCCTAATCCAAAATTCAAATCTTTGCTCCAGAATTATTCTCAAAAACACGTTTTTTCTTGACCACTTCCTCTGAGGTCTGGATGTTTTGCGCTGAAAGTGTGAAGTTTGGTGACTGCTGCTGATTCCCACACTCCTGATGATGATGATGATGAATGCTGCTCACTGTGATCCCATCTGCAGACTTCCCTCTGTGAGCCACAGGGGGGCAGTGTTTGCAAATGTTTGGCCCCCTGCAGCACCTTGTTATTAAGAGAGTTCTGTTTTGGCATCAATGAGGTTAAAACTGTAAACCGGAGGGGAGGATGTTCATGAATCTCTGTGCTTCACCTGGCTTTGCTTCAGTTTGAGAGCTCTGTGACTTCAGAAATACAAACCTTGATGCTTTTAAATAAAGATTTATCATTTCAAAAAAAAGAAGAAATTAAAGTCTTTTCCTGCTTTGATGCTTAGATGATGTGAGGAGTTTATCAAGATACAAACAACTGAGTTTACCATTTTTATTTTGAATTACAAATGAAAAAAAAACAGTATTTACAGAAAGCAAAGCAATAAATACCTTGAAATTCGCAATGCATCAGTTCAAGTCCTTTCATGTATTTTTAAATCAATAGAAACATCATTGTTTGTTCTTAGATCCTCTTGAGCTTCAAGTTCAGTCTGGTATTTTTATTGACCGTGAAAGTTGATCTGTGTTTTATTTGTTAAATCATCTCTAGGCAAAACAAAAAAAAAAACACTATTCTGACTGCTAATCTCTTGCTCTGTGGTTTTCCACTCCCGTAGAAACAGTTTGGTAACAGCACACGTGTGAAATGGGCACATGACATAAAACAGGTGCAAAAAAGTCACAAAATCTCAGTTAGCTGTGAGAGGAAACAAAAATAGAGTCGTCTTTGAAGCTCTAGTAATCCACTGGTACAATCTAAATCAGTCTAGTATACAAAAAAAAAATGTTTTTATAGAATTTGTTGTTGTCTTGGGACAAAATACTTACTAAAGTTAAACGAAATACCTAAAAATGTGTGAGCAACTTTATTTTCTATTATTTTATTACAAAATAAGACACACGCTGGTGGCATCTGTTCACTCCTAAACAACAAGTGTTTGTGGGATAAAACAAAACTAGCGTTCCATTGTTGAAAAAATGGCTTTAGACTTCCTGAATGAAGCTCATTAAAATATTAAGCTAACTGGAGTGGGTCAGCTACCTATTACTAAAGTAAAGTTAGTCTCTATTAAAATCCAGTGTAAAAAAGCCCAACCTCAAAAAAAAAGAAATAAATATATGACAGTATTAAAGGATCCTATTTAATAGGTTGTATTTAAGACCTGTGGGTCCCTATATATACATATACATAAATACACCTATATTTATATATACTGTATAAATCATTTCATATCAGACACGCCCACTCTGAGTATGCTCGACTCATCCAGCTGCCATGGACAGAGCTCTAATCTGATCAAAAGGTGCATTTTTGTCCTCTACAGACATTTAAAGTGTCACCTGAGTTCAGGATTTGTGACCTTTTCCTCTCTTCAGGAGCGTGACTTGTTGCTCGGCAAGGCTCCGCCTTCAGCGCCCGGTTGGCTCCAGACTCTTGCGTTATTGTTTATTTATGGCAGCCTGAATGAAGTGGATGGCCGTGCTGCAGGGCTGCAGGGGGTCGTGCTCGGCAAAGACGTGGCACACGTTCTCCACGCCGGCCTCCATACTTTTAGCCACGAAGCCAAACATCCTGTAGGAGCAAAGAGGGAGATTTATTTGTTAACAAAAACAAAAAGTCTGAACCAAAAGACGACGGATGTGAAGTTCGGGTTACCTTGCTCCAAAGCTGGAACCTCTCCACCATCTGCAGAAGAAAGAAGTTAATCAATAAGAGTTTCACTCAGAGCCAAACAGCTGAACAGAAACGTAGACTCACAATCGACCGTCTGGGTCCTCGCCGCTGTAGCTCAGTAAATGCGTGGGGTAATGGCGTCTGAAGAACAGCCTGTAAAGGTGAGAGCAGCCTGTAGTAGCAGTCGGGAAACATTCAGCGTGTGGATAAAGTCTCCTACCTTCTGTTGATGTCCGTCAGAGTGACGCCCTTCCCAGACACCTTCAGGTTGACTAAGGCGGGCGTGAACGAGCCCGAGGCCTTCTCCAGCATCGAGGTCACGGCTTTCTGCACGGCGCAGGGGCCGGTCAGCATCTCAGTGGGAACGGCGTCCAGGTATACGAAATTACAGGCTGACAGAAACAGGAGAAAAAGGAGATTCCATCTCGTGTTTTTAAAAAATTACCACGTGTCTGAGTTTCATTAAGCAAGTTTCTGTGTATTTATGTTATGTTGCTTCCATTTTAACCCCGACAGGAAGCTCACTCTGACATCACTAAACAAACATTTTAGATCTCTTTTGTCAGCTTGAGCATCATTACAATCCATATGAGGTTCTGAGGTGACTCCACTTATGTCACTTCTTTCCTTAGATTCACTTCCTGTCATTTGGATTTAGTTTTAACTGAACTGGAAACCTTGTTTTTCGGACAGGTGAGTTGTAACGAGGAAGCGAACCCATCTGCCCATCGGACCCGCAAGTGTTCATGCGCCCCAAATTAAAGCAAATGTTTTCTTCCTTTGAAAGTTTTATTTGTTTGTTGTATGTTAACAATTTTTGTAAATAAAATTTTGTAAATAAGTAAGTGTAAAGTAAAATAAAGTGACATTTTCACCCGAGTCTGGCAGATTATTCAGGTCTGAACCGGAAACCTGGTTGGTTAGGAGGTCGGAGAACTCAGAAAGTCTAAAGTTTTGCTCACACAAGCCTCGGCGACATGCGTTCAAGCGAATACTTCTGATAAAAATAATGTAAACTCGTGTTTCCGGCTTCCATGTTTAAAAGTCTCCCCTTCACTACGCAAGGTTTAACAAACGTTTTTGAGCTCAACGTCCAAAACGCAAAAGTTAAACCAGGTTGAATGTTGACCAATCAGAGACTCTGGTAGTGACATCCCCTTTAATTTGTAATAATCATTATAAATAATTGCAGTTATATTTATAAAACATCAAGTCTCTCGTACTGTATATTAGAATAGAGCCGTGAAAAAAGAAACGTGGAGCAAGATTTGTGAGATTTGCACCGCTTCAACATTTCGCACGAAGCCTCTTCCAACGCAGGTGACGGACATGCAATAGAAAAAGTATAAAAAGAAGCCCCTCCCTGCTTGTCCAGTGTGAACACTGTGCGCTAAACAAGAGTTCAGGAACCTATGAAAGTTTAAAAATTCTCCTTGTAAATGTAGGCTCTGATTTTGCTTTCTCTCTGTTTGGTGGTAATCATCTACGCAGACAACTGTCCAGTGTGAGTGAAGTCCTCATGATTTAACTCACCAGTTTTGGTTTGGTCCTCAGATGCTGCATTCTCGTGAGGCTTCTCTTCTGCTGCCTTCAGATCTGTGTGGAACAAAACAGAAAACTTTCTCCAACTGTGTGTTTTCAGGTGAAGCTTTCCAACAGTCGGAGTTCTCACCTTGAGAGTGGAGCAGTAATCTGCAGGGTAAGGCGTAAGCAGAGACGGTGTGCTGGTAGACCAGAGCAGACAGGCTTCCTGCGAGAACAAAACAACACTCCTGCCTTAGCTTTAGTCAGAAACCAAAGGGATGTGCCGAGTCTTCCTGGTGTAATACGGACACGACTGGAAGAAGTAAACGTCTCTCACCGAAGAACGGCTCCTGGGACGAGCCTTTGATGCGAACCCCTTTGGCCGAAGATTCAATCAGGAAGTGTCTGATCAGTTCGGATTTGCCTTCTCCTGATTCACAAACGAGAAATTTGAAAAAAATGAAAAACGCATGTGTGAAAGAAATGTTTTTTTATTTCCATTATTCTTTTTTTAATGTGGACATCGCCATTATGTTAGCTGGTAACATTGTTAGCTGGGCGGTGGTTTAAATGCTAACGAGAAAGTACTTCTGAGTCAAAGTTATGTGTCAGTTTTCTGAGTTCAATTGGTTGTAGTTACAATTTTGGAGAATTAAAAATGGAAAGAAAAATCTTGAGAGCAAAAGAAAAAAAGAGTTTTTACTAACTAAATTATAGATAAATGTAATGTCAACGACATTTAGATGCTGATTGACATTTGATCACAATTGACTAAATCTGTTTTAAATCCATGCATTCTTTCAAGTTTCATAAACGCCATCAGAGCAACCATAAAAATTGAAGCTAGGGCGGAACTTAAGGTTTAGCTTTGTTCTCTCTGAGCGGATTTATCAGAGGCACAATGTTAGCTGCTAGAAAATGGCTGCGTCTGTATTCATCCACTACTCCCTAATCCCCCAAAACGATATAGTCCGGGACTATCTGGGTATTCTAAATGGAATTTAGACACACGCTCTATACTTGGATTTTTTCTTAAACACCAAATAAGAGGATTTTATAGATCATCTCGCAATGCATTGTGGTCTATATTTGGCAATGTAGTGAGCATTTATTAAGACTGGTTTTTCACAGAAATAAAAGCTATAAAATATTCATGCAACTTAAACCATTGTTTGTTTTAAACTTTTTTTAAAACTTCCCTGCATGAACACTAAACTGATTTTTCTGGTATTTTAAACCAAAAATTTCTATCTGTACTTTTACTAACATAACTTTTATTTTAATACTTTTTATTTGTTTTCGTTTTGTAACAAACATTGATCATAAACACGTGGATGGAAGGCACTGTCTCACGAAACAAACAGTAGAACACGGTAAACTTGATTTAGATACTCAAATTTACTGGCATAACTTTTACAGGAAATGTGCGGCAAAAAAATCAGCACAAAGGAGCAAAACATAATATTTTGATAGAAAAAATGTTAAATGTAAAAACAAAACTGAATTCATAGCAACATTTCAAGAGCATAAATAATTCAGTAACTATGTTTTTTTGTGAGTTACCTTGAGACAACCTAAATTAGCAATTCATAAATACAATGAATAAGAATAATTCTAAAATTTAGGATTTTACTTATTAAAACCATGATTTTCTTTTTTTTATCTTAAGTAATTTCTTGTCCTGAAGTGATAATTCTGTGACTGGATAATCCAGACGCTACAATGCTCCTGCCAGAGCCCCACGTGTCCTCACAAGTCATTTTCCCGTCTTTCTCAGCGCTCACAGGGCCGTAAACAGCTGGTTTTGTGTTTATGTTGGGTACACTGTGGGTGGAAAACATCAGCACTGTCTCACCGCAGGATTTCACAAGATGATGTTTCTCCATTGTCAGAACGAATCTGCCTTCAGCTACACACATGCACTTTAATCCTCAATCTGTCCAAACTTTAGGAAACTTTTAATCATCTGTGTTTGATTGAGGAAACAAAAGCGATGACTCTGTGTGAGAAGTTCATTGAAGGTTTACCTGCAGAGGTAGGGGATTGGTCTACCTTCATGGCCAAGCCGAAGCTTCCCCTGAAGGAGGTGCTGTCTCTGATCACAAACGCTCCGGCTCCTTTGTCTCTCAAACAAGCTTCAGCTGGGAAGGCCAGGGGAGAAAAGGTCAGGGGTGAGTGAGAAGACAGAAACGTTACCTGGGACGTCTCCTCACCTTCTGCTCTGCTGATGTGTGGACGGAACCAGAACTTTGAGGTATCCATGACAAACTTCATGGATGGTTGGCTGCCGCTCAGACTCAAGCATCTTTGTTTAGGGGAGGACTCGGGAACGTCAACTGCAGGTTCCGGTCCGGTGCCGCTCAGATCCGGCTCCGGTGCTCCGTTGATGAGCAGTAAGGGAATGTCGTTGTGCGACCCAGAGAGGGAGCCGGGGCTGCTCTGCGTTCCTTTGCAGTGGAGCTCCTGCAGATGCTCTTTCTTTGTCAGGAAGGACCGATTCTCCAACACCCGAGTTCTTGACCTGTCACTGAAGGAGCCGGACCTGCAGGGGGGGAGTGACTCTGGAGAGTCGGGGTCTTCTCCGGTCAAGGACAGGTTGCTGTGAACAAAAAAAAAAAAAAAAAATCAATGCAACTGATTAAAATCTCCTCTCTGGTTTAAGTGCATTCACGTTGTTTTTTAAAGCAACCCAGCTCTATGCTTCAGCTTTTAAGCTTACTTAAAAAAATATTTACTCGCTTCTCATAAAAACATTTTACCCCATTTTTTCTCCACGATTGTATTCGGAATTGTTTGAATCAGTCCCGTTGGAGGGGTTTCTGTCCCACCCTCGTCGTTTTTTTTTTGTTTGTTTGTTTTCTGTGCGGGCTTTTTGTGACTGAACCTCCCATGGAGTCTATTGTTCTCCAGATGTTCTTTCTGGAGCAGTCAAAGCTGCCTGCACTCAGATACTGGGAACATGCTTCGAAGCCTTCACTGAATCCTCACCGTCGGTACATCCTCTTGATTCATTCCTAAACTCCAAAAACATCTGAAAGTTATATTTATCCTGAAATATCTTTTTTTTTTTATTGTTTGGAGTTTTGTGTTGATATAAATTATCCTCCATAACCCTGAAAGGGATTCAACAGGTTCTGAAAAAGGATGGATAACCCCTTGACCCCTGGATTTATCTCCAGTTATAAAGAATAAATCACTCTAGGTTTTGCTTTCAAGTGAATGTTAAATTAAGTAGAGATAGTTATTTAAAGTGGTTCGTTGTGTATTTGTATTAGTTGGCTATAAAGAGTTAGCTGGAAGAGATCCATCTCGTTGACGCCCTTTAAACCTTTAAGAGATGGAAATGTTTTCGATAGAGTTGACATGTCTGTGGATGTAATGAGATGTGCTGCGTTTGCCAATATTTGAAGGACTTTAATGGGAATTAATGGGAAAGGTGTGTTAAGAGTGGGACAGGCTTCAACATGATTCATAATAACTGGATAAAGTGTGTATGAGTTATATAAAAGTTGTGTTTTTTAATCATTATGTAATCTGATTTTCTCTAGACAAGTCTGTAGGTGTAATCTTGGAAATTAAATTAATATTTTTAATAACGCTACACAAAGAAATAGGACCAAACGTAAACCATTAAAGAGTATTCAAAGCCAGTTCAGTCCAAAGTATGGTAATAAGATGATTTGACTGGAGATGATGTTGCTCATGAAGGCCAAGGTTAATTTATGTAGGAGTTTTTATTGCGGAAGCTTCCTCAATCTCATTTCTGTGGTCACCATGGCTACTTTATATAATATAAAACGTACAATGTGCTGCAAGAAGCTTTAGGTGTGTCGAGTGCTGCTAGGTTGGCTGTTGAGAGATAAAAAAAAAGCTGAATTGGTCTTTAGACAGCCATGCCCACTCAAGTTTTCAACAGCCACACCCAGCAGTCTGCCATTCAGCCATGAATACAGAGATGAAGGAAACCTAATCTGGATTTCACCTTTGTAAGAGCATGAACATATAATTTTTGGACCATAAGTGAGGTCCTAAAGTGGAAGAGTCAAACTTAAGGTTCAACACGGACTAAAGCCTTACCTGAAGATGCAGAGGTCAAAGACTGTGAAGAGTTCTGTGTTTGTTCCCCTTCACGGTATGCTTAATGGAAGTGGAAACGTGTGTTCAATTTTAACAAAAGTTCCTTTTACACTTTGATGAATGTGGCTTTTTTTCTGAAATGAAGCCACACTCTGTGGGTTATTGTTGAGCTATAGGATTGACCTGCCTCCTGCTGTTGTGTTGGATGCACTTTGTTCTGGCATATCTTTGTCCGTTTGGTCATTGTTGTTATTTTTCCATTGTTTCGTCTGTTATTTCACTGTCTTGGGACGTTTTGTCGTTGGTCATGAATGAAAAAAAGTTTCCCCTATGGGAGTCATTTAAGAGCGTTCCGTCCCACCCTGTCCTGAGTGCACAAAACCGTAACCATCAAAGAAGGCCACACCCACAAAGAAGGTATCCTCAGTCAGACAGTAAGTGGGTGGGGGTTCCTGCCTAAATAACAGTGTCATCGGCATATAAGCTAATTCTCTTTAATATTCTTGACACGAACTTTGAAAGGACTTTAATCCTTTAACACCAGAGTTTAAGCTTCAGTGTTGACGTTCTTTGAATCATTGTAACTCTCAAATCATTTACGCAATTAACATAATCCCAATGGATTCTAAAGATAAAAAATTTTTATACGGATATGCAAAAGTAAGGAAAAATTGATTCGGTGATATATTGCGATATTTTGTTTGGCGATATTTGTATCTTGCACTTATAAATGTCAACCTCATGATATTTAATTAGTTATTTATGAGTGTCTTTCAGCATCTTACTTTTGTTTTACACCCAATCCCTTGACAAAGTGGGCCGAAAGTTCTGCTTGACCTGATGGAACAAAATAATGTGTACAACGCTCTGAAAAAAAAGCCGCCGTCGTGGCAATGAAATCCGTGTTTACCTTTGCATGTGAGAAAACAGAGCTGCAGTGCAGATGTTTGATTTAAAATATCTTATTTCAAGTAATTAAAGCAAGAATAATGCTTTAATTAACGCTTTATAATGCTTTAATTAACTGAACCTCTGTTCAGAACCAACAGAGGTTTATAACCGAACAGAGGTGGGATAACTAGGCATCAAATCATAGATAGCTTGAAAGGGAGTGGGAGGAGGCGAACTTATATAATTTCACCCCGGCTCTACCTTACCACTTTCTTTACATGAATTATTGATATCCAGTTTATAACTTCAAATCAGAAATGTATACCTTACTAACACAGATTCAAGTCGTTAAGAATTCTTAAGTAGCGATAAATCACACAACTATGTAAGTAACGTAACACTATTGCAGACTTTATCATAGCATATAGTGTTAGTGAGGGGGAAAGCTTAGATTCTGTTCTTAAAGTCAGAGATGTCAGATGTGTCCTGGAATACATTTTCAGATAGAGTTTATTTTTTAGACATACTCTTAAAAAAAATGAAAAATTGTTCTGATATACAGTACATATCGTATCAAGAGACACATATCGGAATATGTATCGTATCGCCAAACTCTTGCCAATACACACCTCTAGTATAACATACTTGCGTGATTAAGTAAACCAAACAATTTGCGTTTGCAAATTTTGTTCACTTCAGAATCCGTCGGAATTACAAAAAATGCGTAAACAGTACAATAGTTCAAAGATATTGTTTGAATCCCTGATATATAAAAATAACAGACCTGAAGTAAGTCCTTATACTCTAACTAGCTGAATTTCCAAAACAAAAACTTTTCCGTGAGTCTTACCTGCCCAGGATGTAGCTGGTGTCCGAGCACGTAGACATGGACAGCAGCGAGGTGGCGCTGTTTCTGTTGGATTGGCACAGGCGCAGGGAACCCTGGGAGGAGTCGTGCCTCAGCGAATGATTCCTCCTGGGTGCGCTGCCGAACGGCAAAGGTGGCAGACAGGACGTCGGGGAGGTGGAGAACACCAGCGCCCCCTGCGGGCTGGAGCTGAGACCGCTGTGTGTTGGGATGGGGATGCTGGGCGACACGGACGGCACCGCTGTGGGCCGAGAGCTGGGCGGACATCCTCTTGAAACCAACACGCAATGGGAAAAGTCATCTGAAAATAGAGAAATGGATTATTTGGAAGACGCTAGAGAAACAATGAAAATAAAAAAGAATGACGTTAATGTTATTTGTGGAAAAATTCCATGGTGGGATTAAATTAGGGCAGGGCCTCCTCATGTAAGAGTCTTAGAAAAATATCTTCATGATCCTCCTGCAGGAACTTGCACTCAGGGGCTCTTATGATTCAAACAGACTAGTTTTTGTGTGTGTGTGTGTGTGTGTGTTTTGCTGTTGCAATAACGATCATTCATACAGATCCGTCTCAGCTTGTTCCTCTGAATCTGAGTCTGCCTGGACGTATGTAGGATTGTCTGAAAGGAATCTCCAGAAGGGAGAGTCAGACGGGTGAGCTCAGAAAGCTGCGTGTGTCATGACTAACAGAGGCGTGGAAGAAGGAGCCCCACGCAGGTAGGTGGTTGTTGTTTGAACAGCGCGGTTTACAAGAAGCACGAAATGAGTGTTCATCACGCCTCACTCAATAGTTTGTTTTTTTTCTCCACTTCTCTTCAGCGTCGCTCGACTTCCCTCAAACACTTGAAAAGCACCCGAGAGTTTCACCCCAAACACCAGCGAGCAAGTTTGAAGAGGAAACTGGGCCCTCGCTTCACGTTCAGCTGCCGTGCCGCTGTGACCTATGACAGAGTGGTGAGCTCGGCTCACATGTGCAGGGTGTGGTTTGAGTCTGGGCACGTATCTTAGAGCGGCAGAAGTGCTGCAATTACCACACAATTAACAGCCATAAAGCTTTTGTGTGTTATTGGAGCCCCAGGCTACCTGCTCTGAGAGGTGACTACAGCTATATTTCATGGTGCCACACCTCTGCAGTCCTGAGGCTAAGCGTCGCTGCACTTTGTTGAGTGGCGTGCAAAGACGGACTTCGTTGAAATTAAACACCCAATAAAGCCGAGACAGGGAACTCCTTGTTATTTCAGAAATATGTTCCTGGAAGCTGAGACGGTTCCATGGTCTCTCTTTTCACTCTGAAGAAAAATGAGAGTTTGGCTCAAAACAAGTCAGTGTCCCAACCTGCCCTGAACCCCCCAGCAAAAGCAAAGCTGAGAGGCTAAGTTAAAGCAAAAAATGAAGGAACAAGAGGGTGAAAGACCTCAATCAAACTATTTAAAGCACCCATGCAACAATAATCATCAGAGGCAAAAGCAGCCTATTGTTAAGCAACATAAACCTTTAAAGAGAGTTGATGGTTCAAATCCCGGGAAGGATTAAACATCCAGTGGATCTGCTCAGCCACTCCAGGTGCTGGTGTGGTTTAATGGCCGGCTCCCAAGTATGACTGTGAAAGTATGGGAAAAGTCTCTCTATATCTACAGACCTTGACTGTATAACATGTTTTAAAAAATGCTTCCCATTAAATGTTTTCTGGGTTATCTACACTTTTAAGCTTCTCTGAAATCTAAGTGAAACAATTAAAAGCCAACTCCACCCATATTGAAAAACCTCAAGCAACTTGTTCCGTCTTTTTGTCTGGAATCTAATCCCCTCCTAAGTTTTTATTTATCCCTTTAACACTGGAGATGATTTGTAAATATCTGACGATTTACACAATCACCAAGAATCAGCTAAGTCTGACACAAAGAAAAGTTTATTTTGGACCGATATTAGCAAATTGTTGCATAACAGAAGAGAGTCCCTTTTTTTCTGCTTCAGAATTCACTGGAATTGAAACAAATGAAAATTTACGATAGTCAAAAGAATGTAAACACAAGAGCTGGTGTTGAGGGGTTATTTTTCTCCAACTCCTTTACCTTCTTTTTCCTTTCTTACAACTTGTTCTGCCATATCAACTATCCCGCCCTCCCTCTCTTGTTTAAAAAATGCATTCAAAGATAATAAAATAAAGTTTAACTTCAAATACAAAAGGGGTTTATACAAATATACTCCTCTTGAGTCCAAAGCAATATAACTCCCTACGCTAATATAAAGTTTGTCCAAAACAAGAGGCCATCAACCTATTGAGTTTGCTCAGCTGCTGGGCAAACTGGGAAAAAAAAGAAAAAACTTAGCTCCAGCCTTCTTCAAACATTACAAATGGTGGGAAAAACTCCACCCGGAAAGAGTAAAATGACAGCTACTTAAGATTCAAGAAAGAAAATAGAGGAAGCTAAGAGTGTCATGAATCCGTCCCATGCTTCATCTTTATCTGTGATCGTTTGCTGCCTGCCCCGACCCTCGCCTGGACCCTGACCACTCTGGTTGTTCTCTGATGCCCTCATGCTCGTGTTTGACCTCTGCCTGCCTGACCCTGATTCAGCTTTGTGGACTTTTAGCCGGGCTTCACTCCAGTTCTCCCGTCTGTGCCAGATCCTGGACTTGGATCCACCAGTCTGTCCGTTTGTGACAAAAAGAGGTAAAAATAAAGGATAAAAACGCTTAAATGGCCCCATTATTGTTTCTAAACCCGAAAGCCAATCAGAGATCAATCAGGAGATTCTGATCTGTAAACGACATGCCCCAGATTTCAGCTCCAATGTGTTTGAAGAAAGAAAACTTTGAAACAGGAAATACATTCAAAGTTGCTGCTCCTGCTCTGATGATGATCACATTACATTACATTACATTAGGTCGCTTGTAAATGAAAAACTGATGATGAAACAGTGATAGTGAATCAAAGACCAAACAATAAAGACACGAGTCATTGCTTCAATCTTATGCTTGAGGCTAAAAGGAAACTTGACTGGAGGAAATGAATCTGTTCATCTGGAATTCTCAAAGATCACAGAAAGGTTCTGTGTAGAAGAATGACAGAAAGAATGGGACCATTAGAAGGTCCTCCTGTCCAAATAAGAAGACAACTTTATATTTAACTTTAAAATACATATTCAACTTTAATGAAGCTCAATTTATTGTCAAAGATCCACAAAGTGCTCCTGAAACATTGTACTGCTACCAACAATAGAGGAACTCCATCAAACTACAATCAAATGGAGAATAAAGACTTTCTGTATGTTTGATGGTTAAGAAGTTTAATAAGATGTAAACAAGGAAGATATTTTACTTCTGCACCATCATCTCTTTTGCTGCTTATTTTGACGTTTATGAACAAACATGAAAGATCAAATCAATTAAAGACCCACTCATCTGATCTTTTGTAATATCATTTTCAGTCGTCTTGTTGTGATTTATGCAGTTCTTAGACAATAATAATAATAATAAAGTGTGGTTTTTCAGGACATAATTTCCACAGAGCTACAGTAGTTTGTAGAAATTTGCTTCTGAGTTGTGAGTGGAACTATTGGGAAAAATCAACTCCGCTCCTCTTCCCATCATCTATCACTAAGAATTCTCTTTGTAGTCTCTCTCCCGCTAGCTTACAGCCCTTCTCAACCCCCAGCTGGTGCAACACAACTAGTGAACAATATTGAAGCTATCCAGCTCTGCAGGTTTGAGCCAGATGTCAACCTGGACGAAGAAAATTATGACATACATGGATCTTCTCGTCTACGAGTGATGCATCAAAGTGGAGCGGAGTAGGAGGCTTGTAGCCCGCACAGCATATTTTCTAAGTCACAAATGTTTTTTTCTAAAAGCCTTTTTTTTTCTTTTCATGATTCATATTGATTTAAATACATAAAACCTCAGAAATACAATTTTAAGCTTCACTTTCTTTATATATGTCCTTTATCTTTAGAAAAATGCCAGAAGAGCATGTTAAAAACAGACAAAAAAAACAATTTTTGTCGGAGAGGGGTCTTTAAAGTCCTTCAATAAAGGGCGTTTCCATGTATTTTTAAAACTGTCCCTCAAAGTTGCTCAAGTTGCTAAATATAACAAACTGAGGGTTAAACATGACGATTGTACTTATTGATCTTCTTCGTTTACACATTACACTGAGCCGCCGTCCTGTTACCCACTAAATGTTGACTGTGGAAGAAAAAAACTGATATTTCAGGGAACCTGCAAAGTTCATGACTTATTACTGCAAACGTGCAGTCTTGATCAATCACTGCATTTTTTTTCAAACACATTATAATTTGTGCTAAAGCAGAAAATGAACCAGTTGGGGTTCAGTTAAAAAAAGCGTTGCGTTTGTGGTTCTATATAAACTCATGTTGACACTATGCTGTCAGCTTTACCAACTAGATTTGGTCTGATTTTCTTTTTCATTTGTGCTTTTGGTGGCTGTGAAAAGCAAGAACGTGGTTAGTAAGGAAAAATATGATCCATTCTTTTTTTGTTAGTTTTAGACAAGGAAAAACAAATATTTATCTCATCATTGTTCCACAATAGTTAGATTTTTAAATTCTTTTAGTTGCTTCCGTATGTCAATTTTTTATGAATGGGAAATATTAAGGCAAAACATTTTCTCATTTTTAATTTCCCTTAACGCCGCAAAATGGTTAAATTCACCTTCAGTTTCACATTGATGAAGCATAAAAGAGTGAGTAAATAAACAATAGGCATGAAGCAAACAAAAAGGTTCTTTTTTTTAAGTCTTGTACCTGCTGGAGGGCTGACACGTGTGGGGCTTTTCTTTACTTCAACAGGTTCAAATGTTGGATCCAGTTCCAATATAAGCTGGTTGAGATTTTCCAAGGAAATGTCAAGGTCCCGATCCACTGGGTCGCTGGACTTTGTGTCTGAAGTCTGGTCCATGCAGATTGTCTGGCCCACTCTCAGAACGTGGCTGGGTATGGTGTGCGACATGCCTTTAACAGGAGGCATCGTGAAGTGAGAGCTTTCCGTCCTCTGAGGCTGAAAAAGAGACATTTGTCGAAGTCACAAATAACAGGAGCAGGAGTTGTTGCTGTGGTTGATAAAGCAACTTTGCATGAGCAACACGTGGGAGGATCGGGTCAGAACGCCTCCTCCTCGACATTTCTGACGAGGCGTGGTGCACAGTGACTTATCCAGTGACCTGCAGTCACCATGGAGACGTTAATGTTTGCCCCAACAGCAAAACCTCAGAGAGAGAGTTGGAAGAACACAGGAAATCCTAGAATTTTTTATTTAATGAGGTGAATTTGACTTCTTCTCAGGAACTCAAAAAATTCTGGAGTACTGCTTATTATTTATCTTCTATAAAACACTATATCAGTTCATTCTTGATAATTACCAGAGGAAAAAGAAACCCAGCTACTTCAGAATTGCCAAAATGATTTGTTTGAACCAATTTTACAACAAACTGAATTTTGGAAAACAGAAAAAAAAAAACGTACCTTATTCTTCTTGAGTTTGACTTTAATGTCTTAGTCCTGCTGTCACTGTTCAGCTTCACAACCTCCTGCATGATTTGCTTTTATTAAAGAAATCCCACCTTTTTTTTCCCTGTGAGCCAATCAGCAGTGAGGATTAGGAGTTTGCTCTCAGGAAGGTTTTTTTTTTTTCTCTCATTCCACATTTTCATGATGTTAACAAGCTGCTTTTGTCTGGTGCCAACTCAAATTATTTCTTAACTGTTGCTGAAAAGAAATGAGTCCTGGCAGGTAATAGATATGAAATAAAACAGTCAAAACTTCTGTTTCGTTTTCATCTGTCGTGTCAAATTCCTCCAGGAAAAAAAAAGAAAAACCTGCTAGAAGCTCTACAGTGTAGTTGTTTTTTTATTTTCAGGATTTTCAAAACCCTCTAAACTCCCATATGAAACACTAATTTCTTTTTTATTTAGAATTTTTGGCAATTCATAAATGTTTAGAGCTGCTAAAGTATATGCTTTAGTTGTAATACATTTTTGAGACATTAATGTTCAACAAGAACTATCAAAAGAAGATTTATTATATATTTTTGCGATTGGCTTTTACTTTTATATGTACAGTGTTAATTAGTTTTTATAAGGTGCTTTAAATTAAAGCACTGTTATAATATGTCTCATACACTCTTACTGAGTGACAGTCATTCTTCCTTAAGAAGTCAATAAACAAATAAGCTATTACATAAAACAATGTAATAAGAATGCAACTTAGAAAAAATTACGATATTGAAAATTCCAGCTTTTGGGTAAAAAATAACATCTAAAATCATTTATATTCTAAAATTAAAAGTAAATTTGATTATTTGACTATTTCTTTAAAGTAAATGAAACATATTGAATAAAAATGAAACCAATACAAGAGAAAAGCATCTTTTGATTGATTGGTTGATTATTTTTTTGTAAACTTATTTCAGTGGCATGTGCCGACAGACATGACCAGACGTGCTGACCAGTCAAAAACAATTACTCAAACTGATACCTCAAAGATTAGTCTTCTTAAGAATTTCAAAATCTGATCCAAGCCTCAGAGGATAAGAGCGTAAGAAAAAAAAAGTGTTTTTTAAATAAAAAAAAGGGCTTTAAAAGGCTATTGTTGGTGAAGAAAAACCATAAATTCAATTTGACATCTACAGTAAAACACGTCACAAGATACTTCAAAAATCAAGGGTTAATTTAAAGAATTCCTTTCATAAAAGCTACTTTTTATATGATAAATATGACAACCTTGGAATCTCATTGGCATGAGTACTGCCTTGAAGAAGGAAAAAAACCTCTTAATTCAGTGGAACATTAAATCTTCTAAATAAAGAAAATTAAAAAAATTGAGTTATGTTAACCAAATCTTCTGCCTAAAGAATTAAATCCTAAAGGAATTTGTCTGACTGTCAGATCTCTGAAAAAGATGTGAGATTCCACAGTTCTACTGCATCAACTCTAATAGAATAATAATACGGTTATTACATAATTAGACTACTGTAAGCAAAGTCAAGGATCTGTAACATCAGAATTTCTGAAACGCTTTAGTATTTCACGAGTTATCACATTTCCCAGATATAAAAACATGGTGTCATCAGTGATGAACGTCATTTCACCAGATGATAAATGCTCGTAATTTAAAGGGAACTACTAAAGCTACTTTGTGGAAGATTATAAATGTCATGTTAGAGGACACTGTCTACAAATGGAAATCTACCATATAATTATTATAAAAATACCCAAAACCTAGACATTAAAGTCTAAACCATTATAATCCAAATTTAAAATCTAAACAGAATTGATGTTTAAAGTAGTTTTTACAACTGAAAAAGTAATTTAACTTTTGATCAATTTTAGCTCCTCATATTTACATTACTTGGAATTCAAAGCTTCATCTTTAAATAAGTAGCTTGATCCCCATCATGTTTGCATGGTAAAACCCTTCCTTATTTCTTTCCTCAATCCAGTTTATAATCTTTGTTGCTATTATTCTTCCAGTCGACCCTCAGTTTCCACCAGAACCATTGGAGTGGTGTGAGCAGACCCGCCTCATTGTCAATGTCTGAAAAACCAAAGAGAGGTTGATGGACTCGTGGAGGCGTTATCTGCTTCCTCCTCATTGGTGAACATTCGGGGGAGTGAACCCCTGCAAGTAGCTTGTATGAACCCCAAATTTGGCAAAAATAGACAAATAAATACTTGAAATCCCTTAAATTATAATGTAAGATTATATAATCACAATTTTCTATGAAAGTTTAATGTAGATTTGTGAAGTGAAAAAAATGTGTGCTCTCTCACCTCTGCACAAAAGTATAAAAAGAAATAACTCAAAGGCGATGGGTTAAGCTTTAATAAACGCACACACACACCCACACACACACATATATACATATTTATTTAAGTTTGCATCCTCCCACTTTTTTAGGCAAAAATCAAACTCTTCTTGACTTTAGTTGACAATTATTGTATTTAATCTAATGTGACCTATGTGTATTTTCTGAAATTAGTTTGATATATTTCTTGGATTTTTTGTTGGTTTGTCCACAATTAATGTTTGGATTAACAAATAAATCAAATCCAATCAGACGTATACATGTTCACATATATGCACTGATCAAAAATAAATAAATGGAACACTACAAAAACACATCCTATACCTGAACGAATGGTTTATTCTTTATAATAATTTTATTCTTCACATGGTTGCTGAAACACATTTACACAAAAATTATTAATGGAACATAAATTTATTAGCTTACTTACTTGGATGTAATGTCTTTAAAACAGGAACCAGGTAAAAATGAGGCTCAGTAGGATGTGTGGCCTCAATGTGCCAGTATGACTTTCTTGTACGCCTGGGTTAGCTTCTGATGAGGCGGCAGACGGTGTCCTGGGTATCTCCTCCCACACTTAGACCGACTCCTAGACAGTCTGTGGTGCAACCTTACGTTGGTGGATGGAGCAAGACATGATATACCAGATGTGCTCAATTGGATTCAGGTCTGGGGAACGAACAGGTCAGTCCATTACATCAATACCCTTGTCTAGCAGAAAGTGCCAGCTAGTCACATAAGGTCAAGGATTGTCTTCCATTAAGAGTAATCTAGGGCCAATTGCACCAGAAAATTATCTCTAGAGAGGTCTGAGAATCTACCTCAGCTAGGCACATGGAGAACTGTGAGGCCTTTGAAAGAAATGCCACCCCAAATCATTACTGACCCTCTGCTAAACTGGTCATGTAAGACAATGTTGCTGGAATCATCTCCAGACTTTGTCACGTTTGTCACATGTGCTCAGTGTCAACCTGCTTTCATCTGTGAAGAGCACAGAGCGCCAGTGTTCTCTAGCATGTTGGTGCTCTCTAGCAAGTGCCAAACGTTTTTCACAATGTTGGGCTGTTAGCACAACCCCCACTTGTGGATGCTGGGCCCTCATACCACCCTCATGGAGTCTGTTTTCTAACAGTTTGAGCAGACACATGCACATTTGTGGCCTGCTGAAGTTCATTTTGCACAACCTCTTTCTTGCTCAAAGGAGGAGGTAGTGGTCCTGATGCAAGGTTGTTGCCCTCCTACGACCTCCAACCCATCTCCTCCAGGCTTGTCTCCTGGTAGCACCTCCTGTCTCCAGTCCAGCCAAGAACCCTGGATGAGTCGCACTACATGGATCACTTGTGTGGGGTGTAGATACAATTTTATAGTGCCATTTGAGTGATAACACTGTTGGCATTCAAAAGTCACTGAAACATCAGTCAGAAAACACAAGGATGGAGAAGCTGTCAGTGGTCACCACTTACAGAACCACTTCTATACTAGAAGTGTCTTGCTGATAGCCTTTTGTCTATTTCACTTGCATAAAAACATGTGAAATTGATTGTCTGTCATTGTTGCTTCCCAATTGGACAGTTTGATTGCACAGAAGTGCAATTTACTTGGAGTAACATTGAGTTGTTTATGTGTTCCCTTTATTTTTTGAGCAATGTACTTTCCCCCTCGCAGCAGTGCAATATCCAGAATGTGGGACATATAAAAAACTTCTTATTCTTATTGAGTTTGGAGGTATTTTGAGTTCACCTCTTCTGAACTCCTTTTTAAATTTTCATCGTAGAAAAATCACCAAAGCAAAGAAACGTAAGTTTGTCTACTCTTGGTTTAATCCATGTCTTGCACACACTTTACATGCAATCCTACACATATTTTTTTACAATGAGAAATCTGAGAGGCTTTGTATACTATAGCATACAGTTGAAGTAACCAAAGCTAAAAACAAACAGCAAAACTAACAAAAACTTCATTAATGTGATAACTTCTGCTATGTACATGTCAAATATGTAATTTTTTGGGAAGATCTATAACTTTTTCAAAGTCAGTTGCATGATTAAAATAAGCTTTATGGTGAGAATGTGGTGGTTGTCTCTGTGTCATTGGCTCCAGAGCTCTTCCTTCTGGCGTAGGTATACCTGTAAAACTTCTCCTGACTCATGCAGCCAAACTCCTTCAGAAGCTTGAGTAGGTCATTCCGAAACTTTACACCGATGAAAGCATAGACAAAAGGGTTCAGACAGCACCTGAAGAAGGCCAAACCCTGCGTGGCATCTGTAGCCAACATAAGTGTGACATCATAGTCACAATCTTCAGTTCCTCCACTTGCTGTAACAGCAGTGGACAAGAACAGGACAATGTTGTAAGGAACCTGGGAGATAAGAAAAACAGTCACCACAGCCAGAATGACCTTTATGGCCTTATTCCTTTCAAAGTTTCGAGCTTGGCAAAGAGTCTTAATGATGCTCGCATAACAGAAGCCCATAACCAGGAGAGGAAGGATGAAGGCCAAAGCAATCTGACTGACTTGGATGCCGACTTTCAACTGGGTGTTATTATGGTTAGAAAGGCTGCAGGTGTTGTTACTGACGTTGGCGTAAGCCATTTCTGGGATGGAAAAGATCAGTGCCATCACCCAGACAACAGTTGATGACACTTTGCTATAAAAGGCTGCTTCTGTGCGGTGCCGGTGAGACGAAATGGCTTTGGCAATGGCGAAGTATCGATCAATGCTGATGAGGCAGAGAAACAACATGCTGCTGTAGAAGCTGACCTTGTAAACGGTGTGCATGGATTTGCACACCAACTGACCAAGGACCCACTCTGTCATAGAATTGGCCGCCCAGAAGGGGAGGGACAGAGCGAAGAGCAGGTCAGCAAAGGACAGATTGAGCAAGTACACGTCCGTCATGGTCTTGAGCCGCTTGAAGTGAAAGACTGTGAGGATGACCAGCAGGTTTCCTACCACACCCATAAGGCAGATGATAGAGAAAAAGGTCGGCATGAACCATTTGCGAAAATCCCTGTTTGCTCCTCTTCCACAGACTGTAGGATAATTGCTGTAATCTATGCCGGTGTAATCTGAGTACGGGTCTGGTTCTGAGGTGGAACTGTTTACATCCTCAGACATGCATCCCTGCAAGAAATATGTGAGAAAAAAAAATCAAACCCATGAAAGTCATTTCTTTTCAATTTAATGAATATTCTCTCTCTCCCCCTCTCTCTCTCTACACTGCTCACAAAAATTAAAGGAGCACTTTAAAGAAACACATTAGATACATCAGATCTCAATATGATGTTGGATATCTATATGAATAAAAATAGGGCAGTGTCTTAGGAACAAAAGGATCCCAAGTCTTTTAATGGAAATAAAAGTTTTCAGCCTACAGTGGGCTCAATTGTGTAGACGCCATAAAATCAGAGTGAAATGAAGATGTGGCAGGCTAGCCCGGCTAGTCCAGACTCTTTCACGTCTATCACAGGTGCTCAGGGTGAACCTGCTCTCGCCTGTAAAACGTACAGGGCGCCAGTGGCGGACTTGCCAGTTCTGGTGTTCCTGAGCAAATGCCAGTTGAGCTCCACGGTGCTGGGTAGTGAGCACAGGCCCACTACAGGACATGGGGCCCTCAGACTACCTTCATGAAGTCTGTTCCTGATTGTTTGAGACATTCACACCAGTGGCCCTCTGGAGGTCATTCTGTAGGGCACGAGCAGTGCCCTACAGCAGTGCTCAGCCTGTTCCACCTTGCACAAAGGAGCAGGTATCGGTCCTGCTGAGGGGTTGAGGACCTTCTACGGCCCTGTCCAGCTCTCCCAGAATAACCAGCAGTCTCCTGAAATCTCCTCCATGTTCTGGAGATTGTGCTGGAAGACACATTAAACCTTCTTGCTGCAGAACGTGCAGATGTGCCATCCTGGAGAAGTTGGACAACCTGTGCAACTTCTGTAGGGTTAAGGAATTGCTTCATACTGCCAGTAAAGATAATTACAAAATCAGCATGAGTGGAAAACCAGCCAAAAAAGATCAAGAGGGAGAAACTTGAAATGACCTCCACATGTAACACCAGTCCTGTTTTGAGGGTTTTCTAATTGTTGTAATTGTTGTTCATCTAATGTGCTTCATTAAAGTGCTCCTTTAATTTTAATGAGCAGTGTATATGGTTCAATTTCTACTTCTTCTGTACTGTTGCTTTAAAATGAATCTAAATCAAAACAAAACATTTTTAAGATCATCTATATATTCTGGGCTGTTTTTGTGAAGATTAAAAAACACAATTTCAGCTATTTATAATAAATTTAACAGGAATTAGGGAGAAATAACCAAGGATTATCCCATTAACAAAGATATTAAGATAGTCGAGCTGGGTCAGTTCACCAGTTAACCCCTAGGTGGCTCATTGAAAATGCATGTCTGGTTTGTTTACTCACACGTCTGGTTTTCTTACTTGTATGTGTGGTTTGTTTACTCATGTGTGGTTTATTTACTCCAATCTACAATGCCCGACTTCACAACAGAAACTAAATAGTAAAAAAATTTGATTTCAAAACATTCTTTATAATATATTAAGTTGAATAAAATTGAATTGGTTAATACATTGAATTACATTTCTAATTTCTCAAATAACATTTTTATTTATGAATCTATGTATTTCAAATTAGGTTTATAGAGTATAATGAAATTAGACAATTAAAATGACTGTATTTACCCTTGTGCTATCCAAGGCATATTTACATCAAAAGTGGGGTCATCTGGACCCCACAAGACATTGCGCTGAACTTTTTTTTTTTCTTAAGAATTTTTTTTTTTGTCTTCACTGATGTCCGTGGCAGACATAAAATCCTGTCCATCTTTGTCATGGGACAGATAACACATCAGTTAAGGGTGGGGTCATCTGGACCCCATCAGAAAGCACAGGGGTTAAACAGATTTAATTGGAATTGGTTAATTTGACTTGGATTCTAAGTAGTTTGCTGGATTGGAATTGGAATGATGCAATTGATTTGTGCTTTTTTATAGCCCATTAGAATCACTTTTGTTTCGAATCAGTAAACAGTAAAATTAATAAGGCTTCAATGAGCTTTCTCTGCACAGTTACCAGAAAGGAATTTTTGCAGTTGAATTGCAAACATTTGAACTAAAATGACATATTGGTAACATAAACTGAACTGGACTAAAATAAATAGATTTAATAAATTAAAAGAAAATCATATGTAGCAGTCCCATTGAAGTGAATGGGACTAAGTCAAACGTTATGAATTCTTTTGTAGTTTGTGTCAAGCAATCGGATCAAAACACTAATGAAGACAAACAAACATCACAGATCCATTAAGTATCAATTTGTCCAATTGAGTTTTATCAATTGCTTGAAAAAAGTGTAGGGAAGCAAAATTAGACAATCCCACTCCCAAATCAAATGAATCCAACTGATTTGAGAATTATTTTTACCAGTCTCAGTCCAGAAGTCTTTTTTTTGCTACAGCTAATACACTCATTTTGCCTTCAGTTGAACGTATTACATTTCCACTCAATTGAAAAATTCCTATTTGAGTTTAGTCCTTAAAGTTTTATTTATTGACTGAGTCAAAGTCTTTGCTCAAGATGACTCATTACTCAACAGCAATGAAACCAACAACTAAGCATAAATTGAGAGAGACTTTCCCGTTTGATGAAGACAACCTTTTCAGTGAACTTCTCACAACCACGTTTTTCATCTTTCCTCTATTCAGAGCAGTAACTGGCGCTTTGTCAGTCCCTGCTGTTTAGTCTACAGTTTAATGAGCATTTGATCCTTGGTGTAACTTTATTGTCTTACCTTCAAGGGAATGGACCAGATGAGAACTGTTGACAGGCTTAGAAAACCTGAAGAATCACATATAAAACATTTTATAAATCTTTTTTTAATCAAGTTTTTATTCAGCCTTATCAACAGTAAACTTTTCTTTTTTTAATTGTACCCTGTTTACATCAATAAAAATACTGTATGGAACAAAAAATAAACTCAAAACTGAATTTCAGAGCTTAAATTCTTAAATAGCAGATTGGAGCGATTTTTAGAATTGATAGCCTAATTCATTAACAAACTACTCTAAACAAGAAATGTGAAACATTTTAAGTGTGGCTCAGACTGTGTGGCTCAGTGTGGTTAGCAGATAACAGGTTTCTATGAACCCAGAATAATATTTTTTTAGATTTGATACTGTGCTACCTCATTCACAAATAAAATAACCTTTCTGCAGTCTGACAGAGATGATATCTCGTAAGGGACACGATAAATATCTATTCTTTTCTTTTCTGACACAAATTGGCTTGTGGTAGAACTGCATCAATCAGATGATAGCGGATTGAGAGTGACAGCGACAGTTAAAATGTAAAAAGACACTGTCGATATAAAACTATTCTTTGTGGTAAGAGCTCTGGAAAGACTCACCTGGAGCTACAGCAGCTGTCATGTTGCCTGAGTTGTGAGTAAAGCCACGGAGCAGATGAAATGAGCCTGTTTGATGGTGGTTTCCCCTTGTTGATGTGAAAAAAAAAAATCTCACGGAAATAATCTTCATGCTAAACCTCAAATATCATGCGAGAAAAAAGCAGAACCACACTTCAAAATAAGACGCGAGAAAAACATTTTTGCTAAGGGAAAGACGCAGTCCAGACTTGGCTGTTTAAAACTGCAGGAGGAATTATTTTTATATAAATATGATAATAAAAAGGTTTTAAAAATGCAATAAATACTTCAATGATTGAAAACATTTTTAGGCCATACCGATTTAAGGACAGAAACTGAATATGTGGTTAGGTGGACGCGGTCCAGAGGACATTGAGGCTCATGTACACCATAACTTTAATGTGCCGTTTTAATGCAAACAACAAGTGAGTCCTATTACCTTATTGCATACATTAACGACTGGGGACAAAGTTTTAAGTTGTGTTAATACATATAGTTTGATGGAAATTAGTACAAAATTTTAATGTGTGTGGTTTTTAATTTACTGTGACATTATTAACCCTTGTGGTCTCTTATGGGATCCAGATGACTCCATCCTTACATTCATGAATATCTCTCCTATGACAAAGGTGGACAGGATTTTATGTCTTCCACGGACACCAGTGAAGATAAAAAATCCTTGGAAAAAAAAGTTTGTATTGTCTTCTGGGGTCCAGATGACCCCACTTTTGATGTAAACATGCCTAGGATATCACAAGAGTTACGAATATATTATTGTGAAGAAGTATTAATATTGTTACGACTGTTAATATGTATCAATGTTTTACTCCACAATAACATCAACAAACAATAGATGGTGGTAAAGACTTTTTGTTGTAGCTGGAGGCGAGGTAGCATTCAAGCATTTATGTCCAAGGTGATTTATGATGTCTGGAAAATTCCCTTTAAAGTCCAAATGCATAATTTATTGGAGTTTCTATGTAGATGGTCTTTGAAAAACTTGAATCTCATAAAGAAACATGTAAGAAAACAAAGGAAGAAGTAAAGCAGTCCATCTCTGATTGAAGAGGGGGTTGTTTATTATTTATGAACCATTTTGTGAACAGTGTCAAGTGTTTTGTTGTGTAGTGTTTTGTTATCGCTGCATGTTTGTTAGCTTGGACGACTGAGTCTTCATTATGATCTCAAAGTGAGATTTTGAATAAAAAGTTTTGTACATTCAGCTCATATTTTGAAAATCGTTTTCGGTGTTTTGGTGTGTTGTGTTTGCTGTGTGTGTGTGAGTTTTGACGACAGTCTTCATTTTGACCTCAAAGTGAGATTTTGACTCAAGAGTCAAGTATTTTGTATATTTAGCTTATATTTTGAAAAATGTGTTTGGCTAAATTTGTCTAATGTTTTAGAAAATGTGTTTTAGCACTTGGAAAAAAACTGTAAGAAAATGGACCAATTAGGCGGGACCACACCTTACCATTCTTGGGCCTCCATTGGTTGCAAGTCCATAGAAAAATGGAACGGACCAGTTAGGGCGGAGCTACTGTTCAACCTTGTTGATTGGTGGAAGGTCATTAGGACACAAGAAAGTGACAAACTTTCTTCCAATGAAAACAGCAAACTGGGATCCTAATGAGGGACGTGGAGCTGGTCTTGAGACTTCACTATCAGTTTGCCACTCCCGCCGCCGCTCCATCTTGGATAGCTGAAAAAGCCGGCTAAAAGCATTGGAAGTGACTGTTAAGGCTCTTGGGAACTTCTAACACAAATAAAAGTCCAGGGCTGACTCAATTGGGGGTTGTTTTACCCATGGCCACAGGCAAAGAAAGTGCTAACAGCACCACCTGGAGGTCGAAAGTGTATTACAGCCGTAGAGTTTTGGAACACAGTAGATTATCAATGGAAAACAGGCAAAGGGTTTTAACTTAACACTCCGCGGCTTTCGCAGCCATGTCTTGGAGTGCCAAAAGATCACCTTTGATGGGCCAAACTTGGCCCGCATGCGCCACTTTGAGCACCCATGATATAAACAGTCTGGTCCAGTGTATTGAACGTTTCCATTATAAAATGGACCAATTAGGCGGGACTGTAAAATTCTTGGGCCGCCATTGGTGAAGAGTCCATAGAAAAATACAACTAACTGGTTAGGTCAGAGCTACTGCTGAAATATGTTGATTGGTGAAAAAGTCATTGAGAAGCAAGAAAGTGTCAAGAAAGCGGCTGAATTCCTCTTCGCCGCCCAAAAGGTTTACATTATATGGTTTGTATATGCAATGTACCAAAAGCCTAGTGAAAAAAGGATCTGCTGGATGACCTCCATTGCTTTTGCTGTAGTCGCACTACTATGACAGGTGATGAATGAAACACTCAGCTAAATTCCTTAGAATATTTTAAATATGACTGTACAGTTACACTTAGTGGAAACAAGGCTTTAGAACACACCAGTTTTACACATCAGAATTTTTGTGCCGGTTGCATCTTTGTCACACTACAAAAACATAGAAAAACATTAGATGGCACGAAATACTTTGTTGTAGCTGGAGGTGAGGTAGCCCTCTAAGAATTTACTGTATGTGCAGTGTGGTTTGTACTGTCTTTAAAATGCCCTTCAAAAGCCAAAAGCATAATCTATAAGAGTGTCTTTTCAAAACTTAACGTAATTATTATATGGACAATTGTTTTGGAGAAAGATGTCACCATTGGTGTATGGGTACTTCCCACGTTTGAAACAGCTCTACTAAGTGTTCCATAGGAAAATGAAGACGCATTCAATGAAGAAGTCATACAAGAAGAACATGTGTGCTCGTATTAAAAATAATCTGATGTAAATACCTCCTGTGTCAGAAAGTTGACAGACCTGCAAAGACAAACCAGGTTTCCTTAGCTTCCAGCTCTGGTTACACTAACCAGTTTTTCAGTATGACGATCAAAAAAAGACACCAGGTAACACTAGAAAGTTGTTTGTCATGAGTCTTGCTGTGTTTATCAACACAATTTTCTTCTGATGAGGTTATAAGGAGGTCGAGCTGTGCCTGTGTGGGTTTTATTTGCAGTTGTAGCCAAAGATAACACATTAAAAACACCTCAACCAAGCGCGCATCTGCGGCAAAAGGTCGATGATGTGAGATTGTGCTGCTCTAACGTAAGGTTTGGCAGCAAAGCGGCTCTTAGATCAGTAGGGAGGGGGTCAGAAAAGTAAAGGCGTGATTCTACTGTTACAATCTTTTTCTTGCAGTCTTTAAGGTCTGGTTTATCAAATCAAATCAAACTTTATCTATAAAATAATGAAAGTTTAGAGCAACTCAAAGCTCTTTACAGTTAAATTAGAAAAGAAAAAAAAAAAGGTAGCCACAAAAATGTAAATTAAACTAAATGCCTTTGCCTTCCCTTCAATGAAACACAATGATCGCAGGCATAAAAACAGGACTGTATTATAAAAGAAAGTTACCTTTTGTTTTGTGTGCAGTTCGTGACAGTTTGATCTTCAGAAAGCCCACACTTGTTTCCATCGTGGAGAAACTCCCTAAGAAGCTGCAGTGCACTATAAGGTACATGTAAATTACGTATTTTAGGGGACATTGGCATTTGCAGCAAAAATCTCATTTTTGGTTGTTTTTGGTGAAATGCTTTAGTGATGCAATGCTGTTCAGTACTTCTGGTTTGGACATGAAACCTTACAAAAGCCGTGCAGACGCTCTTGCACACCTGTATCTCTGCGGTTGTGGTTTGAAGCTTTCACTTCAGGCAGAGCAAACCGCAGGGTACACGACAGAGCAGAAATGCAAAAGATTTCATTGGAAATAAAAGCCCTGTCAAATCTCAACTTTACTCCATCTGGAAGCCTTACCTGCTGCTCACTCGCTTTGGATTCCTCACCACGTTAAGATGATTTCTGGGACAGAAACGAGTTAACACTCTGGAAGTCTTGTGAAATCTGCTCAAAACAGGAAGCCTCAACAATTCCCTCTCATGTTACCCACTTCCCTTACCTGTTCTGTGCAAAGGGGACAGATGTGCACGGTGCAAGCCCTCTGCAGCCTCTGAGCACTGACAGCAGCTCCTCACTCACATGCTTGTGTAAAGCACAAAGAGAAGATTTTCCTGTTCAGGGTAGAAAAGTTTATTGGTATAAATATGAAAAAGACTGCATGTTGAAACCTCGTTACACGGCGCACACATTACGGCACATTTAAAGTTTGTGTTTGAAAAAAACCCAAAAAAAAACACATGTTCTAAGCGTACTGCTTTTGATTTGATTGGCTGCGAGCAAACTTGAGAACACTGTTAGTGGAGCTATGTACAGCACTGATGGCCGCACACTTCAATGGACCGCAACACACTTTAAAACGCCAATAATAAATAACAGTAAACATATAAAAACAATTATACTACTTCATGACTACAAACTCCTGAGACGATACTGTCACTGTAATACTGAAACGGCAAGTAAACAAGGTTCTCCTGGGAGGAGACGCTTCGGTTCTCCACCACTTCAAAAAGCTGCAACATGCAAAACAATGAAGCGACCATTGGCACAAGACGACGAGCAACACCGAGCGCTTCTGTCGGGTGATATGTGTGGAGATGTGCTGAAGGCGGCCTTTAGGTGAGGCCCAACATTAGTGCTTTCTCGGGCCCGCTTGGCTCAGTGGGCGGGTCTGGGCCTGCAGGGCCCCTCTGATGGCTCACTGGTCGCGGCATCCTCGGTCTGGGCGGAGGTGGTCTCTGAGCCGGTGTTGCTGTCGCTGCTCCCTTCCTCCATGGCTCCCTCTGGGACGCTCTCCTTCTCCTCCGAGGCCCCTTCCTTGCTGCCTCGGGGAGAATCCAGCTCCTCGGGGGCTTTCGGCTTCCCTGGATTAAAATTCAAGCAAATCAATTCTTATTTTATTTTTGATTGTCAAAGAAGGGTCAGCTGTGAAGAGAATGTGGAACTGAATAGGGTCTGCAGAACTCCTGGTCCTGGTTCTGCATTCAGGTTAGGGTTTAAAGATCCACTCCCATCCTCTTGATCGATTTTAATTATGATAATTCTGTTTTTAGACAAAATTCAAAAACCTGTGTAATTTTCTTGGACGTCGTTACTATAGAGTGGCAGGACCGTTTGTGCGGAGTGAGTCTGTAAGTTTGTCCTGATTCACAACAATTTAAATACCAAATATTAAGAAATGCATTTTTAAAATAAAATTTGTTTAGATTTGTCCTCCATCATGAAAAAAATGTCACAGGAACGTGTTAAAAACAACAAAAAAGTCATTTTTATTGTAGTGAGTTAGAAAATGGCGCCTGTCAGGCTTCATACCGGTGACTGGTGAAGTTACTTTGAGATCTAGTTTATCCAAACGTCAAGATTGGTGACGATTTAAAAACATTGTTAAATTTCTGTCTATTCTTCAGTTACTTTCACACTGAATGTGATTCCTGCAGTGGGGGTGACCAGTTTCAATGTTAAGTCGATGTAAAGATGGAATCAGGAGACATGCAGTGTGGTGGTCTGGTAGCAGCATGTTTTGGGCATGCTTCCACGGTTCGAATGTCTGAACTTAAGTAAAGAATTTGTGTCGAGTCCACTCATCAGGGATTCAGCCTTGGCCAGTGACATGTTGGCGTGATCAGCAGAGTCCAAAACAAAATATGGAAGAGAATCTGATCATTCTCCAAAACTTCCGGATATTTTTCTAATTTCTAAACAATAATAATAGAAAGGTGGGTCACAGAGACATGGAAGTAGGGGTGTTGGAAAAAAAAAAAAAAAAAATCGATTCACATTCAAATCTAGATTCTAATTTTCAACGATTCAGAATCGATTCTAGATATCCAAGAAGTGATTTTTTTCCCCATATTCCTGCATTTATATATTTCATTAATGACTTGAACCTGTGAGCTTACTTACAAGCCGTAATGTTTGTCCCGAAACGGCCACCGTAGTTTGTTTTCTCTGGGGGCGAGTGGAGCTTACTGAGCGCTCACTACGCTAAAACATGGAGAAGAAAAAGAGATTCCTCCTGTCCCGTCGTCAATGAAGGAAAATGTTTGGGTGCACTTCAGGTTGTACAAATTCCGTGGTAAGGAGCTTGACATGAATGAAAAACATGCTTTTCATGATGGAGGACACATATAAAATAACTGAAGATTAAAACAGCATTTCTGAATATTTCTTTAATCAAATCATATTGAATCAGGAAGAGATGAAAACCAGCGGTTTGAAAAAGCTCGGGTTTGTGACACAGGAACAGGAACTGCCATTGGGGGGTCAAAGTCTCCCTTCTCCAATAGAATTCTAAATCGTCTGTTTTAAATCAAATCAAACTTCATTTGTATAGCATCTTTCCAAAAAAGAACAAGATTACTCAAGGAAGAACACCCCCCCCCCCCCACACACCCACACACACACACACCACACACACAAACATGAGTAGAAAATTAAATAAATACTAAAATGATGGAAAGTAGAAAGTGGACATCTGGCTTTGTACTGAAGTGAGGAAACAATATTTTAGGGACCTGTCCACGCCAGTGACCCCCTAATCAAGTTCACAGAATGAACTGAGAATTTGCGGACAAATAGATCCAAGTACGTCTTCATTTTCCTCTTCTGAGCTTCCCTCTGGATAAAACTGTACGACTAGATAATTTTATATTGCTCGCCATTTTTGGCTACCCTAATGTTAGCTTAGGCTTGTGAGGAGGTGTAAGCTAACAGGAGAGAGTGTAGACAAAGGCATGCTGGGATTTAACTGTGGGCTAACTTCCACCCAAAAGACAAATATCTTCACCCACAACCCAAAAGGTGAATTTCTAATGATCTGTTCGAAAACATGCCTTTAAAAACGACTGACTTTTTGATTTTGGCAAAAAAAAAACTGCATAATCATAATTAAAAGACCACTGGGAACGCTTTTCAAACATAAGCAATTTAACTGGAGTGGTACTTTAGGATATTTTTTATTCTAGAAAAAACTTTTTTTAATAGAAAGTAGTTTTTCATCTGTCAGACCGTTTTCTACATTGAGTGGTACTTTAGGATATTTTTTATTCTAGAAAAAACTTTTTTTAATAGAAAGTAGTTTTTCATCTGTCAGACGTGTTTCTACATTTAAGCTTGAGGCTAAATATATGCACCTTTCTCTGGAAGGATGATTGTAAGGACTAATAGCTATGCAGGTATGCTTGATGAAATACTCTTTTTTATTATTTCCGTAGTTTGTTTTGCCAGGAGCTACTTAACTTGTGTCATAATTCATGGATCAACCGGAGACATTACTGGTCACATGAAGGGAGGAAATTTACCGACAATTTCTGAAGTCATGAGTGTCCTGATTTATGAAGTTTTACCTCCTCATCCCCCTCAAAACCCTTTAAAAGGAAGGAAAACCAGTAGACGGAGGGAGGGAAAAGAGGTGTGTTGGGATTTACCCAGGAGAAGAGTCAGGGTTTGTTTCCGGATGACTGTTCACTGATAACCCCTCGACCCCTCCCACCACAGCTGAATCAGCATATAAATGTCTACTGTCGCAATGAGCTATATTGCTAGAGACGTCATGCTAGCCTGTTACCAATGTCCAACATATGTAAGTTGTTCAGAAAACAGCTTCAGTGATTTTGGCAACTATTCAGCAAGAAGCATTTACACTAGCATCATCGCAGGTTTTGGAACTTTTCAAGTGAGAATTAACTTGGGGGAATCGTCTTCGAGGACCTAAAAACCATACATGTAGGGGGGTATGGACACTCAAATAAACCTGGAAGGTTTGTCTGGTGGGCTACTCCCATTACTGACAGCTGATAGTAACAGTTGTATATATTGAGTTGAAACAGTCCAAAAAGTAAACCGGTAAATAGAGAATCCTCTCCTGTCATGGTTCTTCTGAGACATTGGAGATCTGCAGCTCCTCACACAGAGATCTTATAACCATCTGGATCTTTTGGCTCTTTAGGTTGCTTTGTTGTTTATTTTCCTCCAAGATAGAATGTACAAAATACATAATAAAAACAAAAAAATATTATTTACTGTTCAACTTTTAAAGTGAAAGAACACAAAACACTGCAACCACAACGCAAAATACTAATTACAATGTGCAAAATGAAAACGAAAAAAATGAAGGTTTGTAAATCATGGTAAAGGTATTTAGAAATAGCAAATATCAGATCTTTGTGAATCTGATTTGGTTTCTTATGTCAGTATTTCATCTTTTCCGGAGAAAGTTTTTCTCATTTCTGCACAGGTCGGTTCCAGAGTTGGTTCTGTTTAAAATTCTTACAGATTCTAAATTCTGCCTTCTTACTTTCAATAACAATCAATTCCTATCAGATTTCTGTTCTTTTTTGAGTCACTCATTTTTTGAAGTTTGTGTGTTGATGTTGTTACACTTGCTCTGCTCTGACTGTCCCTCATGCGCAAACGGTAACAAGCTTTGCACACACACGCGTGCACGCGCTCAGCGCACAGCTCTGCGCTTTTATAATCTCTGCGCAAATTGTAATGATCTGACAAAAAAAAAAAAAAGAGGATTTGGGACACAACTTGATAAATAAAAATGAGCAGCTGGGCAAACCGAAAGTGAAACTTATGTTCTCTTTGTTTTTGGGGGAGTTGCGTTATAAAACTAACTGAAGATTAAACCCGCAAATTAAGATTACAGATACTAAACTCCTCACTACACGCTGGACATTTTTAAATCCAGAATTATAGAATAAAATCTAAGATCTGATCGCATCACAGAATTATGAAGGTCCCATGCAGGAGCTGCGCATTTTGGCGCATGGAAAAGATTGATTGACAAGGTATCCAGCCAATCAGGACGCAGAACAGGGTGCGCCATTAAAAAAAAAAAAAAAAAAAAGCAGCAACATGATCGCATTGAGACCAGGAGACCTGCTGTCTGGAAACTCTGTATTCTGTTCTATTTGAATGGGATTTCGGAGTGTTCAGAGAGGTACAGTAGAAGGGTGGAATAAAAAGTCCCATTCTATGAGGGTCTCAATCATGTGGCCAGATTGACCAAAAAAAAATAAAAAAAACAATATTGGATCTCTGATAGTTTTTGGGGGCCGGAGGCGGCCCGGATCCGGCCCACGGGCCGTAGTCTGGGGACCCCTGGTTTAAACATAAGAGAAAAGTGTGAGAATGTTTCGTCCATCTGAGAAAAGTGTATAAAGTATGTAGTGAAGATTTTAACAGTCTTAAAAAATCTGTAATAATGTAAAAAAAAGAAAAAAGCATAAATAAAGAAGAACCCAGGTGAGTTTTTTATGTTCTTGAACATAACTCCGAGGGACAACTGTATCTCTATTTTTATGAGTTTGTCTGAGAAAAAGTGGACGCCTTGTACTCTTTAAAAAGAGCCTTCAGCTGTTTCCCAGAGAGATCGTTTCTGGTCAGGCTGTCCCTCACAAAGACAGTTCAGGCAGGAACAGAAACGTCTCTCGGTCAGATTTCAAGTGTGAAAGGAACTAATGTTACATGTGTGTCACAGTCAAACAGAGGGCACAGGAACATGAATGGATGAAATGAGAGTGTGTGTGTGTGTGTGGGGGGGTGGGGGTGGGGGTGGGGGGGGATATTGAGGTCAGAACATTGACTGTAAATGAGACTAGGCTGAGTGACACACACACCACTCCCCGCATGTTCCACACAAGCCAAAATTCAATAGACTTCTACAGAAAAATAATCAGCTACTCATTCTATTTGCCAGAATAACTATTCTTGCTCTGATACATTTTTTAATATGTTCTTGCGAATCCTATTTTTCATATGCACAGTGATCTGGGATATGAAGACGTTGAATCAAAATCTTTCAAACATCTCTCAGTGAGACCCACTCCAGTAAAAATGGTGCTTTTGGTATTTATAACATGTTCTTGCAGCATTTTTCTCATGATGGAAGAAATGTATAAAATTATTTAAGAATTTCAGAACTTTGTTTCTGAGTATTAACTTCCACTCCAACGGTCCTGCCCACAACCCAGAATCAAATCTCTAATGAGTTCCTGCAACTCTGCAGAAAATGTCTCAAAACAACACAAGGTTTTTGATTTGACCTGATTTCAGCATAATCATAATTAAAAGACTACTGGAAATGATTTTACAATGAAAAAATATGTAGCTGAAGTGGGAATTTAAAATTGTCCTTTTTCAGGGGTGGAGGGTGTCATGTCTTTATTACAGCACGAACAAACTATTAATTAATAAAAATGTATCTCACTTTGACTTTTTATTGTTCTTTAATGTGTTTTAGACTCTTTTCTGAGGCTTCTCTAGTATTAGTGCAGCACTCGTTCAGGGTCACAGGGGTCAGCACGTCTCACCTGGCTTGTCTGCAGAGTTTGCTTCCGCCTCCTCCGCCTCCTTGCTGCTTTCACTCAGAGCGTGCTGCTGCGACTTGCCCCCATGTGTTGCGCAAATGTGTTTTTCCTCCTCCGCTAAGACGCAGGAGGGGGCCTCTTTGGCACCACGGTCCCCTGTGTCCTTCTCACGATCCGCCATGCGTTTGCGTGCCGCCTCCTCTGCTGCGGTGATCTCTGCAGAGATCCTCTCCATGTCCACCTCCACCTTCATGCAGCACAGCTGCAAACAGAGAGGAAAACCATTGCTTTGTGCTGCTTCTCCTGTTGAAAGTGTTGACCGCTCATGCAGCTGACTGCTGTCTGCAAAGGCCCAACGGCACCACCTGTTGTGAACTCTGTGCACTGCATTTATCTGCCATCATGGACGCTGCAAATCACCTCTGCTGACAGCTGCTTGGTCGCCAGAACATGTGGATGGAGTTACGAGCAGCTGGTGGCTTTAAGAGCCGCACGCGGCGTTCAGAGTGAAGCTTGCGTGCAAGCAAACAATAATCTGCTGTCAAAGACGCCGTACCCTTTTCAGCTCATTGTTGAAGGACTCTGTGGCTTCCAGGAACTTCCTTTTTTTCTCCTGGTGGCGGTCTTCAATCTGCAGCAGCTCTGCCTCCAGCTTTCTCTGTGAGGCGGCACAGAAAGCAGTGAGACCACCTTGCTGCAGGTTTGGATACACTGGCGTCTCAACTGACCCCACCTGGTGGACCATCAAAGACTGGACCTGCCGCTTCAGGACCTGCATGCGAGCCGTGGTGACGACGGAGCGCACGTCCGGCACCACGCTCTCGCTGAGAATCTCGCTGATCAGGCGGTGGTTGCGTTGGAAACGAGCAGCCGCCGTGTGTTTTATCGAAAAGCCGTCGTCGTAATCTGCAAGAGAAAAAAAAGAAACTATGACGTTTGCTTCAGAAAAAGAGCTATGGTAACTCCTGCTGCAAACAAAAAAAAAAAAAAAAAAAAACAGAAAATTGCTCAACAAAGTTTACACAGTCAAACTCGGGTGTATGCAATTACATCAAAACGCATCCCTCAGCTGATCTGAGCCATTATCACAGGCTGAACGGGACAAGCAGTTAATCACAGCTCTCCTTGTGTGGACAGATGTTTAAAGATGTAGTCTGCAATTTTCCCTCTTCAGTAATTTACCTTTAAAGTAAACTTCCAGGCCGCTAAAACGCAGGATGACAGTGGAGTTAGAAGCCTTCGGCGCCGTTTCTTTACTTTTTGAATAAAAATGCTGCTTCAGAGCTGCCTGAAGTCATGAGACATTCATTTGTTTTAAAGATCTTAAGATTTTTCTCTTTAAATTAAGACAGAACTACTCAAATATGTCAATTTTATTTAACCAAAAAAAGATAGTAGTAGAAAAGCAAAACGGTACTAAAATAAAGCCGAAATAATTCATATGAATGTTGACTTTGTCCATTTTCTTTAATCCTAAAAGAAATAATCTGAATAAAGAATGTTTACAGTGTGTTCTATTACTTTTACTACCATTTTAATTTAGTTATTTAAATACCTTACTGATTTACCTATTTGCAAAAGTTATTCACTGCTCATTACTTTAATTTTTCCCCACTCATAAAGATTCTCAAGGGAAAAACAGCACCAACAAGATCCTCTTGTCTTTCATTTAACTATATTATTAAAGCAAAACCTTTCTGCGAAGCATGAGTATTATTCTAAACATAGCCTGGCTTCATTTGAATTCAGACAACAGAGTTAAAAAAAATGAAACAAAAATAAGTTACAAATGTGGAAAAAAACCATTACACCTGCAGTCATATCTATAAAATCTGAAACTGAACCACTCTTGAAAACACAAAGAACTTTTAATTGCCTCCATGGTTGTTTTCTCTGACTTTAGGTATTCCGTTACAATGAGTTTCACCCGTCTCTGTGTCTGTCTTTGGTGCACAGTTCTGCACTGCTGCAAGTCTACCGAACTATGCACCCCACCTTCCTCTGCGGAGCACATTGA
Organism: Oryzias javanicus; assembly: GCA_003999625.1. Classification (NCBI taxonomy): domain Eukaryota; kingdom Metazoa; phylum Chordata; class Actinopteri; order Beloniformes; family Adrianichthyidae; genus Oryzias; species Oryzias javanicus. The sequence goes on along the minus strand of CM012437.1, from coordinate 27,800,190 downwards.
GTGCTAACGCATATTGACCAGACAGTCATGTGCAGCTTAGAGAGAAAATAAGAAAAAGAAAGGGTGAAATAATATAGAAAAAAACAGCTCCCTCATTTCATTCACAACTGACACATCACATCCTCCAGGATGAGAAGACTCCTTGCAACATCTTTAATGTCTCATCTTTGAGCCAGTTTGGAAAATGATATGACTGCAGCAATGAGGGAATGACTGTACTTTGACCATTCCCCAGTGAATGCGCCATTAAGGAGGGTTTCCACAGTCTAGTAATTGTAATTTATTACTAAAATTTGGAGGTGTTACGAGCATGTCCCACTGAGCGGAGGCACTGGGGAAGACCCTGGACACGCTGGAGGAACTACGTCTCTCAGCTGGCCTGTCAACACCTCTGGGTCCCTCCAGAGGAGCTGGAGGTTGTGGGTGGGGAGAGGGAAGTCTGGGCATCTTTGCTTAGACTGCTGCCCCCGTGACCCCGTCTCAGATGAGCGGAAAAAGATGGATGGATACCGACATTTGAACTGTATTCGCTAAGTTCCTCCGTTACTGACAAAAAGTAATTCAATTACGCATTTCGTTACTTTGTAATCTGTTATCTCAAACAATCTCTGTTTTCATCCCATAATATCCAGCTACAGTGGCCGTTTTGGTTCAGCACGTAGTCTATTTAGACTAAAGAAATTTACAGAGAAATGGAGCTCGTCCCATAGGAAACGAACCAAAAAGTACCTTGAAGTTGTGTGTCTGAGTCCTGGATCAGGGTTCGTTTGGGTGTATTCAGACTGAAAATATGTTCTGGATTATCAGGGAAAACAAACTCTGGTTCACTTTAAGAGAAACCAAATGTGTGCAGTCTGGTCACATACATCCTATGTGTAGGTTTTAATGGATCTAAGCAGCCGTTTCCCTGAGGGTGTAAGTAATTCAAAGAACGGATACCTTCTCATGTCTGTAGATGATGTTGGCCAAAGAACAGCAATGAGTCTGAAAAAAAATCATTATTCTATGACATTCTACTGAATATAACATTCCTAAAAATTCAGATTATGCCCAAAAACTATGTTTTTTTTTCTCACCTTAGCAAGCTTGGGACAAAAACTTGAACCTTTTGTGATGTAATCGCCGTGACATTGAGTAGCGGGTGAAGTTGTCAGCTACTTTGATACATGGGTGTTTTAACAGTAACTGCACTTTAACAGGATCATATTCATTTTAAGGCGGCCCTCTGGACCAAGAAAAACCTAAAAAAAAAAACGATCTTTAAAAATGGGCTGTAACCAGACGTTGCAGAGATTTAAAGAGCTCCGGTGCTTCTCATCCAAGATCTTTTAAAGAGCCTACGGGATTCACACGAGCTGGAAGTTCAATATTCGCAGGAGCAGAGTGACTCAGTTTCAGGCAGTGCTGCAGCTAAAACTTTCCAAAGAGCGCAGATGAACCTCAGCTGAGGGCTTCAAAGGAGCACGTGTAGCTGCAGCAACACCACAACAGGAAGCAGTCAGGGAGGTTCTGTCAAGGCTGCGTGTGAGAATTGAGTTTTTCTGGAGTTATCAAACTCTATAAAAGCTTGTTCTTGTCGCCACACGTGACTCTGAAACCTTTTCAACTTGTTTTTTTCTGTTCTTTGAGCAGGAAAAAGCTGTTGCACCACGTGAATACCTGAGATTTTTTTCTGATTAAATTACTCTCAGTATGAGAAAAAAAGGCTCTGATGTTGACAGGAACAGAGCAGGGGAAAGTGGAGCAAAGCAGCAGATTAAAACGCATTAATAAAACATGGTGTCTGAGCATGTAGCCACCCGGAACGCTAAGTCTTATTTAATCATTGCCATACGTGTGGCGTGTTCAGAACACGGCCCACCGGGATGCCGGCTTGAACGTTTTTATGGTCTGGGGTGGTTCTAAGTAGTAGCTGTTTTATCAGTCGTTTTTCCTGTAGATGATTAAGTTGTGCTGTAACCTTGCCAGACCCCAGACAAGCATCATTTCCTCGAGGGTGGGTGTAACACAAACGTCTTCTCTGTCTAACGCTAGCGTGCGTCACACTCTAAAACAACACGAGGAAGAATGTAAATTTCATAATTATGCTGAAACCAATGCCAAGAATACCTACGAAGTGTAAACACTTTAGCAAAAACAAGGACGAAATGTTGTTCCAATCTGAATAAAAAAGGAGAAATGTTTTTTTTTTTTTTTTTTCTACTGCAGGGTTACATAAATTAAGGATCGACTGTGGCCGAGGAGACGGAGATGATCCGCCGGTCGCGTTGCCTTCAGGACTCGCTCCAACCCAATCTCTGGTCTTTAACTGCCCTCTGTCTTAAAAGCTTTCCAAACATTCAGCTCATAATGAAGCATTTGTGTTTTTGAAACTGAAATCTCACTGGCATCAATACAAAAACCTTTCAGTACTGTAGTCTCCTTCAGAAAATTCAAAAAAATTAGAAATTCTATTTAAATTTTCTCTTGTTTTGATTCATTTTACTTAAAGTCCCTCAATAACCATTTCTTTGACATCAGTTTTAATCATGACTATAAAGATTTTAAGAAAAATTCCTCAGCCTAAAGCCATATTTCATGCTTATATGAAGCCACTGTTTCCAAAACTTCCTCTACATGGGAGTGGCCGTTGGTGCTGAGCTGAGCGGCCCCGCCCTTGATCCCCCCTTTAATATTAAATGCGTAAATCTTCACCGCTGCTACAAAAAAAATTGTCAAGATATATCATGAAGTCCAGCCGTATCGTTTTGAGGTAGATGCCAGCTTGGACGAGGATCTGAAGAGCTTTATGAGCTGAGTTTCCATTTAATGTGAAATTGCGCAAATACGAGAGCGACATTCAGAGCACTGGGCAGAGATCACATCGCGTCAGCTCCCTTGCATCACTTTGTTTTAATGTAAACCAGGGGTCGCTGACCCCTGGTTTACATTAAAACAATAGAAAATGGTTTTCCTAGATCGTCCACTGCATGATGAGTGTGTTTAACTTTTGTTTTTCAGTTCAAGAATGTTTTTTAAAAAGTCTTGAAAATCACCATAAAGAGCTTTCAAGTGCATTGTAACGTTAATTCTCTGACCCAAAGAGGTATTTTGATCAATTCACAAATCTCGCAGCTTTGTTCTAGAAACCCTGCCCTCTGAGCACCAGCCCCTCCAAATCCACGAAAACAAGAAGGTCCTCACAATGTGACGTAGACAAGTGAGAACAGCCCCTTCCAGGAACAGTCTGACTTGCTAGCTCTGTCCCCATGTTAACACACACACCCACTTCTTCCGCTGAGCTAGTGGCAAAACGCTTTCCTTTTATATGCACAATATGTGCAACCATCTCTGCAAAAGTCTGGATATTGTTCTTTTCGTGGGTGAAGTGCAGATACACTGCCGAGGCCGGCTCTAAGGTGACATCATGAAATAGGCGGCACCCACAAGCAGCGAAAGCGGAGCCTCAAGAGATCTTACTCCTGGATAGGAAAATAGTTCACGAAAATAACATAAAAACTGTGTTCTTTAGTGTGCCAAAGGTAATATTATATTACATGTAGACATAGTTTACTCTGAAAGGCTTAAGAATAGCATGATACATGCCCTTTAATCCAAAATTTCATTCCTGCATGCGACCCATCTTACCGTCTGGATCCTCTGCCGGCTGGATGCTCATGTACGGCTCGCCCTTGTCCAGCCTGGACTGCCTCTGCCGGCTCTCCTCCTCCAGCGCCGCCTCCGCCCGGCTTTTTGCATTGACGTAGGCCAAGTAGGCCGGAGAGTTGTGGTAGGCCTTCATGCTCTCGTTGTACTCGATCTACAGAAGAAAGAAGAAAGAAAAAGATGACAGAAATGACAAGAAAAGACAAACATGTGGAACCTTTCACTCAGAGGGCTGTTAGGAAGGAATAATGAAAGGAGGGACTCATGTCGGGGACACATCTACTGGTCACCCATCAGAAAAAAAAAAAACACAACATGAACACCCCCTGTAAAACAACCAACCTTCTCTGCTTCGTAGTCATTCAAATAATCCTGTTTCTCCTCATCAGTGAGGTCCCTCCACATGCCACCGATTATCTTCCCAATTTCCCATAGCTTCAGATCAGGATTGGAGGCTTTTACTTGATCCCAAACCTGGTGATGAGAACCAGACATGGGTGTGGGGTTGGGTTGGGTTGGAGGGGCTATGCGTGGTTATCTCTTTGCAGAGAGGTCACAAACCAGAGGAGGCCGTGTGCTTTAGGCTGCATCTCCAAAGTAGATAAATCCCACATCATGATCTGGGGAAAAGCTACCCCACTACAACCAACACTCGCAGGACGTCTTAATCAGTCCCGCCGTCCAGCAGAGCAATTAAATTTAAAAAAAAAAAAAAAGGTTTCAGTCAGTGTGCGTACCTTGCGGCTGTATCGCATGTACGGCATCAGCGGCTTATCGGGCGGCTTCGGCGGTTTGGGGATGTTTATTCCCGAGGAATTCTAGAGAAAGAAAATAAAAAGTTATCTGGAGCGTGGCTGCTTCAGTTGAACCACATTTAAACACAACTGTGATGAGACATTTATGTGATCTCCTAATATTTCAGGAGACTTCGTTAAAAGGAAAAAAAAAATAGCAATAGACTGAGCAAGTAATTTAAAAAAAAAGCTATTTTAAGCAGATCTTCCAACTGACAGACATAATGTTATCAAAGTCAGCCAACCACAGCTTGCATGCAGAAGCTAAATTACTGCGCAGCCGCCAGAGCCAGAGTCTGCAATGACACGGCAACACTGAAGGCACGGATTTCTCAGAAACACGTCTGAACAGACGCAGATGAACTCATCTTCAGCCTGAGAGTCAGTAAAGAAACAAAGATGTCCTCCGACACTCAAGCCCTTCTGTGTTCAATTTTAGAACAGAGGAAAAAAATTCTTCTGCCGCCAACGCTAATAGATTTGGAATTTAGAGGATTATCACTTGGCGGTTAAACGCTAGAAAAACAATTTTATTGGCCGCTGAAGATTCTAGTTCAAACAAGTCATAAAAAACTTAAAAAATATAGTAAACATTTGGATTTTTTTATTCATCTTAACAGAAATCGCACAAGGGAGTAAGAAAAACAGCAGTTAAACCAAAAGAGCAAGAATTAGGAGACAAGACGCTGGCATAATGATGTGATTAAGTGCGTAACGCAATGACTTTTCAATACTAATGGCTGCAATTAATCAGGAAACCGCCTCGCCGCTTCAACCACAGTCATGACTCCAACAAAAACACAAATCAAACTGCACAAGCGGAGCAACAACTGACAGCTTTTTCAAGCAAACGTCTTGCAGCTTTTGCCAAATTAAAGAGCATAACTAGACTCCAAAAAAGAAAAGCCAGATGGGAAGTTTCTTCAACTCCAAAGTCTTTTATATTTATTTAAATAACCAAAAAATGTTTTCAGAAGTTTTTCAGGTATGTTATTAGAAAGCTTAACATCCCGCACGATTAGCATTTGGGCTCTTGTTGTTGGTTTTCATTGAGACTAAAGCAGCTGAATGAGGATGTTGACCTTTCATTCACAGAAAGCAGTTTCGTTTGACTGAGCGCGCTCACTAATGTGCGAGCGCTTACTGGAAGTGAACTGATGAGCGATAAGGGTTTTCTTCGTTTCATTTACACGCTCGGCTCCTCACTCAGACAATCATACCGTTGCCCGACTGTTGCTGCTCTGGCTCCCCCCGAGTCTGTAGTTGTTGTAGGCCAGATGGCTGTAAGGGTTGTATCCCACAAAGCCGGTGGTGTTGGGCAATTGCTGAAAAATGAGACAAAAACAGTCAGGAATATTGGGAAAAAAATATAACATGTGACAACATACAAATACTCACAGTTGTAGGGGCAGGAGGAGGGGGCGGGGCATAAGACGGCCTCTCTGTTGTCAAAGAAAATGTCAAAAAACTGTCAAAAACTGAGTCGTAGATTGTCAAACATCACTGGAACTATTCAGTTACACTTTAAAAACACGTTTATGTCCATTCTTACTTGACATCTTGACAGTGAGGAGGAGTTTTCAGTCTATTCCAGTCATCGGATCTGCAGCAAAACAAAAGCATAAAAACACCATAAATACTCGCAAAAACTCCCCAGAAATCTGCTCGTACTCAAGCAGTACATGGTCCTTTCTCAATCACATGATGAGACAAGCCAGAATCAATGCACTTCTGTTGATCCAATCCACCATTGATGTAAAAACATCAACGCCGGTGTGAGATTCAGACGCTCAGTCCGGACTCCATCAATAGACGATTGATTTTTTGTAAACGATTCAGATAAATAAAAGTTTATCACACAGAAAGATAAGGTGAGTTAAAAAAATGCTTTCTTTAAATGTGAAGTTATAAGTAAGAAAAAAAAGCTAAATCGTGAATGAAATCTTAACTGTCCAAACAAAAACCGTATGTCACTTCCAACGCCTGCATGAGGTAATGGAGAACTTTCTGTCTCCGAAATTTCTGAAATAAAATTTAAGAAAAAAAATCAATTAATGGATTCTAGCCCCACATTATCACACTCCCTCCACCGTGTCTTGGTGTTCTTTTTCCTGCAAGTCTATTGGTTAAAACCAAATAAAGGGGGAAACATTCCTTCAGGAAAGTCCCTCTTCTCTCCTATCAGTCTAGACTGTTTGTCCTAAAGTTTTGGAGATAATCCAGATGATTTATTTTTAGTGTTTGAATATGAGACGAGTCTCTTTGTTCTCTTCGCTCAGCATTTTCTCTCTGAACTCTCCAATGGATCAATTTTTGTCCAAAAGTCTCTTTGACTGTTGCTTCATGAACTCTGACCTCCAGTGCATCAAGTGAGACGTGTTTACTTTCTATGTTCTCCTGCTTGTTCTTTGATAACCTCCAGGATGAGTTCCTGGACTCATTTCAGCAGGTTAATCGCTGAAAAGATCTACTCTGTTCCTGTTTTTCTCTATGTGAGAATGAAAAGTCTCGCTGTGGTTCTCTAAAGCCTCAAAGCAGAAGAAATGGCAGATGTTTTCAATTCAAAATCCTCTTAGTAACCTTCAGACTGAATCATATTTTCTTTTTCCAATCAGCTCTTGAACTTTTATTATGCGATTTAAATGTCACTTTAATCCAGTGTTTCTCAATTATTTTCTCTTACACATGAAGAACTTATTCTTTCGCGCCCCCCCCACAACTTTGTGCTGCAAATATCATCTGTATCATTAGTTAATTTGCTCGAGTTAAACGTATATTTCTTCAAAATATTGTACCTTTATTATAATTAAAGAATATATTTTTTAAAAAACTTCTTAGTAATCTGTTTTATTAATTTTTCTCTTTTTTTTAAACATTTTCAAAACTTTCAGGCTTTCATTCTGGCTTTTCTCAGAGATTCAGTTCTTTTGAATTGGTTCACTGAAAACAGCAGCTCTTTCTGCTACCATATTTTTAGTTTTTTTTTTGTTTTATTTAATTTACTATCAACTACTATGTAGGATTATGCACAAAATCCATAACTAATGAAAACGTGTTTTTATTTGAATAATTTGTCAATTATTTACATGCTGTTATTTATCCCTTCCATATAAAATGTACAAAATAAATGAAAAAGGAGTAGTTATTAACTTTTCAGTTTTTAACTCCATACATTTTAAGCTTTTTTCCTTAACACATTTGAAGTGAACACAAAACTCTGCAACCAAAATCCGAATCAAAGTGTGCAAAACCAATAAATAAAGACATTTATTCACAATAACATTAAGAAAGACAAAAGTATCTCAGCTTCGAGGATGAAATCTGGTTTCTTCTGTCAGTAATGATCTGCTTTATGTTAGAGAAGATTGTGAACAGGTTGGTAGTGGAGTTCTAGAGAATGATTTCCTGCAGATTCTCTTCCTTCATACTATCAATAAAAGTCAAAAGGTTCCAGTTTTTTCTTCTTTACTAATGATTTCATCTTATTTACGTTTCGTGTTTATGTTGTCTCTGTCCTTTCTTTGCTCTTGAGCTGCTGCACATGTAAGCCCCAACACACATGCAGTGCCAATGCGTGCGCTCAGCTTCTTGTCTCTTTTTTTTCTCTCCTTTTCTTTCATCCCGGTTAAACATTTTTCCATCGCAATTCTTGAGGTTTAAGTCAATATTTCCCCTCTCTCTCTGTGGATATCACGATCGCTGACGCTGTCCTCCGATCAACTGTTTAGTAACTAACAAAAATTGCACGATCCTAGGGCTGTCCTACACCCCCCCCTTACCGTCTCCCTGCCCCACCATTTGAGAAACACTGCTTTAATCCAAAAACAGACAAAAACAAAATGTGAGTCAACACATTTTAGGTTAACTGCAGCAAAAAAAAAAAAAAAAAAAACAGTCTGAGCATAGAGAAATGTTTGGAGTTTCAGCATAATGGTTTCCTGCTGGAGATCTTTCAGCCTCTTCACTGCGTCCGACAGGCTTCTGTTGCTGTGACTTCAACAGACCTGGATCTGGCAATAAAACTTTTTAAAAGGCGGTTAATTGCAGATCCAGCTTGATTTGGTTTGTGGGAAAATGCTCTGTTTCGTATAGAGACAGACGGGTTTGGACAGCTTCTTCTCTTTAGGATATTCAAAAAAAAAAAACAACAACAACATTTTGCAATTCTGATGATTATTTTCTTTTTTTTTTTTTTTTTTGCTGCTGCTTCAAAGAGACAAAAACAAGAGTTTTCTATTTGTGACTTCTTCAAAAATAGTTAAAGTCTGCTTTAAAAAGAATAAAAAAAAATGTTCCTCAAAGAACTTGAAAGCTTTCTACTGAGAGACTCCAGAACAAACCCACACAATAGTTTTCACTTTGGCTAACCCAACAGATGCAAACTTTCTTAAACAAAAATAAAATTGAAGCACAAATTGAAGTGCACACATATGATAAATTATTGCAGTAAATGACACGAGATTTTTAAAAATGTCATTAAGGCTCAATTTAATTCCTCAAAACCTGATTTTTTTTCCTTCTAATTTATAAAGGGGATGATAATGAGTTGAGAAAAGGCAGAATAACATTTCTGTTCCCACATCAGAGTTCAGAGTACTGAAGGTCAGAGCTGCGTTTCCTTCAGCTTTATTTCTTCTGTGTTTTGGTGAAGGTCTTTCACAAGACCAAAAGAAGAAAAACTCCATGTCGTCTAGCCCTGCTTTACTGACCAAAGTGCTTGTGTGACTCACACCAGGTGGTGACAGAGCAATTTCCTTTCTTGGGAGGCCTGGCCCATTTCAAGTATGTTTAAAAAAAAAAAAAAGCATAAATAAATGTGTTATTGTCCATCCAACTGACATTCCAGTCCAGTCAGACAAAGCAACATTTGGGAAAAAAACATGGGAGGCCTCTTTGATTTGCACTCATTCACTATAATTATCAACCAACAAATTCTAGTAAATACTTTACGCAGTTTAACTGCATTTTCTATTGTATGGAGAATAATACCATGTGACTCTTCTAAGAACCGTTTTTTCACTGATGCTGAGTGACCACAGAGCCACATGATTATGTAATTAAATGAAACTAGTCCATTCAGACCTCCTTCATTCTGTTTAAAACTTTGTGAAAGGTCACTTGATAAACAAACAATGAGTGTCTGGCTTATTTCTCCTACAAGGTGACCTCACTTTTTTTTTTTTTTTACATTCAAACTGTAGTGAAACCCACCAGGGAGCACCTGCAAGCAAACCAAGATTTAAAGTTGATTTTAAGGTCAGTTTTGTTTAGTCTACAGACTTTAGATGAGCTTTCACACTTTACAAAGCAACCTGGTGTATTCAAGAAACAAACACGTCTGAACCAAACTGCCCAGATGTGAATTACAGTCCCACTCCGGACATATTTTGATCTATTCTAAAAGCGTTTCCCATTAGTCTTTTAACTATGATGACGTCCTTTTAGCCAAAAAAAAAAAAAAAAAATGTAGTTTTTGTGGACGTAAATCCTGAAGAGCAGCAGGAGTTTATCAGAAATTTGCTTCAGAGATGTGGGTGGGATTGTATCCCTTATTTCCCATCATCTCTTAGCTAAAACTCTCTCCCACAAACCTACAGCCTCTCGCAAACCCAACCTAACATTACATGTGCAACAAAAAGGGTGAGCAATATCGAAGCTACCCAGCAGTACAGTTTGGAGCCAGATGCTAGGAAAACAAAGGAAATGGATCGAGTCATCTATAAGTATATGCATCGGAATGGAGTGGAGCAGCAACAACTTTTGCAAACAGCATTCTGTTCCCGATTCATAATAATTTGAATGACAAAATTAACCAGAAATGCACTTTTAGTCTTTTATATTAAAAAAAAAAAATGAACTCTATCATGAGAAAACTGCAACAAGAACGTGTTAAAAACAACAAAAACACAACAGATTTGAGACGGCAATGACAACATTACAACTAATTTGAGACATAATGTCAAACATTTTCAAATATGTTAAAATCTGCAATTTTTCAAAATGCTGCAAAAAATAGGCTTATGTATATTTTTACACAAATTTCATCTGAAAAGTAACCTCTTGTACAGTATCATTTGAAAAAAAAAAACGAATTTTACCTTCATATTGTAATGAAACCCACCAGGGAGCACTTGCAAGCAAACTGAGATCCCCGTTTTAAGGTTAGTAGTCCCACCTAAAATCCCAGAAAATCACTATTTAAAAAAAAAAAAAAAAAAAAAAAGTATAGTGAGAGCGTATTCTATAATATTTAATTACCTGGTATTTTTTTCAGTGTTATACAAATTTTAAAAAGCAGCCTCTCAGGAGTTTCTTCAAATTTACATGTTCTAGGGCGGACTCCTGACCTCTCCGCCCCCTCCAGTACCATCAAATGACTTGTGCCCCTGAGCTAGTGAAACGGCATTGAAGATACTGCAAGTCTAGCATTTCAAGCTAAAAACAAAACCCAAACATGATGGTCTGTGTGGACGAGTCGGTACCTCCCTGGTTCTGGTGCTGAACTGGTTAGGTCTTTCTCAAGCAGAACCCGCTGTGATTTAGCTAGCTGGCTAACATTAGCATGCAACACGCTAAAGGGTTTGTTGTTTAGTTAGCCGGTCTGCAGCGAATGCTAATTGCAGCTAGTAATAGTAGGATGAATTAATTGTTTTTAAATATATATTTACGAGATATCCTCGGCGTGGTGTGATGAAGGTGGCTTAATAGCTTGGTTAGCCGCGGAGCCCCCCGAACAGGCTCGCTAATTTAGCTTAGCCGCCTGAATGAAAAGTAAACGACACCTCGTCATGTTATTAGCATGCAGAGTACTGTTACACGCGCGCGACCGCAGACGCGCTAATTCCACCTTTATTTATGACTGCGACAAACAAACATTGACGCAGAAACTCACCCCGAAACCTTCCGTCCCCCACTACGGTGTTGTGGCTTCCACCGGGGAGGCTAACCACCTAACCGGGAGGCATAAAACCGTCCCCTCAATAAACGAATGAAAGGGGGTCCAGTCGAATGATTCCTGCAGAATCTTCCAGAAATGCACCCCCCACCCTCTGCCTGATTACAGCTGTGCCTCCTTGGCTCGGCGGTGATGCTAATCGCTCCTTTAACTGTCAGCACTGCAGCTCTGAATAATTTCACTGACAGCAGAAGCACATTTCTATTTAGGGACGCACATTTGGGAGAAATTAATGTGTCACAATAACGCAGCAAAGCTTGGCTGTTTGTTTGTTTTTTCTCTTTCAGCGGCTCCCAAAAGAATAGCTTTTGAAAACACTTGGAGATAGATTGAGGGACAAAGTCTATCTCTTCCTGTCCTCTTTAATGACCCACTCCTATGAAATATGAGTTTTTAGCATCTATGATGGAGGACATAAAAAGAAGATTAATCTTAAAAATGCTGTTTTTTAAATTCAAATCATGAATCAGGAGCAGACTATAAAATACCTATTTGAAAAAGCATATTTGTGATCTACCAAAAACAAAAGGTGGGCCTCCAGCTCTCTGCTCCGCTCCATTCTGATGCATCCACTTGTAGATAACCAGTTTTTGTTTTATTCATCCGAGCTGATATCTGGCTCAAAACAATACGTCGTGCTCGCCATTTATGTCGCACTGCTAATGATAGGTTGGGATTGTAAGGCACTGTAAGAGAGTGTAACAGATGATGGGGAAATCAGGTGCGGTTCAGTCTGCACCCTTGACTCTATATAGAGAACTGGACTGAGTGATCCTCCAGGCGTTCCAAAAAGGAACTCTCATAACCAAAATGCTGTAAACTTCTATTGAGAAATAAAAAGCTATTTCTCAGTTTTTATATTTTCAGAATAACCATTCTTGCTCTGTTAGCTTCTTAAACATCTTGCTAATCTTTTTAGATACTTTTTTCTTTATTGCAAGTTAGTTGAGTTATAAACTGGCTAATCAGATGCTTCAATAAAAGCATTGGTGCCCACTGTCATAAGGCGTGTTTGAGATGAGCGCCTTACCTGCATCGTCGGCGAGACTAAGCTGCTGCAGGAGGGGGCGGAGAATGGCACCTGAGACTGTACGAGAGCAAGGAGTTTGGGGTTGTCCTCAACATTCGGTTGAATTTTAATATTCCACTCCTTCTAGTATGATCTGTGCTGTTATGTCTTTTATAATATTTTTAACATCTTTCAGAGTAAAGCAGATGAAAAATAGCTGCAGGATTCATTTCATGTGCACTGTCCCAAATAAACAGATAAAGTAGGAACTAAAGTTAATTTTAAAGACAACAATAACACAAATAACCACAGATTATTTGAAATCTTGTTTATTTTTTCACCAGTGATTTACTACCTTCCAGAAAGAGTAAAAAAAGTACACCGATTTCCTTCATTTAGCGCCAGTTATTTCACATTAACTACAAGAACGACACCGTTTCCCACAATGCATTGTTTTGTAGTGAACAAGGCAGCTTGAAACCAGCGCAGTGCCTATTCTCTGTCTACGCTGGCTTAGGTAGGCGCCTTGAACCCGCCCCTTTCTCTCGATACTTCATGACGGTGCTCATGTGACGTCGGTGCAGAAAACGAACCCACATGCACCGCAATCCAGGTGATCTGCGCAGCGCCGAGTCCGCCTTGGTCAACTCAAACACACTTAATGATAATTCTACCAAGCGCGCTTTCAGTGGTAGGGGTGTGGACTTCGACTGATTTGGATTCGTTAAGATATTTTCTAGGGCTGACATCACACTTGCTGAGTCCAGTTTTCCTATAGAGTCAATTTTTTGTTCTAATATTACTGTCCACAACTCAGAGGCAAATTTTTAACGAACTACTGCTATTTTACAGAAACTATGTCCAAGAAAATTATAAAGGATTTTTTTTGTCCCGAAAAACAACTTAATCATTAAAAAAAAAAAAAAACACTGGATTCGCTTGTACAATTAATCAAAAGATGATCGGAGTGGGACTGTAATTTAAATGCAGCCGTTCGGTGAACTGTATTTTCTTTTGCTATACATCTGTAGATTCTCTGCTGGCTCTCTGCAGTTTTCTGGATATTTGAATGTTCAATCTCTAAAAGCAGTTGCACAAAGGATGCCTCACAAGCTACACTTTTGAGAATAACCAACACTGCACTGTTCACCGCTCCCTTGTTGTTAAAACTGAAATACTTTACATTCTTGTACGCATTGTCCGGGAGCTGCCCAGGTCAACTGCTGCCTAGAGAAAACCTTCCTAATCCTGCAGGAATTAGCCTACATCGCTGTCCATTCAACCCGAATAGCACTTGTTTGGGGTCTGTTAATTGATCGTGTTCATTGAGAGTTTTCTGTGTTTAAACTGCACACTTGAGTTTATTTCTGCTTGACCTGTGACCTATATGATGTTCATTCAGACACATCCAGGTGTGCTGGGTTCACATTCTTTTTTTTTTATCGAACAGGTGGCCGGGGGTCCGCATATCTGATGTTTGCAGGGTATCTGGAAGTGGGATGGAGGTCACAGGGCCTCCCGGGCACAGCTGTGGGATTGTGGATGCCTGGAGGGAAAGCAGGTCCTGTCACCTATTGATTCAGAGGGAAAAGCCATGAAGCTGTTCTTGCAAAGAAGTATCAGGCCTGGCTCTTAAGCCCGAGGAGCTCTCCAAAATAGACTCAGGCAGTGGAACTAAGCAGACTTGAAAGTTTATTCTGGAGGTGGAAAGTAGAGATATTTTTAGAAACTTCGGCACTCATAATATTATGATAAATTGTACAGAATTACTCCTTACACAACCATCCTCGTGGATTCTTTGTAACTTGTGTTATTTAACGATCCATACAGCGTTGCATAATTGCTATGTAAAAAAATGGCATAGAAATATGCATAAATGCAGAAAAATGCTAGTTTATTCAGAAAATGTTGCTCAATGTCTTTCGTCAGTCCTCCAAAAACTCCTCAGATCAAAACTTTATTTAAAAGGAAACTTTACGCAGCTTGATGCTCTTAAAATTATTCTGCAAAATTTCCAAAAAAAAAATCACAAGAATATAAAGTATTCAAAAAAACCTTGCAACCATCTGACTACTTCTTTCCTTTAACATTTAAGGTCTAATTACAAAATGTTACAAACATAAATCGACACAAAAACACTATATTTGCTAAGGAAAGTGTGAACAAGGACAAATATAGGACATAAAAAATAGAATTTGAGAAGGAGCGTATTTATTTTTTTCTCATCTGAGCTGGTATCTGGATCAAAACTTTCCTGCTGGTTAGTTCCAATATTTTTGGTGTATCTGTAATGTTAGGTTGGGGGGGTGAGTGGCTGTAAATTAGCGGGCGAAAGTGTAAACAGAGAGCTCTCAATTATATGTGATGGGGTGGTAGGGTTGATGGGCCCCGCCCACAACTCAGAGGTAAATTTCCTATGAACTGCTGCTCTGCAGAAACTAGAAAAATACAGGATTTTGGCAAAAAAAAAATAAAAAGACTGGGAAAGCTTTTAAAATAGATCAAAATATAATTGGAGTGGGACTTTTAGTGTGTATTTGACAATAATTTGGAGTCAAAAGTGTGTACAGCTAATGACTGAAGGAGTCAAGACTTCAGCGACTTGCTGCCTCCTGATGTTAGGTCTTCTAGAAAGAATTACACCAGCAACTTCATAGTTTCTAAAACGTTTTAATTAATGCAATACAACGAGTACATTTCCATTAAGTAAACATTTACAATGTAACTAGTTATTTTATTGATTAAAACTCCACATTTCAGGGTTGTTTCTTTGTTTGTTTCATTTGCATGAGCGTGTCAGTCTTTCCACAAAACTCGCAGAACCTTAATTGTCTCAGTCTGTGTGCACACATGCAAACTTAACCTCATATTTTATATGCATTAACAGATAATATCAAATACAAAAAAAAAAAACCAGTCTATACAGCAAAGTTGGAGTTTAAGCAACTTAGTATAGCTTAAATGTACTGTTTATTGAGTTAGGCCGGAAAAAAAAAGTCAGAATCATTGCTTCATGTACACAAAAAAGTGTACGAGTTTACAACAAATACGTGTGTAAAACAGTGCCCTGTTAGTTGACTGTGACACAGTATTATGGTGGAACATTCTTTGAACAGATGCACTATTGGCTGCTACATTATTCTGTGCTTCATGTCTTTGGAATATTTTTTTCAGGATATTTCAGTTGCTAATGTGCTAACTCCTACTGTTATTCTGTTTGATCAGAGAAGAACAAAACTTTTTTTTTTTAAAGGTTCCCCAAAAAAAAATTCATAACAAGTAAGGATTTTATTGTGAAAGATCAACATTTTTCTGGTGCAGATCAGCACATTTCAGTTTATTTGGCTCAAGTTACATAGGGGAAACATTTTACATTTCCTCAGTTTTTTGGGGGGTGGGGTGAAAAATAAAATTCAAAGTAAAGTGTCAAACTGAATTTGCAAAGATATTTTTAAATTGTATTGATAAATTCACACACTAATGCATTGGGAGATAATGAGATGTGTAAGACTATTTTGGCACTTGCATTGTTTTCTATCAAATTAGGTAATTCTCCTCTATGTTTTTTGACTTTTAGCATCAATCACAACTGCATGAGTCACCACCTTTACATGCAAAAGCTTTGGAACCACTATGTTGAAGACCTGTGCTCATATTCACCCTTTTATTTCAAAGATGTCAGGAAATAAAACACCCTCTTCTAACTACTGTAACTTTTTTTTTTTTAACGCAATTTCTGGATTCTAAATTGGAGAAAAGTAGCTTTAATAGTGTTGCAAAGCTCAGCTTCAACATTTGTTAGAATTATGTAAACAATGGAAGAGTTATGGTAATTCAACTAACGTCAACACTGCTGTTACAGCTCCTTTAACTCCAGTGCTAAAGGGTTAATTGCTGTGTAATAAAATGGATGATGTAATATTTTGCCAAAAATTAGTTCAATATGTCATAGCTGGCACTGAAGTTCATATATTGTATATAGCTAGCAGCTACAGTCAATGGTTTAATTTATTTCAAGGAGAATTTATTGGATTTAGTGCAGATGTAGCAAGCTAGCGTTTAAAGCTCATTGTGATCGTTTATGTTAATTGAAAAATGATGATTGCAATCAGTCAAACTAATGCAGCAGATGGTAATGACTACATCTTATTGGTATTTAAAAAAAGATAGATTAGGCAAATGTGTTAGATCCTATAGCCAGAGGCAGACATAGCTAATGTCGCATGCTAACTGCATATAACTTTAGAAATGTTCCTGTTTTGTTGAGACCTTAAAGACTGCTGCAGCCTTTATTGATGTAGCTATTAAAGCACAAACAATTTGCACCAACTGAACAAAACTGTACTCAATGAGGGGTGGTTTAAAACATTATAGAGAAACCATGAGTCCGAATTATAGTTTCTTCTGATCATTTGGCCAATTTTGAGGCAATGTCAGAACCCCATCAATATTCCCAGGTGAAGCCAATTCAGAAAAGCAATATATATTGTTTTGGATTTTAAAAGGATTTCTGTCACTATGTACACAACTATTTTTAAACGCCAAACATGATATCACCAATTCCCCAAATAAAAAGCTATTAAGTATGTAAGTAACATTTTACTAAGATTATTTATGTCAGGAGTCAGAGCTCTGTCTTCCTCTAGTCACCAGCAGGAGCTGTCGCCAGAGTACTTAAGGACTACATTTCCCAGCGTGCAGTTCCTGGATCCCGCTCACCTAACTCTCATTTGCCAATCACTCACATGACACTTTTTATAAAAAATGTACAATTGCAATGCATTGTGGTCTATATCTGCCAGTCTAGTGAGCATTGATGGACAGTGTTTTTTTTTTTTTTTTTTTCTGCAAACACTTCTGGGAAATTTCTTTGGCACTAGATTTTGGAATTTGGAGAGCACAACAAAAATATGTAGTGAGTAATGAAGGAATTCTGACACAACCTCAGTAATTGATTAGAAAATCAAAAAAAGAGAACAACAACCTAAGCAAATTTTTATTACTATTGTCCGCAGTGTCCTGATGCTTTATTCTCAAAAGGGGGCGTGTCAGGTTATCACGTCTGGATTCAATGTCCTATTGAATTGTTGATCCATCTAAAATTAACTGATAGAAAAACTGCTTTTTTTGCATTTTTGAGAGTGCTTTTTTGCTCTTCTTTTGAAAGATTTTTAAAGAGCTGTTTTTGATTCTTTTGTAAAGCAAAAGAACTGTAATATCAATATAATAAGAATACTGCAGCTACAATATCTAAGAGTATATGGTGAGTAGCTGCTCTCTCTCATTTGTTCTAGTAGTGCACTGGATTGTTTTATAAAACCAAGTCATTGATCAAAATTATAAAAAAAAAGAAGTTTTATTCCCTATAATTAGTACATCTATCCATATTTTACAAGTCTGGCCAAAAACACACTAAGCCAGTCATTTGGAGTGATAGTGCAAAGCTAAGGTGGGATGTTACAGTTTCACAAAACTGACAACACACACAAAAACTTGTCAACAGCAAGTGCAAGTGAGGAGGAATCCTCACATTTGCCAATGCTAACCACCCCACATCTGAAAAAATAAAATGGCCAAAATGCGAAGAAGCCATCCAAGTTTAGTTTTGGTTGTTTTTTTTTTGTTTGTTTGTTTTGCTTGTTTTCTTTTAACTTTGGCACAGTTCATAGAGACAAAATTTTCAGCCAAGCAGTCAGCTTGAGAGGGAGTCGTGTGTGTCGCAAAACAAGAACACTGAGCTTTCTTTTATAGCACCAGATAATCAAGATTAGAAAATTAGCAGCGCACATCATTTCCAGTTAGCACCTCTTGTTGTGAGGTTCTCAGCAAAGATGAAAGAGGGGGAAAAAGGTGAAAAGATTCAAACAATCTCACCATTTGATGTAAAAAAAGGAACTGCTTAATTTCAGACAAACTACATTTCTGAGCAGATACATGTTACCATTTGTTCTTACTTGCTAACGTGTGTAATTTACAAGATGAAGATTGAAAAAAAACAAGTTTATATTGAAATGACAGCGTAGAAAGGACTAAGCATATTCTAGTGGTTTTTCTGTAAAAGTTGGTTTACACAGATGAATTCCTAAAGAGACTGCTTTTACAAATGTTGAAACTACAAATGTTGACTACGTAAAGTGTGAATGTTTTTTTTTTTTTCTGCGACTGGGTACTTGAAAGCTTGTGTGTTTAAAGACCGTCTGTCTGAAGTTTATAGAGAAGGATCAGAACAGAACAAGTGCTCAAAAGACTGGAATCACATTCTTTGAAACAACAAATAACAGAAGAGCTAGACTCAATGGTATCTTTTTTTTTTTTGTTGCACAAGCTCAAGTACCGTCAGCCTCGGGTAAATTGAGGCTCGACGACGAAGTCCAATGAAGTCATGCGGTTCTACGAACGAGCACCAGTAGAATTAAGCTGGTTTTGGATCCCCCAACGGCCTCTCCTCAGTCCCGCAGGGTTGCACTTATTAACTGGTGGCAGTCCAGTTCTCCCCGCAGCTCCGGCGGGCCTGTCAGCCTTACGCCCGTCTTCGGATCCACACACCAGCACCTTCCTCGCTGACCGTCACGCGCAGGATGGCACTGCAGTCATGAAAAAGAGAAAATAGTTTATCCACTGCAACTGTTTGCATTTAAACTTCTAATAAATGTTATATGTTGCACAGCAATAGCTTTAACCATTGAAATATTGCATTTGTGTCCTGCTTCTCTTCCTGAATTTTGTGACATCACTGAAACATATGTGTTTGTTGTACAAAAATAATTAAAAATTAAGGGAAAATGAAGGTGACAAAATTTTATTTGAACTGATCAATACAGGATGAAATACATAAATGGGGTTCAAAGACCCTCTCTGACAAAAATTGTGTTTTTTTACATGCTCTGTTGGCATTTTTCTCATGATGGACGACATGCATATAGGCAAACAAGATTAAAAATGCATTTATGAGTATTTCCTTATGGTGGAGAATCAGTAATAGAGAAAAAAGGCAGTTGGAAAAAGCTTCAATGCACAAACTACAATCAGGAAGCTCCTTGCTCTGCTCCATTAATGAGTTGTCAGTGTTATTTTGCTAAAACACTAGAAATTTATCGGACAAGGAAGCAGGTCTAAATAGTAAAAAAAAAAAAAAAAAAAGGAAACAATATTCACAGAAAAGTGACGCTTTGGATGTTTTTGACAAATAAGATAAAAGTGAAAGCATAAACTACAGCAGATTTTTTATTTAAAAAAAAAAAAGTTAAAGGATTTGACTTCCTGCGGTAATCTTTGCATGATATGAAAATGCACTATTATGCTTAATAATAATAATAACAATATTGTTTAAAGTTTAAACAAATAAGATAAAATTATGCCAAATGTTTTGTAATCTGAAAAGTGAATGCAACCTAAAAAACAAATCATTTAAATTCTCTGGAAAAAAAAAAAGAAATATAAATTTTTTTAAATTAAGGCATTCAAAATGTATTTATTTGTTTATTTATATGCTCATGTATTTTTTATTATTTAAATGCAGATGAAATTAATCAAATCAAATCTAAGCCTGAGACAATGAAATTCAACTACTAGCCAATAATCAGAGACAGTCACGTGACACCTAAAAAGCGACTTCAAATAAAACCAGCAGGACCACAAAAACGTATAACGGTAAAAAGTAAGTATAGGTCTTATTTATTTACAAAATACATGAAGGACTATCATTATAGACAACATGAACAAAGCTGTGAACTGTTTATTGTTGGTTTTGGGTTGAATTTGACTAAGTCAGTAGCTTTGACGACGCCATAGCATTAGCTTTATGCTGTTAGCCAAAACTGTTCGCTAATCTGATGGAGATCTTTGTTATTTTACCATTTGTTAATTTTTTTCCTTAATGTTTTTAATAGAATTTATTTTTTTTTACCTTAACAAAATTAATACATTTTTTCTAATTAAGTTAATCTGATTTTCTATTTAAGTCCACGAAAGTTAAAATAAATTGTTTAAACTTTCAATTCAGATTTTTCTGATCCTTTAAGCATATTTGAAGCATTTAATTTATCAATATTGTGTGAGGAAAACACAATAATTTAAACAAACAACAAAGATAATATCTTATATTTGTATAGTAAGTAAAAAAAACATTTATGAAATGTGTTGATGATTAAAACATAAAAAAATTTTTATCATGACATATTGACAGTTCACAGTCCACTAAAGAAATCTAATCTCTTTAAACGATTTTGATTTTACAGGAGGGAAATTAAACTGGACAAAAGTCTACGGCGCCTGAAGAATCTCCTTGCCGGGGTCAAAGGTGATTTTAGCTTTAATTCCTGATTTATTGCTAAAGCTTTACTGTCTTTTTGTGTGGGGGAAAGTGACAGCTTTCAGTGACTGTTAATTAACATTCTTTAGAGCTGTAGTAAAAGACATCAACTCAACAGTATTTCACCAACTCAAGTGTCAGACTAGAATATCAAAGCGCAGCCAGTAAAAATCAGTCGTTGTAAAGCTTTATCCTCTGAAGCAGTAGTTAAATGTCATACTTTAGCAGCAGTATAAGGCTTCTAAACTTCCTGTTGTAGTCTTCTATTTGAAGTGGGAGCATTTGAGTGCATTAAAGCTATGAGATCATGGGGTAAAAATGTCTCCAAAGTTTCTCCCGTGAGCTTTCTAAAAGCCTCCTGCTTTGAAATGACTCCCAGTTGTCCCTAATGACCTGGGCTTTTTTTCTTCCCCGTGGGTTTTATCACGGTGCACTTTTAGTTAAACAGTAAACAGATGCCTGAGAATCCAGCAGGCACAGAGGTACTTTAACCATGTTGCACAAGCAGCATGGCTCAGACTTCTGATGACTGGTGCCCTCGCAGAGCCTTCCTTTTTTTTTTTTGTTATCACTGACAGCCTTATCTGTCTTTACGTTCTCTGATTCCTTCTTATCTGTACATTTTCTTCATCAAGCAAAGGCTGAATTTAAGAGAAAAAAAAAATGCTGCATCCAGAAACTAATTACATCCATCACAGCAGCTAAAGGCAGGATGCTTTATTCACGACACAATAATTCAAAAATCTTGGCTCTATGGCTGACGGTCTGTTTCGAGACACTTTTGTTGCTCTTGAACTCATAAGACAAAATGTCATCATCTAAAGCCCTGCTTTGTGTTTTGGCCCTTGGACGGCTGATGTAATCGAAAAGAGAGCAGTTGAAGTGTAAAGATAGGCATTTTTATTTGTTTTGGCTTAACCATGGGGATTCACAGTTCACAAACAGACGTTGTGGAGCTGCACGGCTTCGTGTTTGGATAAGCCGAGTACTGAGCGCGTTCTCGAAGTCACAGACCTGTTTTGGATGGAAATCTCCATTCCTGTCACAGTTGGGGATGGGGATCGTGAAGAGGTCGTCGTGAGTGCGAGTGTTTGATGCCAACCTGTCCAGAGCTCGCTGCAGCTCGGCCCGGCACGGAGCCTAGAAGAGAAACAAGATTTGACTGGATGCTTTATCGTTTTTTCCGAACAGTAGTTGTAAAAATACGTCTGCTGGGGTTCAACAGAAATGAGACGTCTTCAGGTGCCAGCGTCAGTTCTGGAGGAACGTGTGATCAGGTTTATGTTCTGAGAACTGTCTTTTTTCATTTCTGAAGTATATCATGACCCAAAAGTCCTGTCTCAAAGTGATGCGGAGAAAGAAATCCTTGACTTTACAATCGTTTTTATTCATTTTTAGACTTTTGCGAAACTTCTCTAAAGTTTCTAGCTGAAACCTTCTTTGTGCACGAATAGCCATCAATTTAAAGGATCTGACTGAATTATTTCCCAAATGCAACGACTCACTTTTAATTTGCAGAATTGATGGTTGCTCCCAGATTGTCCAAAACTAAACCACGAGGCAAAACCTTCAGCTATCAGGTTCCTCTTTCATCGAAACAACTCCCTGTGGCGCTCCGGGAGGCAGACACTATATAATCTTTATGGCCAGACTTAAAAGTTTGATTAAATGTAGCTTAAGTACTCCTGGGTGACCCTAAATCATTCCTGCTAGTTATGTTCCTGTAGATCTGAACTTGCCCTTTGTTTTTCCCTGATTGGATTGTTTTTTTTTTCTATCCTCTTTGACCCCAAACTATCTGCTTGTTCCTTCTCACTGCTACTCAGCCTCCATTACAATCAGCTGAAAACCATTCGAATTTGTTCTAAATTATTGACGTGATTAGATCCTTTTATCTGCTTTGCTCTCCATGTATGCTCCCTTACCGATGCACTCCAATAAAAATTTTTGGTGTTTTTGATATGTTCTTGAAGCATTTTTCTCACAATGTAGGAGGGGGACATGTGTAAAATAATTTAAGATAAAAACTGCATTTCTGAGTATTTCTTTGTTCCATTTACATCTTAATTTTCTTCGTTTGAGCTGCCATCTTGCTCAAAATTGTAATGCTGGATAGCTCTGATATTTCTCACCGTTGTTTTTTTGCTACACATGTTAGCTTGGGTTTGTGAGGTGCTGTAAGATAGTGGGAGAGAGTGTAAACACAGGGCTGATTACAGATTAGCAGAGAAAATTTCTGCAACCCAGAGACAAATTCCTGAAGAGTTCCTCCTGCTCTGGAGAAAATCTATTAAAAATAACACAAGTTTTCTAATTTTGGCAGAAAACTGCGTAATCATCAACCGCTGGGATTGCTTTTAGGACAGGAAAAATATAGTTGGAATGGGACTTGGGAATGTTTTTGGCTGTTAATTGTGACTAATAAAAATGCCAGAATTAAAAAAAGGGTGGGACTGATTTTGCTTTTTTGTTGCTGTTGTCTCTTACATAATTTCTAAAAGATGTTTTCCCACCACTTTTGCGTAATTTACTAGATCAGACATGTCCAAAGTCCGGCCTGCGTTCAAAACTGTGCCAGACTGCAGGTTCCTGTCATAGAATCAATAATATGCCACTCCCAGAACTTTCTAAGAACTGTTTTTTTGATTGTGATTGGCTGGATCATGTTAAAGCTGTGACAACAACCTGTTGGCCCTTAAAGTTCAACTATATATATTTTTTCTATGTCATCTTTAACTATGATAATTCAGATTTTAGCCAAAATCAGAGAGCCTGTTCGGTTTTATTTTCTGCAGAGCAGCAGGGCTTATTAGAAATTCACCTCTGAGTCGTGGACGGGACTGCAGAAGTTAGTTATTTCCCATCAATCCTTTGTTTTTTTTACACTCTCCCGCTAGCTTATAGCACCTCACAAGTTAAAGGTAACATTAACGATCTTTTTCAAATGGTGGGTTTTCATCTGTTCCAGATCCAACACAATTTAAATAAAAAAATACTCAGAAATGCAGTTTGAATTTTTAATTATTTTATATTTATGTCCCCCATCATGAGAATAATGACACAAGAACATGATAAAAACAGAAAAAAAGCTGTTTTTATTGGGGTGGGTCTTTAACCTTAAGATTTCTGAATAAGATAACTATTTGTGTTATTATCCTGTTAACGCGATTTCACTTTAGAAGTGTACAGCAAGTATTTAATAGTGAATTATATGCATCATTTCAAAAGAACACAGATTTAATGTTTACAAACATTTTTCCCCAGACAGACTTTTTTGTCATTTTATTTCTGATCTTCAAATATGAATTTCAAAGTAATTTAAGTAAAATGTCTCTAGAGATATTTTTATTCTATGTGAAGAAACAAAGAGGTCTATCATCATGAAAAAAAAATCATTAATAAGTTTATTTGTATTTAGGATTTGGAACAATCTCAGACAATCGACTGAAGAAATCAAATCACCTTCAAATAAACATTAGAAAATCATTTTTACAAAAATACTTGTAATTGTTGCTTAATTCCAGGCTTATTTTAAACTTTGATGTAAACCACAAGCATACCTACATGCTAGATTGCAGATATATATGTATTTAAAAACAGTATCTTTTTTTAAATACTTTTTTTTTTACTTCCTTCCTTATGTAAAAGGAGAACAAAAATATGTTTTCTTCTCTCTGTTCCTTTTCATTTTCCAGGCACGAGAACTTGTGTAAGATCTTTTATTTTTGTTGTTTTATGGAAATGAAAAGAAATAAAGGGGGAAAAAGGGTTCAAAGAATGCAGGCCGATTGGTTGACCTCAAATAGTTTCTCTTTGCCAAAAGTATGGAAACCCCTGTGATAGATGCTTAGATAGCTCCAATTTTTACAACTTCAGGCTTTCAGAACCAAATAATGGATTTTCAACGATTTTAGCACACATCTATGATTTACATTTCCACAATCATAAGATGTCAAGATTTACATAGATGAGTGTAAAAACCCATTTGTAGCTGCTGGTTAATCCTATATTACATTAGCTTTGGATGTCAGGCGAAAAAAATCCTATTTTTTCTTATTGTTAAAGCAGAAGTTTGCAGAAAAGGCTTTCCTGTTTGCTTTCTTTTAGCTTTTGTTTGAAAAATGTGTTTGCTTTATATTAGATATAGTTATTTGCATCTAATCCACATTTACTGACATTTTTGAATTTTTTGCTTCTGATTTGCAGTGGGAGGTGTTCTCTTCTCATACACACCATGTATATCAGTTCATCTATATGTTTCTGCTGTTTGGTCTGGAAGGTCAGTCAGTTTTCATACTAAAGTGAAATGCACCAAAGTTCACTAAAAAAATTAATCAAATCTCATTGCAGATCATTTTGCACACCTCTGTATATTAATCTGTATTTAATTCAGTGTTTTTAGTTTTTTTTTTTTTTTTTTTAACATTTTTTCAGCCAAACATAAGAATGATATATTTTTTAATTGGAATTTGGATGTTATTTATATTCTGATTTATCTATAGACATAATCTGCGGTTCTTACTTACTTTGTTATATTCTTTTTTATAGTTTCTCTTTAATTTTGTATTTTGTACATTATTTCATACTGTGAGTTTTATGGCACTTGAAGCACTTTGTGTCTTCAATATTTTGATAAAATTAGCTTTATAAATAAAGTTGACGGATATTTTTAAAAACAAAGGACTAGCACTTCATTGCTTAACCCTTTAACACCAGAGCTCCAGTGTTTATGTTCTTAGATTTACTGTAACTTTTCAACCGTTAACACGATCAAGTAATTCCAGTAAATGCTGAAGGAGAAAAGCGGCTCGTACTTGATTGTGTTAACGATTGAAAAATTACAGTTTGTTAAAGATTTTGTCTTTAAGCTTCACCAGCGACACCTCAGGTGTTAAGGGGTTAAAGGTCATTTTCTGGAAGGGAACTGTAGTTCTTGCTTTATTTGAACTTCTTGTTTTCAACTTATTCCTCTAATGAGAAAAATCCACTTTGATGAAGCGACACAGTTTTCAACTTTTTAAAAAGTTGAGTCACGTGTGATCCAGGTTCAAATCGATCCCTCACAGGGTTAAAATATTGATGTCGACGTGCACCTGAACTCTATTTTTACTAGACCACAATTACATGTTATGGTCTGTAAGTAACTAATTTTTATGACTCATCGCCCGACTTTTGGGCTGGTGAATGTGGAGCTGTAAAAGCCTAATGAGAAACACCTGCCCGGGCCCAGGCACTTTGGTGTTTCCTGTGAAACGTGTTGGAAAGTCAGTCAGGAGACGGCTCCTTCTCACCAGCACCAGCTTGGGGTCCTCTCTGTTGCTTCTCTGGTTGGTGGATTTGGGCGGTAGTCGGGCCAGGGTCTTCTGGATGCAGCGCTTGTCCTGCGGGCTGCAGCGGATGTTGCTGTTGTTCGGGTGATCGGGGATGAGCTCCTCCGGCCGGTCCACTGCTGAAGGAGAAAAAAATACGGTTTTAGCTCCTCGTGTATGTGTGTGGGAAGGAGAGAGCTAAAGTTAGAAAACAGTTCCCTTTGTTTGCTTGTTTGCTGGACAGATTTAGCTTGAGGGCACCATCCACCCTGCTCTTCTGGTTCTCCTTGACCTTCGTTGCGCAGCTGAAAGCGTTCGGATGTGGTCCAAGAATAAGGCCGGGTTAACCTCAGAGATCCTCAGCCTTGTTTCTACTCTGGAGGGCCCAGCGTGGGCCTCCTCTCTGCTAGCGCTCAACCATCGCTGTGCCGCCTTCCCCCAAGCTCTGAAACTCCCTGAAGTGACGGCGCCCTCCTCTTTATACCATGTGGTCTGCGCCTCTGCACCGCAGTCACCTTTGCTCACCTATAATTCTGCAGCTCTGTGGCCCTGAAGGCACCCAGCTGCTTCCTCAGGAAGCATCCCCCTTCCTCCTCAACAACATCTGTCTGCACCAGGTGGACGTTGTTGGAGAGGATCTGCTGGGTCACAGTTTGGCTCCAGCAGGGAATGAGTCTGGTAAAAGCTCTTCGTCTTTGTTTATGCATTTTGCCTCAAAACAACATTTGACAAGATTGAAAGCTTTTTTTTTTTAGTTCAACCAAACCCAAATTCTGGTTATCAGCTGTTGCTAACAAGTTGTGGCTCAGTTGCTGATGGGGTAAAATCCTGATCTTTTAAATCCTTTTATTGCCTTCCCTTCTGCTTTTGTTGGCGTCTTTGTTCCTTCTCTGGGCCGGTTCTGCTGGCTTCCCATTAAAAGGCGGTTCTTTTCCTCCGATACAATGGGAGACTAAATTAAAGAGGGGCTGGGATTGTACAAAATCCACTTTTATCAGGAGAGTAGTATGTTTATGACTTAAAAATATGAGATTAAAAAAAAAACAAAAAACATAAAATAATTAATTAAATATATTGTTTGGGTATGTCTAAAGAAAAAAAAACCTGGACCACAACAATGGAGAAAAAAAAAAAGATGAAGCTAAACGTGACAGAAAACCAAACACAACATTCAGATCAGGCAGAGAAAGTAATATAAAGGGTTAATATTTGCAAAGTCAACTTAAAAAGTAGAGCCAAATGACACAGAACTAAAGTATAATAAGTGACTAACTGGTTTAGATAGACAGATTTGATTGTTATGAATGCAGCTAAAAATGGTGGATCATTGCCTAGACATATGTGCACTAGACTGACAATCTCTGTCAGGATTATTAACCCTCTAACACTAGAGCTTTACATTCTTTTGACTTCAATCTTTTTATCAACCATTTATGGAAGTGATGTTATTCCAGCAGATTCTGAACCTTTGATCTGCAACTCTTAAAGAAGGGAAGTGTTTACACAGTCATCGTAAGCTGATTCTGTCGCAGAGAAAAACGTTGCTGCATATTGTTGCAGCCGACATGAAAAGCAGCTTTTCTTTATGTCCAAATCAGCTGATTTACCTCGATTGATCAGAAAAAGTCAATACAAAAATAGATGTGTTTTGAAGCTGCATTCACTCGGGATGCGGTTCACACATCAAATTCGCGTCAGATGCCCCTCTTTTGCTGCTCGCCAAATTTACTGCTTCACACCTTGACCCCCCTGGTCACGTGTGGAAAGAGCCACCACCAAAGTTTGTCTGGAGATCATGAAAAACATGGATAGTGTTGAGATGGTGTTTTAAACGTTACTTCCGTCTGTCTGTGGCCCAGTTTTGAGCATTAACCAGGAAAAATAAAAAACTGGAGGATATTTTTATATTTTCTTGATGAAAATAAGAAACCCATCACAAGGCCTACGGTGGCTCTCCGTCTGCCGGTCAGCCAGACGCCCACGGGCCAGAATTTGTTGTCCTCTGGGCGGCTGGCTCGATGGCTCGACAGGCTGGAAGGGACCATGATTTGGAGAATAATGACATTACACTTTTGATTTAGGGACCATGTTACATATTTTTTTTGTCAATGATAATTTATTTGGTCACCATTTCAATAAATTGAACTGTAATTTCTTTAATTAAATTGATTGACTGGTTGATTTATTTCCAGTAATTAAATGAAAGTTAGAAATACACAGATATTTCAATCTATTTGAGATATTAATTCCTGAATTATTTTGGAAATAAATTAATGAAAATTCTAGAAATTATAATTGCTCCTTATCATAAATAGACATATTTGCATTTATACGTTCAGTACATAGACATTAAATATAATGATTGTCAAAAAGAGTTTGATTTAGTGCTTAAAGAGGAGTAGGAAGAAGAAAATCAATTTAGTCCTATCTCTATTACGATTTACTTTTTTTGTACCAAACTGTGTTTGCTTGAACTGGATTGAACTGTTGTGACTATTGTTGTGACACACAGTCAGAACTTGACTAAAAACCGTGTTTCTCTGAGCTCCATGGGCAGTCATCACGTTCAGCTCGTCTGGGGAGGAAATGTCGCTCAGCTGTTTGTATTTTTAGTCGTTGGGCGTTTTTTTTTTTTTTTCGATTTGGTCATCTGCACTTTCTTTCGCAAGAGTTTGTTCAGCTGCTTCCTCCGTTTTATGCGTTCTCCTTTGCCCGCTCACGCTTTTCCGAGTCCCGGCTCTTTCGCAGGCCGAGTGATTTAAATGTGGGTCATGGGTGGCACATCCTGTTTGCTACTTCTGCTGCTTTTGTAGAGGAAGTGGCCACTTCTCCATGTGGTTGAACTTGATTGGGATCACCAGTCTTTTTGGCGTGTGATAAAATCCTACAGGATGGGCTCCGATGTACACCTGTGCCGTTAAGTCAAATGGAAATGTCCAAACGTTGGAAATACCAAATAAATTAACATTTGTCCAGAACCAGAGTTTTGGTGAACATCATCAATGGAACTGAAGACCCACTGAAAAGAAATGTGCATTTTTCTGATGATGGAAGACATTTATAAAGAAAACTAAGTCTATAATAGCATTTCTGAGTCTCTTTATTGCAATCGTGGTATTTGGTATCGTCAAATACCGGCAATCCTAAAGCTTCCACTCTGCTCCATTCTGATGCATCCACTAGGGGGCAAATAGATCCATGAATATGTAGCTATGCTACAGCTTTCAGTTAAATGCCCATAACTTTGCTTTTGGGGCTTTCGCGCTCAAAACTCCCGCGTCCGCGCGTCACTGTGCAATTTTTAAGTCAGTTTTTGGGCCTAACATACAAACCGGGACTTCATTGAACTGACATTGATTCACGCAGTCTTTTCCTACTGTAGGTGATGGATATGGACTGTAAAAGAAAGAAGCCCCTCCCTACTACTTCCTGCTTGTCATTCATGAAACGCCCATTTTTGATCGCGCAACACATGCCCAGTGAACGCAGCGTAAAGGGCCTATATCAGGGCTAGCCAACCCTGGTCCTCAAGAGCCTCAACCCTACCTGTTTTCCAGCTCTCTCTGACCTGCTTGCTGCTGATTAGCTGACTCAAGTAATTCCACATCCTGATTAGCTGAACACACCTGATTTAGGTTGTCAGCATCAAGCAGTCCAGAGAGAGCTGGAAAACAGGCAGGGTTGAGGCTCTTGAGGACCAGGGTTGGCCAGCCCTGGCCTATATCATCCTTTTCTTTAATCTTTCAGAGTAAACTATATCCATATATAAGATCATATATCACCTTTTTCACACTAAAGAACAAAGTCTTTATGAAATATTAGTTATTTTTGGGAGTTTTTTTTTCCTACCAGGAAGTAAGACGCCTTTCACATGTCCCAGAAATAGGTGGACCAAAGGCTAAGTGTCCAGTGTCATTGTTTTTCTTTTTTTTTAATGAATTTTTTGTTCTCAAATACCAAATTTTAAATTTTTTGGATGTTGCTATGTTTTTATTTTCCATTTTGTGACATAAACCACAGTTAAAAATAAAATAAAACTACTATTTATCATGCGTTGTCATATTTTGATTAATTTTTATAACAAATACTTTTTATCGGGTATATTATGTCAGGTAAACATTACTAATAAAATAACTTTTTTTTAGCGAATTGTTCTAGGGTTAAAGGAGTCTGGCGTCTAAAGTCGTGAACACCTGTTACTGGAGACTGGACACAATTGAAAGACATGGTATTGTGCATTTAAAAGAAAATGTTTTGCTGAGCACTGTTAGCTTTGCAGAGAAAATGTGTTTGTGTTAACCTGGGGCGGTGCTGTCAGCGCAGACTCTTCCTGGACGGGGCCGTTCTCACTTTGTGATGTCACCTCTTGAGAACACGCCTATTTTTTGTGGGTTGGAAGGGGCTGGTGCTCATGTGTGAATGGATGTGAGGGGCTGTAAGCTAGCTGTTATCAGATAGCTCTCAGTTATGGGTGACGGGAAGTGGGGACAGGGTTGCTTCGCACCAACAGTCCCGCCCACAACTCAGAGGTGAATTTTTTTATTAACTCCTGCTGTGCTGCAGAATGTATATCCTAGATATCCTAAGTTTTTGTATTTTGTTCTAAAACTGCATAATTATATACAACCGGGAAAGCTTTTGAAATAACTAAAATAATAATAATAAGAGGATCAAAACATTAATTTGATCATTTGATTGGAAAGTTCAATCACAGTTTCCTCAGGGCAGCTCCATCTTTGCATATTATAGCACTCCAAGTACAATTAAGAGCAGAAAGTTAGAGCTAATTGGTGATAACATTTCAAAATGGGGATCCATCATCATGTTTTTATCATATAAATTCCAGGACGGCTAAAGCTACACTCTGACATGTCAAACCCAGATTTACGTCCCCTGATATTTTAGCCATCTCTTTTTATAGTCTGCAGAGCAGTGGACAGATTTTGGATTCCTCTCACTGGCTTTTAAGGCTAACTATGTGAAGCCTGGAAACAAATATCCTCTTCTAGGATTCAGTTGTTCTCAGCAAGTCTTTCCTTGAGTTTATGCTTCCCTCTAATCTTGGATCTGGGTTGGATGAGAAGAAAAACTGGATGTCGACGCTCTTTAGAATTCCACCAGAAATAATGAGTTGCTGCTTGTAAAGTAAGAAGCACTTAAAAAAGCTGTTCATCAGCATTGGTTCGCTTTGATGCCGTCAGATCTGAGAAATCTCCACGTGTCATGCTGCAGACATGCAGCTGTCAGAGAAAGCTTGAGCTTATCAACTTTAAAAAAAAAAAAACGCTACTCTAAAACGTTTTAAGTGCATGGTTTTTAAAGTTAAGAGGCACAACAGCTGGATTACATTTTTGTAAACAATACTCGGACAAAGTTGGTTAAAAAGTGGGAATGAACAAACTTGGGTTAAAATAAGAAATGTGGGCAGTTATTAAACATGCATGTTAAATTATATTGTAAAGTTTAAAGATAAACTGTTTTTTAACTAAAGTACCATGTAAAGTTAATGAGAAGACTTTTAATCAATTTAGGATTGCTCATTTTGAATTAGGGATCAAGGATTTGACTTAGTTAATTTAAACTTTATAACTAGGTAGTTATAATTATATCATATCATATCATATCATATCATATCATATCATATCATATCATATCATATCATATCATATCATATCATATCATATCATATCATATCATATTATATTAAGTTAGTGCAAAAATGTAATTAAAATTAAATAGAAATTAGCTTCTGTGTAGCTAGAGATGACACATTGATTGAAATAAATACATTAAGAATCTACCATGGGACTAAATGTGACTTCAGTTTGTGCACTGGTTAAACATGTTCATTATAGTTAATGAAAACAACTTGGTAAAAGTTAGATGTTATTTTTTACACAACTACATTTAAATATAAACATTTTTTTTAATTCTATAAAAATCAGCTTTAGTTGGGTTAAAGATTAAGTTTTCAGGATGATCTTTTTTATGTAATGTTGCACTAAAATCAATATTTTATGCATTTAAGAAAAAATTGCGACCAAAATTAAGAGTAAATACCAAATTGTTAAGTTTAGGCATTTCTGAAAAAGTCACTGGTGTCCGTGGTAGTCATAAAATCCTATCCTCGTTCATCATGGGTGGATCACACATCAATGTAAGGGTGGGGTCATCTGGACCCCACAAGCTAGCACAAGGGTTAAGCTGCATTTACACCATTTGTGAGTCAGATTCATGTCAGCCACTCCTCTTTCGCCATACGTCAAATTTACTGCTCAACACCTGCCCTATTGTTTCCCCGGTTGCGTGTGGGAGGAGCTACCGCCAACGTTTTTCTGGACTTCCTTTGTTGCCATATCATGGAAAACGTGGTTTAAGTTGAGCGAGTAGCTTGGATTTGTACGTTTTGGAGATCTCTACAGAGGCGCCAGCAAGAAAATCGCCATGTCTGATCCGACCTTTCGAGACGCTTGCAGTACGGTGTGTTTTACCATTTGCTGCTGGAGTTGCGCCTGGATGATGGCCGTTTTAAACGTTACTTCCTTCTGTCTGTGATCCAGTTTAATGACTTACTGTCCCGTATTATACCGAAAGAGCAGTTGCACCTGCGGTGACGGTACCAGTGGCAGCTCTCCGTCTTCAGCCAGCCAGCCGCCCACGATCGGGGATTTAGATTTGGTAAGAACGTCATTTCCCGACATACGCTAGTAAACGGTAGCAAAAGAAAGTCCCACCCTGCTTGTGCAGTGTGAACATCATGGGCTCAAGAATCTGCATTAAGCTGGTTTTGAACGCGTGTCAAATGCCCAGCGTGTCCGTAGCTTAAGGAGTATGAAGAAAAAGCTCTGAGGAGAGACGGGGAATCTTAAAAAAAGATTATTCGTGAATCATCAGAGCTGTTGCAATAGCTGTAATTTTAAAAATGCACAAAGTGTGTTTATCAGCACAAAAATATGTTTCAAATAAGACAGAAAAACAATAACAGGAAGGTGGAAACTATTGATGAAAAACAGTGAAAATAGGATTTAGTTAAACACACTCTTGGCCTGAGAGAAGACCCACAAGTATGAAACAACAGAGCCTTGAGGTTTTGTGTGCTGCAGATATTAAAAGTTAAACATTGTCAGGCGTACGTGAACTATTTGTGTACAACTGTTTGCTGCCGTGAGCCACTGCTGCTCGTATCAGATTCCTGTTCTGTCACATTACTTTAAAACAAACAACTCGACCTGTGAAACATCAAGCAAATCTGACAAACAACAGCATTGATTAGACTCTCGTGGTTTTTCTGAACAGTTGATAGGACATCCTATACTTTACTGGCAGCCAGTTTGGGGGAGTTTGGCAGCAAGTTCAAAAGTCGTCCAGGCTCAGTACCAAAACACTGCTCTTTCTAGTCAACACTGGACCCTGCCAGAGTATCAGTGTCAGAGCTTCGGCTTCCAGGCAAAATAGTTCCTAGAATAAGTCATCAACTGATGTCAAATCCTGCGTCGTTCCCAAACTTTCATCAGAGCGAACACCAAATGCTCTCATTTCTTTGTGGTATCATTTATCATCTGAAGTAAAACTAAACAAACATAGAAAAAGCTTCCATTCAGTGGCCGTCAGCACGAACACGTGTTTACGTAAATCCAAACAGACCAGGCTGTTTACTGTTTATTTATTGTTTAGGGAGTAAACAGAAAAAACAATCTAATTTTCCAACTTTAATCATCCCAAAACTCAACTCAGAAGAATTCAATACAGAACAACAGGAGCCGTTTCATCTTCTGTCCCCAAATAACAGAAAACAGAGGCAACTAATGCTGCAGTTCCTCAGGTAACCACTGGAGGCAGGTTACAGAAGACAGTGTTGAGTCCAATGCTAATAAGTCTAAACTTAACTCAACTAAACCTTTGTATTCCAATTGC
Organism: Oryzias javanicus; assembly: GCA_003999625.1. Lineage (NCBI taxonomy): Eukaryota > Metazoa > Chordata > Actinopteri > Beloniformes > Adrianichthyidae > Oryzias > Oryzias javanicus. The sequence goes on along the minus strand of CM012437.1, from coordinate 27,766,253 downwards.
ATTTTTTTAAATTGGATGCTACATGTATCCAATAGAACTGCAAACTTTATAGAAACTTTTTAGATTGTTATTTTGTGGGAGGAGTAAAGCCCAGTCAATGTGCTCCTCCCACTTCTGGCTCTATTATTTCTGTACAGAATCCAATTGGCATCATTTCAGCAAGTAAATATCTATTGCCTGTGCAGCTACCGCCAGGGCAGAGGCGGAACTATGACCTTGACTCCACCCCCCCAACATCCAACATTGCTTAAAAAACAAACCATATAAAAGATGACCATAGGATGCTTATAATGTAGCTGCAATGGGTTCCAAAGAACACCAGGCACATTTAGGTTTGCATTGCAAAATCCATTAATACATTTATCAGCTCTAGATTTCCAAAAATTAAAATGGTTGCTATGGGCCCTTCACCCTCATAATGGTGGTTGTTTCAGCAGATGTTTGCTTTCAATTTCTGGGCATCTTGTCTTTATACACTTATTAAAATCTCTGGTCAGCTGTGGTGTAAAACAACAGTTTGTTTGCTCCCTGCAAGACAGAAACCCCGGAAAACTGGATGAATGGATGACGGGATATTCAGATGGATGGATGAAGAATTGTTTAAATGGATGGATAGAGGAATGGATGAAAGGATGGATGAATAAATTGTTAGATAAATTAACTAATGAATGGATGAGAGGATAGATGGAAATTTAAATAAATGGATAAAGGGTTGAATGATTTTAATGGATGGATGGATGGATGGATGGATGAATAGAAGCAGGGATGGATGGGAGCAGGGATGGATGGATGGATGGATGGATGGAACCAGGGATGGATGGATGGAGGGAGAACATCGTTAAGACCATCTCAATTGATAGTTTGAAACTTCCCTCAAACTTTTTTGGAGAAGATTTTCAGGGGGTTTTGTTTTGTAGCTTGAAGCTTTGAAGTCCAGACAAGTAAAGCCTGCGTCAGCAAACGTTGTCTGGAGGTTTGAGATCACAGTGATGGAGAGAAGTCCAGCTTTTCCCTCAGAACTGTCGGTCATCCTACAAGCTCACCAGTTCTCACTGTCGTCAGAGACTTGACCAGGACAAACTCGGACTGTTTGTTTGGCTCCTAACTCTGGCTTCACAATGAGGGGGGTCCCCTGTCTCCTGGAGGTCAGCTAATCACATTTACTCCTGAATAAGGGGTGCAGCTGTCCAAATGCAAGGCGTGGACCAAAGAAAGCAAACAGGCAGCACTGGGGGACATCTGCTAAAAGGAGCCAGCAGGTTCTGGCTTTCACAGAGACCAGCGTGCGTCACGGCACATTGAGCGTAGCCGAGCGCAGTCTGGCTTCATTCAGTTCCCCGGTGGCTGTCGGTGCGGGACCTCCAATATCTGACATCTGTATCGGCCCACAAATAAAACCGTCAAAGAGAGACACGTGTGAACACCCGACGCCGCGGCACACTTGCAGGAATGCGGGAATAGATGCCAACACATGATTTATTCTGAGCACAGAGAGACGGCTTCTAAGAATGAGATGTTAGAGAGCACTGAAGCCGAGTCAGAGCCTGACATGGGATGCAGGATGGTGGCTCTTGTTGCTATGGAAATGAGAGTTGCAAAATCTGGATTACTTGATGCTTTCCCCTGCAGGACTGCAGCTGAGCACCCGAAATTCCTTTGGGTTAAGATGCGCCTGGCTCCTTTCCAGGGTGCTTTCATTACAAATTCTCTGGGTTTTTTAAAAACCCTCTTCTATTTTTATCTGGTGTGTTCACTGTTGCTAGGAGTGTCATTCAGGAGATGCACCCCCGTGTTTAATAATGCATTAGTGCTGCGAATGCGCCACAAAGGAAATCCAGTCTTTTTGCTTCTCTGATTGTCTCTGCACGGCAGAATTGATTTACAGTCAGATTTATTGGCCAGAACTTCCACAGCTTTGTTATGACAGACTCCGGGGGTGAAGCGGAGCTCAGATTACTGAACTTTCCTAAAGCTTCCCAGAGGAAGAGTCCCCCCCCCAAAGTCCGGCGTTTTAGCCCCGCCGGCGAGACAGATGACTCGCAGCAAAGTGACACAGACATTTTCCTCCTCTCCCTTGATTCAGTCACGCTATGAGCCGACTGCACAGAGGGAGCAGAAGGCTCTAATTTCAGCTCTGGCAGTGGGAGCGCCGATGAGCTCATCCCCACGAAGGAGCGGTGGGCGATGCGCTCGGAGGCTTGGGGTGCATCTAGGTCAGGGGGAACAGATGCTGCAAAGGCGGAAGCGTTTTGGCATCGGCGGGGAAATGAAAGGAGCACCTCGCCCGCGGAACAATCCAACCATCAACACCCCTCCCTGTGAGGAGAGCACAAGTTCACATCAAAGCGCTGACTGGAGCTGGTTATGCAAATCCAGTGCTAGACGTCCCACTGTGAGACAGTGGAAAAAGACCTGGATAACAACAGGATGGGGGGGTGGAAAGGGCTGGAGGAGATGAAGACATGAGAGGAGTGAGGCTAATAGCCTTAGACTGGCCGCACTCCATTACAGTCATTTCATACAGCAGCTTTTATGACCCCCCCCCTCCAATGCAAGCACACACTCACACACAGATTCACATTTCCAGCGAGCAGCACCACGCATCTCCACAGCTACCTGCAGGATTTGGGTTTATTCCTGCATGATGGGCTTCAGTTTCAGCCACACAGAGGCACGACAAAGAGACTCTCCAGCTGTGGAAGTCCAGGACACCCCCCCCACACCACCACCACCAAGGAGTGATGCTTTTACCTGAGTTCTCCTCTACCTCCCGCTCATCTGTGCAAATGCCCTGGCCGTGCATCAGGGAGTGCAGCGGCCTCTCCACGCCACGCGCCGGGTAGCAGCGGAGGCCGGCGCCGCATCGAGGAGAGTAGACGCCGCAGTGCGCCCCCTTCGGCAGGGCGCAGGTGGGGCAGCAGCCGCAGCCGGGCTCCCGGACCGTTTCCGTGCAGCCGTCGGGCAGCCGGCAGCTGGCCAGCCTTTCCTCGGAGCAGACGGGGCAGCGGATGGCCAGGTCGGACAGGCACAGCGCCACCAGCGACAGGGCGCCCAGGATCCGCAGGAACCAGCCAGACGGAGTGACCGCCACGCTGCCTCCCCCTCCTCGCACCATGACACCCCCAACTCCTGCTCAGGTCCCTCTCGTGCGGTGTTTCCGTCCGTTCTGGGAGGAGCACTTCGTTCAGGACAGACTGATGTTTTCGGCTGCTTTGTGTTCCTGTCTCCTCTGGTGCAAAGAAACTGGAGCCTTCTCTGGACCCCTCGCTGTCAAAAAGGAGTTCCTGTTCAGGTGCAGCTACCACCAGGGATCTGCGCCTTCAGGTAAACCTCGCCTGCCCTCTTCTGAACGCCGAGTTCTGGTCAACAAGTGTCCGAATGCAAAGCGGGCCGGCAGAAGTGTGAGGCAGCAGTCGCAGCTTCCTCCTCCTGCAGAGGACTGGCTCAACCCGAGCGGCTCTCCCTGGACTTTATACTGGTCTGTGGACACGCCTCTCCCCACAGCGAGAGAGGAGCTGAGAACTCCAGCTCTCTGCTCTGTCTCCCTCTGCCTCTCCAGGGCTCTCCCACACTCACTCTTAACTTGTGCGCAGATAAAAGCAGCTCCGCCTCATGTTTGCATTCTGTCCTCATGAAAACTCTGACCGGCCGGCTGGCGGGTGCACGCATGTGTCCCATCCGTCCCATTGTCTTTGCTGTGGCCAACTCAAGTGCTGTGAAAGGCAAACAAACACTCTGACACACTCTCTTCTAATGTCTGCACCCAGCCCCCACCAGCTCCAAAAAGCCCCCCCAATGTGGGAATATGTTTTAACAACCCTGCACAGCCGGGATGGTTTATTGTACGTGCCTGTTTCTGTTCGTGAGAGCCCTCCTCGGCCCAGCTCTTGAACCAAAGCTTGCATTGGTTAACGTCTCCGTTTTTTTTTCTTCACCCCCCCTCTCGTGTTCTTTTGCCTCCGTTTTGCCATGGAAACCCAGCATGCATTGTAATGCCTTTGTAAGCCTGCGTTCTTGCAGCTTTTTTCTCCAGGCTGGTGGCTGGTTGCCATGGGCCGTGGGCAGCAGCCAAGCCCCGCAAGGCCGCGCACCGCTCCTCAGGTGGGCGCCACAGATTTCCTCGCCGTCGCAACAAGACAATCCTTGACTTGAGGTTCAGATCCCGGATTTAGATTCCTCGGCTTTGACGGCCAGGGAAGAAGAGAATAAGAATGAGATGATGACCGTCGTCCAGGAGCAGCTCTCAGGACGACCTGCAGCTTTATTACGTGTCATTTACGAGCTGGTTGACTGGTTCTGGGAACGCTGGGGTTCACAGGATGGATTACTCAGAGGTTAGCAGCGGTTAGTAATGATGTACTGCTGGAGCTGCTTGTGTTAATGAGCTCTGTGTGATTTTCCTGCTCATCAAAATCTTTTGACCCCCACAGATCTTTTGGTTTTAGTTTTTCGAGTTGTTCGGCACACACGTGCAAACCAGAAGATCAGGACGAGGAGTTCGAATCATGGGTTTTGTACCCCCATCCAATCAAAACTAGTTTTGTTTTCTTATAAAACAGCAACAAGAAAATAGATGATCAGGGTTTCTTTTCTAAATAACGTAGTAGTCTCTAAATCTCTAAATCTAAGCCAGATCTCTACTCTACAGCGATTCGTAATTGCTCGCGTCGAATCCTCAATCTCGCGGTCTTGTCCATTCTAATGTTGGCTGGATTTGATTGTGACTCTCTGCTATAACTGCGACGAATGTCTGACTGGTGTTTATAATTTTTCAAGCATCGTGTTCTGCGTTCATTTTTAACATGATCAGCTCATCCGCTCAGACACTTGCAGCATCTGTGAGCGCGCGCGTACATGAAAAGCAGAGGAAGTGATGAGTTTGTCTGCTATAAAGAAGCAGGGATGATCTGAACAAACTCTCTAGTGCTGTAAGATATGAAAAAGAAGACATATTTTTCCAGCAACTTGCTCTATTTTCTATCTAAGTGTCCACTCTTTGTCTCTCTGTGTGTGAACTTCGGTATTTCTTAACTTCTTCATTAACTTTCATAATTTTTAGTGTTAAAATATATTTTTCTGGACAGAGGTTTCTGCATAGTCGCCTCTTCTAATCGAATTCAAGTTAAATGACGCAATTTGCATACGATTGCACTCCGGGCGTAACGTTTCAGCCGCTGGTGACATCACCAGCAGGTGCAGCATTCTGATGCGACTGAAGCGATTCTGCTCCGGTGGCCGTGCGACCTCTGCGACGCGAGCGATAACGAATCGCGTGGAAGTATGAACCAGCCTTTAGGCTCCACATCTGGAAGATGCAACAAAAACAAGTCAAGTTATGAATCCCGGTCATTTTCTAGTGTTTTAGATCAAATTCAAACCGGAGGTCAAGTTTACAGCTGCAGTCCAACTCAGGTCTCAAGTCCTAAAGAGACAAGTCTAAGCTAACACTCTAGCCTTAGTCATTTCTAAGCTAACCGTTATGTTGTTAGGTCAGGGATAGCTAACTCCAGGCCTCGAGGGCCGCACTCCTGCATGTTTTCCAACATACTCAGCTCTGGCAGGTTCTAATTGGCTGGACACACCAGAACCAGGTATTAAGTCATAAGTAGGGCTCGGATCTCTGGAAATCATGCTGACATTGTGGCCCTCGAGGCCTGGAGTTGCCCATCCCTGAGTTAGGCTATAGTCTAAGTCAAGTCTTGATCCTTAAAGGGGCAAATCGAAGTCATACCCGTATTCTTCAAACTGTAATATAAATGAATCTACATGATCAAGTCAAGGTCTAGTTTTGTGTCATTCTAAGTTTCACATTATGAGCAACAAGTCCGAGTCCTAACCAAGTCTCAAGTCACTTCAAATTTGACTTTACATTTTTGAACTACTGCATTAGTCAAGTCTTCAACAGAGTAATCAGTATCCGATCTACAATCCACGTCGTGTCTTAAGAGTTAAAGAGGAAAGTTAGAGTTTGTGAGAGGAAAGTCAAACGTTAAAGTCAAAGTAGAGGAGAGTTAAGCAGAGTTGTAGTTCTCAGAGGGTCAACTCAAAGTCAGGTACAATACTTGATTTTTCAGCAACTGTTCAAATCAGGTCTGCAACCCTAAAAGAGGGAAGTCCACATTCAAGTCCAAGTCACAGAGGGGCAAATTCAAGCAGTCTTCTATCAACCGTCCAGTCAAATTACAAGTTTTAGAGGGTTTAGTTCATATCAATTGTCTTCAGACTTGTTTTGTGTTTTGTCTGCTGTGGTTCACCTCTTTCTTCTGCACAACACAGAGAGACGCTTCTGAGCAGAACTAGGGAGGAAAAGCAGACAAACACAATGTCTGGTAGTGTTAGTTCTATATGTAAGAACTTTCCAATGACAAAGTTATGAAGTAAGCAGTCTTGTGAAAAAGAAGGTAGATTTACAAACCACATCTGAAACTTACTTGAACTTTTTCAGCTTGTTCGCACGTATTTTAGAACATTTTGTTTGAATAGTCACTTTAAATGTAAAAACCTGTGTCGCTTTCTAGTGCATAGTTTCTGCTGAGCAGCAGGAGTTCATCAGAAATTTGCCTCCCCAGTTTTGGGTGGCAAAGAGAAAACCCGGCCTCATTTCCCATCATCCCCTTGTTTACACTCTTCCGCTCGCTCACACACCCTCCATCTAACATTACTGGTAAACAAAAATGGCGAGCAATATCCGAGCTATCCAGCTGTGTAGTTGTGAGTCAGATGATTGGATGAGGAAAACAAAGACGTACCTGGATCTATTATGCCTTGATTCCTCTGAGCGGACTGGTCCTCTCCTGGTCGGTTTAGAATGGTCCGGGCAATTTAAGCGAGCTTTCCTATCGAGTGTTATGCAGAGGGTGGACAGATGACGTAACTGTGTGATATAACAGTCCGTCTACAGCAAATAGAGCAACAATGGAGGTCATTCTTCAGCTCCTTTTTTTTTCATATTTGGGTTTGTTGTGTACAGTGTCCCACCATGAAATGTCCTACTTCAATAAATGTTTTACAAAGCTTGAACAGAAGCGTTTTTGATGAGTATGGATTGGTAACAGACATTCTTTGGCCCGTCTCCATATTTGCGGATTTGGCATTTCTCCGGGACCTGAATTAAGGGGGAATACTGTATTCAAAGAATATATTCAGGTAAAGAATACAACTGAAAAGAGGATTAAGCTTTCGGCTTGGAGGTATTTGCATCGGAATGGAGCGGAGCATGCAGGGAGCTTGTGGTGCTCTGACTGTACATCTACATCGCAGCTACAAGCTTTTCAAACAGGATTTTCTTCGCCACGAGAACATGTTAAAAACACAATTTCTACTCGAATGGGTCTTTAAATTCAGTCCAATACTGAGCTGTGCTCAAAAGAGAATGTTTCCTACAAGTGTGTCACAGTTATAATTAGCAAATAAACAGACTTTATTAAGACATTAATCATCCAAGAACAAAGTCCCTTCATTTTTGACCAGCAGATGCATGCATCCAATTGAAATCATTCATTCACTCATCCCACTTTGGCCACAAGATGGAGTCATGGCGCTGAAACTGAACCAGACCAGAGACCATGTGGAGCACCTCAAGTGCTGTCAAGCCCACCATCACTTCTCTGTTTCAGTTCTAAAGACACTGCGCCTTTAGCTCTTCAGACTCAAAGAAACAAGAGTGAGTGGCAGTTTTGGTTGCTCTGACTCTCGGAGCCGTCTGCCATAGATGAAGCTGAGATGTTGCTCCACCTCGCTCGAAATGAGTTCCTGTTCCTTTAAGGGATCTCTCCAGCGCTCAGAGTTTACTCCGCCTGTATTCCATATTCAGAGGACCTCCAGCGGTGGAGTGTGGGATCTCCTGTGGCGACTGAGCATCAAGCAGGTGAGAGTCCTCCGTCATCAGTTTTGATCAAAAATCCAACTAAAATTAATAAAAAAGTATTATTTTTTTGGAAATATCTGCAAGATGTAGACCTGAGCTCCTCAGTTTGTGATAAAATTTCCTGTCGTTGTTCTCCTCAAAGCTCCACGAAGGATAAAACTAGTAATCAGAGTAGTTTATACATTTTGAAAGTGTTTTAATAGTTTTTAAAACTTTGTGAAACTTTCTGAACTCTATAAAAGTAAAGATAAAAGGATCACCATTAACGTGAACTTTGGAATGTTTTGGCTCCAGTGAGCAAACCCAGCAGGAAATAGATGAGCGGCACGTATCACCTCGTTCTCACAGAGCTAAATGCAGAAACAGGGTCGAGCAATCAACCGTGGGCTTTTACCCACTTTGACTTTTATACATGTCTGTTCAACGGACAGGAACAGCAAGACGCAGATATTGCTTAGAGTTTTTCTCTTTACTGCAGAAATAAAGAAAACAAATTTTTGTTAGTTCATAAAAAGTTCTCAGGGGGTTATAGATGCTTCTCTCTGTTTCTGACACAATTCCTCTTTGCAGAAATACTTCTCAACTTGATCATGGAGACATATCCTAAAGTTGCATCCCAAGACGGAATCGGGATGGGTGAGCGTCTGATTTCTTTGCTGAGTTTCAGCACTTAGAAAAAAAGGATTGTTTTCAATTATTGCAAAAAGGTAGACATACTAAACCTTTCTAAGGCCAAATCTTTTTATAGAATACAAGTTGTAGACTCACAATAGGGAAAAACATTGGAAATATGTCAAAGCTGACTTTGACCATTGTTCAGTCTTTCAGCTGCACTTTTAAGACACAAAAATGATCTGCCTTTTTAGAGAAACCATACAGTTCTCCTGCAGATGAAGACCAGAGATGCCTCCGCTAAAATAACAGAATAGAGTGCAGCAAAATTTAAATAAAACCCTCTTTGCATTGGGGACACTTCCCCGCCCTCAAACACTGCCCATGTGCCAACCCTGAGTTTGATTGGCACCACAGATTGTCCACTTTTCTCCAAAAGCTGAAGCATAAACCCATCTCTCCACGAAAACAAAGGATCTTGGTTTAAGCTCCCCATCATTGTGTGGGATGTGAGGTACAGACTGTCTCCAGCTGAAAGGTTTTTGTCTCAGGACTCGAAACAAAAAGATTTCATTTCTGCTTTGGCTTTTGAAACTTTTTGAACATTTTCTGCACAAAATACAGTTGAAGATCAAGATTTTTTGTGATTGTCGTGCACTTTTATTGAACTTAGTGTTTGGGGGATAAACAGTTTTCACTCCAATCAATCATTAAAATCTTGAAAAAGTTTTGGAGGCATGATCTATTCACGTAAAGTTCTCTAGAACCACCAAAGTGGGTTTTTGGCACTTGTTTTGAATAAAAGCACAAAATGAGTTTTTACGTCTGTTTGACACTTTCCAGAAGCTCCCATTGATGCAGAGTTGAAGCAACAAGAAGAGGAAAAGGAGAAGCAGGAGAACTCAATAAATGAAAATGGACTGCACTCTGATGAAAAAGTTTCAGATGCACGTATGTATCCCAAACACACACACATTCTTGTCCTTAGTTAGTTATGGGGACCTGCCATACCAAAAACCGCCCAAAACTATCTGTTTACCTCTGACCGTGACCTAAATCTTTAAACCAAGTGTTAACCATCAACAATAACTTAAATGCTCTGAAGACTTGGCTTAATGTCCCCACAACAAGACACAACCTTAAATGTCGGTCAACCAACTGAGCCCTCACAAGAACATAAAAACAGAAACGCACACTCACAAGTTTGAAAACATTTTTCTGTTTTGCTTTGCACTTTAGCCGAAATGTCTGCACTTCTTATGGTTTCATTGCTGCACTTTTGGTTTGACACTTTTGGATGTTGCACACTTCAACAATTTTACCTTCATCTGGAATTAAATAAGAGAAAAATATTTGAGTTTTATTTGCAGTTATAATTACTGTGCAATAATTGCTGGATTTCACTGTAGTTGCTAACCTGCTGCTAAACCGCTCGTGCTACACTAACTAGTCATTTTTAATGTCAATTCAAACAATGAAAACTCAGTTAACAAGATGAGCGATTGGTATCATCTGCACTTTTTTCAGAGGCTTTAAAACTGAGAGAACGTGACGTGTCAGAGAATTTTTTTTTTGTCTGATTGGTAATCATTCTCCCCACTGGGTTTGCTTTATAAAGCAACCCCTAACCCTGCTCTGCAGCTGCAGCAGAGCCTGCGGTTCTCTGCTCGAAGACCCTGGACTCTATATCGGGCCTCTCGGATCTCTGTGTGCAAAGTTTCCATAGCACCTCTGAACGCCCTCCTCAGAACATATACTGCTCTTCAGCTCATCATCTGCCACCGCTGAGACCACAGTGTGGTTTCTGGATGGAACTGAGCGATGAGGGGGGGGTTGGTTCACACTCAATTGGCTAGGTGAGAGGTCCTGCAAGTCAGCGCTAAGGACTCTGCACACCAGTGACGTGAGACATGTTCAAGCATCTGTCCAAGTCCTACGTTTGACATGAAGACAACGTGACTGTGGAGGGAATTTGCAGATTACTTTTGATTGGTGATGATCTTCGGCCTTCTCCGACGCGCCTCTTTCAGAGCAGTTGAGGAATTGTTGTCAGACGGAGGCGCCTGCTGTGACTCCATTCTGCCCTGATTCTGGTTTCTCTGGTTTCAGAGGAAACGCTTCCCCGTTATCTCGACTGCACATCTTCTTTGTGACACTCAGCTCTGGCCCAAATTCAGCTCCCCATATTTTGGAGCTGTGCTTGTGCAAATATTAAAAATAAAAATGTGGAAGTGAAGACGGTGGCCTCCAGCTCCTTTTTTGGAAATGATTCATGACATTTTTGTTGTCTGATTCTACTCAGGAGTGATAAAAACTGAAGCTGAGGAGACGGAAGGTGATGAGGGCTATGGGAAAGAGGCGAAGCTTTCACCAAAAGAGGAAGCGGAGGGAGGCAGCGAGGAGGAGTTCGACGAGGAGAGGATGGAGGAGGACAACGATGAAGAGCAGGACATGGAAGGGGATGAAGAGGGAGACTCCCTAAACCTCCCGCAGGACCTGTCGCTGGTGGACTACTCGCGCTACGAGGACCCTAACCTGGCCGACCCCGCGACCGAGCCCTCTCACGTCACTGAGGCCGGGCCCCACCGCGCTCAGTCGCAAGGCAAGCTGAGCTGCGACATCTGCGGCCTGTCCTGCATCAGCATTAACGTGCTGCTCGTGCACAAGCGCAGCCACACGGGTAAGCACAGGAAGCTCGGTCCAGTCGCTGTACGAGCAAGTGACATGTCTGCAGTCGCTGTACAATAACAAGCACAAGCGGGCGGCGAGTGATGTGTGTGTGTGTGTGTGTGTGATGTGATGGCAGAGTCAGATAAGTGTTCAGTTTCAGGACGGAAAATCTCTCTGTGGTGGTCGACCGACAAAGAGCTGACTCGAGCTGCGAAACAAGGTCACGAATTCCTCCGTTTAATGTCATGAGGAATGCTGGCCGACATCCCCGCCGCCATCGTGCAGAGCAACTTAACTGTTAAACGCCACCGACCGGACGGTGTCTCGCAGCTCAGACTTGTGTGGCCAGCGTGACGGGCTGCGGTTCGCCCGTTTTCACGATAAAAAACATGCTTTTGCGCCACAGGTTTTTTGAAACAATAAGATATTCCTCCTAGCGTGTTTTCTGAGTCATGACCACACTGTTTTCTAATAATCACAATGGATGCTTCCTCTTTTCAAAGATGGTGTTTGATTCTCTTGACTTGCAATTCATGGCGATGAAACCACAAAGGTCCACTTTTTCTCCAGACTGTGAAAGTTAACAGCTAAAGCGAGTTATTCATTTCACTGGAGAACCCCCAACCTGCCTCTGCTGACGTTTAATACCTTCTGATGGTGGACTAAGCCAGTTTTACTAAACTTTATATTCTAAAAATAGGTGTCCTCAGGGGTGGATTCAGTCAATTCAGAGGTCAGGGGCAAACACAGGCCCCCACATAGCCTTTCTTCACCAAAACATTTTGAACCAGAGTTCACTGCAAAAAACAAATCTTAAGAAAGTAAAAAGACCCTTTTTTTTCAAGAACATTGATTTTTGTCTTGCAAAAAAAATAAAGAAAGTTTTTCTGTAGCAAAATAATAAAAAAAAGAAAAAACAAAACGTGCTGGTGATGAGAAGTTTTTTCTAAAAAAATTGTTCTCATCCCATGCGCAGATTTTTTGTCTTTGCTTATTTACAGAAAATGTTAGAAATTTTAAGATTTTTTACTTATTTCTAAGGTGTCTGTTTTACTTTACTTGCATACCATCACCTCTTGATATTACGCAACCCAAACCTAATTCTATTGTTTTTTCATAACTTGATCAGACAAACCTGATCAAGTGTTTTAATTATAATTATGAAGTTTTTAACCAAAATACCAGAACCTTCAAAATTCTGAAAGAGAATTTTTCACGTTGATCTGAACCTTTCGTCAGAAAAATATTCTCTGGGTGGGCGTGGCTTTTGGAGCCGAAAGGAGCTGCTCTCTCCCGGACCTCCCCCTGTCTGGTAATGGTAAAATGATCTTCTCTTCTCCGGAATCTGAACTGGGCACGCTAGCTAGTTTGCGCATGTGCAGCAGAGCAATCGTGACGTATTAACTACTCATGAATTCAAACAGAGTTTTTCTGAGACAGTTTGATTGACAGAGATTCAAAAGGAGAAACACTCAGAGATGCAAAAACGAAAGGATTTCTTACTAAAAATGCACGACATATATGTTAAAAACTCTAAAAAACATGATGAGGAGGGGGATTTTAAAAGGGTCTTGTGTTCATTTTTGAGTCTCATCATTTATAACAAAGATTTGTCTTAATATTAGAACTAATTTGAATTCTTTAACCCTCTCTTATGGGGTCCAAATAACCCCACCCTTACATTGATGTTTGATCCCGCCCATATAAAAGATGGACAAAGGTGGACAGGATCTTCTGTCTGCCACAGACACCAGTGGACATCAAAAATCCTTGAGAAAAAAAATTCTGCGCGCTGTCTTGCGGGAACCAGATGACCCCACTTTTAATATAAACATGTCTAGGATAACACAATTACACATTGTTTTTCTGAGGAGTCATAATGAACCAAAATATGAAACCAATCAACCCAAGTTTGTATAGAAAATATGAATCTGAAATTGAAATGCAGAAAATAAACTCAAACAAACTTTATATTCAACTTTTTATCAATGATGTTGACCAAAAAAATTTTTTTTTGACTACACTTTGCTGTGGGGCGCAAAGTGGATTTTTGTGCAGCCACAACCAGGCTATAAAGAGGATAAAACTACTACCCCATGGTAGGTGCAGAGCCCACTGAACAGCCCTGAAACTAGCATGCTAGAGCTGCTAGAGGACAACCAACCCAATTGTGGTATTGGTGTTTAAATATACTCCCAGATCTCTTTTCTAAGAAAAATCTGCAACCGAATCCTATGAAAAAATGGGGCCACTTATCTAATGTTGACCCTTATCATGGTGACTTTGCCAAAAATCTATACCTCAAGCACACGCTTCCTCTTTGGTTCTTTCTAAACCTACACAAGGCACGAGCGCCCGCCAATAAAAACAACCAACCGTGTGGTCTTCCAGTATCTGGTGCAGATGAATCAGCAATGTTTAACTGATATCTGGGCTTTTCGAGCATCCATCTAATGATCCTAGCTGCTGTGTGGTTCCCTCTAACATTTGCCAAATACCAGCACCTTATCTTTATTCTCTGGAAGTTTATCGAAAACATATTTTAATAGAACGACATATGTGTCTGAATCAGAACAGCTACAATGCAGTTCCCAACTAAAATGTTTAATATAAATCATCATTGTCACAAACAGTTTTTTGTCAACTACACTTATAAAAGTTGGATAATGATATTACCTTCTTTAGCTGATGTAGCTAATCCAGTATTTTGAGTGTTTCCATTGTAAAATAGACCCATTGAATGCACAGAACCGTATCTCTCGAGGGCCCCACCCTTTTTAGTTCCATTGAAAAGTGGAACGGAACGGTTGGGGCGGAGCTGCAGCAGCCACCCGTTGATTGGCAGAAAGTGCTGGCGATATTAGAGAGCGCCAGTGTAGCGCTCATTTAAGCTAACATGTTTGCAACGTTCTTTCTGACAGCATTGAATTCATGTTTTACACAATGTACTAAAAGTAAAACAATAAAAAGACGAGGTGCTGGATGACCTCCATTTGTCATGATTTAGTGCTTAGGTTTTGTCATGTTCTGTTTTCCCTGTCAGTTTCACCATGTTCAGGTTAATCATCCACAGCTGTCTTCATTTAGTTAATTGCCCTCAGTGTATTTAAGTGTCTGGTTTTCAGTTTCTCATTGTCAGGTCATCTGCTCATTTATGTTCTGTCACTGCACTGGTTTGTTCTCCTGGTTTTGTCATGTTTAAGTTGAGTTAAGTTAAGTTTCTGCCACCAAGTCTGGTCTCCTGCGTTTGGGTCCTCCACCACAATCCCTGACACCATTGTTGTTGCTTCTAGTTGTCGCACTGCAACGACGCAATGACACGCTACCGGTCTACACCACGCATGCACCTTGAAAACAAAAGGCTCAATGCTCGCCAGAATTAATTGGACCGTACCGCACCACTCTTTACCATAGCAGACCGTACCAGCCTGCTCAGTGGAAATGAAGCTTTAGTTAGCTGAGTCTCTGATCTGTCTCATCCATTGACTGTATATGAATGAGTGTTACGTCATTCATAGAAAATAGTTTAGCTCCAACAATATGATATCAATTTGGTCGCCATTTATTCGTGATTCAGACACCGCCATATTGGAGCCAGATGACATCAGTGAGCAGTGATTGGTCCAATTCGCTTTGAGTCAGCATTTCTATGTTCTCACCAATCGGGAAGGAACTTGTTGGAATTGGGCACGGGAGAATCTGTCGATCAAATGTTTCAAATGTTAATACAGTTTTTTTTTAATTTTATTATTCAAGAAAGACAAAGCTTTGTAAGTAGTCAAATTGTTAGCTTGTAATGGGCTACTTAGGCTACAACCTGATTTCTGAGATGGATTACAGTTCACCCTAATATCTATCGAACTATTTAAACTCTTCATTTATTTTACAATTTCCAAAGTTCTGTTCCACTTTTTACTCCATCCAACTCAGTTGATTGAAAGACCCACTCTGAAGAAATTTTTTTTTCTTTGTTTATAACATTTCTTAGGTCATTTTTTCTGAGGATGTATATAAAGAAAATTACGCTCAAAATTGTATTTCTGGGCATTTCTTTATTCAAGTATTTGTACATTAGAAGCAGACAAAAAATTGCTGTTTGAAAAAGCTTGTAGTTGTGAAGAAAATACAAGGGGGTCACAAGTTCCCTGCTCTGCTCCCTTCAGGTGCACCCACTTGCAGACGAACAGATCCATGTTGTTTTCCTTGTCCTCGCTAGAATCCAAACTGTGCAACTGGATATCTCCAATATTGCTCTTCATTTTTGTTGCACCGGTAATGTTGGGTTGGAGTTGCATGTAAACAGAGAGCTCTCAGCAACAGAGTGCTTTGCACCTACAATCCTGCCCACAACTCAGAGGCGGATTTCTGACAAAATTCTGCCGCTCTGCAGAAACTAAGTCCTAGAAAAAGTACTTTTTAAATTTTTTTTCTTTATTTTGGCTAAAAACAGCATAATCATAATTCAAACAGTTGATCGGAGTGGGACTATTAATCATATCTGTGTCGGATATTGAGATAATTTTCCAAAACAACATTAGTAGTACTACATTTTTCAGACCAAGTTCTGTAAATGATAATAACTGTGGTGGATCTAAAGCAAAAGATTTAGCCAGTTAGTTGTCAGATATATTGATAAATGTAGATAAATGTTGTGATTATTAATCTTCTGACTTTAATTTTAAAGTCTCCCTATGACAATTTTTTTATTAAAAAAACTTCACAGTAGTGTTTTAATTATGAAGTTTTTAACCAAAATCCCAAAACCTAAATGTCTAAAAAAGACATTTTTCATGTTGATCTGAAGTCTCTGTTTCCAAAAACTCTTCTGAGGGGGTGTGGCTTTTGGTGCTGAGCTGATCTCCCTTCCCCGTCTGATTATGATAGCTCTGTGTCTCGCTAGCGTAAATCTTCACCGCAGCAACATCATAACGTCAAGCAATATCGGTCTTCTCCGGCACCTGAGCCAGGCACACCAGCCGAGCCAGATGAAGGGTTTAGCGCATGTTCAGCATATTTGTTGTGATGTTAAAACAGGTTATTACTTCAAACAGAGCGTTTCTGCAACAGTTTGATTGACAGCAATTTAAAAGAAGAAATACTCGGAAAGGCAAAAATGAAATTTGTTTGTTATATTTTTTTTTTGCGCTAGAAAAATACTACACATAAATTTTAACATATTTAACATACATGTTAAAAACTCAAAAACATGATTTTCATTGGAGGGGGCTTTAACCCATATTAGTAGACGTTAGTAAAAAAAAAATTTGTCAAATATCTGGGGCAAATCACACCCATGAAGATGATACAGAGGAAGAGATGCTGCAAGCAGATGAGGGTTTTGTGCAAACTCTGTATTTACTGGCTGTTTTTCTCTTTTGTTCCAGGTGAGAGGCCTTTCCACTGCAGTCAGTGTGGGGCCTCCTTCACCCAGAAGGGAAACCTGCTTCGCCACATCAAACTGCACTCCGGAGAGAAGCCTTTCAAATGCCCGATGTGCAGCTACGCCTGCCGCCGCCGTGACGCCCTGAGCGGGCACCTGCGCACCCATTCTGGTAGCAGCCAGCCCCACACCGACATCACGTGCGGCACTGAAGTGCACTGATACTGTAGGCACCTGTGTACAGTATCATGGCGGTTGGCTGTTTCATGTTGGTTTCTCTCTCTTTGAATCCTGAAACTCGAGGCGTGCCGAGTGTACATGGCTCTTCCAGTAACGCGCCGCCACGCACATGTCACACATATGACACCTGACTCACTCAGATCTGGAAACTTCACTCTCAGCTGTTGCCGCGCAGACACCAAAACACACATTGTTTTGAACCGACCTGCTCACAACTCTGCCGTGTTTCTGACGTTCATTTGATTAACCTCTGCCCACAGTGGAGAAGCCGTTCAAGTGCAACCACTGCAGTCGCAGCTACAAGCAGAGGAGCTCTCTTGAAGAACACAGGGAGAGGTGTCATGTGTACATCCAGAGCAAAGCCGGCACGGAAAGAGGTGAGGCGCCGCTCTGCAGCATCTCTTCTGCATCATTTGGGGGAGACACAGTGAGCATCCAACCCTGTGGCAGGCATCTGCTAGAAAACACACAGATGCTGCTCTTATGGCCTCAATAAATGAATGAACCCCAACTGAAATAGGTTATGGCTGCTGTGGTGTGAAGGCTCGCTGCTGTTGCTCATGTCAGCAAAAGGGAAGCCAAATAGGGCAACTGGCTGCATCAGGGTTTATCGCCTCCCCCCCCTCCCATGAAAAATGCCTCCGTGTATCGATAGGACACTTTCAGATTGCGAAACGCAGACAGCGCTCTGTTTTCTGTGGTCACCGAATGTCGTAAGTTTAGTGCCGTCGCGGTGAGGAAGTACATCCTCATCCTGTGGTCTCCTCTCCACTGATGAGGAAAACGGCGACGAAAAGAAAGCAACGACGATCAGGAAGTGAGGTCAATGGAACCGCTGATTTGAAACTAATATCTCTTGTAGTTTGAAGACGCAGGCGTGCAGGCAGCTGCTGCAGCTCGCCCGCGCTCTGCCTCGGTCAAAAAAAGGAGGTCTTCATTTCCCCCTCTGTCTCTTGTCATTTTTTTCTTTCTGCCGCTGTGGTGCAGAGGACGGCCACACATCCAGGCCTCAGATGGGCCCGGAGCGCGCGCTGCTGCTCGACAGACTCGCCAGCAACGTCGCCAAACGGAAGAGTTCGATGCCGCAGAAGTTTACCGGTAAGACTAACGTTTTAGATTCAGATTCAGTAAACTTTAGTCCAGAGGGCAATTCATTTGCAGCATTTCCAGTGCGGTTTCATACAAACAAACCCATTTAATGTGTCAGACCATTATAGCTTAAAATAAGTACTCATTGGCTCAATTACAACAATAAGCAATATCCTCAGAAAATACTTTTATCTAAATTTAACAATGTAATTGCTGAGGGCACAAAAAGCTGCGAGAAATGCTTGGTTTTCCTGTAGGATCATAGAGTCGATGCCTGACGGTATCAAAACAAAACTGTAATCAAATCAATTTTATGGATTGGATCTCCCAATATTAATCGTTAGCTTTTTAATCTGCAGCGTGTGATATAATTACCAGATCTAAAGAAAAAAAATTTTGTTTTGGAATATTTTTATCAAATCCAAATTAGATGAAAAATATTAATTTTCTTTTAACCTTTGATTATTCTACATTTGCTGCACAGGAAACCAGCAAATTCTGAAATCTTCATTTACATCATTAAATTTTCTTGCCTTCTCCTTTTTTGTCGAAGCATCAATCGAACCTACAGCTCATTTTACAAAACTGATCTCAACAGTTCTGTTCTTTCACAAAAAAAGAGGGTGGAGTCAAGAGACAGACTCCACCCTCTATACAAGGGGTTTAGAGGCCAGATCCGGCCCTCCGCCACATTTGGCCCTGCATGCATGATTTGTTTTTTTTTTTAGTCTGGCCATGCGATTGAGACATGACTTTTCATTCCACTGTTCTGGAGTCTGTGCTCCTATCCGTAGAACTTTAGACACAACCTGCTATTTTTACACTTCTTTTGTTAGCCTATAAACTGATCCCACATCAGAGAAGAAAACCGCTCTGTGGCCCTCACGAGAAAAAGTTTGGGGATCCCTGCTCTAAAGCAGGTGTTTTCAACAGACATGATTGAAAAATAGCTTTGCTTCTTCTGCTTTCCTGCATCTTTATGTTACTTTGCAACAAAAATCACGAAGTCCTTTAAAAATATATGTTTATTTCTAATCGGTATATATTTTACATGTTTCTCAAAACAGCTTTTAAAATGTTTGCTGTGCTTAAAGCAAACCAAAACTGTTTTTTTCGTGTGTGTCTGAGCTGCTTGTTTGTCTGTTTATCTTTGCTGGCTTCCATCTCCTACCAGACCGCAGACCTCGTAGCTGCACACAACACTGAGTGGTCTCCTCCACCCTAAATTCTCTGCAGAGTTGAGTGGTAGGTGGGTGAAGGTAACCCTGCATGGTTCATTCAACCAGTTTGAGTGGAAAAGAACACCCATTTTTTTTTTTTTTTTTTCTCATGTCATTTCTGGGGTCAATTACTCACTGTTTGTGCTTTGATTTGGATTCAGATAAGCTGGGGCGATGAGTGATCAAAAGTTTGCAGTTCGAGTAAACTGCTGAGCTGGCACCTCCATTTCCCAAACTTTATGAGCACGCTTCTCAATCGGCTCCTCTCACCTTTCGGTTCAGACTCAACCTTGGCTTGTAGTTTTGCAATCACGCCTTTGACTGTTCGTGTGCACACATTCACACACCAACCAAAAAGAAAGAAAGAAAAAAAAACTCCTACGTCTATCAGCTCGACAAATGAGGCGAGATCTTTCATTATGACAACTAAAGGGGAAAAGAGAAGTAAGAGAGTCGACCACAGAAAGAGAAAAAGAGCAGGCGGGAGATGAGAAACGTGAGCAGGTGTCTGTGTGTGTCAATACGGGTGTAACGCTGCTGCATTTCGTCTGCTTCCTCTGTCCTCTCACGCCGCAGGATCTGCTCCCGCTGCCACGCTTCTGTAAAACTCTTTTCCAGTCTCCTCTCAGTCCAAAAGAGAGAAGCAGATCTGTGTCATCCCTTCTTCTCTGTTAAGCTACATTCAAGCGGCCTGCGTTACTGGCGTCTGTATTTAATACTCTTGCGTTCACGTGTAGTTACTCAAGTTTCTACAACTGGTTTTGGGCTCTACGTGCAAAATGTAATTGAACTGAAAGTTAAACCAGATCGAACTTTGACCAATCAGGGACCCGGATTTGGTTGTGACGTATGGATGGCGTCCCTTTTAAGTGCCAAGAGTTTGAAAACTGATCAGGAGGAGAAATTAATGATTGCGGTTTGTGTCAGCGCCACTTTAAAATTTCACACCAAGCCTCTTCCAACTTGCGGACACGCCCCTAGTAACAGTTGTAAAAGAAGAAGAAAAAAGCCCCTCCCTGCTAGTCCAGTGTGAACTTAGCATGAGGAAAGACTTCTAACAAGATTCAAACAACTTAAAACAGTATTTTCCTTCAGCTGTTTATGTCACAGGAAATAAAAAAGCAAGAATGTTGCAGTTAGAAGCTGGAATACATGAATTTTTAAAAACACACCTGCAGAAATTGTATTTATAAATATCAGATAGGAATATTTACAAGTCACTTTTTATAAGTTTTAATGAAGTCTTGTGGTTTAAATAATTAGTCTCAAAATGTCGCTGTGCTTTGAAACAAGTGGGGAAACAATAACAGACATTTAAGGTTTTCCATAAATAAAATAGTAAATACACTTTGTTTGTAAGATCTGACATTATTATCTCAGAAGTACAAAGTAATTTAGCCCACCTATTCTAAAAACACACCTGAATAAATCCCATCATCATCTGCAAATATGATTTCCATGAGAAGAAAAGTGTTGATCTATTGTTGCCAACTCCCTCATCCTGAACACGTAAAATGTATCTGCTTGACACATTTTTTTGCTCAAAATAGTCCCAGAGTTGTTTTAGGTGTTTCAAACTGTTTTCAATTTCAGTCTTTCTTAGAATAGTACTAAAACCAGTGCAGGAAATTTTAGCCTAAATTTCTAAATTTGGTGAAACTTTAAGCTAATTGACAGGTTTTCTCAAAGTTTCCTAACTGGTTACAAGCTGTCACAACCTTTTTGGGGGCGGGACCATTGGTAATGGTCAAACCCACTCCCTTTTCCGATCAACCTTAACCGAGAACTGTTTACAAGCTATCCCGCTAGCTTACAGCCCCTCACACCCCCAATCTAAGATTACCAGTGTGATAAAAGTGGCAAGCAATATTTTGAGCCAGATGTCAGCTCAGACATAGAAAATAAAGACGTTCATGGATCTATTTGAGTGTGAGTGGATTCATCAGAATGGAGTGGAGCAGGGAGCACTGCGTTTTTTGACATATTCACAATTTGAATTACAAAAAAACTCTGAAATGTAACTTTTAGCTTTATTCTTCTTTTGCATGTCCTCCATCATCAAAAACCATGTAAAAAAATATCTTTAACAGATAAATTTCTTTAATTTTGCCTGAAACATTTCTCTGTTTTTGCTTGCTCTTTTTTGTGGATCCCCTTTGAGTTTCTCCCTTGTGTGATCGCTTTAGGTGACAATGGCGTCTGTCTGGACCTGAGCTTTAACAGGGACCTGGTTCACCGCTCTGACGTGAAGGAGCATCTTGCCGGCTCTCCAGGGCCCAACGGGCAACTGCAGCCCCTCCTCTCAGGCCCAGATGGCGACCCCTCTCCCTCCCACAGGTCGTACCCCATCCCGCTGAACCGTGCTGACATCATCACCAACGGGCACATGATGGGCATGCCGGCTCTGGGTCTCTCCCTTGGCTCCCAGCCGCCCATAAGTTTGGACTCATTCCACCCCGAAGGCTCCCCGATGTCCCAGCCTGTCATGTACAGCTTAGGGCCCCTGCTTGGGGGGGGTCTGAGTCACCAGAACGGCATCCCCCAGCCGATGCCGCTGTCGCCCCTGGAGGCCATGCGAGTGATGCGGGCCGACGGGGAGGCCGGGGTGCCGTCCGGGTCCGTGTACCCCTGTGGTCACTGCAGGGTGATCTTCCTGGACTACGTCATGTTCACCATCCACATGGGGTGCCACGGCTTCCGCGACCCGCTGGAGTGCAACGTGTGCGGCCACCGCAGCCGGGACCGTTATGAGTTCTCCTCCCACATAGCCCGCGGCGAGCACCGCCTAGAACTGAAGTAGCTCGCAGACAGGTGCCACTGGGACAGATGACGGTTTACTCATACGAGTAGCTGTAGTATCAGAAATGAAAGTACGAAGTGGGAGCCGAGCTTGATCTTTGAGTGTGTGTGAGTGAGAATTTGAGGAGACGTTGTAGGAGGGTAACGGGTCTTCTTAACCACCATGCACTCATATGAGAAGACGGTCTGTTAGGTGTCTTTGTTCCAGACTGCAGCCGCTGTTTGTACCATAAAGTCGTGCAAATGTAAACCAGAGACCAAAACCAAAAAAAACAGTGCTTTTATTGTTCATTGACTGCTGTTTATCTGAGTAAAGATGTAAAAATAAAAGTCAGCCCTTCCTCCATTGCACATTCAAGACTGCAAAAAAAAAAAAATCCTATTATCTCGAAGGTCACATGTCTCTTTTTTTAGGCTGTGGTTTTCTGAGAGGTGCAGTTCACAGCTTCAAAGGACATCACTTCACACTGCACGCAGCGATGGTTTCTCCCTCCACAAAATTTCACTCTTCAGGCGCTCCTGCAGCGCAGAAACGCCTCACAGATCTGCAGACGCTTTTCCTGCGCTAAAGAGGATGACTGCTATCCTGAGAGGGTTGACATTTCATCAGTTTGCAGATAATGGGCGGGGCTTCTAACCCATCTGCTGGTGAAAGGGTGGTAATGCATGCAGGAATAGTTCAGTGCCAAACATGGATGCTGTAGAAATTGGGATTAAACTGACAATTTATGCAAGGAAATGTAATATTTGAGCAAAAATAGTTTTGCTGTAGTGGGGGGAGTTTTTCTCTAGCATGCCAGCAGGGTCGTGGATGCGCCTCACCCACACGTCGGTGCAGGAACTTCTTCACGCCTCGTCGCCTTCAGACCAGAAGAAGCTGTGAGCTTCATCCAGCTGCTGCTTTGCTATCTGTCCTCTCCATCCGTACCAGTTCCCTTTTTCTCTCGATAAGTTTTAAGAAGTGACACTTCTGAGAAAACTGTCATCGCAGCTTCGACTCCATGTGTTAGATAAAAAAGCCCAGTCACCCATTTGTGCTTAAAAGAAAAAAAGTGTTTCTGCTTCTCTTTTTCCAATAATATGTGTCGCTCTTTGAGCCGTCTGTCTCCTTAGCCGTTTGTTGGTGTACAAACAGGGACGAAGATACCAGTTTATATTTTTGGAGGATGTGAAATTGGAAGAGGGCTTCAGAGAAAATATTTTTGCCCAAACTTTGCATATGAGTCTAAAGTCCTAGCGTAAAACCCGCAAGATTTTTTTTTATCAAAAAAAGTGTGGACGCATCCAAGCTCAGTCAAAGTGAGAGGCCTGTGGGGACATCTGCTGACGGAAATAAGACGGATCAAACTGAAATTTGTGTTGGTTTATTAAGAAAAAAAAAAAGTTTTTTCAGTTCTTAATCCATAAACATTCATTCCATTACGGTTACACTGAAAACTGATAATAGTTAGATGGACATTTCCTTAAAAATAATGACAAAAAGTCACATAAAGACTGAATATTCATGAGAAGTGAAAGAATAAAAATCTTCTATTCTGGGTATGAATGTTTTTAAAAGCCAAAAGGTGCTACTTTATAGATAAAGTTACATTAAATAAGTGTAAGATGACTCAGTGGGATAAAAATTAACTTTAAAATGCTTAGCCACAAATGCTCAATTTTACAGGAAGAGGAGGACTTAAATATTGTAGAAAACAAGATAAAATGTTCATTGAAATATTAAAAGCCAAAAAAACAACAAAAAAACAACTAAAACCACCACAGAAAATGTAAAAATTGTCATATTGGGTAAGTAAAATAATAAAATTAAACAGTTATTTGCTAAACCAACACTGTCATAATAAAAGTGTGCTATGCTAAACAATGCTAAATGCTCATTAAAATGCATGATCTGACAGACTTAAAAAGTTTTTTTAATCCTAAAAATGTTAAATAAAATCTAATGGAATGTTAGCAGAGTCAAACAAAAAACACCTAAACATGCTAAAAATGCGCCTCAGTCTCCTTAAATTGTTATTTCAAATTCTATAATAACAAAGAAAATCTGTAGAAAATGCATTAGTTCAAATATTTGGTTTATAATCTGAAATTCATAATAAAGAGTGAAAATTATTGGATCGTTCATGCTACATTAGCTAAGGCATGGAAGGCTTACGCAGATTAAAAAAAAAATGCTCATCCAAGAACTAAAAATAATACGTTTAGTGTTTAAACTTTTCAATTATATGAAAGTAGATGAGTTGTAGGCTGCTAAAAAGAACTGACCAAATTGCAAATGACCTAAATAACAACTTAAAAGGGGAAAATGCTCAGTAAATGGTTAAAATGGTTGTAATAAAGGTTATTACAGCATCTAAGTGTATGAGAACTGTCTGAAGGGAACCCTGTGCCAACAGTAAGGTAACGACATGAAAAAAATGACTTTTTAAAGTAAGCTACAATGAAGCTTAATGATTGTGGAATGTTTAAAATGCTAAATGAAATGATAAAACATGAAATTACCCTTAAATTATTAAAAGTGTAAATCAGAAGCAGGATGTCAAATCTGTTTGAAAACAGACAAAATCGTATCACAAATGCTCAAATCAAACACTGTATAAGCTTTGGAAAATGCAAAAAAGCTGAAATAAGTAGGATTAATACGCTAGCCTTAAATACAACATTCGTCGTGTCTGAAAACCGCTGAAAAAAAAAGCTTGACAAGTATAAATAGGACATAAAATCTTAAATGAAAGGCTTGTAAAACTCAAATATGTTAACATGCTTATGATAACGTGAAAAAATCCTGATAATAAAGAAAATGTATCTGGAAAAAAAAAGAAAATCAATGCGCAAACTCAAACATTTGCATTTAATTTAGACTAATTGATGAAAGGCAAAAAAAAAAAAAATAGGTAAACATATGTGGGCATAGAATGAACTCAAGCTTTTGTCAGTTATTTATTGAGATACAGAAAAAAAAAAACAATTTTTTTACAACAAAGTGGCTAAATAGCCCAGAGGGAGAGATCTGGTTGCAGCAATGTGTCGGTGGGGGCTGTAAAAGATTGTAAGAGGAGGATTAGAGCAGCATCACTGGATGAGGCTGGATGTTGAAACAGCCTGTAATTCCTGACTGTAGTTCTTCAACGTTCCAGCAGATGGTGCTGTTTCCCCACTTAGTTTTTAAAGAAGAGCGCAGCCAGCTGTTTTACTACAATATCAGCATTTTTTACAGCACGTGGAGCTTTTTTACAATAAACATTTGAAGATTTATACATTAATTCGACTGGGATGGACTTGTACTTTAGTCAAAAGGGGTAAATCGACACCACTTGCTGCCTCCGCTTTGACTTTCTGCCTACCCCAAGGAACTGCTGTGCGCATGCGCACTGCATCGGGTTCTGCCAGGACGGGGAGGACATCACGGAAAAAAATTAAAAAAGCGTAGCGGCGGCACCATAAAGCCCACGCGGGGATCGCGCTTCCTCGCTGCGTCATAAAAACAGCGCGGCCCACGACCATGGCTCCAGCGTCACGGTGCGGGATGACCACTTGCCGAGGCCTGGCCGCGGTGTGAGCCGTTCACCGGGAGGGGAGCGATATTTCTTCGTATGGGAGCAGCATGCGGGAAATGGTCGGAGGCTGCTGCGTGTGTTCGGACGAGCGGGGCTGGGCGGAGAACCCGCTGGTCTACTGCGACGGACACGGCTGCAGCGTCGCCGTGCACCAAGGTGAGGCTAGCCGCCGTTTAGCGGCCGAACACCGGGCAGCTGCGGCGGCTGGAGCCGGCCGGAGGCGCTGGTGGGTCGGCAGGTTTGTAGGTAGGCTCGCCGCGGTGTACGTGCGTGTTGGTGCGTGTGGGAGGGGTTGGACGGGTAGGCGTGCTGCTTGTTGTTTCCTCTCCGCACACATGATGAACCGCGCGGGGCCACGCGGGGTGACACCGACCGCGGACCGGACCCGGAGCTGCGTGGGGGTGTGTGTGTGCGCGCGTGTGTGTGACCCACTAAAATAAACCTGCGCCTCCTTTGTTGGAGGCTCAGGTTTTAGGATGGAAATGTCTCTGGAGGAGCTTCCATCACCACAGTGACAACATCTGTCTCCTCTGTGCTCCAGCCTGCTATGGCATCGTCCAGGTTCCCACCGGACCCTGGTTCTGCAGGAAGTGCGAGTCACAGGAGAGAGCTGCGCGCGTGGTGAGTACAGCCATCCATCTACTCATCCATCAATCATCCATTCATCCATCCCATCTACCCACTCATGCATCCATCTACTCATCCTTCCCTCCATCCATCCATCAGTCAATACACACGTCCATCCATTTACCAACTCATCCATTAGTCTACAGGTCTACAGATATATCTGTCCATCCATCCATCCATCCATCCATCCATCCATCCATCCATCCATCCATCCGTCCGTCCATTTGAACATCCATCCATCCATCCATCCACCCACACATCCATCCATCCGTCTGTCCGTCTGCACATCCATCCATCCATCCATCCATCCATCCATCCATCCATCCGTTCGTCCATTTACACATTCGTTTGTCCATCCATCCATCCATCTGTTCGTCCATTTGAACATCCATCCATCCATCCATCCATCCATCCACCCACACATCCATCCATCCGTCTGTCCGTCTGCACATCCGTCCATCCATCCATCCATCCATCCATCCATCCATCCATCCATCCATCCATCCATCCATCCATCCATCCATCCGTTCGTCCATTTACACATCCGTTTTTCCATCCATCCATCCATCCATCCGTTCGTCCATTTACACATTCGTATGTCCATCCATCCATCCATCCATCCATCCATCCATCCGTCCGCACCATCCATCCATCCATCTGTTCGTCCATTTGAACATCCATCCATCCATCCATCCACACATCCGTTTGTCCATCCATCCATTCATCCATCTATCCATCCATCCATCCATCCATCTGTCCGTCTGCACATCCGTCCATCCATCCATCCATCCATCCGTTCGTCCATTTACACATCCGTTTGTCCATCCATCCATCCGTCTGTCCGTCCGCACATCCATCCAGCCATCCATCTGTTTGTCCATTAACACATCCATCCATCCATCCATCTGTTTGTCCATTAACACATCCATCCATCCATCCATCCATCCATTCATCCATCTGTTTGTCCATTAACACATCCATCCATCCATCCATCCATCTGTTTGTCCATTAACACATCCATCCATCCATCCATCCATCCATCCATCCATCCATCTGTTTGTCCATTAACACATCCATCCATCCATCTATCTATCCATCCATCCATCCATCCATCCAGCCATCCATCTGTTTGTCCATTAACACATCCATCCATCCATCCATCTATCCATCCATCATCCATCCATCCATCCATCCATCCATCCATCCATCTGTTTGTCCATTAACACATCCATCCATCCATCCAGCCATCCATCTGTTTGTCCATTAACACATCCATCCATCCATCCATCCATCCATCCATCCATCCATCCATCCATCCATCCATCCATCCATCCATCCCTGTTTGTCCATTAACACATCCATCCATCCATCCATCCATCCATCCATCCATCCATCCATCCATCTGTTTGTCCATTAACACATCCATCCATCCATCCATCCATCCATCCATCCATCCATCCATCCATCCATCCATCCATCTCCTAAACTCTGCCCTGCTTCCAGAGGTGTGAGCTGTGTCCTCATAAGGATGGAGCCCTCAAGAGGACAGACAGTGGAGGTACGTCTCACACTTCTAAGTGTGTGTTTTGGGGGGGCTGTTCATAGTCTCATGAGGGGTCTCCTCTTCTACCAGGCTGGGCCCATGTAGTGTGTGCGCTCTACATCCCGGAGGTGCAGTTCGCCAACGTCCTCACCATGGAGCCCATCATCCTGCAGTATGTCCCGCACGAGAGATACATCAAGGTATGAGGCCCCCACCCCCCCAGAGGGCCAGTCCAGCCTGAATATTGATCTGTAGCTTCCCGGTCTCCTTCAAAGCAACAGTGCCGCTGGCTGATGATGAAGTGTGAACCAGAACCAGAATAACCCAGACTGCTCTAAAAATTGGTACCAGTCCTTCAGGAGCATTCCTAAACTGAATTTCTTTTTCAAGTTTGCTGAGATGAATCACTTCTTCTTCACTCTTATTGAAATGAAAAAAGCTGAAATCACAGCAGCACAGTCTTTACAGCAGATTGTGGTTTCAATAAACCACTATGTTTTTAATTATCTATTGTCCTTTAAACTCATCCTTTACAGTTAAAAAATAATTTTATCAAACCTTACTCTCTTAAAAACAATTTTTTTCATTTTTAATTAAAGTTTTTCTGTTTCTTCATCTTTTGTTGTTTGTTTTAAGACTTTTCCTACGGAAGTCTTATAGAAATAAACTGATTATAAACTATCAACAGGATAAACAACTTAAGACTTTATATAGTTTATATAAGTTTCGGTTGTTATACGTTTTATTGGGACAATAAAAAGCAGAATTAGGTAAATTATACAAACTAAAGTATAATAAAAAAAACTAAAAAAAGCCTTACTTAAAACCAATCTACACAAATTATTTTAAAACTTTAAGTTAAGCAAAACAAACAGACGAAAAGACCAACAACATGACAAAAACAATGTATCTTTGCTTAAACAACAAATCAAGCTGGAATAGCATTAAACATTTATAACTTTTAACATTTAATGCGTTTGTTGTTGCAATTTTATTCAAAACTTTTTCTAGTATCTTCTTTTAATTGACTTGTTTCTGTTTCTAGTCAATATATGCAGCGTATAGAATAATGGCAAAAATTAGCATCAAATACTAATCTTTTTCAGCTTTTTTAAAAGATGATTTAATTGACCTTTTAACATATAATTAACTGTATTTTGCACAATCTGCAAACTTTCTGTCTTTATTTCTTCTTAGTTTCTACTGTTTTTTGCCATCTTTAAAGCTTTATATATATTATATATATATATATAAAATTAACAATTAAATTATTTTCAAAAATATAGCTGTAATGAGTATTTATTTTTACTAGTATTAACTTCTTTTAGCAGATTTTAAGTGGACTTTTGGGATTTTTTTTTTTTTTTCCATCTAGCTGCTTTTTTTGGGACAACATAGAACTTAAAAAAAAAGTTTTTCTTTATTTGGAATTTCTGCCTTTATTTTCTCATTTTTATCCTCCTTTTCAGCCATTTTTTTGTAATAAATATTTAGCATTTGATGTAACCTTTTAGCATTATTTGTCTCTTTTCAGTATTTTGTGCTTTCATCAACTATGATTTGCTATTTAAGCAGAGATGCACTGCTTTTGCCATGTTGGTGGTCTTTTTTATCTGTTTTTTTGCTTTACTGAAGGTTTGAAGATAATAAATGCACATTGGCCTTTGAAAGGTTTTTTAAAAGATTTTAATATTAAGATTAAGAGAACCTTTATTAATCCCACGGTGGGGAAATTGCAATATGCAAAAGCACAGATAGTCAGAATAAGAAATAAAAGATAAATAAAAAATAAAAATAAAATGAAATATACATATACGGATCCAAAGTGGTGGGATACCCTATGCATTGTAAAAAGAGCTGAGCAGTAAATATTTAGACAGTTATTGACTAGTTAGGTGTAGGTATAGGTATGTACAGTATATAATTAAAGAAATACATTTTAACTTATACTTTAACACTGTCCGTATAATTTATCATTACTCAGCTTCTTATCGGTGGTCTCATAATCCGCATTTTATTTAGCATTCAGGCATTTTTATTATTTGTTTGGCATTATTAATGCTCATATAGAATTCTTCATTAGGAAAGAAGATTAAAGCTTTTAATTTATACTAAAAAAAACATTTTCTTCGTATATCCACAGCCTTCAGGAAAGTAATTTTTCTGTGAAGAAAATCAATCGACTTAGGAGTTTAGTAAATCGTTTGATGATTTTTGAGCCTAATTTCAAAATAAAATACTAAGCAGGAAACTTCCTTTAAAAAAACTGAGTTCATTTCATCCTTACCAAGGTTTTGGACTTTTATGCAACTGAAAGTGTTTGCGGCTAAAAAAAACAAGAAGTCATGAAGTGAAAATGTGTTTTTTTGTTGTTTGAGACTAAACTTCTCTACCTGCTCAGACTTGGAAAAACAAAGTAAAATATCATCAGCGTAGAATCAGAATTTAGCATAAAACCTAGCCTTTCTGTGTGTGATTAGTCCATGTTTTTACTCATCTACGATACGATATCATATTATCCAACGTGACACATTTTCCATGAGTGGTGTTTTCTCCTCGCAGCCCCTTAAGTTTCAGAAAAATCCTGCTGCCGTGCAGGAAACATGGTTTAGGTTTTTCCTGCGCGGGGAAAAACCAGTTCATGCTTCTCATCCTTGTCGCTCCTTCTCCACCTACACGTCCTGTGGAGGTTAGCTCACCGCAAGTCTTTCTGGGAAATGTGGGAGACTTTCAGCAGCAGAGCATGTAGATGAGGCGCACTGAAAAGTCTCACTTTTACCCCAAGACACCAGTCACGATTAATCTGTAGTCGTGACAACTCGTTTGACGTATTAAAGCTGGCAAAACGAATGAGTCGACACATGATTTGTCACAGCTAAATGTGATTTATTTTTAATCTGTTAAAGTTTGGGACAAAACAAGTGATTATTTAGGCTCTGCCCACAGGGTTTAGTGTGAGGATCATCATACATGAAGGATTTGTTGGTAAAGGAGGCCTTCAGATGTGTTCAAAGCAGAAAAAAAATCCAGGAACTTTTGCTCCGATTCTACGAAACCTTTCAAATTCCAACTACAAGCAGGAAAGACAAAAGTTAGTCTGGAAGATGGTTTTTTCTGTCAGAGCTTCATGACAGCTCTGACAGGATGTGAGGCAGGAAGTGGAGCTCTTCCATTTCTTTCTTTTTTTTGGTTTATTCAGGTGGTGGGGGATAAATTAACTTGAAGTTTGCATTCAGACGATGATTGACATTTATTTACACGTCTGATGAAAAGGTGATGTTCTGACTAACTAAAGGGCAACTCTTTGATTTCTGGAGTCATGCTGGTTTAATAATCACAGTGGATTCAGAAAATCAGACTTATTATGTAAATATATGATAACTCTTTGGTCACATGGTTCAGTGATTGGTTTGTGAACTTGTTGGAAACTAGTTTTTCATCTGAGTGGTTGTAGCCATCTTGGCAGGATATGACCTCACTGAACAGAACTTTTAAACAACTTTAAGAGACACATAGTGTTAATGCATAAACACAACACGCCATGTGAGGCCAGATTAACTATTTTAATGTAATTCTGCGTGTCAATATCTGTCATTGAATCAAATTTAAATGATGTTTTTTGTGTTTTTAGCATCATCTTGAGGCCTTTTTTTGATGAAGGTCATCTTGAGAAAATTAAGATTAAAATTTCATTTCTGAGTATTTTTATTCAAATTGTTGCGAATCAGGAGCAGATGAAGAAAATGCAGTTTGTAGTAGTGATATAGTGGCAAGCTTCCTGCTCCACTCCATTCCCATGCATCCACTTTTAGAAAAATAGATCCATGAACATCTTCGTTTTACTCCTCTAATCTGACATCTGGCTCAAAACTGTACAGCTGGAGAGCGCCAATATTGCTCGCCATTTTTATGGCACCCCTAATGTTGGGTTGGAGTTGTGAGGGGCAGTAAGCTCGTTGGGGAGATTAAACAAAGGGATGATGGGAAATTAGGGAAGGCATACTCACTGCCAACAGTCCCACGCAGAATTCAGAAAGAAATTCCTAATGAATGAACTCGTTGAATGACACGTTTTTGCTTTAACATAACCATAATTAAAAGACGACTGGGAATGCTTTTAAAATAGATCAAAAGAGGATCAAAGTGGGAATTTAAAGGGTTAAATGGGAGGATTCATTGCTTACATGTCAGTCAAAAGGCCACGCCCCCTTTTCAGCACAGCTTTGAAAGCCATAAAGTTTATTCTTTCAAACCACAGAAGTGAAAAGAACCTTTGAGTTCCAGCCATATAATGTTTTTTAAAAGAGTTTTTACATTTAAATAAATGGAGACCGACTCGTTTGCAGAACAAGACACCTAGTGGTTACCTGGTTAACTGATGTGGCTCCAGCTACGTTACATTTTCAGATCTGCCCAAGGGATAAAATTAAAGTTTTCCCCTTTGGTCTCAATTTACTCCAATATAGTCCACTTTGCTACAGCAATAAAAAAAACAAACACATATGTTGGTGTAAACAGTAATAAAAAAATATAAATATAATTTTGTTTTTTTGAGTTAGTGAAGAGTATTATCTTTAGTCCTGCAGCAAATTTAAGTTCATTCTGGGCCTTTTATTTTGAAATGAACTAAAGTCCCACTTTGATAATCTTTTGATCTTTATTTAAAGCTTTCCCAGCGGTTCTTCAATTAGAATTATGTTGGTTATGGTGAAATTAAAGAAATCTGTCGTTTTTTAGGCATAGGTTGTGTGGAGCAGCAGGAGTTCATTAGAAATAGTGGGACTGTTGGTGCGGAAGTAAACCTCGGCTCATGTCCCATCATTCCTTTGTTTTCACTCTCTCCTGCCAGCTTACAGCCCCTCACAACCCTAACCTAACATTAGTGCTGCAACAAAAATGGTGAGAAATATTGGAGCTATCCAGTTTCGATCCAGATTAAAGCTCAGAGGAGGAAATCAAAGACGTTCATGGATCTATTTGTCTATAAGTGAATGCATCAGAATGGAGCAGAGACTTCAGCCCACCTATTTCACTTGCAGATTCATCGCGATTTGATTAAAGAAATACTCTGAGATGCAATATTAATTGCAATTTTCTTTATATAAATCACTGAACATGTCAAGACTTCATTAGAGTACTGCTTTAAGCTTTAAGATATTCCTGCCAACTTGACCTTCTCTATAAGAAGATTTTCTATGGCCAAACTCTTAAAAAAAAACTTGCCCCTTCTGGTTTATTTAAAGGTTGAAAATTTCACTTTTTTTTTTAAAGTTAACAGTTTAAATAATTTTGTCAAATCCTATTTTAGTTTCAAAGATCCGTAAAAGAAAACCCACAAAGATTAATTTATTTTAAAGATTTATTTTTGGTTTAGATCGTGTTTTTTTCTTCTCCTCGTCTCGGGGGGTTGGGGACCGCTGGTTTAAAGGCAGCAGATGATGTTTTGTCTGAAGCTCAGAGCTGGGACTGGTTTAGTTTATTCCTCATTACTGTTCACGGTCCAGAGAAGCCGGGATTTGATCAATGCTCTGCAGCATCCAGGGGGTTGATGTCCGCGTGCATGCCTGCATATAAATGCACATGTGTGAGCGTTTGAGGCTCGGGCTCATATTACTGTGTCAGCTACAGTAAATTGCATGCAGCCACCCCCCACCCCTCCGTCGACCATTCATCCAGATTCTGCTGCCTGCATTCCTGAACTTTGTTTCAATGGACAGTGAAAACCCGAGAAGCTGCTCTTTCTTTAATGCCGAGCGTCTCCGGCCTCTCATAACGCCGCCGACGTCCTCTTAGGGGGATGTGGGGAGAGAGCAGGAAAAGAGGGAGAAAAAAAGCAAAGGAAAAAGGGGGGGTGAAGCCTAAAGGTAAAGAGCCTGCTGTTTCTTTGTCTCGCACCTGTTGCTAGGCCTCTTCTGCCCCCTGCCAGTCAGCCTCGCTCACCGGGACAAGCCGAGGACAAGCCTCTGGCCTGATCCCCTTTTACTAGTTTCGGCCTCTTTGTGCTCTGTGGTCGTGTACAGTTACACGTTAGTGAGTCTTTTGCCCGCCCGTCATTGTGCGATCCTCTTGAAAAGAGGCTCCATCCGGATCCTGAAAAGGCTTCCGCAAACATCTTCAAACATCTGGCGAGCAGTTTTTGCAGGAAAAAGCCCGGCAGGATTCTGAGCTCTCTTCTGAAGAAGAAGAAACGTCCTAATCATTTACAGCTCGGCTGCAGTCGGACTCAAATTAACAAGCGTTTCATCTCTCTGTCACAATGATTTACTTTAATAGCCGAGTAACAGGAACATATGAGGGAGCTGCGGCTGCCCCGCTCCGGAGCAGCACCAGAGGGACTTCTGTTGGGGATGATTAGGACCAGAACCATTTGGGTTTCTTGCGGAAACATTTGGGAATTCAGAGGACTTAAAAGATTTTGTCCTCCTCCCCCGAGGAAGGAGTCAAAGTCTAAAGGAAAGTAACATTCAATAACAAATAATACCATTTTTAAATAGTTAAATAAGTTTGCAGTGGTTTTGAATTTAATTACATTTAAAAAAATTCAATATTTTTTCTATTCAAAATATTGCAAAATAACAATATTAAGCATGAAAGGGTTAATGCTGCGTCAAAATCCAGATTGAGGCAAACATTAAACTAATTTACAAGTTTTCTAACTACTTAGAAGCCGTCACAACCTGTGTGGTATTTTTTAACACATTTTAGAGCCAGTCATATTTTATGTTAAACTGGCAAATGCAACAGTTTGAAGGTCCATCATCTCATTTAAATAACTTTAAGTTGGATTTTGATCATCTTTTGACTTATTGCAAAATGACTCTCAGTGATCTTTTATGAAATGTTCAATAAAAATCAATGAACTCGTGTCTTTCTTTGAAACATAGTTTCTGCAGGGCAGCAGGAGTTCATTCGGAATTTGCCTCTGAGTTGTTGGTGGGACTTTTGGTGTGGAAGTAAGCCTCCCTTGATATCCCAACACACCTTTGTTTATTTATGCTATAAATGAACTATATGCTATATAAGCACAACAGCAAATGTGGGAAGCAGTATTAGAGCTATCCAGCCGGACAATTTCGAGCCAAATACCAACTCAGACGAGGATCTATTTGTTCTTGGCCCATCCATTTTAGTTGCTGCATCTAAAAAGAGAACTTTTTCAAACTACATTTCTTCATTTGCTCTTGATCCAACAAGATTTTTATAAAACAAATACTCAGAAATACAGATTTAATCTCAACTTTTTTTTACATATGTCTTCCATTATACAACAAGAACATGACAAAAAACACAATCTTCATCTGAGTCAGTATTTAAGGTGCTTAAATTATAAAAGGAATTATTACAGCCACTTAAAGGAAAAGGTGTAGAGTTTTCTGACGTGTTAATACTGTAATAATGCTTACTCTTGCTGTCTTCTGCTCTCCAGACCTGTTACATCTGCGAAGACCACGGCAGGGAGAGCAAGGCGGCCTGCGGAGCCTGCATGACCTGCAACAGGCAGGGCTGCAGGCAGGCTTTCCACGTCACCTGGTAGGTGTTAGCCGTCATGGTCATCTATATGTTTGTGGTTGATTTACATGGTAAAGCCCCTCATGATGTAATAAACAGGACAAACTTTGAGAACAGTTTTGGTGTTACTCATAAAAGTTGTTTGAAAAACTTCCTTAGCAGTTGTTTTCTCACACATTTGCTTTCACTTATATTTACATCAGGCTTTTGCCTTCAACATGATGTTTAAATAAAGTTGTTGCAGCTTTTAAGATAATACATTTTGTCCCAGTGAACAAACCAATCCCAGAGAAAGACTGAAGGAGAAACGACAACAAGCAGCAAACGTTAAAAATAAACCGTTCTTATTCCCCTAACGGCTCTAGCTTGCTGGGTTTGATATTTGAAAGTGTTGTAGACATGAAATGTGTTTTGATGACTGTCGTGTTTTGTGTATTTGAACCCGACTTTGTGTGTTCAGCGCTCAGATGGCCGGCTTGTTGTGCGAGGAAGAAGGACCAGAAGCTGACAACGTCAAATACTGCGGCTACTGCAAGCATCACTACAACAAAATGGTACCAAAAAAATATGTCTTTAAGCTACAAAGGATAAACTCGTGAACTATCGGCCTGTTTAATATAGATTTGTTAATAGTACACATCAGTCATTTGCAAATTCAAAAAATCTTTTATAGTTTTTTGTTCAAGAAGGAAGAAGTCAAGCTGGGACTGAAGAGTTCCAGCTGTTTCCTGCCTCTAATTTTAGCAAAATTCTCTGCAAAAATAACTCATTGCTAATATATATATATGTTTATATATATATATATAATATATATATATATATATATATATATAATATATATATATATATATATATAGATATATATATATTCAGGAATGCGATGTTCACATTCTCTGTTTTTTTCTTTAATAGCAGAAGAAGCTGCGCTCCAGTGAAAATAAAAGCAGCTCCTTCAATCACTTTAGGGGGCGCTCCAGCTCTCCATCGCAGGAGAAACAGCATCACCACCACAAGCAGAGGAAGGTGAGGCGCTCTGAACTGATCACGTTTACTTTAGAAAAAAATAACAAAATGAGCAGTTGTGTAAGAAGAGTTATTGAGTCACAATAAAAGTCGGCACAAAATGCTCAGCTCTGGGGGTGGCCGTGGTTACCTGTATTCTGAGACAGAGCTCAAGCACAGCTAGGAGGGAGGGGCTTACAGCTCCTGTAATGTGTTTTATGCTATGAATCCGTGTGTTTTTGTTTACAGAGTCACAAGGACAAGATTCGCCCAAAAGAACGCCACAAGAAGACCGGCGACAACATGAGCGCCTCGATGCCGACAAGCAGCATAGAAAAAGTATGAACTTTTTATTTAACCTTTTTAACTTTTAATTGCACTACAGTTTAGAGAATTCTAAAAGGACTTTAATGCAAGAAAAAACAAATTTAACTGCCCTAGACCGGGGTGTAAGCCAAATTGGGGTCTTGTCCGGGATCAATCTCCAGAAAAAACAATTAAGAAAAAAAAAAAAAGCAACTTTTCTCGCTGCTACATAAAAATGTCAAGCAAAATTGGTGATGTCCAGCCGTATGGTTCTGATCCGAATGTCAGCTCGGATAAGGAAGTGAGGAGCTTCATGATCCAAACTTACTCCAAAAGGCATATTTTTTTCTCCCTTTAGTTCACCAAGACTCTTAGCTATTTCTCCAATGTTTATTGATGTTGTTGTGACCAATACATTCGATCCATTGGTTTCTAAAAGCAGAATCCTTGAGAAAATGATGAAAGCTAACATCAAAATGCTCTTTCATTGATTTGAGATCCTTTCCAACTGCAGTCAAATGAGCCGCCGTTCACAATTCCGTGGTCACATCAAAAAGCTCCGTGGAGAGGTTTCCAGCGTTTTCAGCCCTGCTACCTTAAGTATTGTATTAGACTCGCACAAAAAATCCAGTGACGGCTGATTTGACCACAGAAATGTGAACGGCGGCTCATTTGACTGCCGTCAATGTGAAGTTACTATCTTCTCTTCTCCAGAACCTGAACTAGACGCGCTAGCCGGACCAGATCAGGGGTTTAGTGCATGTGCAGCAGAGCTGTTGTGATGTAAAAACAGTTTATTAATTCAAACAACAGTTTGATTGACAGCAATTTAAAAGGAGAAATACTTTGAAACTGTAGAAACAAAAGGATTTCTTATTACATTTGTTGTCTTTCATTAGAAAATGCCAAACATACATGTTAAAAACTCAAAAAACAGGATTTTTGACTTTAAAGTCTGGGAACAGAAGGTGGGGGCTTCGGTTGAACAGGCAAACCTTATTAGATTCATTTTAAGGAAGTTTAAAGATGATGATGTCACAGCTGCCAGCAAATCTGAACCAATCAGTGCCTCAGGTTTATGATTCTGAGCTACAGATGTGACTGTTTCTCTTCTTCCTCCTCCTCAGATCTCCTCCAGCCATCACAGCAGCAAAGATAACATCGAGGGAAAGCCCAAGAAGCTCAGCTCACACATTCACGGCCATCGCAGCAAAAAGACGGGAAGCACCGGAAAGAGCTCCTCCTCCTCCTGCTCCTCCAGTCCCTTCAACCCAGGTAGCTTTGAAAAGAGCATCCCACCTGCTGGGGGGGCGCTGTTCCCATGTTTGATTCTGTCTGTGTTTCTCCTGGAGAAGGCTCCCTGTCTGCGGCTCCGGACTTCCACCAGTTCTCCTCTTCCTCCTCCTCCTCTCGCCTGGAGCGGGAACACGACCGTGGAGCCGACGAGCACAACGGAGAGGAGCGCAAGGCTCGACACAGGAGGCCTGCGGTGCAGGAAGAGGAGGAGGAGGAGGAAGAGGATGACAAGGATGAGAAAGAGGAGGAAGAAGAAGAAGAGGAGGACTGTAAATATCACAAGCCACCGGCGCTCACCCCCGCCGACGGCCCTCTGGGGGGGTCGGAGGGCAACTCCAGCCCGTTTGAGAACAAGGTCACCATCTCCACCTTCGGCTCCATCATGCGCATCACCTCCTCGTCAGCTTTGGGCAGCAACAGCAAGATCCGCAAGATCTCCACCGGAGACTACAAACCCCCCAAATCCATCTGCAAGCCGTCTCCAGTGAGCGCCCCCCCCATCTTGGAGGAGGCCGACCTGAAGGAGAAGGCCACGCCCCCGCCGCTACCCCACGAGAGGCGGCACCGCGGCAGCAAAAAGAGTCGCCACGGCCCGGGACGCCCCAGAGGGAGCAAGAACCGGGAGAGAAGGGAGGAGGAGCACCACCACCTCCACGCTGCTGCACCTCCTCCCCCCGCCCTGACCTCCTCCCTTTACCCCACGCCGTCCATTCCAGCATGCCCCACCACCTCTTCCTCTCTCTCCTCCTCCTCAGCTGGGAGTTTCTCTGCAGGGCGAGGCGGCTCTCTGCTCGGCTCGGGTGAGTCTGAGCGAGCAGGCGTGTGCGGTTCCCCCAACTTCCTGTGTGCATGGGGGGGGGGGGGGGTGGTGTAGAAAACCCCACACTCTTATCTATTTTGCACTTTTCATTGCTGAAATATTTGCATTAAATGCAGCGGCTTTAAGTCTGCGCTGCAGGAGCGAGCGGGTCAGACTCTGTCACGCTCCCCCTCAGCGCCGGAGTGTTTCTGAATCTCTGCCCGGCTCTGATTCTGTTTGAGCTGCGCGCTTCCTGACCCACTTTCCTGTAGACATGAAGAACACAGACGTTCTTTCTAGAAAAAGAGAAACCCATCCACCCCTCTCTCTTTTTTCCCTCTCAGGTATCTACTCCAGTCTCAAAGACCCACTTTCTGCTGTCGGGGGAGTCTGCAGCACCTCCTTGTCCATGGGAGGGGGGATGTGTAGCACCCCTCTGTCCTCGGGGCTCCTCTCCTCCCACGTCTCCTCGCTGCCTCACCCGTCAGTCAGCGCCGCTTCAAACACACAGGTTCGTCTCTGAGCACAGGTGGAGTCGCGGTTCTATTAGATCATCAGCAAACATTCAGGGTTAGATCAGTCCATTCAGTTTGTTTTACTGAACGTTTTTTTCGCTCCTCTTACACCCTAAAGCTGGGATTGCCCGGGGAACTCCTGCCGCTCTGCAGAAAATATGTCCTAGAAAATGACATTTTTGGCTAAAAATGGAAAAATCATAATTAAAAGACCACTGGGAAAATGTAGAATTTCCACTTGTGAGATAAATAAAGCTTAATTCAATAAAATAGATGTTGTCAGACCCTAAATACAGTCCTGACTCACTAATTGGTTGACTAACCTGGGAATCCATAACTGTTCTAGTTCTGCTTTGTTTTTTGTTTGTTTTTTAAGAGAAGAAGTGTTGAACACAAACTTGTAGGTGAACTCCATTGAATGGATCCAGTTATTTTGACCAGATTAAATGCATGAATAAATAGTTAATCTTTTGAGACCAACACGAGGAGAAGAACTTTCTTTAATCTCATTTGAATTTTTCCTTATTATAACTGTTTAAGTTCCACGTCATTTCAGAAGTCTCACGCCATGATCCGCAGCTCCAGTAATGATTACAGTCCTGTTCTCCAGCCCCACCCCTCTGACTGGATTTTCAAATTTCGGTTTATGGGTGACGTCAACTTCCAACTTCCCTGCTTGGTCACCATTTAAGATCCACTGCCCTGCCTGTTTTCAAATGAATTACTGTATCAAATATTTGAATGTCTTCAAAACATGAATAGATTATTAATGTATTTCTTAACAAATGTGTCTAAATGTGTAACATGTGTAAACTCAAAATTGAAATGATTTAAGAGGATCAAAAGAATCTGGAAAAAAAAAATCTGAATCAAAAGAATTGATTCTGGAAATTATTGGCGATACCCAACCCTAGTGGTCCTGATGTTGGTTGTCTTTCAGGTCCATCCAGGCTCCAGCGCCTCCTACAGTCGGAGCTCCGCACAACCGTTTTCCAGCTGTCTGTCCACGGCGCCGCCTCTGCTGAGCCAACCGCAGACGTCGCTGCCAGGTTGGAGGGCGCCACCTTCTGTGCTCTTTATTTACAGAGACCTGGGTTTTATTGACTTGATAAAAACAGCCGCTTGTGCTTGTCTAGCAGAATCTGACCTCGATGACTGCCGCTTCCCGTGTCAGGGGAACTCGCCGAGAGAAAGCCTGTCCTCGCAGTACGTGCCGCTGCCGCTGCCGCTTTTCCTGTCCGGTTCTGATCAAGCGCTTATGTGACCA
This sequence comes from Oryzias javanicus, assembly GCA_003999625.1. NCBI lineage: Eukaryota > Metazoa > Chordata > Actinopteri > Beloniformes > Adrianichthyidae > Oryzias > Oryzias javanicus. The sequence goes on along the minus strand of CM012437.1, from coordinate 27,725,955 downwards.
TGAAACTCTGCCGTCTCCTCCCTCACGCAGGTCTCCCATGAGCTGTCTTCCTCTTCTGTTCGACCACAGAGACGGGCTGGGGGCCGGAGCTCGAGTCCGTCCGGAAAACGTGCCCCCCGCCAGCTCGCACATCGAGCTTCTGCTGGAAAAACACGGCAACGCAGAGATGGGCATCAACAGTAAGTGATTCCTCAGCGTAACCGACAGCCAAGAAAGTCCAGGATCTGGTTCCCAAACAGTTTCAGGTCCTAAAAATGAAAAACTCGCACAAGTATTATACTAGAAAAACTCTTTCAATTATTGTTGCAGAGATAGTGACTAGAGCAGAAAAATAAGCTAAAGCTTTCCATGTAAACCAAGTTTTAAATGGAAATTTAAATAGATTTTCTGGCTCTAAATCAGATTGAAATCATATATATTTTTAGTAAAACAAGCTTAAGTCACATAAGCAAGAAAACTGGAGATACAAACATGAAGGAAGACATGAGAAAGCAACCTTTATCCTCAAATAGTTTTTCTTCTGAAAACAGAAATTATTTAATCTCCACATTCACTCAAGAAAAGTTCTGACACACAAGTTCTTTACGATGATTGTGTTCAAGATAAAAAATAAATGGGGATACATCTTCTCAAAAAATATATGTTCTTCTATATATTGTGAGTTATTAGAGAGGATTTTTTACCAATTTTACCGATTACAGCATCGATATCGTGAGCCATGTATCGCGTATCGCATCGTATCGTGAGGTACCCAGTGATTCCCAGCCCTAATCCACGTGCAACTCATTTCCATCTGTGTAATATGCGCAAATTGTACTTACTGGCCGTGTCACGCAACCTTTAAATGGTTCTAGTTCTTGATCGTCCTTGTTGCTCCAGGTTTCTTTGAAATGTTTTTTTCTGATTCTGCACAATTATTTGCTGGTTATCGTCATGGCGATATCACCTTGTGCAATAAGCCTATCTCATAACACAGCATAAACTGCGATAAATGGTAAATGTTTACTCTCTCCTTACGGCTGCGGCTTGATGTATTTAACAAATTAAATGGACACTGTTGACTTTAGACCAGATGACTTTAACCCTTTAATGTTAGATGCCCACCTCCTTCATAGATGTGGGTCATTTGGAGGGTAATTTTGGTCATGTTGATATCTATTTAAAACAAACTTTTGCAGTCAAATTGACATGATGCATTTAGTTTTTTGTTTTGCTATTCCTTCAAGTATCTCGAGTCATATTGTCATAACAGTATTGATTCCTAAAATCGTATATTCCAAGTTTTCGTCCTATCGTGCGGCCCTACTTTCTACTTCCCTTGTTCTGGATGCTTTTCCTTGTTTGATTTCAAACCTCGTGTCTGAGACTAAAGACTGAGTTTTTCTCTGTTTTTTGTTCGGTAACTCTTTAATGTTGTCTTACGATGGGGCTATACACTCTAACCTCCTCTGCAGTTGTGGAGATGCTGCAGTCGCTGCATTCCCTGCAGCAGGAGAACCAGCGGCTCCAGGACCAGATTCTCAGCCTGACGGCCAAGAAAGACCGGCTTCAGGTTCTCAACACCGAGCTGGCCGTGCCTTTCCCTCCTCACGCTCATTCCTCGCAGACTTCCTTCCACTCGTCTGCACATATCAGCTTTCTGTCGTCAAATCAAGGTGGGATTCCCGTCAAAACTGATTACTGTTCCATTTCTGCTGATCTGTTTAGGCTTTAATATGTTCCTTTTAAATGGATCATAAATGGTGAGTGCTTGTCTCCGTGATGTTGATAGTCCATAGCAACCATCCAACTTTTTACTGTGTGTCTGATAAATGGGTATAAAGATTTTTGTGTCTTTAAGTGAGAGTATATTTCTCATTTTTTCTTAGCAACAATGTTTACATTAGCCATGTCTGCACCATTAGCCAAACTATGTCACATGGGATGCTGATGTGTTTGGGTCTGGACTGCATTTATTCGAATGTCGTGTCTATTTTTTTCCCCAAGAAAACAAATAATATTCAGGCATTCTTACTTTTTTGTTTCACAGAGAACAAAAGGAAAGAAAGAAAAAATCATACACACATTTTAAAAAAGATAATTGACAAATTTGTTGCGTTTTTTTTTTTTTTTTTTATTTTGATTGTGAATGTGGACTTTTTGTTTTTACATGTCAACGGTCCATTTTTATTTTGGTTTAGAACGTTTTTCTCAATAAATGCTATTTCATAAAAAAGCCTATAAGACATGAAATAAATGAAATTGCAGACTGTTCTCATTACATGCTGTAACCATGGCAATGCTCCATTTTGGTCCCTGGAGATGAAGAATCATGAACATTTTTAGATATGCTCATCTTATAAAAAGAAGAAAAAATTCAATCGTTGACGTGACCTTTAACCTTTGTTGTAAAACTGATAGATCACACATTCCTGTCTACTGAGAAAGCCTAAAAAGAATATTTTTTAATTGTTGGAAAGATGCTCGTACCTCGTCTCCTCACTCTTTCTCTGCTCCTCAGATCTTCTGAGCTCCAGTAAGAGTCCGCTCTCCAAAAGTTGCTTCCTGAACGACTCCTCCTTCGTGACCTCATCAGAGGTGAGGCGCTCGTCGGTCTTCGCTCTTCAGCGTTTTATGGTTTTGTTGATGGTTGGTGTCGTTGATGCAGGAGCTCCACTCCGGAAGTCCGTCCCGCAGCAGCTCCTCGCTCTCCTTCCAGAGCACGCCTCCTCCTCAGCAGAGCCCCGCCTCCTTCGGTCAGCCCCTCCTGAACGGTTTGGGTCGAGGTTTGAGTGACGGCTTGGGGGGCCAGGTGGGCGGCTCCTCTTTGCCCGCCATGGGCGGGCTCATGGCGTCCCTGGCGGGAAGTCCTCAGCTGAATGGCATGCTGGGAGGCCTCAACGGCGTGATTCAGTCTTCGGCGCAGAACGCTCACAGTCGGCGCTTCCCGCTCTGCGGCCCCAGCCCCCCCCACTCAACCCGCAGGCGTTGGCTCAAAGCTTCCAGCTGCCCAAGAGCGCCAGCCCGTACGTACGCGAGCAAGCCGTTCGCCGGTTTGTGTTTGTTTGTGCGTGTAAACAAATGTTGTGTTGTTCGATCCAGGTCCACTTTGCTGTCGGAGCAGCAGAAGCAGCTTCTCCTGGAGCAGCAGCAGCTGCAGCAGTTCCTCGTCGCGCAGAACTTCACGCCGGTAAAAACTGCCGTCACCTTCACCGACCTTCACATACATGAACATCAAGACGAGACGGAGCTTTAGTTTTTTCACTGTCACCTAAATGATTAGTTAACCCTTTAACACCTGATGCTCAACGCCGCTTTTCTCCTTCAGAATCTACTTAACAACGACTAATCAACGACTGAAATAGTCGGCAACTAATTTTAAAGTTGATTAGTTGTTACTTTATATTATATGGAGTCAGAGTGTAGTAAAGCTGAGGAACAGTTGTGAGCACCAAAAGAATTTAATTTTTTTAAATATTTGAGTCAGTGAGACCAAAATGTTATCTTTAGAGAAAAATTGTTCCTCGTTTCAGATGCCGACCTCGTTTAATTTAATCTTGTTGTAAAACCAGAGACTAACGAAGGACAGAGGCTTCACGATTCATTAAAAGTTCAATAAATATCTTAATTGTCTTTATTTTTAGTTATTTTTGATTACGATGTGTGCTTTACATCCGCTTTGTGCGTGACCCGATTAGTCGACTAATCGGAAAAAATAATTAGTCGACTATTAAAATAATAATTTGTGGCAGCACTACTCGAGAGTTCTCAGACCCCTCATTGGGGTAAGTAATAGATTATTCGCGCTTGGACAGGATTTGATTTGAAGAAAAAATAGGGATTTGTTGTATAAAAATATTTGGAATCATTTAAGTGACAGTGATGAGAATTTATTTTTATTTTTTCTTTGATATGTTTAGTTTATTCTGTGGTGATGAATTTTTGTGTTTTGCTTTAGTTGGAGAAATACTGTTTTAGGGTTTTATCAGATTAGCCCCGCCTCTTTTAGACTTTTTGAACAGAAACAACATAAACTTAAATATTTTTACATTTTCATGAACAATTCTTTGATCTTTTTAATGCTGCGCCTTCTCTTCGCCGTTTATTTGACATGAAAACTGCTGGTAGTTTGAAGGCGGTCGGGCGCTGCCGCCGCTCTAAATATAGCTGCAGATTTGTTTCCTGTTTGACTGAAGATTGGTTTTGTGATCACAGCTTCCTCCTTTAGGCAGCAGAGCTTCACTGCTTCAACTATTGTAGGGTTCTGATGTCACGGCGAGCCGTCGCGACCTCTGTGTGAAAGTATGTGCTCCCTCTACAGGAGCAGCAGCTCGTGGTGTGTCAGATGCTGCAGCAGCAGAGGCAGCGGGAGCTGCAGCGCTCACGCTGACCGGGGCGCTCAGCTCCAACCCCAGCTCCCCCATGGTGGCCCCGTCCCCCGGCCTGCTGTCCTCGGCCTCGCCGCTGCAGGGCGGACAGGGAGGCGGCCTGCTCCTGCAGGAGAACACGCACCACAAACCGGCGGTGAGTCTGCAGAGGTCAGAAAGGTCAGAGCTGCAGTTTGGCCCTCATCTGTGCAGATTAAATCATTTCAAAATGAAAAAAAATATTCATTATAGTGTTTTTTTTTTTGCTTCATTTATTAAATCATTTATATCATTTGATTTATTTGAGCTTTAAAAAATAATGGATTACTGCATTAAAAAAATGAAAACACATATCTGTCAAACCCATTTTAGATATCAATAATACATTGATTAGAATTTAAAGGAAAAAATTGCAAAAAATATTGGAAATGTTTACATTTTTTAAAGGAACACTTCCATCATATTTTTTGCACTGCTTTCACTTTTTTTACGTGCAGGAATTCCTCATTTTTATTATTAAAGGACATTAAAATCTAAATGTGTTTTACTTTGTATATTTGATAAATTAATTTTTATTTTACTTTTTTGGATCAATAAATGGCTTTTCTATTTGATTTTTTTTGTGCCGATTCTGCCCACTAAAACCTGAAAAACCTTAGGGAACAGGTTGTGGTCAGCCTGTAAAGAGCAGATTGCTTGTTTGCTGTTTGTATTTAAAAAACACATGTTTTTTGTTTCAGGCCTCAGAAAAGGGCGGAGACAAAAACGGGTGATGCTCCTCGCTTGGATGAAGACATGGCGGCCTCCCGCCTCGCCAGACTTTCCCTCGTCTGCCATCTTTGTCTGAAAACTTCTATGAATGTAAAGCAGGTGGAGTTTCTCGTGTTTGGAAATTCTTGATATCAGAGATGTTTGTTTGTTTTGATTTGTTTCTTTGTGTAGGCAGCTTTCAGAGAGCATGAGTACAGTGGTCTCTTCTTAAATTGCACTAATTTGTTTGCTCGACCAACCAGGCGGCCTGTGAAGGCAGCTGTGTGGGCTTTTATTTTGAAATATCGACTGAACATGGACTTCTCGAGCACTGATCGTGACCCCCCTTCCCATCCCTCGTTTGACCCGTGGTGACCTGATGCAGGGTTTCTGAGCAGCCACGCTAAAAAGGAAGGTTTCTGAGTGTTTTATCAAACCTCAATAATAAAAAAATATATATATATTTTTCTGTTTTTAAAGCAGGACTGTTTATATGAGCTCTCAAAGTGGGGGGTTGGGGTTGAGGTCATTGAGAACATTTTCCCAAAAGTCTTTGGAGTTAGGATTTAAGGAGTTTTTCTACATAAAATGTAATGAAAACGGCCGCAACGCAGGATAGCTTTAACATTTCACCTTTTTGCTAAGTATCGTCAAGCCACGCCCAAAAAGATAAGATTAGAAAAACACACAAAAACATTTATAAGTAAAAGAGTTGAACGAATGTGTTGTTGAAGAAACACTTTTCCGCTGGGCTGGAGGAGCCACTTGAAGTCAAAGGAATCTGACTTGCTTCTAGTGACGTGCAGTCATGGTAGGCAGGTGAGGCAAAATATACTTTATAGAATAAATATATAACTAAAAATAAATATACTTTTTTTAATTGAAAAACAAATATTAATTTTCAAACATGTATTTTCTTTAATTTTTTCTGTTGGTTTTCAACATTTCTTTGGTAAAAAAAAAAAAAAAAAAAAGTAGAAAATATCCTGTTCAAATACACGAGACAGCAGCAGGTGAGGCACTGGCAGCCCATGCCTCCCCTGTGTCCCACACACTGAATGGGGCTGCAGTTGATGCATCCGCTTTTCAATCTTTTTATCATCATTTGCTTATTTCTGGCAAACTGTATGATTACATCGATGCCAGTTTGTGACTGATTTAGTCTTTTTTTTTTTAAATGTGCTTTAGAAATACATACAGTACACGTGTCTCGAGGCAGAGGGCGCTGGTGAGTCCAGAGAATGTGACACAGCGGCTAAAGAATAATAGAATTAGTGGTAGCAAGTCAAGTGCAGCCGTCCATTTATTCTCTAATATTGCTTAGCATCATTTTCTAAATGGAGGATTAAATTGTGAATGGTCTAAACTCAGGAATTTGTTTAAAGACGTCACTCAGAAGGACCAACAATGGACTTCATTTATAAGTAAAAGTCAATAATAATAATTTGGGTGTTTTTTTTTCTTTATGCTACATTTTTAATTGGAAGAAATTTTTTTTTTTCACACTAACTGTTGTCAATCAAATAGTGAATAATCTGTAGGGTTCATATGTTTGTAAATTGACTGATGTCTTCAGTGCCTCACCTGCCCTAATCCAGACATATGACGGCTGCACGAAGGTCCTGCAAGAGGCTGCCGACCTGTCCAGGGTGTGCCCCGCCTTCACCCAACATTAGATGGGTTTGGCTTCAGCAGCCCATGAACTCATAAGGGATAAAATGATTAAGAAAATAGATGGACGGACGGATGGATATTAATAACTTACAAATAGAAACAGGAAAAATTAGTTTTTATTAGAGACACCAAACTAGAAAACATTGGTTGCTTTGGACGTCAGATCTTTAAAAAGACTATTTATTTATGTTATTTTATAGTCAAATGAAACGTTTAATAAAAGTTAAAAAAAGATGTCTTTAAAGAAGACATTTAAAAGATCAAGATCCTGATAAAAATCATAAACTTTGGTCATATTTGGGTACAAACTTTCCTCCAAACTGCAAATCAGAGGAAAAGTTGCTGAAGATCCACCATATTTCCTTCATATTTTATTTTATTTTTTTAATATTTACGTACCTTTTCATTTTCTGTGCAGATTGAGCGAGACGCTCCTTCAGTCCTGCTTCAAAAACAGCTGATTTTTTAAAAGAATATCAGAAACCTCTCAGGTTTTTCTAAAAAGGTTCATTCCAGGTCCTCCAGTAAGGAAAACACCTCAGCCGTCTTCCGCAAAATTGAGTCTTCCCTCTGTGTTTGCCCTTTCCTCCCATCAACCAGTCACTCTTCAGCCTCTTCCCCTGAACTCCTAATGAGGGATTTGATCTCCAATCGAGTTATTACCTCAGACTTTCTCTCTTGTCTCATTACCACAATAGCCTTCAGTGGATAAGACGCACGCCAGCACTCGCGGCGCTCACGCCAAGCTGCGGTCTTCAACCCGAGCCGCCTCCAGACTTTCTTTAGACTTTTTATCCAGTTGCTGTCGAGATTAAGCAGACGAAACCAAACATGGAAACTGTTAAAGACGTCAAATAGGAACTGTCCTGAACAAGTGCGCACTTTGCATGTTTGTAGCTAACAGAGCGAGTATAAAGAAAGCTTCTTATTTTGTAGGCCGATAGGGACTACAGGTTTTTGAGTTGAGTATTTTGCACTCGGTCCTGAAGATTTTTTTTTTTGTTGTTGCTTTCATACATGGATAATGTAACTAGTTGTTCTTTTAGCAATACTGGATAGAAAATGCCTTAAAGATGGTAGACCTACAGAGAAAAGCAGGCGCCCGCCAGCCCTCTCTCCTCTTTTTTTCTTCATGTTTTTTACTTGGGCACATGGAGGGTTTCCTTATTCAATGAAAGCACTCTTCTTAAACTCGTTTATACTTTTATAGCAGACTGAAGAACAAACGTGTGAATAACCGTACCGTGGTGACTCAAGTGTCAAGCTGTTTTCTATGGTAACTTTTGTGTTGGGATTCTTTAGTTGTTTGTGCTTCAGAGAAATGATGATTTGTAGAAAATGTTCAAAGAACTGTTGTTATTATCGTGCTGCAGCGGCGTTTCAGATGTAGTGTCCCTGTTGCCAGCACTGGAAAGACGGCGACATGCTTAGCTTCTCCCTCCTGTTTTACCAACAAATCTTCACTATTTATTTCCTGCCAGCAAAGTTCTCATAGGTCTTTATAGGTATTTTCTTGAACGTTTCTCCCATATATGTGATATCTAGTTGTTTCTTCTTTTTGTTTTGTTTTTTTGTCTTTTTTTTGTTAGCAGGTTATTTACTCAACAGTTGTAAACTTCAAGCAGCTCACTAGTTGGTGAAAAATACTGTAGCAGTGACAGGTGGGGAATGTTAATTTAGCTTAAATAATGGCCATATTTCCACTGAGAGAACGGTTTGGATCAGAATGGTTTGGTCTGGTTTACAGTTCTGTACTAAGACAAAATATGTAAAAAGTAAGAAAAAACGGATCTTATGATCACTTTTTTTCTGTAAAAACACTGCCAAATACTGAGATGAAATGTGATGTAATGTGGTAGATGCAGCATGCTTGCTATGGTGGTGCTAGCTTTTATGCTAACGTCAACATTATCATGCTACTTTAGACAGTAATTATATCAGCTGCATCGTATGCATGTGTCAATGGTGATAACTGTATTTGCCTAACACATATACTTTTAGTAATTATCCATTAGTACTATTAGTCACAGAAACGTATAAGCATTACATCAAATTTAGCATGCTATAACTGACATTAATGTTTGCAGATTGCATCAGATGTTAACATGTTTGTTGATATCCTCACAGACGTGTTAATATTTTTATGCAACATGCTAATTTTGAGTTGTTGCATTGCTTAGCTATGTTGTTTGCCGTCTTTAGTGTAGCATCCTAATATTAGCATTAGCATACAAACCCTTTAATTTTGCATTACTATACCAGTCAGGATGCTAACATGCTGCACCGGCATTAGCATGGTGAATCTGATGTTAATGTTACTGTGCATGACGCCCTTTTTTTCAACATTGCATCTCTTATGCTAATAACTTTAGCAGTCTGGTGTGGCTCATCGTGATTTTATTTCTTTATATTCTTTAAAAAAGTTTAAGCTTGGTTACTTGAAATTTACTTCTAACCTGCATCTTCTCAGTCGGTTAAATAAAATCTGTCACACACAAATATGTTACTTACAACTTTAAAAATGCTAGCTAGCTTGACCATTGCCCAAGCCTCAAGGTCGCAGGACAACCTGAGCAAGTCTTGATGCAATTTGGCCAACTCAGCACTGCATCATCTGCATATTAATGGATATTACATTTTCTCCACAAATGTTTAACAAATTGGAGAAAATCTAGCAGGGCAGGAAGAGCAAAACTGGAGCACTTGCTTTTTTTTTCTTGTAGCACTTATCTTTTTACCAAAACGAAAATGTTCCAGGAAGAGGAATCTCTCCTCCCTTTTTTAATGTTTTGTAACCCAAAGGCAGAAAAGAACCAAACCGTACTTCTCAGTGGAAATGTGACTAAAGACATGAGCCAATGCGCCTAAGTGACTCCAAAAGGGGCCGTTTTTAAGTAACCCAGACTTAACTCACCCAATGCAGAGCTCGGTGACTCCATTGGCTAAAGAGCAGAGCGAAGGATTCCTGAAGTGTGTTGCACTGGGGCGCTATGGGCCCAATTGTAATTCTTTTGTTTTTTTTATACATTTTTCAGAATATTCTTTGTATACTTTCAAATGTTTGTGTGATACATTTTTTTAAGCTTTGAGGTTTGGGTATCCAAGATAATCCATGTTATGAATGTCGTACCGTGTTACTCTCTTTTTTTTTTTCTGTGATAGCAACATTTAAGCACCTGGTTTAGAGGGAGACTTCAATTATTGGAAAAAGGATTGCATGAAATGCAGTGGCGTCTCTCGATTTTACCGCTGAACACCAAGTAATAACGACTATGCATCACTTTAAATGCATTGTTCCCTGAAAGAAAAGGAAAAAGAAAACAGAAGGAGCACTGAATTTTAGGAAGGACAAGCACGTTGTCATTGTACAGTGTATTTGTTTGAAAGAATGAATTGAATCAAATTTGACAATATTCCTATTAAAAGCCCTGTAAAGTATTTTGATATTTTTTGTGTGTAAAGTTAAAAGGATGGATTATGATGACTCTTTTTGTCAATAAATGTATTTTACTGAGTTGTTTCACATTTTGTTGTGGACATTCAATGACTTTTAATGGTATATACATTTTCAAGAATTTATGACCAAAAAACAGATTTTTAAAGAATAAATGAAATAATCCACATCCTCTCCTTTCTTTTTAAAGTGGAGCATCAGTTTCCTGAAGTTCTTGTTTGATGACTAAGCAATTTTTTTCTCTACTTTTTCATAAATTTAGCTCCACTTACTTTTATACTATTACAAGATTTTACGAAGTGTTTCAGTAAATGTATGTATTCTACATTTAAATGTTGCTTTGAAGATAGTTAGGCTGACCATTTGAGCAAAAATTATTAAAATGGAACTACTATTGGCCAAAAGATCAAAAATACTTTTTAAATTTTTAAAATGTAATAAGATGTTTCATAAAAATTCTTTTCTAACTTTGAGAGTCACATTTTAGTATTCAGTATTTGGGTTTAAAACATAATAAATATCTCTTTAATGTAAATGTTTATGTTATTTGAGTCAAAGGGCACGAGAAGGAAGAGGCGGGGCCACCCGGCAGCTTCGTCCAATCAGCGACGCCGCCGCAGCAGCCATGTTGTAAGGAGTCCCAACTTTTCGCCGGGACTTCTTCAGGCGGAAGGAGACACCTGAGCTCACCTGACTGTTCCAGACGCGCGGAGGATTAATAAAATATATAAATAAATAAAAGCATCGCGGAGTTTACGTCACAATGAGCGCTTTCCGGCTGATTTCCGCTCTCCAGGTCGGGCGTTTGCGGACTTTCAGAGGTCCACATCTGCTCCAGCCCGTTTCCGCCTGTGCGGTGAGTCCGCGCGACAGATTCCGTGATTCTGTGCAGTTTATTTTAATCCTTAAAATGCTGTAAAGATTTTGGCGGGAATGCTGAATTTTTAAAATGTAAACAGAACGACACTCCTTTCATTCACCTTGAGCATGAACCTTCACTGAACCCTTATCAGCGCTCATTCATAATCTTTCAATTTGTCACTCGGAGGGCCATAAATGATGATCAATATGTGGAAGAAAGTTCATTGATTCGAATGTGTGGAAGAAAGTTCATTGATTCACGTTCAAAGTCTGTAGAAAACGCCTCTCTATTGGATATGGGGCAGGATGCACATCAATCAAATGCCGCACCCCTTCCACTGGGTCGCCATGGCAACCCTCCCCTAGTGTGAGATGCAGCAGTACAAAAACTTTTGGAACTCTGCAGATGCTAAGTGTTTTGCAGAAAAAAAAAAAAAAAAAACCACACACACTTTTTTTTAGGAAAAATACAAATCAGTAAGGATTTAATTTTAAGGGTTATACCAAATAGCAAGTCTGGGATTCGAAACATTACTGTTTAAAACCCTCTTGAATTTTCAAAAAATCTTTTTTAGGCTTAGCTGCATACTCCTCCTCATCTGTTGCCCTCGAGTTCATCAAGCATTGATGGGAAGCTACTATGGGGGAAAAAATATTGGATGTAGAAGTTGTAACTTTTGAACGGTAGAAGCATGGTGAACTCGCAAAAGAGACATTCCCCTAATGTTCGCACATTTTTTACTGGAATATTGTGAAGATTTAATACATTAAATCCCTGAATGAAACAAAATGATATACAGTGAATGAACATGTTAGGAATTTGGGCGTGGTTAATAAGAAAACCTCAGTCACCAAGGAAATTCAAAATTTTACTTTGACCGATTCTTCTAAAAATTACACAGACATGCTCATCACCTCCAGACGGCCAAAGAATAATATGGGTGCCATGGAGATAAAACTAACAGAAAAGCCTTTTTTTTTATTAATTTTCTATAACATATTAGAAATACAGTTTCAAAATGTGGACTAAATCAGGTCTAGAAGGTGCTTTGTTTATGCAGGATCCACATAGTTTTAGTCCTTTGTAATAGACATTATTTATCCTCGTCATATTTTTTTTTGTATTCCGGTTAATTTTTGATGACTTTTTACAGTGAATTAATCTAATCTTTAATGCTTGAGGATAAAAGTAATCTCAAGTATACCCTGTTTGTTGACCTTTTGAAATCTCTTCCCTTTAAAGGCCTGGCTGGGCGTGTTACAACAGGAAAAATTGGAATTAATTAATGTAATAAGGCAAAAAAGTATAAAAAGCAAGAACTACTGACCCTCAAGAGTTACCTGAATTACAGGTAACCCCCTTTTTACTGAATACCGATCCAGGTAAATATCAGGAACTAAGAACAGGTTGGGGCAGCCCAGCTTTTACAGTCGTTGGTCTAAAAGCAACAAAGGTGTTGTTCTAAAGTTGTAAATTGAGGCCGTAATAGTCATAACATGTCATAAACAGAAATTAAATTTTTCGTTAGAGAAGGAAGCTTACTTGAGTTGGAATGTCATCTGAATTTATTTATTTGTCCTATTTAAACTCATTTGTTTGATGGGATTCCAAGTAAGTTCACTTCTACTCATAAAAAATGTCACAACTTTCAACGAGAGCGCCATCTTGAGGCAGAATTTCTGTTCTCACTGTTTCTGACATTTCCTTTGCTCTCCTTTATTTAAACCCCTTACATTTTAGTTTCCAGAGGAAGAAAGTGTTTTGACTTTGATAACATCCGAATGGCTCCACTGGTTCTTCAGTCCCGCATTCTTGCTACAGACCATTACTTTCATTCAGGCTGTCAGCTAAGTACTGATGAATGTACAAACTAGCCAACAGAATCACCCTTCACTGCAAAGAGGGCTGTCAAGATCGAACCAAATTAATGACTTTTAAGACAAACAGAGGAGGAGAATTTCTGGTTTTATCGGTAACAGGTGAACAAACATGAAGGCTTTGCGTGGAGAATAAGAAACAGGACCGTTTAGCTTTTACAGGTTTGAGCTTGTGGCTTTGGAAGAAGAAGAAGCTGCCATTTTGTTCTAGAGTCTTAAGCCTCTGAACTGCTCCAGAAACCTTTTTATGTTATGCTTGTACTGGGACTACACGCACAGAGGGTGTGCTCCTCTCAAAGAGCCCAGAATTTAAAATAAATAAATAAACGAAAAACGCAAGAGAAGAGTCCAATAACCAGTTGATCTCTAGAAGTTCTCCTTTATCAGTTAACAGCAATAATTTACTTGTTAAAAATCACATTCTTGTTTTTCCAGATCTGTTTGTGCAATTGTAGCACAGCAGTAAACAAACATCTATACCATTCCAATATGGCGTCCAACTTTGCGTACGCAACAAGCTAGCATGCCATCTCTAGTGATATGTCTCGTTGGTGTGATACTCGTAAAGATTAAAGTTGTTTTTTTGTCTTCCAGGTTCAGTGGCGCCTTCAGTCCTCAGAGGCCGTCCCCGCTGCCCGGCTGCCCTGCAGAGTGAAGTTATCTGCGGGGAAACGCTACGCCTGGTGTGCATGTGGTTACAGCAAGAAACAGGTGAGCTTTCACTGCTGCCTGAAACTACCACTTTGATCTTGCTCAGTTGATGACATCTCTAAATCCAGAGGGCTTTGAGAGTGTTTTTCCGACATTCGTCACATCCCGATAACGCTGAGAAAACTTCCCGTTGTTATGTTTATGCTGACAGCTGTTTTCCATCCAGTGTGTTAGCAGATGAGCGGCAGTCCTGCTCGCACTGTAGCTAAAGATGTTGGTGCTACACAGAAGACACATGGAGCAAAAACAAGTTAGCTATGTAGCTACACCGACAAGATTTGAGCCAAAAAAATGTACAAATAGATGCTTAATATGGCACAAAAAAAAGTAAACTTGTTTTTTATAGATTGAAAAATATTTAGTTCAATTTGAAAAAAGTTTGAGAAAGTAAAAAGACAGAAAGTGATGATAAGCAGTGCTAATTATTAGCTAAATTAATTTGAATTCTGCTAAATAATGTGTTAGTTGTTTTCTTGGTAAATTATTTACTAAGAAAAAGCTTAATTTTAAAGTATCAGAGGAAAATTATGAAAACTAGGAAAAAAGAGCTAATAAATGAAATGAGGCTATAAAATGAACATTTAGCAATAGCTATTAATTAGTAATTATTCTGCAATGAAGCAGAATAATCCGACAAAATATGCCAGACAGTAGGAAATGCCAACAAAAAAACTAAATACTAAAATAGCTTATGGCTAAAAATACATTTAAAAGATTCTAAACAGTGCTGAAATGCTAACAGCTATGCTAAAATAAAAATGACTGTAGTAAAAGGGAAATAAAGATAATATGACAGAAAAAACATTTAAAAGTACTTAAAAAAAAAAGAAAAAAAGGCTAAAATTTAAAAAACAAACAGGGAATTAAATGGTTCGATCATCATGAAATTCAAGTGTAATACCTCAATTCAACCTGTAGGGAGCAGCATACAGCCAGTTTTTTTTACTTAATTTTTAAGAATTTTCAAGTTTATTTTAATTAGTCAAAAAGTTGGTAACAGACAGCACTTTTAAAGCCCCATCTATAGAGGTCAACAGCCAAAAAAAAGTTGGTTTAGGGTTTAGTTACCCTGGAAGAGCTACCTGCCGGTACTTCTTCCTCTTATCAGAGTTTTGACCTTTTTTTTTTCTTGCAGCCCTTCTGCGATGGCGCTCACGTGAAGCAGGCGCCGAGCATCTCCCCTCTTCGCTTCACCCCTGACAAGGACCGGACTGTCTTCCTCTGTGCCTGTAAGCAAACCAAAAATGCACCGTACTGCGACGGCTCGCACCTAAAGGTCATCTACAGGGACGCGGTGAAGGCGGTGAAAGGCCTGTTCAAGTGAGCGGCGCTGCCATCGAGAGATCCACCACGGGAAATGACATCATCCTCCCTGTTGTATTAAAAGAAAATGACTCCTAGAATAATAAAATAATAAATGGTGACTGTTTTACATGGATCTGGGGTGCTTTGTATCAGGGAGAATCAGCGATAAAAAGTAATTTTTAACCAAATTTGTATTTAAAGTAAACATCGACGGACTTATTTGTATTGTCTCTGCCAAAAAATCCTCATATAATGTTGTGACCATCAGATGATTTCCATAGAGTGTACAGATCACTGTGGTCATAAAGCTGCTGCATGTCAATATACTCAAACCAATATAAATGGATAATATTGTAATATTCTACTTTGACTGTAGATATTAAATGTTTTGTGTAATCCTGTTTTTGAAGAGTTTATTTACGGTTAATAATTTCTGAGTGCCTTCAAATAAAAAAAAAAGTCAAAATGGCTGCTTGGTTATTTATTTATTTATTTTTTTTCATTTTTTTCTTATAACAATAAATATAGCCTTTTTTCGTTTTTATATTTCCTAACGTGCTTTGTGTAGAAATAAAGGCATTTCATAAATATAGATAAGAAAAATATAGAAAAGTCTTACTCCTAGCGTATTGTCTGAACGTGAATTCACATAAATAGAACAATAAAATAAATATTGACATTGTTTACAAAATGCTGTGTTAAGTCTTGTGAACAAAGAAAGCAAAAATAAGTTGGTTTCTCTTGATTAAATCAAATCAAATTTTCTTTATATTATACTTGTATTTTTTTTAAGTCTTCTGCATCTAATTTATTCTCATTTATTAAAACCATTGGCACAATACCGCCCCCTGCTTGTGTGTGTTTAGTTTAGTTTAATTTATTTATTTATTAGGACAATGTACAAATACATTGAGCTTAGAAAGCAAAGATGTTTGCACCAGATTATAGCTTACTAGCTAATTTCCATCTGTAGTCCTAGTACAAAATACATCATATCTAAACATTATAAACATATTAACCATTTTAAGACATTTTAAAAGAAATCCAATGTAAAACAAGTTATCAAGAATAAAAAAACAAACAATATAAAATACAATATGAAATCTAAAATATTTTATAAAACTAAAACTACTGCAATATAAAATACATACACCAATTTATAAAAACAACATAAAAATAAACTTATTTCCAGTTAAAAATAGGATAAAACAATTAAAACAATTACAGCAATGGTCTTGTACTCTGATAGCCATCTATTAATGTGTGCAAGATTGGTGCTCCAGCATCCATTTCTTGGCAGTTTGTGAAAAACTGTAAAACTCTGCCATGCTTTTTATGTTTGTTGGAAGTCTATTCCATTATTTTACAGCCCTATAAGAAAAGGCAGACTGAGAAAAAGCAGATTTTCTTTTTGGGATGCTGCAGTCACCTCTGGATACCGACCTTAACACTCTGCCCCTGAGCTCAGAGCATGGCTGTATAAAGTTCTTAAGAGGAGGTGGGGCGGTGTCATGCAAAATTTTATGAACTAAGCGAATGTCAGAGTACCTGATCAGGTTATCGAAACTTAGTATATTGTGTTTTTCCAAAATAAAGCAATGGTGGTATCGCCTGGATTTCTTGTCAAGGATTTTCAGAGCTTGATTATGTAGAGACCTTAGAGGCTTTAGTACTGTTATGCTAGCCTGAGACCATGATGTAATACAGTATAAAAGGTGTGATATGATCATGGCATTGAAATACGACTTTGCCGCCTCTAAAGACAACGAGTGTGTGAGGAGGACAGTGGCGCCTCCAGAAATTTTTCCTGGGGGTGGCCGCTGGGGGGCCACTTTAAATCTTGGGGTGGCTCACTAAACACATGACCTTTTTTTTCCAAAGTCATTCTACTTTACGTAGTTAAACAACCTGTAGAAAACTATCAGTACTTTAAGTATCTGCTGATATACTTTGATGAATTGTCTTTATTTCATGCTTCTAATGTGCATAGACGAACAAAAATACAGTTAAGATTTTGAGTTGGACAAAAATGTTGGTTTATTTTCCATTTAGACAGGATCACCATGGACTATGATGTTTGCAGATGATATTGTGATTTGTAATGAGAGCAGAGAACAGGTGGAGGAGGAGCTAGAGAGGTGGAGGTTTGTCCTGGAAAGGAGAGGAATGAAGGTTAGCCGCAGTAAGACAGAGTACATGTGTGTGAATGAGAGGAACCCAAGTGGAAGAGTGAGGTTACAGTGAGAAGAGATAAAGAAGGGGGAGGAGTTTAAGTATTTAGGGTCAACAGTACAGAGTCATGGAGAGTGTGGAAAAGAAGTGAAGAGGAGAGTGCAAGCAGGTTGGAATGGGTGGAGAAAAGTGTCAGGTGTGATGTGTGATAGAAGAGTTTCAGCACAAATGAAAGGAAAGATGTAGAAGACTGTGGTGAGAGCAGCCATGTTGTTGGACTAGAAACAGTGAAGAAAAGACAGGAAGCAGAGCTGGAGGTAGCAGAGATGAAGATGCTGAGGTTCTCTTTGGGAGTGACCAGGATGGATAGGATCAGGAATGAATCCATCAGAGGGACAGCACATGTTAGAGGTTTTGGAGATAAAGTCAGAGAGGCCAGACTGAGATGGTTTGGACATGTTCAGAGGAGAGACAGTGAAGATATTGGTAGAAGGATGCTGAGTCTAGAGCTGCAGGAAAGAGGTCTAGAGGAAGACCAAAGAGGAGGTTTCTGGATGCAGAGAATGAAGACATGAAGGTGGCTGGTGTTAGAGGAGAGGATGATGAAGACAGATGGAGGAAGATGATTCACGGTGGAGACCCCAGAAGGCAAACTCAAAAGGAAAATAAGATTTACGATTTATTCACTCAAGAGAAAAATTATGATGTAGGGAAAAGTTATAAACTATAAAGAAAAAAAAACATTAGATCCACATGTCTTCTACAGAATCTCCTCTTCATCCATTTCAAAACCATTACAACTATTATTGTTTTACATGGCGCTTTCGTTGTCTTTGTCTCATGTTTGCTGCAGCTGCGCACTCAGAACCCCCCACCCCCCCCCCCCCCCACCCCCCATTGAGCTCAGCGCAGCTCCAGCTCGCCTGCTCGCGCGCGCGCGCGCCCATTGCAAATAGGTATTGATAACTCCGGCACGGCTTGAAGAGCAATGAAGAGAGATGGTTAGAGAAAGATATAATAATAACAATAATGAAAGAACATGCTCCAATGAGAGAGCCACAACGAAAATTTGTGGGGTTAGGAACCGGGGACTTTCTCAAATCTGGAGAAACCCGCACCTCCTGATCCATACTCATCCAAAACACTTCTGATCATACTTTGTAAACATTTATTAAGTTATTTTAGAGTTTTGCTCAATATAAATAGTTTTTTTTTATATTCAGAACAATAAACTGTGTTCTTTTCATGAGGACTGTCAGTCTGTCTCTCTGCGCTTTCAAACCATGAGCGCGTTTCCTCCAGAATCAGTTAAGAGCGAGACGACATCTAGAATTTACTGGTTTCAATAAAAACTGCTCTAGATGATAATTATCCTACTTTAATACTAGGATATTTTTGAGTTGCCTCTGAGACCGCTGATGAGTTCTCCATAGAGGCTCGCTGTGTGCCCGCACGCGCGCGCCTGCGTGTGTGTGCGGGCACACACACGCAGGCGCGCTCCTCATCTCTTCTCCCTCCTGGGGAATTATCCAGCACCTTCTGATGGTTTAAGGATGAAATGCAAAACAGATGCAAGCACAGTTTATAGTGACAGGTGGGATGGCCGGGGTGGCCACTGGGGTGGCCAGGTGTCAGCCAGGGGTGGCCGTGGCCACCCCTGGCCACCCCTTGCAGGCGCCCCTGGAGGAGGACAACTGGATACAAAGCTAAGATGTTTGCAGATGATACTGATTCGTTGTGAAAGAGATCAGGTGGAGGGACAAAAAAGGTGAAGTTAAAGTAAGCAAAGTTAAGTCTGGTAAATAATCTTAAATCTGATTTTTTTTTATATATTCATGAAGTCAGTAAAAAGTGAAAACTAGAGTGATTTGCTCTCTTTTGGAGTGATGGTTAAAACCAGACTAAAGAATTTGATCCCATTTGCAGCCCTGAGAGAAACATGTTTATTAAGAAACATAACAGTTCACCTACAATAAAGTTTTTGTAATATTTTGGTCCTTTTATAATTTAAAACACTACGTGCGCAATATTTTTTTAAGGTAGACAATGACATGAAAATCCATAGAAATACACCTAAAGTATTATTAATATCAATTAAATTAAATCTTTGAAAACTCCCCTCACCCCTGCAGAATTGTTTTTTTTTTTTTTTTATTGAAAGACAAAGTATACAAACAGTATACAGAACAATGAACAGTGAAACATAAAGCCAGGGGGTGTTACAGCAATCAACTAGTTTGTACTGAGAGCATATGTTAATAGTTTTTAAAGCCTTTTTGTTAGAAGAATCACTTATGTGTTTCATATAGGAGACAATATAATTATAATAAAAATGAATGAAAACCGGTTTTTGATTACTGTACTTGCATCTGTGAATATGAAATTTTGCCAAAATAATTAATACATTCACCCCTGCTGAATTATTATCAATACTTTGATTCACTTCCTAAATCAGTTCATCTCTATTAATAAATCTCCGCCCTCTAATTGGTCGAGTTACTACCACGTGACCATTACATTCTTCCAATTATCGGTCCGATGAAAATAATGCTTTTTTTTTTCTTCGAGCTTGTAATTTATTTATCTACTTATTATTTGCAGGTTTTAAATGTTGGTAAATCTTTATTATATTTTAACAACCCCCCCCCCCCCTTTACAGGCAAGTTAAGACTTCACAGCGCACGCGCGACAGGCTGCAGATGTATGTATTTGTTTATGACATATGTGTACGAATTTAACATAAACACGAGCATGAACATGAAGACGTTCTTGGTCAGCTTGGCGAGGGTCACTCTGAATCGAGCGCGAGGAGCTGCGGTGTTCAGTGGTGTCAAGGTAAAAGTGGTGCGCATGTCCGTTTAAAAAAAGGGTCAAATATCAGCGTTTTTCTGAATTTACGGCTGTAAAGGAATTCGTCTGTGGACGGACTGGGCGGGAAGTTCAAACGGTAATTAGGGAAGCGATGAAAATAGCGTCAAGTCATTTTTATTTTAAGATACCAAAACGTAAATAAAATGATAGTTTTCAAACTACAGATGATGGTCCGACAATAAATACCGTCCGGGCAGAAACACCAAAAGAATTTGGGCCTCTCAGATCTCAACATTCAATATTTACACATTTGTGTACTACTACTACCACTACGACTACTACTAATAATAATGAGCATATAAATAAGTTAAAAGTAAATCGTCAGGTAAAGTGTCAAGTTATATTATATGAATGCATATTACAATTCTTCAAAACAACTCAGCATTTGGGTTGTTCAGAACAAACTTTATTTTATCACTGAACTATAAAACAAGTACGTTACAATTTATACGTATTTATAGGATACAACAAAATGTAAATGAACAAGTCCACTTCCTGCTATAATTACTTAAGTTATTGTGTTGGTTAACATTTTGTATAATGTATACATTCTATTTTGCATTGGACATGTTTCGGTGTATTTATGATGTCAGTGGGGTACTTATTATGACAAAACAATTTTATTGTGTGTTTTTATGTTAGTATTAAAGTAGGAGTAAATGCGTGTTGAACGTATTACAACTCAATTGAAAGCTTGGAAGATCAAAGTGGTGGATTTTCCTTTTTTTAATTTTGCTGGTCTTTGTATGTTACAGTAAATATGAAGTATTTATATGCACATTCTAGCAAATACAATTAGGAAAAATGAGAAATTATTAATAATTAGTAATTATTTAGTAATTTCTGAAAAAATATGGGAAAAAAAATCTTAAAATGATAAAATAAAAAGTCTCTGTCTTCCTTCTGCTCTCAGGTCAGTCTGTCCACACTCCCTCCTGAACCTGTCATCCCCTCTAAGAAGCCCTTCAAGGTTGAACTTTCCGCAGGAAAACGTTACTCGTGGTGCAGCTGTGGACTCAGCAAGAAGCAGGTAAAGCGTCTGGAAATTTCAGCAGGTTCAAATCCCGTTTGTCCTCTGATCTGCTCCGGTCTGCCTTCCAGCCTTTCTGTGTCGGATCGCACAAAACCCAAGCCAGCCGTCTTCTGCCGCTGCGCTTCGTCCAGGAGGAGGACGCCACGGTCTGGCTGTGTGGATGCAAACACACCAACAAGCCGCCATTCTGCGACGGGACCCACAAGCAGAACTTCATTGTGTGCGCCTCGCTCCACCAACACTTGGAGTCCTGACAGGAAGTCCGTCACTGACCAACACTGACTGGATCCATTGTCATCATTTAGTTTAGATGGAATTCGGTCTCTGAAATTAAGTTTTGACTACTCTTACAATCTTACCTCACAGAAACAGTGTTTCATCGTTTAAGAAGGAAACTGCTATATGAACAAACATACAAACTGCAAAACCTGAATACGACTCTTGTTTCAAGAAAAATTGTGTAATTTTTTTGTCGTGCAACAAAAATAATCTTATCAAGAATGTTTTTTAGTTTAAGAAAAGGCGTGTTAGTGACTGGAATTTTTTTAAGAGTACTTGGTAAAACAATTTTTCTCCTCCATTTGCAGTTTCTGTTTTTGTTCATTAAAAAAAAATTAATTTAAAAAAATGTGAGTTATTTCTAGGGATTTGTTTTTGCAGTGTAACTTTATGTTTCCCAACCCTGGTCTTCAGGGCACTCTGTCCTGTATGTTTCCATGCATAAGCCCCTTATTCAGCTCATTATAAAGCTTTACAGAAGCCTGATGGAAGTCATCAAAGGTGGGTGTGTTTGAGGAGGGTAGGACCTAAAAAACTAAAGGTCAGTGTTCCCTGAGGGACAGATTAGGGAAACACTGTTCTAATGGAACATTTAAATGTTTCCTGTCTGAACTGTGGTTCTATAAACCACATATGAGCCAGCATTTTAAATGATATGCACAGAATTAACCACTTTTAGAGAATACATTTAAAGGACTATGGCGTAGCAAGACAATGAATTAAAAAGACAAAAAAGTTACTTTTTGCAAATATAATTTGGATTTTTAATTATACTTTAAAGCTAGAAATGGCAAAATCCTGAAAAGAATAGCAAAGTTAAACAGAAAGCATTGAGAAAAACTTTAAAATTAATTTAAATAGTCAAATAAAAATGTCTGAAGTCTACCAGTCTAAAAATTATCTTAAGTTAGTTGCCAAATTTAAAATCATAACATAAATCTAAATCTGAAATTAATAAAATAAAGTTTGTTGTAAGGAAAAAAGTTAAATTAGACTTTAATTTAAAATCTGAATGTCAACTTTGGATTTTGATAATAAAATTAAGTCTGTTAGACAGAAAAAAAATCATTTTCAAATTTTTTTAGACATTTAAAATTGAATTGGAAAAAGTATATTTTGTTGAAATTCAGATAAAATGTGACACTAAGAATACCTTTCTCACACGTGGATAGGAAATTTCTTTGATGTTATATAAGAAGACAGTTGCATTTCCAAACAGCTTCTGTGAAAAATTAAATATAGAATTTTCTTGGGAAAAAAAACAAAATTAGCATCACTTAAGATGCTTTAGAATTCATTAAAACTGGTTAAATAAATGGTTTTATTCCCGTTTATCTTTCCTCTAATATCTTAGTTGACTTCAGTGTTTATTCAAATGTTTTGTCTTTTGTATATATAATAATCCCCTACAGCTAAACCAGCAACATGCTAAAAAAACATTTTTCCAGATTCATAAATGTGACGCTGACTCAGACAACATGTTAAGTAAAAACTTTATTGACCTAAACATGCACGTATGGCTGATTTAAAAAGTATTGTTTGTTGAAAAGCAACATGAGGAATGTTGAAACCGATGGAACAACAAACATGGTGAAAATTTTCAAATCCTTGTAGAGTTCTTTTAACGGCATGAGAACAAGAAAACGGTTTACTGGAGAGCGTGGTAGTGCTTGTACTTCAAAAAAGAAAGAAAACAAACAAAAAAAAAAAAGCTTCTCCTGCTGGAAAATACTTGTTGGTTTCCGTGTGGGAGCCTTAAAAAAAGTGCATCAATGGTTTTAATATCAAGACATGTTACCTGATGGGTTGTTGCTTAAATCAGACACTTAAACAGCATTTTGGAAAGGGACTGTTTAAAGGCAAAGACTACTTCCTGTTTCCTTTACATTCAGCCAGCGTAGAGAGCCACGCTATGAAGCCTTTAGGATATTTTAGTTTTTAAGTGAAGCTGTGAGAAGTACGTCCGAGGAGTTTGTGTTTAAAAAAAAAACAAAAAAAAATCAGCATTTTTACTTCATAAACCAAAACAGACTTACTCTGTCAAAATATACTTTTGGTAATGTGGTTAGTGCTACATTTTCTACAACAGTTACGACTGAAATGTGCAACTTTGAGAAATATTTTAGCTGGCGGAAAACAAGCACATAAAAGAAAGAAAAGCGGCCATTTTGTGCCTATCTTAACCTAGCTTAAAAAGAAACAAGGTTTGTGCAAATTTTATGTTGTTTATTTTTTTTATTTTTATTTTATTTTACAAGGAACTTGATTCCTTTTGTGTGATTTTTCAGTCACTTTAGCATTAAAACTTACATGGAGTTAATCCACTAAGTTTGCAGGGGCAACATTAACCTCGTTAGGAACATGGCGTACCATCTGTGACAGAAAATTTCACAACAAAGAAATTTTTTTTACATTTAGCACTCTATGGGTAAAAGAATTTTTTGCCAAGTTGATTTTGTCACTTTTGCATCAAAACACGAGTAGGTAGCACTAACAAATAATGCTAAGTCGTTAATCTTCATCTTACCGCTTTAAATTCAGAAAATGTAAACAAAAAAAAAAAAAAGATTTTTTGATGGAGGCATAACCATCAAAAACTTGCTTTATGTTTGATTTAGATAGCAGGAATTTCTTTTTATTGAGTACTCCGGTTAGCATTAGCCTTGCTTATCTTTAAAGCTAAACTACTTTAATCCACTCCTTATTGTGGGTTGCATACTTTCTGTCGTAAAAATTAAAAAAGCAATTGACTAAAACATGAGTGTTAACAAGTTTTACATTTGCGGCATAACACTAGCTAAAAAAAAAAAAAAACTGCTCCTCTTTGGCGTGTGGGTTAGTTTATCTTGGATAAAAAGAAATTCAAAAAAATATATTTAAGCCTTACAATGAAAAAAAGGGGACAGCTTAGTTCTTTTCAAAATGCTTTAGTTGTTTCAAACAGAAAAAGATAAATCCTCTTTTCTTGGAGAAGTTGTTAGCTTAGCTAATTGTTAGCCTAGCGCGTAAAAGTAAAAAAAAAAATAAGAAAAAGAAATGGTTATATAGCATTTCTTTAAACATTTATATTTGTTTTTGCTTGTGAAAAATTAGCTTTGTCCTTTTACCTTAATTATAGCGTAACTTAGCTTTATTTTTTGACTGGGCTACTACTGTATCGATAATGCAAAGGTGTAAAGATCCTGCTAGTCCAGTAGTTTAAAAATGAAAATTTTAGAAAATGTTAAAAATGCTTGAGCGACAGTTACGATGCAAAATAGAATTGCGTTAAACTACTACATTGGTTTTAGACAGCAAGTATTTGCCTTTTTGAGCACTCCAGTTAGCATTAGCCAAGTAGTTTTGTGCCAAAATGCTTCAATCCATGTGGGAAAAAAAAGGGTTTAAATACAAGTCCAAAAATATATGTTTTTTGTAGGCATTTTGAATTTTTTGACTCAGTTTCTTAATTGGGTCACTGCACTGTTGCTTAAGGAAAGGAGTTGCACAAACTGTTTAGAAGAAAAAAAACAAGAACAAAGAAAATAAATTATTTGAGAGCAATAACGAGAAAATCTGTGACATCGCTCGTCCTCAAACAGACATTTTAAAGGATTTAGCTGCTTGCTAACAGGTACACAAACATACTTCAAAATATCTCACGCCGTTTCACTTGAAAAGAAAAATATCCCGTCAGGCTTTTTGTTTCGTAAAAGGAAACCAGAGCAGTCTGTAGAAATGAACCGGACCAACTGCATATACAATACAAAACGATTACAATATCTTGTATAAAAGATAAGTTTATACATATGTTTGCACACATGCTCACATTTGATACATACTGTACAGTTGGTATGTGTGCACGGTTCTAGTCTACCACACAAACACACACATACATACAAGTGTCCATTTGGCTGCACTTGTCCGTCTTTCCAGCTGAAAGATAACAGTAATCTTCCTCCTGTTAGTCCAGAAGGATTCAGGCTCGCGCCTCCTCCAACACTGTCCACCCCCCTCCTCACCGTTAGGTTGCCGGCAGCAACCCGCTTTTGTCGCCTCCCCTCGCCTCCTCTTTTCCCGCCCCCGAGCTTGTGCCGTTCACAGTCACCTTGCGAGAGCCAGAACCCTGTTTGGAGGTGTGAGTGTGTCGCTGAGTGTTGTTGGGCACAGTGGTACCGTTGGGGCTTTGGATGGCCGGCGACGGGGTGTGGGAGGCAGGGCTGGACTGGGTGGAAGCTCTGGGCGTCTGAGCGGCGGCGGGGCTGTGGACTTTGTCGCTGTGGGAGTCGCTCTCTGACGTGGGGCTGGTGTTGATGCCGTCGGAGTGGCCCTGGGTCGTCGTCTGGGACGGCCTCCGACGCTTGCGGGCCGGCTTGACCAGATATTGCAGGGGGATGGGTCCTGTCTGCACATTTGACACAACAGCATAGGTTTTAACAGTTTTAACATCAGTGTAGGGATAGGTAACCAAGTTTTTCCATTCTGGCCAATCATTGGCTTCATTCACAATGGAGGCTATTGAGTTTGAATCTTAAGTCAATGTTCAGATGGAGGTCTGAGGTCCTGCAGTGTGATTTGGGCGTTGGGTGCAACAGTCCAGCAGCAGCAAAATTTGAGCTTTGGGGCGTGATTTTGGCGGCAGACATGGCGCATCAACCAATCAGGGACTCAGTTTTGTAGCACATAATATTTTTAGTAACTCTATCAGGGGTAGAAAATAAATCCAATAAGCTGCTCGATGCAACGGTTTTAGTATTAAACTTCCATCCATTTCCTTAACCCGGAGGAAGGGCTGCGGGGTTCCCAGTTACTCTTGGGCAAATGCTGGTTACAGGACAGCCTATGAAACTGGAGCAATTGAGCCCGCTACTCTAGCTAGCCACCCGGTGAGACAGCGTAGCAAGCTCTGCTGCCCAGGAGCCAGTAGAGCTAGTAGTGTGGTCCCCCACCCGGGGGGCGAGCAAAGCTAGCAAGCCCCACCGCCCACAGGCCAGCAGAGCTAGCGAACTCCACCGCCCCACGGGCGCTGCTACCCAGGGGCCAGCAGAGCTAGCGAGCGCTCCCAGCCAGATAATAAGTAGTTAGCTATGCCGGCCCCTGTGAGGCGCCGTTCGCTATGCTGGCCCACAGGCTGCTGGCCGGCAGACAAAGAGCCACTGTGCGTGCAGTTTTAGAAGGCACGATTGCTTCAGCTCCATCGGCCTATGATATTTTTCCTATTTTCACCGAGACAATAATCCAAATATCATCTAGTTTCATATTTATTTTTCTCCTCTCAGGTTAATGCAGGAAAGCAAGGAATCAAACTGGGCCACAGACAGATGGAAGTAACGTTTAAAAAGTTACTGAACCACAGACACGGCGACATGTTTGCCGGTGCCTCTGAAGAGCTCTCAAAAACCCCAAGCTACTCGCTCAACATCATCCATGTTTTACATTTCATGGCAATGAAGTCTAGGAAATATTGGCAGTAGCTCCTCCCACAAACAGAAGTCTTAGGGCAAACATCGAGCAGTAAATTTAACCAGTGGCTACAGAGGGGCTACGACACAAATTTGACGTGCAAATCAAATACGTGTGTGAAAATGGAGATATAGTGACGCAGTGTTGGCTGCCAATGATATAAGGTATCTTAGGCACATTCAAGTTGTCTCCTTCACCCTGTGTAGCTGCCTCACCCCACTTCAATGTTCTTGGAAAAAATTAGCTTTTTTTTTATTTTATTTTTTTAAAGCACAGATACGAGCATTGTTTACCAGAACCATTCTGAAGTACTGGTTCGGCACCAGATAAAAGACAAATGGTACCCATCTCTAATTAGTACTAAAATAACTATTTCATTCATTAATGACGCTTCTCAGCAGAGGCCAAAAACTGCAGTCCTGTTAGAAATGTCCTATTGATTCTCAATGGAAAATGTAATTATGGGTTTGACATGAAAAATGAGAAGACTCTCCTGACATTTAATTTATTAAACCTTCAGAAGGTGATTTAATATCCCAATGGATCCAAATGACACAAAGTCAGCCTCACAAAACTTTTTTCTCCATTCAAAATTACATGTACAAATATCATATTATTAAATTGTGATTAACTAAGAGTGAGTTTCTTTTTTTTTTTTTTTGTTGAGTATTTATTTTCCTTCTTTTCTTATGTTAAGGGAATCGGTCAAAGGGAAAGTGGGATATTTTGTTTCAGAATCCCGGTTTGGAAGATCTGAAGTGCATGTCATGTGACGCAGCCATGCTCACTGAATGATAAAATATGGTTGCTAAGGAAAATGATGGAGCTTAACTTAACATAGCAACATGAAAATTTACACTTATGTTCATCATCATCAAAAAAGCAAAAAGCATTATTGTCGCTATGGGCCTATTGCCTGTGCAGCTTTGATTCTATTGTAAAGATGAAGCCTCAGTGGAGACATTAAGTTATTATGAGTGTGGATTCAGAGCAGCAAGGGGCAGTAGATGTGAGGGGAAGATGGATTTTAATTGTACCTTTAAAAACAAAAAACAGACATTTTAAAAAGTATTTTGATTGTTTTTTTTTAATGGCAAAAGAAAAAAAAATTGCTGCACTTGTTTAACAAGCAACAGCACCATCTGGTGGACAAAAAGAAAATGGTACAAGTTTCTACTTCAAAGAAAGTAAACAAAAGTAATTTTGCTCAATGCGAGTTGAATTAAAAATCTCACAGGTTTTTAATTCAAATGTGTTTGGTAATCTATGACCATTTAAGGGGTTGATATGATTATTTTTGGGGAAAAAATGTGTGCATTTATTGAAAATGGACAAAAACAAA
Organism: Oryzias javanicus; assembly: GCA_003999625.1. Lineage (NCBI taxonomy): Eukaryota > Metazoa > Chordata > Actinopteri > Beloniformes > Adrianichthyidae > Oryzias > Oryzias javanicus. Next base: position 27,697,837 of record CM012437.1, on the reverse strand, counting down.
GTTCAAAAGTGTTAAAAATGGTTTAGTCTTTTGAGAGTTAAAATCAATACATTTATTCACTGTGGGATCAATAAAGTTTTATTCAAAACACATGAAACTTGACCTTTGCTCATTTCAGCCGATGTCTTTAACGGAAGATGAATCTTTGACATTAAAAATTACATAAATCTCCATAACAGTTGTAAATAAATCTTTAATATTTCATACTTTTCAGTCACACAAAATCAAAACCACGCAGTAGATTTAATGGGGAAGCAGGTTCACCCAAATGTTTAAATGTTTTTTTTTTTCCACTAACAACCATAATGTGGGTTGATCAAAAGAAACCCTTAAATTTGTATTTTATTTAATGTTTTTATACATAAAAAAAACTATTTTTCCCCTTTTTGCATAGTTTCAAATCTCCAAACTTAAAAAAAAAAAATAGAATCACTTACTCGTCTCCACTCGTAGAAATAAGCGATGTCCATTAGTGTGTAGTAGTCCTTTAAGGGTTCATCTCCGTACAATACCTCCACCTGAGACAGTCCAAACAGATAAATTGTGATTGTACTCAATTTGTTCGCTTCAATAAATAAATAATATTTTTAGGAGATTTAACTGTCTAAAATACCAAACTGCTTTAATGGTGCAATGCATGATTGGAGATTTTCCATAGTACACATGGACTAATAGGGCTAACTTTCAGTGGAAAATATCCTTTAAATCTTGACCTGCTTTATGCTTTAATCCAGTTGGATTTGGTGTGAATTCATTTGAAAGTTTAATTCATTTCAAATATCTAAGTTCTTACATAACTGATGTTTTGAAATAAACACATAGGAACTGAAATGATTTATTTTCTATAATAAAATCCAAAAATAATTTCACCTCATAAAAGATAAAAAGTTTAAGGTCCCAGGTAAGGTATATGCTAGCCCAAAAAAGTCATAAATGGCTCACAAGCTATGGAATTCCTGATCCCTGCACTAAACCATATTCTAAACTTCCCATAGAAATAGTAAGCAAAAAATATTTTAATTTAACATGGGCTTTACTTCACTGCAATTAGTGAACAGTGAAATATTCTACAATAGTTTTTCCTTCATCAGTTTATACCACCTCCAAGAGTTCATTTTGCACCTTGCGATCCAAATGATTTGGAGGCTATTAGAATAATTTAACATGACAAAAAAATACACAATACCTAATTAGTGTTGACAATTTTTTGTTATTGTTTTACTGTTGAAATCCATAAAATGTACTATGAATTCCACCGAATTAAATCAACCAATGAATCAGTTCATAACAATCGGTGTTTTGCCATTAAAACAACGGATAGAACACCTATCGGCTAAAGACTGTCAGTTTTCACGGGAGCCAATCAAATGAGTGGAAGAAGCTGCTGAAGTAGCGAGTCCAGAGCGGCTCCATGTAAAATTCCCATTTTCCAGGTGGAGATAAAATGATTACTTCCAGTTCATTAAAGGTCAAAGATGAGATCCTCAATATCGAGATAAAAAAAAAAAACATTTTGCATTATTCAAATCTTTGCTTTTATTGTAATCATAAACACGTGCTGATCTTTTTTTTTTCTTTTTACAGTTACTCAAAAATTTCTGGTAACTTATTAATTTTACTCCAGAGTAATTTAGTTACTAACTCAGTTACTCTAACTATCATGTATGCATGAATACAAATTGTGTTTTTTAAGCAAAATAATGTATTTGACATTGTGTTTTTTTCAGTCTTGACTCAGATATGAATGATTATATTGATTTCATTACTTTTTAAATTTGAATGTATTAAAGTACTCCAAAATGTTTCCTCCTTGATAAATAACAACATCAAATAAAAATAGATTTTATTTGATTCTGATTTATTTTAAAGACATTCGCACACTGTGACTACCTCTTGTTTGTCTGAGCTTCTCAATTTGTGTTCACCTTTCAGCTCACCCTTTCAATAAGAATAAATGATACAGAGATTGTTTGGCTATATTTTGGCCTTTCTGTAATATTTAAAATCTGAATCGTTAGATGAACCTGCGGAGGGAACAGAAGTTGGACATTTGTGTCGAGGTTTTACTTGCTCAGATGTTTCCTTCAGTAAAGCGTGGATGCTGCAGAGGCTCACCCTGTAGTTATTGGGGATGTCCATCTTGCTCCTCAGGAACTTTGCTAAGTGCATGACGGACATGGCTGCCGGGCACTGAAGGAAGCGTTTCCCGTTGGCCTGAGAGAAAAGAAGAGCAAACACGTGAGGACCTTCATCCAACCTGAGCAACAGAAGCAGCAGAACCGTTGGGTCGTACCTTGTCTCCTTCTGTCTCCGACCGCTGCCTCTCGTTATTTCTGCAGGACACATAGAACAGGAACGTGAACAAACCAGAAGTCTGAGCAGAGAACTTTCACGGACGGCTCCAACTCACTTGTTCCTCTCGTAGAACTGTATGGACAGGCTGATGATTTCGTCCTCTGCTATGTTGAAGGTCTCCACCACCTCCCCCGGTTCCAGCACGCGATTCTCTGCATAGAAGTCCCGCCGCCGCTTCATCTCGTCTGGAATCATTACATAAAAACACCAATTAACGGCAAGGAATTAAAGCAAAGCGCAAACAAACTTTTATCACACGAGGACTCCCAGCATGCACCTTAAGCTGAAAACCAGAATAGCTACTATTTTTACCATTGACAGTATATGAGAACTGGACTTAAGTTCCAAACAGGAAGTACCTGCTGGTTCCAAGAAACCAAAAGCCAGAAAATAAACAGCTGTTACTCAGTCAGAATCAAAATTCTTGCTCTAAAACCTGTTTTTAAACCTACTAATCCAAATTTCTGTAGTTCAAGTTATTCAAGTTATAAACTGACGAATCATACACCTCTATTTCAGTGCATTCCCAGTATTAGTATATCTGGAAGCACCACTGATGAAGTGCGTGGTGTCTCCTGGCCCACATTTGAATCTCTTGAGCAATTGAACCATTTCGTGAAACCTGGATGTGGACTAACAACAAATTCACTCCTAATTGGAAAAACTGGTTTCCATAGAAATGATGACTCAGACCGTCTCGGACCAATCACTGCATACAGACGTTGTCTGGCTACAATGTGGCATCCATATTGCAAAAAAAAAAAAAAAAAACTAAATAACTGAATTGACTTCACTTTAATGAAACTGGAAGTAGGTTGATTTTGTTATGGGTGACATCACATTCGCTCTGTCCAGTTCTCATGTGCAGTTGTTCCTCAACTGCAATAAGGTTTATATCTTATTTATATGCAGCCCATTAATATGTTTGATCTGGCCTAAATTGGAATAAGTTATGTTGACAATCCTTACTGGAGTATAACTGACTTTGGCTGAGAAACTAAGAAGGTTTTTGTGTTGGGAGTTTAGTTTGGACTGTGTATTTCTTTCTTTTGAAGTAGGAAATGTCCATTCAGAGGTTTCTTTTGTTGTTTGACTTTTAGTAAATGTAATTGTTTCGCTTTTCCGTATTGCCAGCTACATGAAAAAGCTTGCAATCTTTGAGTTACTGTAAACTTTTCAACCATTTAAACACCCACTCCAATCATATTTAAATCTATTTTTAAAGTGATCCCAGTTCTCTTTTAGTTATGAGTATGCTGTGATTAGCATTCTGTTTATAGAATGAACACTGAAAAAAAAAAACACAAAACTGTTTTCTAGGAAATTGTTTCTGCAGAGCAGGTGGGATCTGCCCCTCTGCTGGTATCCCATCATCCCTTTTGTGCTCTTCCACTAGCTTACAGCCCCTCACACCCCCAACTAACATTAAAAGTGCAATAAAAAAAAATAGCAAGCAATAATGGAGCCAGTTTTGAGCCAGATACCAGCTCAGATGAGAAAAATATAGATGTACATTAATCTACACGTCTACAAGTGGATGCAGAATGGAGCGGATCAAGGAGCTTGTGGTCCGGCTATGTATTTTCTACATCACAAACATGAGATTTTTCCAAAGATATTTTTTCCTCCACTCCTGATTCACAGCACTTTGAATAAAGAAATACTCAGAATATTTCAAATATTTTAAATTTTTTTCTAAAAGAGGGGGAAAGTCAGCATCAGTCACTCACTTTTTTTTGTGGAACAGGATTAAAAAAAAAAGACCAAGAAAATCTAAATTTTCAGTAACTGGATCCTAGTGAGGAGATCCCAGCACCTCCTGCTTTGTCCACAGCTGGTCTTCCAGAAGGCCCGAGGGAATAATTATTAGTCCAACCCAACAAAACTCAAAACGTAATTATTCTCTGAAAGCTGCACCTCTGATATATAATAAAAGAGGTAATTAAAAAAAATGGGAGGGGCTTACCTTTGAAGAGGCCCGGAACAAGCTTATAAACTATGTCTTGTAGGGTTTTGTCGGCTCTGCGAAGCAGACAGAAAGGTTAGAAGATAAGCCAAATATTTGGGAATAGACGTGGGGAAATCCTGGTTACCTGATGCTGAGCTGCGGACACGACTTCTGGACCTGGATGTCACATCGAGGGCAGAACTTGTTCGTCTCCAAGAAGGTAACGATGCATGTTTTACAAACTGGACAAAAGAACAATCTCCATTAGTGACTCCACCAAATTCTTTCTAACTTCAGAAGACCTTCTTCCAACAGATGATCCTGATCTGCTTTGTGTTTTTTTTTTTTTTACATTTGCTCTGACAGAACACATGGCATCAACTTTCTTAGGGAATTTTCATTTAGATCTGTGTTTTTTTCTTTAATGAATACGATCAAAAGTCTATAAACATAAATGTCAGAAACATGGTAGTTCCTTTCTCTGCCAACAATAAGCAGTTCCCCTTGATGACGTGACAACTGGAACCTCAAACAACATGATTCTGTTTATCTAACTGCATCGAAACATATCCAAGTTTTCTCCTTGAATATAGAAACGCTGACCACCAACATCTTATCATAACTGCTTTGAAAGAAACGGAAAGGTCTGCAGCTCCATTCAGTCCTGCAGAAGTGGATCAGGAGTGTTCAACCAATCAGAACCTAAAGTGGCTTGATCCAGGTAATCAGCAGAGTAGATCTAAAGGACCTGATCTGGGCAGCTCTGTCCAGAAACACCAGGAGACAAAGAGCTTCAATGCTTAAATCAAACCAACCAAATTTTACCTCTGCCAGGAAAAGTTGCATCCAAAACAGATGAACCAGTAAAAGATAGGCAGCCAAATATTAACTGTTTCCTTCATAAAAATCTGACTAAGAGTGCCTGGAGTCACCAAACAAAGACATATTTAACAGAATATTGTCAAAAAATCATTTCTGCTAACTCAGTATTGTTTTAGTCCAGTTCAGTTCCGAACAGTCCAGTTGGAGCTGTTTTTAAAACCTTTAAGAGACTATCAGACTACACAGAGGAATGTTCTACAAAACTACTAGTATGATCATTTGAAGTAATCTGATTACTGCAATTGTGAGATTCAATTTGTTAACATGAATTTTCTGGACTGGAGTAAAAACTTTTAGTCTATTATGGGTGTCATTCAAAGCTTGTGTGAAAAGTCTTTCTGCTCTTTTAACATCTGGTCAGATTTGCAGAGATTATAGATCTACAACTATAGAAACAAATCATACACAGATCTACAGAGATCATACATTTATCTAAAGATGATAAATCTAAGGATATCCTCAATAGATCTATAGAGGTTATATATCAAAAGAGATGATTGACCTACAGAGATGAAAGATCTACAGAGATCACACATAGATCTACAGAAATGATCGATCTAAGGATATCATGCATAGATCTACAGAGATCACACATGGATCTACGGAAATGATAGATACACAGAGATCCTGTATTGATCCAAGAGGTGATGGATCTACAAAAATGACAGATCATGCATCGATTTACAGAGATGAGAGATCTATAAAGATCATGCATAGATCTACAAAGATCTACAGAGACTTTTGCTTTCCTCCAAATCTTGTTATTGGCAAATTTTGACATCTTGCTATTTTATAAACACTCTTAAAAGAAGAAGAAAAAATACACTGGAAGTAATCAGATTACTGTGGAGAATCTAGATGTTGGCAAGAACCTGGTTTGGACATCAATGATAATCACATTTGCAGACGATGCAATGGTCTATCCGGACGGAGCAACCTGCATGTCTGCACGGAGCAGATGTTCACGGTGTTCCTCAGTAAATGTTTGGAAAGTGACTTAGCATATAAAGATGTTCAGATGGATGTCTGAATGAGGTGAGGTGAGGTGAGCCCCGCGTGCACCTCCTCCTCCTCTACAGGCCTCACTCTAAAACCCAAACAGGAGCAGGTCTGCGGGGCTCCTGCGGTGGCACTTACAGGAGTGCAGACACTCCACGATGGTGGTGGCGTCGATCAGGTATCCGGCGCACAGCGGGCACGTGAGGTGCGGGTTCAGCTCTGTGATCTTCACCCGGTTCGGCTGCATCTTATCCATGCCGGCTGATCTGCGGAGGGAGAAATCGGAGTGAATCGGAGCGGAGGAGAGCAGCCCCGCACGTCCGCCGCGCAGCCTGTGGGGATGTGGAGGGCTGGATGCCCCGCGCGGCCTCGTCTCACCAACAAAGAGCGACTCCCATTCCCCCCCGCCACCTCCCTCCCCCGCAGCCTCGCCGTCCGAGCGGCTCCGCGGCCCGAAGCTCCGGCGCTGGCGGGCCGCGGAGCCGCTCGGAGCTTCAACCGTGCACAAAGCAGCCATCTTACATTCACTGACAGACGGGCTGAGTCTGAAGGCAAACAAGAGCCTCGAACGTGACGCCGAGCACTCCGTGTACGCCTCCGCCAGAGTGGTCCAGCAAGCCAGAAACCGAGGCTTCCGCTTCCGCGACGAATTAGTCCCTACCTTACGGGGACATAAACGCTCGACTCCGCCGCCGGCCGGGGGTCCAGGTGACTTGTTGGGTTAGAATTAGCAGCAGCGCCAGAAAATGGCTTTTTTCAGCCCCGTCAGAGGACTGCCCATTTTGGATCACGTGACTTTATTTTGTCGCCTCGTTCACGGGGCTGTCCAGAGGCTCCGCGAGGGAGGCCCCGCGAGCTCCCTGTGGTTTCTTTTTCTTTTTTTTTTTTTTTCCTCCGCGCGCGCTCGGGCCTCGCTCCTCTCTAACTTTACCTTTTCTGCTTCACCTCTGTCGGCAGGTGGAGGACCGGTTTGAGCCCGAACCGTTATCGCTTCAAAGAAAATTGGACCAAAAACTTCTAAAATAGGCTTTTAAAACTGTTAATCCAAAATTCAAATTACGTTTGATTTTGGATTTATAACTTTTTGAATTGTGTTCTAAATAAAAAAAAAATAATAAATAAATACCTGAGACAACAACGCTTAACCTGCCTCTCAAATGCTTAATCTAGGTTGCTGATAGAGGCCCTGCAGGCCTCAGGAGGCCTAGGCCAAACCAGGACTGGCTCACTGTCACTTTCCCCACACTTTTTCTTTAATCTTTGCTCTTTTTTCCTTTTCTTTTGCCTCTTTTTACTCCCCTTTGTCCAATCTATTTCTTCATTTAACTTAATTTTTATATTTAAAAAAACTATATATATGTTGTGTGTGGGGGGGGGGGTGCGTGCGTGTGTGCATGTGTGTGTGTAGGTGTGTATATGTGTGTGTTTTCTCTTCCTAACCAGAAAGAAAAGAAGCTGCTTCAGACTTTTTCCCCTCCTAAATTGAACCTTGATGCTAAATAGTTCAGAAAAGTGAAATATTAGCAAAGAAAATGTATATTGACTAGTTTTACTTGTTGGAAATGATTTGTTCACTTGCTCATTTTAGACATAAAGCAGAATCAAATATAAGTTTGAAGTTTCTATCAATTAAGAGTAAAATGATAATGGTTTGTCTAAGGCCACAATGACTGTCAAGCCTGGAATTTGAACCCCCAATTGAGTTGTTCAACACTCTTAGCTATTATCAAATTTAAAAACATTTTTGGTGGTCTTTGAATTATAATCATGCAGAGTTTAGCAAAAAAGGACAGTTTCTGCAGTTCATTAGAAATGTGCCTCTGAGTTGTGGGCGGGACCACGGAGCAACCCCACCCCCTTTCCCCCCTCCATTGCTGTGATCTCAGAGCAGGGAGCTTTTGGCCCGCCCAGAGTATTTTCTAGTAAAAATACAATGTTTTCAAATTGTTTTTTTCTGTCTGCTCTTGATTTACTGCAATTTCTATAAATAAAACTTAGAAATGCAATTCTAAGATTATTTTTTTCAAAAGTGTCCTCCATTTTCAGGAAAATGCCACAAAAACATGTTTGAAACAATTTTTTTACCAGAGTGGGTTTTTAAAGGAGGTTGATGTTGTTACTCAAACTTCAAGTTTTCCTTGTTTGATATTTTATCTGAAACTCCCCAAAAAAACAACAAAAATTGGCAAAAGATTAGTCAAAATCAGAAAAAACAAAAATAAGTTGAAAAAACATGGTTTATTCTGATTTTATATCTTAAGCTTGGATTTGTGAATGATTCATGATATGGGGATTCTCAAATAGTATCCCTGTTTCTCTTGCTTTTGTCCACATTGGAGAAGATCATAGGTCATAGAAGAGCAGAAAACTTAAGGAAACAAGAAAAAGATATCTGTGCAACTGCAAAGTCTCACTCAACTGCATTATAAATACGTAACAGCTGATAGATTTGTCTCTAGATGTGTTATAAAAGTGCAAAAACTCACCCCGAATTCACACGTAGTTCTGCATCATCAAATACTTGTAAACATGTAATCCTGGTCCACAGGTTTTTCCTTTAAGAATGTTAAAAACTGTGAGGAAAAGTTTGAAATCTTTAGCGGGAACCGTTTGAGTTTAATTTTGCTGTAGGCGTTTACACAGCAAATAAGCTACAACATCTCCTAGGTTCGTACATAAACACTGACGGTTTACAAAACATGAATTTATAGCATGAAAGCGACACTAAAGTTGGTCAGTGCTTCTCAGTTTTAATCTTAGGCAATCAATGAATCGCTTCGCTTTCTCTATTGAATCTGCAAATAATCAGATTGCCTATCCTTTTATAGAAATAGTCCAGTGCATCTTTTTGTAACGATGATAAAGGACGCACCAGACCTTAGTATTATTACTTTTTTAATATGCTGAATTTAGATGATCTTTTCCCTACGAATTTGGATAATTTTCCTCAATGAAGATTCTCACTTTTCAAACAGACCCTGTAGTTTAAAGACCCAGAAGTGACAGAACACCTTGTGTACAAAATTGTGACATGGGCTGGATTGCTTGTCGTTCTTGGCTGCAATTAAAGACAACTCCAATGAATAAGGTGTTTTTGACATTACATGTTTGTGTGGCATTATTACGACTGAAGACATATATTAGAAAAATAAGATCAAAATTGTGTTTCTGAGTATTTATTTTTTCAAATCTATGTGAATCATTGGCGGTCAAAAAAATCTGTTAGACAATAGCTTGTAGTTGTGATGTAGAAGCTATAATTGGCAGGCCACAGCTTCCTGCTGCACTTCATTTTGATGCATCCTCTTGCTGACAAATAGATCCAAGAGCATCTAAATTTTCTTTATTCAAGCTGTATGGTCAGATAGGTTAAATATAGCTTGCCATTTTTGTTGCACCACTAATGTTAGTTTAAGGTTGGGATGGGGCTGTAAACCAGAGGGTAAAGCGTGTAAACACGGAATGATTGGAAATCACTGCAGGCTTACTACTGACAGCAGTCCTGTCCACAACTCAGAGATGAATGAACTTCTGCCGCTCAGCAGAAACTATGTCCTAAAGTACAATATAGGTGTTGCATAATTATAACTGAAAGACCACTGGAAACCCTTTTGCAATATAGAAAACATAATCAGAGTGGAACTTTAAATACCCCTCTTCAATGTGTACCAGGGTACAGTTACTACATCCACTTCCACAGTAGGTGGCGATGTTTACTCCTTCTGCAAGCAGGCACATCATGGTTTACTAATGTCAACAATTTCCTTTTATTTGTCTTTGCAGTCTGTTTCCTAAAAAATCCTCAACTTTAGCCCCAGTTAACATCCTTCTTTTCTTCATGCTTTCAAGGTTATGTCACAATCCAAATGGTTTCAATAGGTTGCAGATCATGTTTCAGGATTTATTGTTGTAGAGTTGTCGTAATAACATCTTGTCATCTTTTGCGCTTTCAGCACAACCACACTGTGACCAGACATCGTTCTGTGCTGCAGATCGTCTCAGCAAACAGGCAGAGATTTTTGTGCTGAGATCAGCACTAAAGCGAAACCAGCAACATCCTGACCGTTCTTTAGTATGGAATAAAGGCTTTGCTGTGAAGAGAACCTAAAAGTGTCTGTTTGCAACCATGAAAACCCCATCAAATCTGTAAACTTTTTCAAATATACAGGGAAAGAATAAAGCAAAAACTGAGATAAACTACATTTCTCTGTTTTCATCTGTTTATACTAGTGGGGTTCTTTTTCTGAATCGCAATATCAATGTTTCACCACTATTTTAAAATGGAATTCTGAATTACTCGACATTTAATTCATTATTATAATTTTGAAAACATCTAAAAAATGATTTATCAATCACATAATTCACAGAAACAGTTTTTTGCTAGTTTTTGACTCAGGAGACTATAGCTTTGATAATAACTCACAGTTTACATTTAGTTATTTATCTGAAACTTTTATTCAGAGTAATTTATAGGTTTTTTACAATTTGTTAGTTGTTGTGTTAGGATGAACCAACAGTATAAAAAGCGAGCATGGTACAACATCACCTACAGAAACCATGAAATTCAGAGCACATTAAATAGAAATTTCTCACCTTTTTACAATGTTTGTAACTTATTAATACCAAAATTTTGTATTATTTATTGAATGTAAACTATTTCTGGTTTATTTTAAATGATTATTGAAGATTATATTTATCTACTACCCATTTTAACTATAAACATACTCTATTTTTTACAGCTGCATTTAGTATATTTATTTATCATCTTTTTTTCTATATGAACAAAAAATAAATAAAGACAAGTTTTAGGTTTTATTTTTGAGCTAACAGGAAAAGACACTAATGAAAAAAGTTTGAAAAGTTTTAAATTTGAATAAATAATTTGCTTTGGCCAAAATAATTCAATATCAGTTCACAATGTTGTTTTTTATACTATTATAGAAATTTAAATCCTTGAGAATACAAATCGTATGTGAAAAACACATCGGGAACAGCACAAAGTTATAGCTACAAAACGATAAAGGCACATTGAAATATCAATGACCTATATTTTTGTCTGCTTTCTCATCCATTAGCATCTCCCTATATCAAAAACAGATTGTTTTCATCTGTTTGTTAATTAAATAAATTTATTTTTTAAGGGATTTCTTACCCTACTTTTGATGGGGTCAACAAATACCTTTGAAAATCCAGAATCGTAATTTAAATTCACAAAAGTTTCTTGTTTTTGTCATCTGATTACATAATCCAGATTATATTTAATCTGCGCTGCCCTGCCCTGTTGACCGCGCCCCCTTCTGTGAAAATTACTGCAGTTCCCACAACAACCTGTTGGGGGCGCTGTTGACCGTCAAATGCGGCGCGGGCGCCATCTTGAGGGAGACCCGATCGCAGCGTTCGGCTGGCGGCGGCGGCCGACGGCAGTCTCCGGGAACACCATGAGGGGATTACTCGCCTGTGTGTGAAACGGAACCGTTACGTTTTTTGTTTCGTTTTGTTTGTTTTTATTTATTTTTTTCTCTGCCCAGAGGAAGCGAGGCACCGCACGGTGGCACCTCTGCGCCACAGGCCGCGATTTCATCAGAAAGTCGCGCGGCTGCGCTGTAGCCCGATGGCCGGTTAGCCGCTCTCTGGACTCCACCGCGGCCTGCTCGGGCGGAGGAAGGGTGGTGACGGCGCAAAATGCTCCACCGTTGACTCCCATTAACGCAGCCAACCCACAGACGCACCGAGAGTTGGACCACGATGCACTTATCGAGCTCTCCACGCTCGTAACTCCGTTGTTTTACACACTTTACATAGTTTTCCCTCCCCAGTTGTTTTTTTTTTTTTTTTTAATTGTTTTTGAGAGCGCCGTCTGAACGCAGACATGTCAGCCAACTGCACCAGCGCAGCGGCCGTCAGCGCCAGCAAAACCAAGACGAAAAAGAAGCATTTTATAGGACAGAAAGTGAAGTTATTCCGCGCGAGCGAGCCCATCCTCAGCGTTTTAATGTGGGGAGTCAACCACACGGTGAGTCAGTGCATCCTCCTCAGCGTCCCGTTGTTTTGATTTTTTTAAGCTAGTTTGCTAACCTGTTAGCCAGCTGCTCTCATCTGTCAAAGCGGCTTTTCTGTAATGAATTTATCCTCACGGCTCGAGATTGTTGCTGTTTGTCGGGTTTGGCTAGCAGCTCGTGCGCGAAGCTGCTGCAGCTACTAGCATTTATTTATTATTATTATTTGGTGCTGATTTTCTGTAGGGATTCTCGCGGAAAAGCGGCTCTGCTATAACGGGATTTAATCGGTGCAGTTTTAGGCTCGTGGCTGTGGTGGTGGAGGGGATTATCTGCTGTCATAGATTATGGATTGAGAGGTGTTCGGCTGCCAAGCTGTGATCTGCGGCTGCAGGCGTGAGGAGGGGCGTGTCTGGCAGCCGGAGCAGCAGCAGCTTTCTCCGGATTGTGACAAAAAAAAAAAAGCAGCTGCTGCAGTGATCTCCAGCCGTTTATCGCATCATTTCTTTATAAATAGAGCTGAAAATCTATCGCGTTTGGCCGAGGCTTCCTGCAGCTATGAAAAGCTCCGGTGGTGGAGGAGAAGGAGGAGGGCGGCGGGCTGGGTGATAGATGATGGAGTCCGCCGAACCTGCGCGAGCTCTCGCCGTTTGATTGATGCGCGGAAAGCTGCCCGCGAGCCGGGCGCGCGCGCGCGGATTACCGAGCCGACCTATTTGGCCAGAGCCCAGGAGCTCATGTTTAAGAGACTCTAGAGGTGGAAATATATTTCAATATGAGACGGAAATTTTTGCAGAGAGGTGAGATAAAGACCTGTGGAGGTAAAATGACCTGAAGTGAAATCTCAATGTGACACAGATTCTTCAAAATGCAGTTTAAAAAGATAAAACTAACATTTAAACACCAAATCCCTGTAAAATATATAAAAATGCACCGTACTGCATAATATGAAGTAGTTTTTCTTTCTAAGGTGTTTCCGTTATTTCTTCTCAAATCCTAAAAAATCCTTAAAAAAAAAGTGTCAATAAATATTCTCCATTTGTTCAGTTTAAATGATTAGTCATGTGTCAACAGAATGTTATAGTTCTTGAATATAAATTTGAACCCAGTTTAAATGATGAAAATTGTGTTTTTTTAGCATCTTTTGTAGCAGTTTTTTGATGATGAAGGCCAGTTGTGTTTAAAATTGCATTTCTGAGTATTTCTTTGTTCAAATCATTGTGAATCAGGGGCAGATGGGGAAAAAAAGATAAAAGTAGCAAACACAATGGGTGGGCCACAAGCTCCATTCTAATGGATCTGCTTGTATATGATTAGATCCATGTACGTCTTTGTTTTCCTCATCTGAGCTGGAATCTGGCCCAAAACTGTACGGCAGAATAGTTCTAATACTGCTCGCCATTTTTGTTGCACTAGTAATGTTAGGGGTGTGAGGGGCTATAAGCTAGTGGGAGAAAATATAAACAGAGTTCTCAGGTATTGATGTTGGGATGGGGTTGCTCCATGTCAACAATCTCGGAGATGAATTTTTAATGAACTACTTCCGCTCTGGAGAGTATTTGTTCTAAACAACAGATTTTTTTCATTTTGGCTGAAAGCGATACAATTAAAAGACAGTGGGCACACTTAATAAATCAAAAAGATATTCAGAGTGGGTCTTAAATTGATTCATTGATATGAAAAGTTCCATTTCAATAAAAACTAAAGATGGATGCATTTTAGTCGGCTGCAATAAATGAAACTGTATTAACGTTAACCTTCCTAGAGCTGTTTAGTTATCAGGAGTCACTTTATAACACATCTGAACATTTATGAAGCCTTTAATCGTTGTGAATCTGAAAATATGATAGTCCAATACATGTAGTATTCAATAGGGATGCAACAAATCTCTGTTTAAAATGAAACTGTACTTCACACCTTTGAACCAAATTGTGGGTGAATTGTTGCATCCCTGCTTCATACCAGTATGTTTACATTGAAATGTGTAAGATGGATTTAATATTTTAATGCATTACAGCAGGCTTGGCTAAAACAACTAATCGGTTCCTCTTCATTGTTAGATGCTTATTAGCAAATTTTAAATCAAATTAATCATAATTTATCATTTTTTTGTTATTCTTTTGTAATACACAAACATTAAAGGCTGTGACCCAAAATTTGAGCCAAATTGTGGGTAAAGTGAAAATAATATGATTGTCATTTTTTTTTTTTTTTTTTTTTTTAATTGGCCTCACCCATTTAAGCATGGCATACTTTTAGTGTCAATTTTATTTGTTTGAATTTCTACTGGATGATCAGGTGATCAGCTGACTTTTCATTGAACTTATCAAATCAAGTGTTTGGGTTGATCTGTCACTGGAAAAGTCTGAGGGCCACCAAAGTTTCACGTATGCTCTCAGTTCCTCCACAAAGGTCAAGAGTTCATGGCACAGTTGTTGTTTTTTTTGTTTGTTTTTTGCGTGTGTCCTGATGTTCTCAATGTTGGTTCAGATCTTCATGGATGTAGTTTAACAAAAATCATTATTTGTTGGAAATTTTGTGCACAGATCTTGGCAAGTCATCTTCTTGTTTTGATAGATTTTCAAGACATTTTGGGAGTTTTTAGGAAGTGCTTAAGTAGTCATATAACTCATCTCCTAATTATCTTTAAGTCCAGCTGAGGAATCTGGGGGAGCAGCTAATGATGTGTTTATGGCTGCAGCATCTCCAGGGTTTGAGCGGTGAACTCTGGCAGTGGGTGTGTGGGTGCAGCTCAGGCCCGATGAGTTGATTCTGTGGGTGTGAGGCGGATTCAAACGCATCAAACAGCCCTCACTTCAAAGCCCTCCTCTCACAGTCAAAAGTCGTGTGCGTATCAGATGGAGCAGCGATGCTGGAGAATTTCCAGGAGGACGTCTGCTGGCGTCTAGGTGATGTTGACGCTGCTATTCCCTCACATTTCTATATATGAAACGGAGTGACACTTGCACATCTTGAGTTTGTCGTGAAAATCTGACATTCGCTGCTCCACCAAACATGAAATATTAACCAGTCTGATGTAACACGAAGGCTGCAGTTCCCCTTCATTTATAGCTACTCCATTCTCTCTGAGGAAAGGGGCTGCATTCTCTGTTCTGATGCATCTTAAACTTGCTCAGCTTTTTCAAAATCTGAGGTCAAACTACTGTTTCTGGGTTTTTGTTTGAGGTCATCAGTCAAAAGCCTCTGCTGTCAGGCTTCATCTGTGTCCCACCACATCTGATATTGGTTCTGGTAAAGGTCATGAATTTGAAAAATCAATTTAAAGTGTTATTTATTTTTTACCCTCAGTATTTTCTTTATAAACGTGAAAGAAATGGGAAATCTATCAACTTTAATTTTTAATTTAGCATTTTCTTTATGCATCAACAAGTTTTTACTCTGTCTCTGAAGTCTTGATGTTACTGAAGTAGAGCTGAGGAGCTCATGTTGAAATATTTTACATAAATGTTGGAACTATTTTCCTCCACATAGAGGTGGAGATGAAGACAAATATGAGCACTACACTTGAACTAAGTCTGACAACATCCAGGTTTTCAGAAATTTCAATAAATATTTAAAAAAAACAAACCTACCAGACCCAAGCTTCATCACTTCATCTTTGTCGGATTCAGGTCTCGAGAAAAGCAGCAGTTCTAGGGCTTTGTATCACTGCTAAAACACTGGAACAGTTCATTTTGCAAGTTGACAATTTGATTTAAAATCATTTTAAAATCATTTTTTTAATCTATTAGAAAAAACCCCAAATTCTCTTAAAGCTAAAGAAAAAAGTGGAACTTTCATTGTTAAATTACATTAAAAACTAACTGAAAGCTGTTTTATTTCTTATAAAAACACAGAAAATCCATTTAAGTGAATATCTATTCATAGATTTGACGAATCAGGTTTTGTTTTATATACATTTTTGTTTTTTATGTAACCCAGCCCTAATTCATTCCCTTAAATATTAGATTCTCTATCCTTGTTTGGGACAGAAGCAGCTATAATACCGTGTCTTCTGTTTCGAGCAATTAAAATTTCTTTCGTCCAAAACAAAACAGAGAACAGCAACTCCTCCTCCAGTTACTAAAGTCAGCACAGAAACTGTCGTACACCATGCTAATGTTAGCTTAACAATCACTAAACTGATCCATGTGACCTCCTTTGACCCCAAGACAAACACTGGACTGAAGCCAAACATAAATCTGAACTTTCTGTTTCATTTAATTGGTTGAATTTTCAGTTTTCTGGGGGTACTAAATCGTTTTTGTCCAGAAACTTGTCCCGTTTTTCCGATTCTTCTGGAACTTTAGGTTCTTGTTGGACGTGAGTTGCGGTCAAACAGATTTTCTTTGGCTCCTGTCAGGCACGCTCGGGCCAACCCTCTGAGATTTATAGATTGGTGAGGACCCCAAAGGCCGTCCTACAGTCACAAGCTGATTTACAACACCAAAGGAAAAAAGATGAGCTTCAAGCGAACATTTAAGAGTTTTGTTCGTGAAGCTTTTTTCTTTTTTTTCTAAATTCCTGTTTTATTTGCTTTTGAAGAAGTGATCGTCAATCTGGTTGACTTCTGGAAACCCTCTTATCTTTGTCTTTTTTTTCCTCTCCCCAGGTCAACGAGTTAAGTAATGTGCCTGTACCAGTTATGTTGATGCCAGACGACTTTAAAGCTTACAGTAAGATCAAAGTGGACAACCACCTATTTAACAAGTACGTACAGCCTTTAATTGTTTTGTTGAGCATGTGGTGAATGTAGAAATGCCCTCATCAATCAGAATGAAGCCATTTTCCCCACGATCGACTCCGGATGAGCCGACTAAACACGCGACAGAACCTGAAGGAAACAGCAGGAAGATGATGGATTGACCTAGTTTTAGGTCATTAAAAAGAATGTGCTCGATAAAGGGAGAGAAATAGAGAGGCAAAAAAACAAAACAATCCTTCAAATAACAAATAAAAAAAAAGTTTTAGGGAAAAACTTTGAAAGAAAAACATATATTTTTTTTGTTTTAAAGAGTTGGTGTTATTTCTGTGCCCTGCAGCACAATTAAAGTTCCAAACACTTCTATTTTGAAGGGAATTATGACGAGATACAAAACAGGGGACATTTTCCAAAAAACAATTATCAGAACTGGCCAAGAACACAAGAGTGAACGTGTTTATTGATATTTTGAAGTCAAACTCCTCTAAGTGGACATGGGGTCCCATTATCAATTTTTGGTATGACCCAACTGTGAATTTGAACCTACAGTTTTCCAGTCTAAGCTCCCAAAAGGGAGGCGACTGTCTCCTGTCATCTTCATTATCGTTCAGCAGAATCCCTGCTTGCCAACGATTTCTGTTTCTGTTTATTTTTTCCAGCTCATTTTCATGAACAAATATCTGAATATCTGTGTTCTCACTCTGATTCTCTGCCTTCGTTGTCTTAGAGAGAACCTGCCGAGTCGCTTCAAGTTCAAAGAGTACTGTCCCATGGTGTTCAGGAACCTGAGGGAGCGGTTCGGCATCGACGACCAGGATTACCAGGTGAAAAACTAACCCTTCTGAAACGTAGTGCTTTTGAAATCTCTGGATTACCAATGGACGTGTTTTATTTCCTGTAATTCGGCAGAACTCTCTGACCAGAAGCGCCCCGCTCAACAGCGACTCCCAGGGTCGCTTCGGTAACCGCTTCCTGTGCAGCTACGACCATCGCTTCGTAATCAAAACCATTTCCAGCGAAGACATCGCCGAGATGCACAGCATTCTGAAGAAATATCACCAGGTACCGGCCACCCGCCATGGTGTAGGGATAAGGCTGTGTAACTTCCTCACCCGAATCTTTCCCCTCAGCACTGATGTTTAAGGGCTGAGAGGAAGAGGAGAATAGAATAAATGGAAGTCAATCAGCTTCTGGGTCACCACTTAAACAAAATACAGGATATTTGAAGAAATATGTGACATAACCAGGACAAAAATGACATCTGCTGCTTTATCCAAAAGTGAATTGGTCTCTCCCACAAATGTAGTAGTTTGGGTTCACCCACATAATTCATCGGGTTTTGTGATGAAACTCAACTTTTCAGGTTTTCCTTTCACACCTGAGACGATTAGAAAAGAACCACAGGTTCCAAACCATCTCAGACAAACCCAAATACTTCTGTTTCCTGCTCTTTTGGGGGCGCCTGTTCCCCAAACGAGCTTTGACCGAGCCAGCAACTAAACAGGTTTTACCGTCAGATTTACCTAGCAGACATTTCAAAACTATATCATTGACTGTATATGAGAAATGGACTGAGTGACCCCTTTCCCTTCATGTTCCAAACATGAAGTATCTGCTTGCTCCATGAATCCAAAATCCCATAGACTTATAAAGAAAAATAAACAGCTATTACTCAGTCATTCTATGTATCAAAATAATCATTCTTACTCTGCTACCTTTTTTTTAACATGTTCTTGATAATCCTGATTTTTTTTAAAAACATATTTGCTGTAGTTGAAATTATTGAAGTTATAAACTGGCCAATCAGATGCCCCAGAAAAGGAGGTGTTCTCACGTCAAACGTTTAAAATGTTTGTTTGACAAATTTTGTGTAGTAGTGTCAAGTGGTCGGGGTGTGGACTTCCAACAAGCTCACTCCAGAGTAGCAACAGTTGCCATAGAAACGATGGCTCAGACCGACTTGGACCAATTACTGCTTACTGAAGTTATCTGGCTCCAACATGGCGGCGTCTGTAAGGAAAAAAAGAAAAGGTTTCTAAATTGACCTCACTTTACTGGAGCAGAAAGGTAACATTTTTATGTGTGATGTCACACTCACTCGGTCCAGTTCTTCAATACAGTCGATGGTTTTTACTGTTGCTTTTGCTTTTTTTCTACACTTTTTTTTCTTTTGGGTCGATTTCTCTCTCTCTGGTTTCTGGATTGAGTGTTTGCTTTCATACCAGTGAACCGTTCCAGAGTTCAAATATGTTTTCACACCTGCTGAACAAATAAGACAAATTATGAAAAATCCTGCAGCCAAATATCACACACAGATTTTCTGTTTTAGTGGTTTCTGTCAGACAGAAGCTCACCTGCCTCAACTCTGGACTTTGAGGTGCCACAGGGCTCCATTTTTATACCCCTTTCATTTCCCTTGACGTTTTCAACTTTTCAGATGAATCTGAAATCCTCTGTGAATCCAAAATGTAATTAAAGCTGGATTGTTTTAAAGTTGCATCAAAGAGATGCTTTAAGACACATCAACTCGTTTAATTAAAATTCTGACTCAGACTCCCTTTAGCTTCAAAGAGCCAAAGTATCATCAACGTTTATCAGAGTTTTTTTTAAAGTTATGTGAAAACCTGATAACCACAGTTTTTCCTTTTAATCCTTTTTAATCCCTGCTCTGTTTTGGTTTTTCATCTGTTTGTTCCGTCATTTAAAAAACATCTTTTTAAGTCGCTCAGACCCAGAAGATAAGGTTGTTATTTCTGCATAAATGCAGCTCTGCAGAAATGAACTTCTAACGAATGTCCATTTCCTCCCACACCAATCGCTGCCCCCTCCCTGTTTCCAGTTTATCGTGGAGTGTCATGGCAACACGCTGCTGCCTCAGTTCCTGGGCATGTACAGGCTAACCGTGGACGGCGTGGAGACGTACATGGTGGTGACCCGGAATGTATTCAGCCATCGGCTCACTGTGCACCGCAAGTACGACCTGAAGGTAGGAGATATCTCTATAAAGACATAACTGGGCTCTTTTAGTCTTCATTATTACTGATAATTTTCCCCTAGAGTCTATAGTTTGGTTTTCGTCTTTAAAATATTGCTCTATTGAAACTTTCAGCTTTAAAATCAGCTCAATTCTATTCCACCTACAACTGCCATTTTTAGCAACTCTTCTGGTTTTTGTGTTTTTAAATGTGCCCCTCAAATTCTAACAATGATTGTCTTATAGGAAACAATCATTAGAATCAGCATTGTTGGTTAATCTTTTTTCTGTTCTAAAAGCCAAACAGAAAAGGAAATTCTTCAAAAATCTTCATTAACCCCTAAATGTCCTGAAAAAACCATCAGCCTACCAAAGTTTAAAGAAAGTCATTTCCTCTTATCATGAAGTTAACGTAGTAAACACAAAATACATAATTTATGCGTGATAGTGTGATGCTGCAAGAGAATTCTGTAACACATTTTTGTGAATTAACATTAGTCTTTACACGGTTACATTTTGGAGAGCTTGTTCAGAATGAGCCGTGGTTGCTATGGGGAATTTTAATTTTTAGTCTATGTAACAAACACAAAAACAAAAACAGACGTTCATCTGACACAGACATTAAAAAAGTTGTATGGTTGTTATGGATCAAGACATTCTGTGCCAAAATACAAGCATTTCTGTCCCGTCATTCCACATTTCTGTCCCGTCATTCCACAGTGAACTCTTGTTTGATGTCAGATAGATGGAAGGGGGCGTGGCTTAAGCCATCAAACCTGCAGCTGCTGCTTTGGGTCTCTGTTTAAAAAAACATGTAGGCCCTTTAAAAACTATTCATGTTTTTTTAAAAACACTTGCAATTTAATAATTAAAAAAAAAGCCCCTCATTGGTTTCTGCCTTTTGTCCTTTCAAAATAAAACTCCTCTGCACTCTGACAGTTCAAACCCATTCTGCACCAGAGGCCGCTTTTACCTCTTTGTTTTCCATCTTTCAGGGATCGACCGTCTCCAGGGAGGCCAGCGACAAGGAGAAGGTGGGTCTTATTTCCGTGCACCGACAACTGCTGACACCCCGGGACAGAAATAAAAACACCCCCATGTCTCTAACAAGTCAGCTCATCAAATGGCAGCTAAATTAGGCTGGAAGACGATGCGCTCTAATTGGAGTTTTTTTTCTTTTTTTATGTTTTAACTTTGAACTAGCTGCATCAAAAGACTCAGTTGTGTTGTTATGTTAAATCTTCTCTTTAGGCGAAAGAACTTCCCACTTTTAAAGACAATGACTTCCTGAATGAAGGCCAGAAGCTGCAGATCGGAGATGACAACAAGAAGTACTTTTTGGAGAAGTTAAAACGAGATGTAGAGGTGAGGAATCAAACCCACTTTGTATGTGTGTGTTTGTGTGCTGAATCTAAAAGCTGGGAATATTAAAAATAAATGGTAATTTTTTGCAATAGTCAAAGTTTTTCTAAAGATGTATTTTAATAATCTGTCAAATTTAAACAATAGTTCTTTTTAAAGTCCAAAGTTGTTGAACATCATTAAGTTACATAAAGATGTGAAAAGTCTGCAAGAAGGAAAATCCAAAAATATCAAAGAGGAAGTCGACATTTAAGCCGAGTTCCCATCAACACCCGCGCTGACGGAGTTTCCTGTTTTTCCTTTGTGATCGGTTCTAAAACTCATATCTGTTATGCATTTTTTTTTAAATGTCAAAATGTTTTCTTGCCCTTTAGTCAGATTTTAGCTTTTTTTGGTTGTCGGGGTTACACGTGTGTGGGCGGAGTCTTTTAGGTTTGCGGAAATCCCTGATACATGTATATTTTGCATTCAGTTCTTGGCCACCCTAAAGATCATGGACTACAGTCTGCTGGTGGGGATCCACGACGTGGAGCGGGCCGAGCAGGAGGAAATGGACGTGGAAGGAGCGGGGGAGGAGGAGGAGTACGAGAACGACGGCATGGGCGGAGGCGTGCTGACGGGGTCCTTCGGCACGCCCCCCGACAGTCCGGGAAACCCCCTGAACTGCGGGGGGTTCTTTGGCCCCGGGGAGTTCGATCCCTCCGTGGACGTTTACGCAATCAAGAGCCGCGACGGTGAGCGCAGTGAGTCTGCACCGCCAAACCCCGCCCCCTCCATCTGGAAAGGAGGGGTTCCAGTGGATTTGCATTAAAGACTAGTTCTGGTTCCAGGTGCTGTGAAGAAGGAGGTTTACTTCATGGCGATCATCGACATCCTCACACACTACGACGCTAAGAAAAAAGCTGCACATGCTGCCAAAACTGTGAAACACGGGGTGAGTCTTTGCTGAAGAACTTTAGAAGATGTTTGATCTCATTTCACTAAACTGTAACACTACGCTCACACCAAACACTAATCATGCATCAAATTCGCTGCTTGACTCTTGTCTATGTCCGGGTTCATGAGATCATTCAGACTCTTCCTGTACGGGGAACTTCACAGTCGACCACAGGAGCCGTATCTGAATGAAGGCGCTTTCAGCGGTACTTCCATCTCTGTGACCCGGTTTGACAGCTTGCTGTCTCGCATTATTCAAATAAGAATAAAATGAGAAGACTGTTTTATTATTGTATCGATGCAAATAAGAAAAATATCTTGAAGTTCAGGAGAACGATTGACTTAACAATGAAACGGAACGCCAGTGACACATCAATCACTTTGGTGTGAACGAAGCCTAACACGAGGCTGTAGATTGTTACTGAAGTTTCTTGTGTAGCGTTCCTTGAAGTGGCTAGCGTTTGTTGTTCTATGTGTGGTTAGCGCTCCGTGTGGGTGGCTAGCACTGTGAATTGAGATCAAGGATTCAAAGATCAAACCATAAATCTTTAATATATTATGTTTGAATGGTTGCTTTATGTATGTCTTCGGATGAATGAAAATTAAAATGATGTATTTAAACGTAATCATTTATACCTTTATCTAGAACAAGAGATCAGAATAAACTTAACGTCACGTAGAGATTATTGAACATAAAAAAGCTAATTGTCCCTTTTAACAATTTACCACTTAAAAGTTTCTCTGTCAACTTCTTTGCTGACTTCAGCAGAAAACAAACATAAACATCACTGCAGTTTTCTACCATTTTAGAACAAATGCTGAAAATGTCCCCCAAAGTTTTTCCATCCTCAAAGTTTCACCGACTACAGTTCCAGTAGATCAATGTCTAGAAACGAAGACACTTGAAAAAAAATCTAACCAAAAAAATGTCTTGTGGGATTAATTCATTATGATGTAATTAATTAAATTAATTTGTTTCAATGGCAAATATTTATTATTGAATGATTGCTGTGAAAACTAACAATTTGAGGTATTTTATTTAATTTTGTGACACTGTGATGCAGTAAAAGATCAAAATAACTTTAAAAAGTGGCTTTATTAAGGTTTTTTAATAACAGACCTCCAACTTTACGTTTACACCTCCAAGGAGGATTTCTTTTCAATCTCAAACAATTCTTAAGAAAAACATCAGACCCTAATTAAAAACTGCAAAAGACAGTAGGAACATTTTTCTGAGAAATCCAAAAAATACTGACCACATACTTCTTCTTCTTATTATTATTATTATTACCAGTTATTTTATAGTTTCATTTGACCTATTTGGTGAATTTGATCATTTTGAAGATTGAGATGAAGCAGAAGAGAAAGAGAAAAAAAAAAGCATCAGAAGGAGGAAATGAAACACGAGGACGTGACTTGAACTATATGGACTTTGTGTCTTTTAAAAAACAGAAATACTTGTTTCATCATGTTGACAAAAGTCGGCAAAAGACATAGACAGTGCATGCACTGCCACGTTTAAAAAAAAAAACGCTTTTTGTAAAACACAGTTTAAACAGGACTGAAGTTCTAATAATTAATTCAATATTCTTTTTTGTGAATGATCGTTGTATGAATGCCCTTCCAGATGTGCATTATCAGACATAAATGGACTTTAGGACCCGAGAGGTTAACGTGAAAAAGAAAAGTCTGTTATGAATTATTCCCGATCAACGCAAAAATTTTGATTGATATTAGGTGAACATTTAATAGACGTGTTCTGGTACGGCTTATCTAACATTCTAGCAGACAGTCACATGACGTCACAGAATTGATCTCCAGATTTTCATAGAATCCTTGGTTTTGTATGTATTATATTTTCTTTTATTCAAATTATGAACAATATTTAAAACAAAATCAGTTTCTCGTAATTCACTACAGTAAACTGAACTGCATTCTTTTTTTCTTATCTACAAAAAACACTTTATTTTGAAAAATTAGAACCTTCACCAACACTTTCCTTTGAAAATGTATTTACTTCCTGTATTTACATACATTTACTCTGCAATCTGAGAGCAGTAGCCAGATATCCTGAAGTGTATTTTTTACTGTACTACACTTATAAATATTGCCAAAAATTGACTTCAGACGTCAGATATGTTTATACTCAAATTTCAGGAACTGATTGTAAATATCTGGTATTTGGATCCTCGTTACAGCCCAGTATAAAACTTTCAGCCTCAAACTGAACCCAAAACGAATGAAACACTGAAACGTTTGGCCACAAAAACACTGACTTCGTTTTGAGTGTAGTGTTGAATTTGAAATGGTGATGTGTTTTAAGCCGCCTCTGCTTATGGCCAGTTTCTATAGTTTTATGTTCCTGGTGCAAGAAAGTCTCCATGGAAACCGATAACGAGCCTCTATTAAAAAAAGCTGAGATTCTGGGGTGGTTCTGGGGTTCTCCTTATCCTCGCTGATTTTTGCTTGCAAATAAACCTCAAATGAATAAGAAAGTAAACAATATTAAAAAAAAAAAAAATCACATATTTTTTTGTCTACATATTAATCGATTTTCAGACAGAGAAACTTACAAAAATAGCCACAAGCCAACTAAAAATCATCAAAATATTTACTGTATACCTGCTAAAAATACGTAATGTATGACAACAGAAGGAAAAAAGCGAGAAATAACATAATAGAAACTCCAGTTATTAACTGAATTGTCAGTAAAAACCCAGTAAAGTCATCATAGAGAGGGCCCAATGTGTGAGATATAAAATCACAAATATTTTTTTCTTTTTTTGTGTCTTTTTAACAAGTTTTTCCGACAAGAAAATAAAAAAGAGCTTTATGTCAAAATAGGTTGTAGCTTTAGATTTAATGTATAGAAGTTCATTTTTTAAACAAAATTTTTGTTTTTGTTATTTAAAGTGTTTTTTTTTTATGCATTTATGTCTTTCTAAACTGACTATAAGGCTAACTTTGATCAGAAAAAGCATTTTCTCCCCGTTTTCTTCAAGGTTTTTTCAGCAAATCAAAATGTAAAGACTATAAGCCTCATGTTTTATAGAAAGTTGACAGATAGCGCTAACCACTACACCACAGGACAGCTCCATATGAACCCAAAATATCCTGAAATCACGATCATTTTTCTTTTTTTTGGATGCTTGGCTGATAAAAAAAAAAACAACAACAAATTGATGCCAAAATTGGCTGTAGGTTTTGATTTATTGTATAAATGTTCATTTTTCTAACTAATTTTTTAGTTTTTATTTATATTAAAGTTTTTTTTGTCACTCTTAATTGACTAAAATGATTAGAAAAACATTTTTTATCTGTTTTTTTTTAACAGAGTATAAATATTTTTTTCTGTTTAACCTTTAGCACCTGAGGGTGTGTTGGTGATGCTTAAAAACAAAATTCTTTAACATACAGTAACTTTCCAGTAGATTCTAAATCTAAATTCAATGGTTTTAATAAACAAATATATTCTCTGTTCTGTTTTCTCTCCAGGCGGGGGCTGAGATCTCCACGGTGAATCCGGAGCAGTACTCCAAACGGTTCTACGAGTTCATGTCCAATATCTTGTCTTAAACTCATCTTCCAGTCGTAGGTCTGCCTAACCCGTCAGTGTAGGTCCGTCTCCACCCCCCCCTCCTCAAACACAAACTTCCACGGCCATCTCCGACCCGGCGGGAGGGGTCCGTCACGCCTGTTACACTCCTCCTCCTGTCTCTCTCCTCGTTTTCTCGTCGCGCCGGCACGAAAACTGTCCCACTAATGCCTTGAAGGAGCTTCAGCACTTACCGGTCCGTGGGCGGAGTCTCTCCTGTTCACCTCGCCGTTTCGGTCGGGTTGCATGACTAAACTCCTCGACTGATTCTTTCAGAAAAAAAAAAGAAAACTTCCTTCTGTGACGAATTGGAACAAAAATCGAGTGCAGTCTGAAAATGCATGGCTGATGTGAACGCCAACATCCGACCCACAGAGCCCGGAGCGTCACCACCAAAACCACACAAAAAGAAAAACCAGAAAAAAATTGGTGTTTGAATGTTACGTTGCCATATTTGTTTTTGAATATTTTTCAAATTTTAACCGTGAGCTTGGTGAAGGTCAAAAAAAACAACCATCCACGTGAAAAAAGGGGAATTCTGCAGCGAGTTCTTGTTTTATTACCATAAGGATCATTTTTATATCTTGTTTACATTAATGTAGCAATTTTGTGTTTGTATACAGTATTGTTTTGTTACCGACAGACATTAGGAAAAAAGGTTACTTGAAAACGACTCATTGCATATTAAAGGGAGTTTTATCTTGCTTCTGGCACTGGTTTGATTTCTGTGAATCCGTGGCGATCTTTGAAAGCAACGACGACGGAAGTTTGATGACCTTTACTTCATTCTCGATTGTTCAATCATCCGAAAAGATCAGGAAGTCATTCTGATTAATCTAAAAACAACTCTCAAAAAAACCTGTTGAAGTCAGAACCACCAAATCAAAGCATTTAGACCTGGGTCTTCAACCTGAGGCTCTTTGACCCCTCTATTGTGACTCTCTGGTTGAAAAAAATTCAAATGTTTTACATTTCAAAAAGTAGCCTTTTTCTGACTGTGAGGCACCTTAATCAAAGGAAACAGTCAAAATGTATTCAAGTCATCCACAAACATTTGAAGAAAAGTATGTGTCACTCCACCAGGCTCCTGACTACGGTACCCACGATGCTCCAGCAATCAATCAAGCGCTACAACTGCATAGTCATACTAAAACATTTAGACTGAGCGCCGTGTTCCACTGAACTCGAGGTCAGTAAGCACAACCAGAATTCACACAAGCAGACCAGTTCAAGGGTTTCAATTGTCTAATGGTCTGAAAAACACAGTAAGGGTCAGTAATAAGCTCTGAATTATTTCTACATATGAATTTCCACCAAAAACTATAAAATAAATTGTATATAGTCTTTTTTTAATTTACTGCTGACATTAAACTACTCAATATATTTGCAGCATTGAGATGATCCTGTCTTTTATTTTGAAAGAGAGTCATGTCAAACCTATAACCGATTTCATATTTAGAAAAAATGCCATTATTCTTGTAACGTTTTTTTATTCATACACCAAAACAATTATTTTTTATCATAAAAGTAAAAATAAATCTATAAGAGGGTCTTATTTTTGTAAGACTTTTTGGACTCCCTTGTGCTGGTGAGAGATCGACCCGATTGGCCCTATTAAATATAAAATGTGCAGGCCTGTGATTTAGACCATTAAAGGTTTTTTTTATTTTTAAAGTGCTGTGCTTTTGCGATGTTGGAACAATCGAAAATACGACCGTTCAGCTCAGGAAACATTCATTAATGCTGCATGAATGTACAATAACTTTCTTCACCTAAAAAGAAAGAATAATGTATTAGCTCCATCTATTGGTAGACACTAGAATTACAGAGAAACTTTATTTCTATAATAAGGATTATCAATTATTTTTTTTCTAGCCTTTTAACACCAGAGCTCCAGTGTTTTATGTTCTTTGATTTACTATAACTTTTCAATTGTTGATCCTTGAAAATCTACTGGAATTACATTGATCATGTCGGCAATTGAAAGGTTATAGTATGTTAAAGATTTTGTGTTTAATCCTCAGGTGTTAAATGGTGAAAGTCCACTCCAGTCATCTTTAGATTGTGTTCCCAGTGGTCTTTTAATTGTAAATAATGCTGATTTTAGTTTCTGCAGAGTGATAGTTCATCAGAAATTTGCCTCAAGGTTGTGGGCGGGACTGTTGGGCCAAAGCAGTCCCGCCCCCCCTTTTCCCTCCCTGTTGTTGACGATAATTTGAACAAAGAAATACAATTTTGAGCTTAATTTTCTGTATAGATATCCTCAAAAAATGCTTCAAAAACATGTTAAAAACACATTTTTTACTGGAGTGGGTCTTCATACTGAATGTAAAAAAAAAGAAAATTTACACAAATATGAACTGAAATTAAAAAATTCTAAAAAAGCAACTGCATCCTAACCAGCCAGCACAAAAATATTTGTGAAAGCTGTCAGTGGTTATACTTTTCTTTGCAGAATAGTGTGAAATCACTGTCACGTTAAAGTCCAAACTTTGACTAGAACTCTCCAGAACTTCCACTTTGGCCTGTTTGGACTATTGTTCTGCAGAAACCCAAGTGAGCTCATGAAGTCACAGAGAAAATCCTGTAAGAAAACAGAATTTTTGGATCGTTGCCTAGCTCCATATTATCACACTGCCCCCACCGTGTCTTACGGTTAAGATGATCTCATTCTGAAAGTCAGTCTGTTCAAATATGAGTGTAGCCTGTGGTGTTTACGGTGAACAACCCAGGAGGGGCGGCTTCTTTTTCTACAGTTCACTTGCACACCAACAGTTGGAGGAGGTTTGGTGTGAAATGTTAAAGGGGGGCAAATCTTGCTCCAGGCTTTTTCTTTCACTGCTTTGTTCTGACATTAGAGACTTTGTGTCAAAAAAGGAAATCCGACACAAAGCGCTATTATTAATTTGTCGTCCGTGATCAATTTTCAAATGGCTGGTACATCTGTGAATGAAAAAGGGATGACATCCATGCGTCTCTACTAAATCAGAGTCTCTGGTCAAAATTCAGCCTCTAACATGTATTTTATACGTAGAAATTTGCATTTCACTTTTCAAAGAAATTTTGTATTCTGTGAGAACCTGTTTGAAGTACTTTTCATGAATTGGTCGTCCTTCAGTCGAGCTTTTCACTCAGAAATGAGGCTAAAGTTATGTAAGCGTGGAACGTTTGAATAATTCATGTCGGTAGGAAAAGACTGTATAAAATAAATCCCTCTCTTGTTTTTGAAATGGAGAAACTATTAAAACTTTCCTTTATTAGATTACTTTCTCCAGTCGATCAACATTTAAGATTAATTTAGAATTTAATGATTTTAATAGAAATTGTATTAATGAAAGCATGATTGATTCCAGAAGAGGAAAGTTCTGGTTTAAACCCAAACACATTTCAGGACCATTATTGTAGATTTGAAAGTGATGTCCATCTTTGAGTCTTTAAATGCTGAAGAAGCTCCACCCACCCCATCAGGAGATGACAGACCCCGCCCATCAGATTTCCATTCAGAATCTCAGACGTCTTTCCTGCTTTAAAGCTGTTCTTTTATTGAACCACATCAGTAAGAAATCAAACAGTACAGGTATTTTTTTTTTTATTATCTTTTTACAAAAAGTAAGAGCGGGTGCAGAAACTAATCCATCCTGGCTTTCAGGGTTCGTGTGGTGATCTTGTCTTTCTCTCTGTCAAGAAGAAAAGAAAATCAGTGAAGAACTGCTACAGAAACAACCTTCGTTACAGCACAAATACAGATTATCATTGTCTGGATTGCATAATCCAGGCTTTGGCTGGGGTAGATTGGTTAAATAAATTGCCCTTTAAAATTGTTTGTTCATCAAGTTTGAAAGCAGCATTAGTGTGATGCGTTTGAGGTCAACGGAAAATCCAACGACATCAAATCTCTTGAGTTTATCAAGCAGGTAAACATGGAGATCTGCAGGTTAACATTAAATATTCATCTAAACCATAACAAATACAACAAAACTGTTTTGGGCCACACATTTAGAATTTTTAAGAGACTTTGGTGTATCACAACTTTCAAAAAATGTGACTGAACAGAACTGAAGCAAAGCGTTTAACCCTTTCAGCCTGAATTTATTTACAGCTATGAAAAAAGTTTTTGCTTTCATGCTGATGCTAAATGAAGATAATTTTGAAGAAGTGGTTGGATACATATTTGCATCATTGATGTTAAAGAAAAGTTAATTATCTGGACTTTTCTTGACTTTAGAAAACTAGTTTGATCTTTAGGTTTCCATAGTGGGCTTTATTTGCATAAATATCAAACACATTTTTATTTCATTTTCAATAAATTGATTTAATGTAATATTAGTTTGTAAAATTTCATTAGCAAATTTGTTTAGTTTGGTAAAGGAAACATTAATAACTTAAAGTGTCTATCATATTGGGATTCTTAAGTAAATTGACAGGAAATTACAAAATAATTTATTGGTTTGATGAATCCATATTTGATTTATTTCAGTTTTTTAAGGCATCATCATCTTCAAAGCCCAGTTCTAGTGGCTGCACCTCAGTTTACTATAATCAGACAGAAAAGTTTAAGCTCAACTTCCGAGCATCAGCTCCACTGTTGACAATCTATCCACAACCGTAAATATTCAACCATTTCAGCAATCAACGTTATTCCTGCGAATTCTGAAGCGGACATAAGCAGTCTTGTGCTGATATGCCATTTTGCGTTAGTAATCTGTTGCAAATCAATGCAAAGCCGATATGAAAACGGCATTTCTCTGTGTCAGAATCAGCAGATTCACATCATCAAGTAAAGATCAAATCATGTAATTTAGGAAACATCAACTGTGTTATTTTGAATGAAATGAAGATTTGCTCCCTCTAGTGGTTAATTTAAATAACTTTCCTGGTTGGCTCTCACTCATGGTGGAGGTTTGGTGAACACTCAGAGTGGACATGTTTGCGTTGAACTTACATGACGTGAACGACAACGCCCATTCCAGACACCGCGTCTCTGTCGACGGCGTTCAGCATCGCCTGGGAGATGGTTTCAAACAGATCCTCTGGTTCCTGCGGGGAGAAGCCCAGAAACATTTCCCATCAGCCCACTAAAAACACAGCTGATCATTTGGTAAAAATCAAAGTTTGCGAGATTAATGAGTTAGGAGATTTAAACTAGAGGAGAACAGAGGAAAACAAAGAAAAACTGGATACAAAAATAAAAAATATTTAATTCAAACTATGCATATTTTTAATGTAAATCCTCTAAATAAAACAATACAATAAAGTTATTCGAACAGGCTCAAACAGGGATTATACCATATAAATACTAATATAGAAACATAAGACTAAAATGGTTTAAGAGAAAGGTAGATTACAAACTATAAATGCCAGATTGACGGGATAAAACATCTGAAAATGAGTAATATAATGCTACCTTAATTACTTTATTAGGTTTCACGTCAATTAAAGTAGTTAAAAGTAATAATTTAGAGTATTTGAGAACCTGTGGTTCCACCTGTACCTTACAGAATGTTTACCAAAAAAATAGTTTATTTCTTTGTAAAAACCCAATGAATGAAAGCAGGTGTGTGTGTTTGAAACTAAAGGCTTTTTTCACTCAAACACATTCTGTCCATCTCATCTGCGCCCCCTGGTGGAGCTAGAAACCCGTTCTCTTCATCCCAACTCTTCCTCACTGCCTGAACACCCTCTGCTCTGGTGAAAGTTTTTACTTCTTAAAAAGGTTCAGTCTTCATATTCCTTTATTATATTTGGGGATTTTTCACAGCGATGTGGAACAAATTAAATGTTTCAACAAAACGGTTGTTTAGTAATAGCTTAGTAGATGTTCGTAAACAACATTCTTCTCCAGAACCTCGTTCATCAGTTCCAGAAATCCTCTGAATTTGTTAAATTATAATAGTAAAAATAAACTAGGGAATAATAAATATTTAAATAAAGATGCAGAATACCAACCATGTCGGGCTCCCACAGAGACTCGCACATGCCGTACATCTGCTCCGAGCATGTGCCGCTCACCACGAAGTCCTCGGTCACCATGGGGCAGCCGATCAGATCCAGAGAGCAGATGAATGGCTCAAAGTTTTTGGGATCGAGTCCAGCAATCACCGGCTCAATGTAGTATGGTCCAAACCTGAGGAAAGCGAAGCGTTAAAAGCCAACTGCTGTTGACGCCACACGCAGCGAGGTCACACGAAGCTCACCTCCTCTCGTACAGCAGGTTGGACACCATACTCATGAAGGTTTTGGGTTTGATCTGGCGTCCCTCCTTCAGCTCGTACAGGTTCAGTCTGAACTTTAGCCTCTGAGCTCTAAACACAAACCTCAGTCAGAATCATGCTAACAGAAAAAAACCAAAAGTTCTTCCTGTAGAAGAAGACGCTCACACTGTCTGAACATCCGTTGCCAAACCGGCCAGCCCGATGTACAGCCGCTCCCCCATGGGGAAGATCTTCTGGAAGTCTGTGGTGACCATCTGAGCCTGGATGCCGAACCTGCGGTCCGCTGCGATCGCCACACAGTTCTTCCCCCGCATGGCCATGACGGCCCCCCCGTTATACGACATTATAGACTGGAAAAGGAAAAAACTGAGGTTCAGAGGAGAGCTGCTAAAGAGAACCGTTCTGTTTTACAAACCTGTTTGAAAGAGTCAGGGATCAGTTCCCAAAAAAATGTATTAAAATCAGAGCAAAGAATTTAAACTTGAAAGGGTTTGCCCTCATTATTTCTATTGCTTTATTTTGTAACACTTCTTCTTTTTTCTTTTTATGACGACATGAATCAAAAAGTCTTCTAGATCACCAACATCAGCATCCAGAATGTAATATTCATACATTAAATTGAAAAAATAAACACAATTTTTTTCTAAATAACAGAGACCATGAAAATACTTGACTAATTGGTCAATAATTATTTAATATTTAGTAGCAGCTGTACTTTATAAAAAGAAAAGGTAAAATTTGCGTAAAAATGCCAATAACTATGAACATTTTAAAACCGTCAGACCTTAAGGTGTTATATATTCAAATTACAAGATGCAATAATTTATTAATTAAGATTAATATATATTCCTTAAACTTAACATTAGGATATTATACTATTTTCTTAATGAAAGAGAAACAAAATAGACAGCGGGATTTGAACCATTGACCCAAAGTCCATCAATCTACGGTATTTCAAATCAATGAAGATCTTAGGTTTTTTTTTTGTATTTTTTTTATTTAGGTTTTCTATTTTTTTAAATCCGGGTTTGACACACCAGACACAGCAAGATTCGGAATAAACCGATCATGTGACCGGAAAAGTTTCTGTAGGTTAAACTAAAAGTTGCCCCGTAATCACTGTATTTATCAAGTAGAAAATGACAGTAAAAAAAAAAAAAACCAGCTTTTCCTGATACAAGACAACAAAAAAACCCCCCAAGAAATCGTGTAGGAAAAAAAAGGTTAATTACATATATACATAGGCTGAATATAAACAAAAATACATTATCAAAATCCTCAGCTGCGACAATACAACTGTAAACTATGTTCGGTAAAACTTGTTAGCGTCAGTGATGCTAACTCATCCCAAACGCAACTAGCTAACCGGTTTCTAAGTTTTATGGATAAATCCCGTTAATTAACTTACTTTAACAAAAATAAAACGTGATTATTTAGTATTTTGCTTAATTGTGGTCTTACTGAAAATGTATAAAACACAATTGTTCCTTTATAAAATAAAGTGCAAATTGGTTTCAGTTTAACATGTTAGCCTAGCTATGCAAGTTAGCGGAGATAAATTTAGGGGGAACAAATCTAAAAACGAAATAAATCAGAACATGCAGCTGTGCTGTAGAGTTATCTTACCATGTTGAAAGTTTGTCGTTGTTTTCTGTTGGTATATGGACAAATCTTCTTAAATTTCCCTGCCGCTAGCTATACAGTGACTACACGATTTAGAAACAACGAGTCAGGCAAACCTTCATCGGTTACGTCACTGAATATTATTTAATGTGATTGGTTCTGGCGAATCCGAGCATAGTTTGGTTGAAGTGCGTTTAAAGTGAAAGGACGAATGTAGATCTGTTAGAATTAATGATGAATAAATGTCTCTTTTCATTAGATTGTTGCACATAAAAAAACGTAAAAAGAACATATAAAAGAAACTTAAGGAGATGAAAGGGGAAACGTTAAATTGTATTTATTTTTAATTTACAAAAATATATATATATATTTTTTACAAATCCCCCTATGTTTCTGTAAAAATACAAATGCCATTTGCAAATGTTTAAATGTGATAAAAAAATTATTTTAATGCAAACATTTTTTTAATATGTCTTTATATAAAAGCTTAGCTGCTGACTTCAAAATAACTCCTACACGGAGGTGCACATTTATTTCTGAACAATTTCTCATAAACCTCAATATATTCACTGTCTTTCAGATTTAGCCTTTAGAATACAGCAAATATGAGACATCGAATATCATTTATTTTAAATGTAAGAATTAAATAAAGTCAATTATCATTTTAAAATAACATAAATAGATTATTTATTCAACGATAAAAAGCAAATAACATTAGTGCAGGTCAATTATTTCCATAAATCATAGAAGAACTTCAGTAATGCTTTTTTTTTTTTAAATGTCATTCATTTCATTCACAAACATTCAATTTAGAAGTGCATTATAGAGTCTTTACTTTTTTTCTTATTTTTTTCACACCAAAAATATACTTATGAATAATCTTTTTCTGTTATTTCTTTCCCTTCTTACGTAGAAATACATTCTTTTACAAGTTTTTAGGTGGAATATTTTTTTACTAATAAAATAGGTATAATCTTTTCATATATAGTTGTAAGTGAAGCACTCAAACAGGTTACATAAATCTCTTCTGTTTTCAAACTATTTGATGTTCAGATTTAAAAAAGTTCCCATTAGTAAAACATTTGTCAAGTTCTGCTTTACATTTTGATTACGTATCTTCTGTATATTTGTGTGGATGCTCCAGCTAAGACCAAAGTTAACAAATTTTAAGTTAAAATCACAACTGGTTAAATATAAGATTTTTGTCTCCTCATTTTTTGAGCTTGTACATATTTCTTTTAGTTAAACTGCAGAGGAAATTTGCTGAAAGTTTTGATTGTGAATTAGTTTGAGCGCAGAAAAATTTCACTTTCTGCACCAAAGTTTGCTTTATTTTGAAGGAATCCATCTGGTCCACCCGAAGTCCAGTTCACCCTCAAGTGAGGAGTGTGAAAGTGAAAAATAGTTAAAATGTATAAAAGGTTTTTACACCTTCCAGGTTTTTTTTGGTACCGAGATCCTCACAAACTTTCCATCTTTTCTGCACGTCCTTCACATTCATGACTGAACCTCCTGAGATCAGAAACTTTTCACACAAAAACACAAATTCAGATCAGCAGTTTTTAAAACATCTTTTACTTTGATGGGACTTTTATAACATAAGAAAACTAAAACTTAAACTGTACACAACTATAGCAGGGGCTCAAAGAAAGAGTTTACAGAGTGCTTTTCAAAATAAAAGCCTCATCTCTTCATGAAGTTGTCCAGAGAGGCTGGAGTCCTCTGGATGGAGTGAATGTTCCGCTTCACTCGATCTTCCAGTGACGAGCTGGCGGCGCTCTCCAGCTTCATGTTACTGCAAAAAAAGAGTGGGAAAAAAATGAATGTGAGCAGACGGAGGAGGAAGTAGACCAGAAAAACATAAAAAAAAGCAAGAGTGTGAACTCACTGGATGAAACCGGTGTGCTGCTCGAGCTTCTGCTCGCGCTGTTTCTCCTGCTCCTCCTGCTTCTTATACCTCCTCACGTTGTTTTCGCGGTCCTCCTCGCGCTGCTTCGCCTCGTCCATCATGGCGCGTCTCTTCTTCTCCAGCTCCTCCGCCGACAGTTTCCTGCAGAATTAGCAGTTTTGTCAGTAGAGTTGGGGCCTGCAGCGGCGGGAGCGCTCTGATCTGCAGTAGCTCTCACTTGGACACGTGGACGGTGTGGCGGTGGAAGCGGTCTCTCTGTGGGCTCGCAGCCTTCTTGTCGCTTCTGTGTGACGGTGGTGCAAGCGAGCGGCCGTCCCTCCTCTGAGGAGATCTGGATCGACTTCGATCACGGCGCTCCGAGCGAACTGAGGTCTGGTGATGTCTGCCGCCAGGGAGCTGAGAGGAGAAGAAACATCACGAGAGCTTGAAACCTTTGTCTTTTTCCAAAGTGGTTGCAGTAGGAAAGTAGACAACAGGGGGCGCCAAAAGCCACAATTATAACCACGTCCTGTTAATCACAGGAGCTTGGACCAAACCAGAAGATTTGAAAATATTTAGAATAATTTTCTTCTCCATAATCATTTGTCAGAATTGGTTTAATCTTTTCTTTTGTTAAAAAAATAGTTTTACTTAAAAACAAACATGACTCAGCAGAAGTTATCCTGCTGCTTCAGATTAGAATGAACAGAAAATGTTTTTTAAATAAAATGTGACCTTTTTTTGTCAAATCGAAAGACTCACTTCAGTAACAATTCTCATTCAATTTTTACCCAATTTTTATTCAAACCGGCTCACTGATTTGTTTGCTGGTTTATTTTGTCCTGTTAAATTTCTTTCTGAAGACGTTTGTGTGAGCGTGCAAATATTTCTACACCTGTAAATCTATTTTTTCAGCCTCAAATCTTTGGTCTATGAGGATAAATTGATTTGGCAGAAGCACAAAATTCCAAAATCTATTTTTTTTTCCAAAAATGCAGAAACTTTGTTTGCAGATGCAAAACTTACTTACATGTATGGCCATAATGTTACAATTACTTAATATTTATGGAAGTTTTCTTAAACAAACTACAAATAAAATAAATAGAATTTGTGAAAAATGAACTTTTACAGGCAGACTGAGATGGTTTACACTTGTTGAGACAGTGATTGTGTCTGTAAAAGGATGCTGAGGTTGGAGCTACTAGGAAAGAAAATTAGAGCAGGAGCAAAAAGGAGATTTGTGGATGTAGAGGAGGAGGACGGTCCCAACTAGGGAGACATCGGCAGAATCATATGATTCCTCTGCACTGGTGTGGTTGCAGAGAGTCGCGCACAGGACGTCACGAACTCAAACAGCAGCTCTGACCTGCAGGCCGTATCCGGGCAGATGAGGAGCTCGGCTTCCAGGTTTGGAATCCTTTGACCTGAAAACAGGAGATGATGAGTTTTGTGGTTTCACAGTCAGAAGTCGTCACTCGTCTCTCTCTCTCTCTGTACTTTATTCTGTCGCTCTCATCATCTGAGCTCGAGCTTGAACTCCTCCTCTTATGCTTCTTTTCTTTCCTCCTCTCTCTGTCGCCTTTCTTCTCTTTCTTTTCCTTCTTCCTCTTCTTCTTTTTCTCCTTCTCAAGGTTTAGTCGCAGCTGTAAACAACCCCCCCCAAAAAAAACAGACTGTCAGTCTTTCACTTTCAGCTCCATCGAGCATAAGGACAGAGGAAGACTTTACCATTTCTTTGATTTTCTTCATCTTCACGGGATTGGTCAGAACCTCCCTCTTCTTGTCCTGCTCACGTTTCCTTTAACAGAGAAAAGAAAAGTTACTTTGTGGCTTTTGAGCAGACTGTCAGACCAAGCGGCCCCACTCACCGGATCTCAAACAGAGGGTCCTCCCTGATTTTGGCGGCCAGGTCCAGGCCGGAGGCGGGGGTGTTGGAGCTGAAGATAGAGCCGGGCAGGAGCCCCGTCTCCGCTGATGGTCCGCTCTCGGGTTCTGCGTACTGATCTGTGATCTGCTTATCGATGGGGCGCCCCAGCAGGTACTCGTCTCTGGAGATGTGTCCGGCCGGACCCTGGTACATCCAGTCCAGCCGGTCGTCCTTTTTCCTGACAGAGCAAAAGGAGGTCAGACTTGGTAACCCAAAAGCTTCTCCTGAAAACGTGCAAACACTCACTTGATGGCGCCCGCTTCCTCTGCGAATCTGGTTATCTCCTCTCGAGCTCGCTCCTCTTTCAGCTCCTTCTGCAGCTCCTCAATCTTCTTGCGCTCTGCTTCATATTTCTGCTCGGCTTTCCAAACCCGCTCGATGTTTTTCATAGTCTGGGGGTGCCAGCTCTTCTTCAGATTCTGGAGGAAAATTAGTTCAAACTTACTTCTTCGTCTTCAACAGGGTCTCCATTATTTTCCATTTATGTTCTTAAATGTGGGCAAAAATCTACATGTTTTGCTTTTTACCTTACACTGCCTTATCTGACATTTAAAAAATAATATGTTTAACCCTTGTTAACCCTCCTCTGGGGTCCATATGGCCCCACTTTTATATTGATGTATGATCCCTCCCATGACAAAGATGGATGGGATTTTATGTCTACCACAGACACCAGTGAAGATAAAAAAATTCTTGAAAAAAGCGCTCTGTCTTGTGGGGTCCAGGTGACCCCACTCCTAATGTAAACATACCAAGGATAGCACAAGCGTTACAGGATTTATATGGAAATCCATTTACATCTTTTAGCATCAAGCTATAACACTCCAGTAAGTCATTGATTTCATGAAATCTCCTGTATTTCAACCAATAAATGACTTTTATTCTGAAATTCAGTTCCGGTTTAACCTCTTAGTTGTACACAATATAAAATTATAATACATCACTTAATTTTCCAACTTTTATCTTTAGTAATGTTACAAAAATGCTTTACAGTTTTAAAATCTGAATTCTTTGTCAATTCACTTAACGGTAGATTTCATAAATTAATTTAACAAACTTCAGTTCAATCTGTGATCTCAGCATTATATTTGGGGGAAAAAAAGTTACCAATAAAAACAATTAATGTTCATTTAAAACATGAATTACAGATTTTGTTTGTTTTTTATGCTTTTGCTCTTCAATGTTCACTGTATATATTTTCCCGGTTTGATAGAAACAAATATTCGGATCCCTGATTGCACAGAAGTTCATTTTTGGATACGAGATCGACGTGAATTTGAACTGGAAGGTTGCAAAAAAAAAATTCGGTTTCATTACTGACAAGAAAATAATAACTGTATTGTCTCTAAACCTCCACAACAACACATTAATCAGTGCTGTTCGTTAATATGCTAGTCCAGGGCTGCTCATTCCTGGTCCTCAAGATCTACCACCCTGCCTGTTTTCCAGCTCTCCCTGTACTGCTTGCTGCTGATTACCTGGACCAGTGTGTGTCCTTTCAATCAGATTGTGGAGACATCTGACTGAGCAATCAGCAGGTGGCAGGACTTGGAGATCTGGAAAATAGTCAGGGTGGTAGATCTCGAGGACCAGGAATGAGCAGCCCTGTGCTAGTCCCTTTAAAAATATGAGTCTGTCAAATTTAGAAACAGAACGGCCAACGTTTAATGTAGACCAGAAGAATGTAATAATAACCCCCTAAAACGGTAGAAAACGACAAGGCGTCGAAGAAAATGGACACGATGTGATGTGTTCAGTGTACTTCCTGTTTTGAATGTCTCAACTTCCGGTTGCAATCGATGATAGATTCACGGACCCTTTAAAAGCTCAGAATTTTATTAATATTGAAGTACCGTGTACTGCAAACACCGAAAAACACGCGACACTGATATTTAGTCAATAAGGCATGATAATTAAACATATAGACTGAATTGAGCGGACCTCATGACCACTGCAGCCACGTTCTTTCCACTCTTTATAGAGTTTAGTTAAAACTACGTTAGAAACATATGGAGGTTTTTTTTTTTTTTTTAAACATGGCGGAATCTGGAATGCAAGTTTGTAGTTTTGCAGTTTTTATCTTTACGTTTTAATGTTTCAGGCTTGGAATGAAGATTTATGGATGCATGAGTGAATATGTATGCAGATTTGGAAAGGCACAGAGTTGGTTTAAAAGCTTTATGGTGATCAGTTCATCTATCCATAGGCCTATATCTATCTTCACCTTTGACCTTATTGATGTCTTAACTTTAACCTTCAGAGCTCTTCTATAGACACTACCCTCTGCGTTTACTGGGCATGGGGCAGGCACAAGCATGACACTGACATGTATTATATGTAAATATATATATATATATTATATATATATATATATATATTATAATATATATATATATATATAATATATATATATATATTGTATATAATATATATGTGTGTGTGTTTATATATGTGTCTCTCCTTACATTTTTTGTCTTTTATTTAATTTTATTTTATGTTGTTTTGCAATTTTTATGTCTTTAGTTAAATTTAATTGTGTCAGTATTCCCATATGTGGCCTTATGATCTACACTGCACAAGCTTCACTGTGAGTCTGCTCTAGGAAATTGGAGAGTGATGGAAGTTTGCCCCGTTCACTTCACATTTGTTTGAGAAGGCCTTAGAGAAGCCGTTTGGGCTCATCCCTCACTGAGTACCATGTGATGCATACTGAAGAGAGGATATTTATATTTTATATATTTTGCCTTATGCTGCTTATGTTATATGTATATTTTACATTTCTATATTTTTTATTACTATAATATTCATATGTTACTTTGTATTTTTTGTGAATATCCTCTCCTTTACACCAAAAAGATAATACCCTGGCTTATTTTGCTGTCAGTAAGTCAGAGATGTTTCCAATTCAGGGATGACTGATTTGGGAACCCCTGAATTTGATCTCAATACGAACATTTAGTGAAAATTAACCTCTTCATGTTGCAGTCCATGATACTAGACTGGAAATGGATGGTTTTCCCTCTTGGTGTTTGAGGAGACAATGATCTCCTGTTTTAATGGCTGCTGCATTGATCACTTCTTGATAAATTCTCCATTTGTTGGTTGATCAACGTTCCTTCTTTTCCCTTGTGGTCAATTTCCTCCACAGGAAAATCCCAGGATTCATCTGAGGACGTTATGTTTCTGAGTTGGCCTGAATGCACCTGGAAGAACTGGAGGAGGAATCTGTGGAGGAGGAGGTCTGGGAATATCTGATGAAACTGGCTCTGGATATGCAGAACATGGATAAATGGTATTTTGACCTTTTTGTTAGTTTTTTTTGTTTGTTTTACAATTGTTTTTCAAAATAAAATAATATAATACACATTATTGCTCATAAAATCAATGTTTCTATTAAGGAGAAAGTTGCTTAAAAGTTTTTATTATTCCATTTGATATATAACTTCTGGTATACATATGCAAAAATAGGATGTAAATAAACAACTTGGTTCTGTTTTTTTCTCACAAAATAAAGACAAGTCATACAAATCTGCAGTTTTATTTCTCTTTAATTGACAATCATAGATTAAATACAAGTTATTACACCTTTGTTTTTAATTTATTTATTACAGTTTCCACAGCTAAGGCACTTTCTGTAAAAACCAGTTTCAAAAGTTAACTGTAAAATGAAATATAATAAATCTATCTAAAAGAGCATCAACACATATTATTAATAATACTAGTCAATAAGCAGCAATTGACTAAAGTTTAAGCACAGTCTTCAATAGCTTCTATGTATAAATACAAACTGTCATCCTCCCAGAAAGTTTCCTAGTTTAGGGAAGTTTGTCTAACATCTGTGCTGAAGTTCACACTTCCTAACATCCCGCATGCTACTCCACTACTGATTATGCAATATTGATCATGGAAGTTTGAAGAGAAACCTTAAAATTAAAACTTATTTTCCTCATTTTTGTCTCCTCTTGTGGTGGGTACTTCTGATTCTGTCATTGTTTGTTCAGTTTTTAATCCATCTTTTCCAGAAGTGAGATTTAAAAATATATATAAAAAAAAACCTTATAACAGTAGTTTTACTGCACTGTAATATTAAGCAGATTTGTGATATATTTGCATTCTGAGTTCATCTCCTTCTTTTTGTTATCTTTTAAACAAAATCTGCTTATAAAGAGACAGAATTTTTGAAATGTAAATGAACTTATCAGAAAACTTATCAGAGGCTGTGGTAATTTTTTATGCGCTATTACGTTTTATTTTAGATAATATTTAAAGTAAAAGTGAGTCTAACTATCTTTGCTGTTCTGATTTTTGTCCACGAGGGGGCAGCAGATCTATAAACGACAGTTTTTTCAGCTGTTTTGAAAAGAGGAAAATGGGACAAAAAATTTTTTTATCCTCTTCCCAGCACATGAAGTAAAAAAAAAAAATTGTATTTATTACACTTTCTAATGCTTAAAGCTCAGAATCTTCTTTGAAGTTGTTCATGTTTTTGTCCAGTGAACTCACCCACTCCGATCATTTTTGGATGTACTTTTAAAGTGTCCCCAGTGGCCCTATAATCATGATTATGCATTAAAACATTTTTTTTTGCCAAATATTAAAAAATCTGTTGTTTTTTTGGACATAGTTTTTGCAGAGCAATAGTAGTTATTTAGAAATGTGCCTCTACATTGTGGGTGTGACCACTGGTGTGGAGCAACCCCCAGAGCTCTATGTTTACACTCTCCCGCTCGCTTACAGCCCGACTCATCCTTGACCTAACATTTCCGGCTCAATAAACAAAAAAGGGTGAGCAATATTGGAGCAATCTAGCCGTACAATTTTGGACAAGGAAAACAAAGACTTATATGGATCTATTCGTCGACAACTGGATGCATTTGAATGGGCGGAGTACGCTTGAGGCCTGCTTGTATTTTCTACACAAATACGCTCTTTTACTGATGCAATGTTTTTGCGTCTGCCCCTTAATTTACAACTTGAATAAAAAAAACAATACTCCAAAATGCAATTTTAAGCTTAAATTTCATTATGTATGTTCTCCATCATCAGAAAAATGCCACAAGAACAAATGTATAACAGCAAAAACATAATTTTCATCAGAGTGGGATTTAATTTGAACTTCTCCTGGAAAAACAAACTACATAGAAAAGAGACTAAATGCCAAAGTTTTTCTTAAAGTCGAATCTCAAAAGGATGACCAAAACTGGTCCTTATGAAGAATTAAATGGAAAATTTAAAGTTTTCCAAAAGGTTTTAAGGGCTGCTAGCAATTCTATTTAGCTAAGAAGTGCTAACTTACACCATTTTTAGTATCTCTAAACGGTGTATTAAAACAACCAGATCTAACAAAAACTAATTCATGATAAATATTTAGACAGCCGAGTTATCTTGAGATAAAAAGCTGTTAATTCCTACAAATTAACCAAGGTATTACAACAAACAAATGTGATTTTTGCTCTGAAACTGAGAGGTTGTGAATACAAATTCAGTCAGA
Source organism: Oryzias javanicus (assembly GCA_003999625.1). Lineage (NCBI taxonomy): Eukaryota > Metazoa > Chordata > Actinopteri > Beloniformes > Adrianichthyidae > Oryzias > Oryzias javanicus. Next base: position 27,654,947 of record CM012437.1, on the reverse strand, counting down.
TCATATCTAAAACTATAAAAAAATTATACAAAATTTTCCCCTGCTTGACATTTAGACTTGGGGAGGTTGGATTTTGGGGGAATTTTAACCACCAAACATAAGTGACCTTTAGCAAAACGTATGTTTTTGTTTATTTATTTATTTTTTTAGTGTAAGTACAGTAAGTATACTTAGACAATTTGTATGTAGTGTAGGAAGTATACTAAATGAAAACTTCAGACTAATTTGGTACATTTTAAATTTAAAGTATAGTATTTAAAAGGTAAATTTCAAGTATACTGCCTTGCTTTTACTATATACTAAGTATTCTGGTATTACGCTTAAATAGACTACTGATTGCTTAGGGAAGACTGTGATTGCACCTCTCTACTACCCGATGGGTGGATGTGAAGGTAAATTTCTCACACAGGTGTGGAAAACTAGTGTTTTTTGTGTTTCAGTTGTAAAATAAACACAAATAGGACAAATTGTTAATATTTCCACCCACAGACACCAACAGCAGCCATCTTAATCTACAAAAATGTCTTTGTTTGTCTAAGTTTACAGCATTCTTGCATAGTGACTGAAAAATAAACTGAGGGGGATGATGAAAATCTATGATACAAATCTTAAAATAATGATTTATGTTGTTTGCTGAATTTGTTGATGTTTTTTGTTAGCTTACTAATGCTAAACCATTCATTTTTTGTCAGCATTAACCTTTTTTTCTCTTCTCTTCAACCAAAAAAGACGATCAAATGACCCCACAATAAGACAGAAAATATACCATTTCAGTGTTTATGAAAGAAAAAATAACTGCACTGTCTGTAAAACTGGGTCAAAAATTATGTTTCTGTCATTGAAAAAGTTTTATTTTCAAACAAAACTTCATTAGTGTGAACTCTGTGCTGTAAACTCTTCACTTTATGAAGATAAAATAATTCAAATTGCATGCATTCATGGTGTCTTAAGACTTCCATAGCAAAGCTGTCACCAAACCAAAACAATTCACGGAAAAGGACAAAGTGGTGCTGAGAGAAACAGGATGAATCTCACCACTGGTGACTTTTTTTTTTTCGTATTACTGTCTGTTTTGATCCACTGTTGAGAGCAAAACATTGATGGAGTTGTTGTTTCCTGCTGTCTTCAACGTGTTCCGACAGAAACAAATTTCCCATCCAGGTCAGCTTCCACTTCTAGACGGCTCTTTGAGCGTTCAGGCTCAGCTTGTTGTGATTTGTCTTTCTCCTCTCTGAAGTAATGCGTTGCTTTGGTTTGCTCCGTCCTGAATACCTGTTCACATTGTGTCATTGTTTGACTGTCATCAAGTCCTTTCTGTGTGAAAATAAACACGCTTTTGGTGATCAGCTGTCACATTGTAGAAAACTCTATCTTATTATCATATTATATTACGTAATTGTGTTTCATTTGACTGAAAACAAACTCATATAAAGAAATGTTTATCATTTTTCCAGAACGGGTCTGTTTTTGTTGCAGGTCTGACGTGTTTCAGACCGGTCGCCATCTTGTTTGGCCTCCTCATGGTTGCAGCTCTCGCTTCAGCTCAGCAACCTTTGCGACCTTCTTCCCTAGAAGGACATCCTGTTTCCGCGAGCTCCAAACAGCCTCACCGTTACGCTTTTCTGTTTTTCACCTACTCTCTATTCTATTGCAATTCTACGCCACCTCTGTATCAGAGCGGGAAGCAGCCGGGGCGCCCGGAACTAAAGGAGGTGAAGTTAGCTGGCCTGGCCTGAGGGGTCTGCCTCACACTTCAGCTTCAGCGGGGGCTCTGCTCCGTCAGACGTGGACTGCGGGGGCGTGGCCCCGTCAAAGCCTTTCTCCGCTCCCCTCTCCGTTCACCCGCTCCTCGCCCTGTCCCGGTGGGGACTCGTGCGTGCGCATGTGCTTTGCAAGGTGATCATTGCGCATGAACACCCTGGGACACAGTGCGCAGCTGAACTTTTTAGCGCCGGTATGTGTCTGTAGATGGCGCTGTAGTTCATCCGAGCGTGTGAATCTTTTGCCGCAGAAGAGCCAGTTGCAGACGAAGGGCCGGTCGCCGCTGTGCCAGCGCAGGTGGGCCTTCAGGTGGGAGGTTTTGGCGTAGGCCTTGCCGCAGCCGGGGATGTGGCAGTTGTGCATGTGCTTCCTCCTGCTGTCATCCGGGCTCTGGCCCATCTGCTCTGCGTGGACGCAGTTGGGGCAGCGGCACACCGCTTGCCCGGCGCCCCTGGAGGAGGAACGGCGCTGCGGTTTAGGCCGATGTGACACCGAGGTCTCCGGAGGTTCTTCCAGGGAGAACGCCTCCTGCTGCAGCATATCGGAGGCCATCGGCTCCATCTTGAAGCCATCTTGTGGATAAAGGTGAGGCGAGTGCGACGCCGGGGCTAGCTGGGCTGGAGGCAGCGTGCACAGTTGTGGGTCGGACCCATAGGGCCCTAAAGAGGGCTGAAGCCCCATGGAGCTCCCTGGACTCACAGGAGGCAACCCTTGTGCAGTCTGCAGGTCAATCCAGCTCCCCGCTTGCACATCACGATGGAGGTCCCACCAGGAGGGAATGTTCATGTCTTCTGAGCTGCCACTAGGTGGTGCTGTCCTCAGCCACGGCTCGTACGGATGGGCCATGTGAGCAGCTGGTTTGTAAGCAGGACTGTAGATGAACGGAGGTCTTCTTAGGTAAAGCAGATGATCAGCACATGGCCGAATGAGCTTACATTAAAAAGATCTGCAAAAAGAAGCAAAAAATATTGTTAGCGGTTTTAGCTAGCCATGTCAAAAGTTCTTGAGAACTTTACATGAAATTGATGGCACGTTTCCACTGAGGGGTACATGGGATGTAAAGTAGGGAAAAAAAGTTATTTCAGTCAACAGCTTTACAATTTGTCCCACTTTAATGATTAGAAATCTCCATACTGCTCATCATAGATACATAACTCATCTTTTGAAGAACTACAGTCACAAAAACAAAAATGCCACAGCACGGCAACCTAATGCAAGTTTCTCTGCAAATTTGGCAGGTGGTTGCAGAGATTTTAAGAAAAAGTTACAGTTTTATGGCGGCGGGATGATTTTTCTATAAAACTGCATCAGTCAGTTGTCGCCCGAGCACATTTTGAGGCTGAGCAATGGCAGTCCAATGCAGACAGCTGGGCGGTCACAGCCCTGACTGGATTCTTTATTATTTATTTCATTTCAATATCTATGCCTCTGTTTGGTGCAGTGGAAATCATGTGTTGTTTATCTTTCCCAGTCCCCTCCCACGAGCGGGAAAGATTTCAGATTCTAGGTGGATCATCTGTGCTCCTGTTCTTGGCCGTGGACCTCCCCTTTGGCTCGTCGTAGCTGTGGACCTCGCCCCCACCCAGTTTGGTTTAAAATAAATCTTTTTTTTTTAAGGAGCTTTTCCTCAAGAAGGAGAGTGTAAGGGCAGGGATAACCAGTTTATTTTAGTCTGTTTGGCAATCAGCTATTATTTATATTTGACTTTCTGCTTTTGTGCAATTACATGTATGAAGCCCAATGATACAATTGTTTAGTGATATTCAGCTATATAAATGAAATGGAATTGAATTAAATGTCTCCGGACGGACAGCTCGCCTGTCAGCTGCCGTCTACTTTCATGAACACGGCAACGATTAAAAAATTTTTAGAATCTGTCATCACTAACTACCAGTGATGCTGGTGCTGGGGCCAACAATATCAGCCCAGACTCCCCTCTCCAACCTTACACAATTTATTTTGAGGATAAATCCAGTTTTTCTCTTAATAACTTATGTTTACTAGTTCTCTAGGTGGAGACTAATGCAATAACCAAAACTGATCAACTGTTTACACAATTATCACAATTCCAGCAGATTCTGACTGAAAATGAGAAAAGCAGATTTGCCCCAATATGCAACACTTTACTGAAGTAAAGTGCGTATATATCGTGTCCAAATCTGGTGGAATTATGTTAATGCATAAATGGTTGAAGAGTTACAGCAGTTTGTAGAGTATGTTATTTTGCAACAGCTCCAGTATGAAAGGGTTAAGAATTTAAATGCAATTATAAATGCTAATTCAATCATTCCTTGCACAAGATTCTCCTCAAAATGTTAAAGAAATACAAATAATCTTTTTAAACAGCTTCAATCACTAAATACTTCACATATTACTCACACAAACTTTTTTTTTCTTATAATTGCCAAAAATAATACAGGACAAGCAGCAGTTGAGACTGAAGAGTTCTTGAACAGTTATTGTTTCCTGAATCACCAAGAGTGAAAAATGTTTTTGAAAAGCCCCAGATCAACTTGTAGTTCCAGTAGTGTAACAGTGGTTGAGGGCCTTGCTCAAGGGTCATGGGAGTAGGATGAAGGGTTGGGACAAATTCTTCATGGCAGAACGGTCATGTCAGTGACCGCTAAGACATCAGAGTACGTCTCCCGCTTCAAAACATCTTTTGAGATACTTTAATACGCTCCCAGTAGTCTTTTAATTATCATTATTTTTTTTTTTTTTTGCCAAAATCAAAAAATGTATGTTGTTTTCTAGGATATAGTTTCTGTAGAGCAGCAGTTCACTACAGCAGCACAGCACAGCAGCTGAGAGCTCTCAGTTTACATGCTCTAACACAAATTTTCAGCATCTCACGCTCCCAACTTGACACAACTAGTGTAAAAAAATGACGAGCAATATTGGAGCTATCCAGACGTACAGTTCTGAGTCGGATACCAACTCAGACGAGGAAAACGAAGACGTTACTGGATCTATTCCTCTGCAACGTGGATGAATAAGAATAGAATGGAGCATGGAGAAGTATTTCCACATCACAAATACGCACTTTTGCAAACAGCACCTTTTTAGTATTCTCCTGATTCGCAAAAATGTGAATAAATAAATACTCAGAAATTGATTTTTAAGCTTAATTTTCTTTAATTTATGTCCTCCATCAACTGGAAAATGCTACAAGAACATGTTAAAAACACATTTTCCATCAGAGTGGGTCTTTGACCCAAGGGTCGTGTTCAAAAGTGTCCAAAATTCAGTGTGTTGGACCTTTTGAAACCCAGTTTTTATACTTGGCAAGACAAAGTGATGTCACCATAAACGCAAAGATAAAAAAGAGCACAACAAATGTAATTGTCTGTCTGTGTCACTTCAGATGTGAAGGGTTTTTGCAGGTTGCTTTCCAATCTGAAAACTCCCAATTGCTCCACTTCAAGGATCACTTGAAGCTGTACTGGTGTCCAAAAGTGCTTGTTTGAAGGAGGAGCTGTAAAAAGTTGGGACTGGCTATCCGTGTTACCTTTGTGGCATGGAGGACAAACACATTTCTATATGTGACTGTTCTCTGAAGCACAGAAATTTACATTTAAATGTAAACTTGTCTTAGCATGACTTTTTAAAGATATAAAACCTATGTTTTGTCATTTTAAAGCGCTGGAAGCCACAAACATAGCCGACTATTGATGAAGTCACTGTACGATTGTAAAATTCAATTTCTGAAGACACTATTTTATCTGTATCTCTCTGTTTAGAAGGATAGATGTAGGAGTATGTAGAAACTGTAGGAAGAAACTTGGATTCATCTCGACTTAAAGTTTCACACGTTGGTTCCAAATATTTGTCGACGTCATTTAAAACAATAGAAGAACGCCCCCCCCTTTCCCATTACCATGGATACAACTGTTCTCACGCTGGATGTCCGTAAAGACATCGAGGGGGGTTAAACGTGTCCAGACAGACGCCTGCCACATGCATCCGCTGCCAGGTACTTCCCATAGAAGACAGTCAAAGACGAGCGTTGAGAAAGACAACAGCGCCGGTCGTACGCGCTCTGAGCCGTAGGAAGAAGGGGAGTGTTGACAGGAGAGAAGCTCGGTAGAGGAAGACGTTCCAGGGAGGTATGGCTCTGGGCCAAAGTCTATTTGTATGTTTTTGAGGTTTGTGAAGATGAAGCCTGGCAGACAGGAGAACCAGTTTTTTTTCAATGAATCACACTTGATTTATGACAACAGGCCTCCAGGCGAGGTACAAGACGGAGACGTGTAAAACGCCCCGCCTGTTGCACGCCGGCGGCAAAGAAAGCTCCAACATCTGCAGACTGACGGCACTCCGGAGACAGAGATCCAGAGTCCTACAACAACAGCAGCAGAACTGTTCCTTCATGTGTGTAATTAAGGGCACGCTGAGATTGCATCCTGTCCCCAACACACCTCAGGAATGTGCGCTTTGGCCATGCTGGCCGCCAGTGAAGGGGGCGGGGCCACAGATTCCTGCAGGTGATGGAAGGCTTGTTAAAAGTTTTGTGCCAAACCAGCTTGCAAACAGATTGAAGAGATCTTTCAGCACGGCAGGAAACCTTTGCCGAGGTTATATCAGCGCCGTGATTCAAAGATAACAGATTACAGCCGGAACATAAACAATAAAGAAAAATAAACCTCAGTCATATAAATCAACATCTAAAAGACTTAATAGAAAGAAATGGAGCGGCCAAATGAAAACTCAACAATAGTAGGAAATGGAGTCAGGAAACTTGATGCTCTGTAAACATTTGATGTACTCTTAGAATACGGTGTTCACGCTGGACTGTCGCTCCCTGATACTGGTGCATGTATGTACAGTTAAAAGAGGCTTGGTGCAAAATATTTACGCAAATCTCATGAATTTTGTCCCTGACTTTTTCTTTCACAGCTCTATTCTGATATACGACTGACTTGGTGTTATATAATTCCAGCCGTGCAAAAACTATGATTAATAATTTTTCCTTCTTGATAAATGTTTCAATAGTTGGCACGCCATCCATAGCTCACTACCAGGGCCCTGGGGCTGCATGGCGCCTTCGTCAAAACGTGATTTCAGACATCTCCAGTGTTTAAGGTTTAAAGATTTCATTTGCTATGAGTCCGTTTTTTCCTCCCCTTCCTTTCTTTTTTGACCCACTCCCGCTGAGGGCTTGTTTTGCTGATTTTTCATCCTTAAAGTTTTAAAGAAGCCCTAACAGTTAACCACCCCCCCTCCCCCATCTAGCTTGGACAGGGGCTTCATCAGATAAGGAGGGGCAACACCAGGCTAAATTATTGATTATGCCAAGCTTTTGAGTTATTTTTTTCACTGTCTTAATTATTAACTTTCTAAAACATTTTATACACACAACTGGGTGTGTTAAACTGTGTAAAAAAATCGTTGCAATTTGGGGCTCCCTCCAGCAGATGACGCCCTAGGCGGCTGCCCTGGTCACTACCAAATCAGAGTCCCTGATTGGTCAAAGTTTGACTAGTTTACCGGTAACTCTCAACGCTCATTCAATTGTCACTTAATTTGTGTGTATATTCTAAGAACCAACTTAAAAAATTGATCAGCGATGCCTCAACGCAGCAGTTCTGAAGGTGGAATCCCGAAATGCGCGTTTACAAAGACTTTTCATCAGAAGGGGTCGTTGCTGGTGACGCTTGAACACAAAATTTTTAACATACTGTAACTTTTCAACCGTTAACACGATCAACGTAATTCCACAATTAAAAACAATTAACACTTCATTATTATTAATTTATTTATTATTATTATTTTTAACTATTACAGTAAATCAAAGAACATAAATTTAAGCGCGCATCACTGTTTCATCAGAATTCTACTTTTTCCACCATGTTGAGGGAGACCACCTCAACCTATATCTTCCTTTTTTCAAGAGCGGCTATACATTTGGCATTTTCTCCAACATAAACCAAATTCCTGACTAAAACTCCACTCATGCATTGAATAAATTTAAATCTCATTTAAGGTCAATCAGGTACAAGTCTACAAAGCTCATATTTAATGTGTTCGACCTGCTCTTTAAAGTCAAAGTCCCATAAGCTGTTGCACACCTAGAAGTGTGACATCAGTTGTCTGTTTTTGACCTATGCCCCGGGGAGGGGTGACCTGTAGACACAGCTGCACTCAAGAACCATTTGGTGGTTTAAACCCCCAATCCAACCCCTTAATGCTGAGTGTCCAACATGGAGACATTGGGTCCCATTTGAAGAGTCTTTGGTGTGACTCGTTCATGGATTTGAATTCATGACCTTCCAGTCTCAGGACAGACACTCTACCACAAACCCACTGAGTTGCGAAATGCCGTTCCTTTGGGGCAGATGGGACAAATCACCTGAGCTCTGATAGGTTCACTTCAGTGTGAATGTAGACAAACCCAAAAGATAACTTGGCCGTCGTGTATGTTTTAAGTAAGAAGAAGAAAACTACAGGTGACCAAATCAAAATAAAACAAAATTTACACTTAGGGACCAGAAAAAACATAAATATAAGGAATATTGCAAATATTTTACAAAATCTGAGATGATACAGACGCGGCTGTGTATTGGCGTGACTCTGGCAATACAATATATATACATCTCATGGTATGATACATATCATGATATGTCCAAGAGTGCACCAGAACAATGTTTCACTGTTTTGACTGAAGTAGATGTCACGTTGAACGGCTGTGCTGCTTTACTTGCTTTTATTGAATAAATCTCCGCAATCTGTGTTTTTATATGATACTGGCAGCAACGTAGCACGGAGATTCGGTTTGGTACCCGTCCCAAGTAAAAACTAAGTAGTATACGTCTCATAACAACAAAAACCGTGAGGCTGACTGAACATTTAACGCAAGTTGGTTGTTGTAAGATCTAGTTTTGTTTGCAGTGTAGAGCTGCTCGAAGAAGCTTGGTGTGCTCTGCTGCCAACTAGTGGTTTAGGTGGAAAACAAAAGTAAGATGTTTGCTCATAAATAATTCTTTAAATATCGTCTTGTCACTCAGCATTTTAAATCAATACAGGTATTGAGAAATGAATTATCGCAATATTTTGATAAGTTGATTTTTCCCTACACCCCTTAATAAATTCTAGTTTTTAAGTTATCACTGAACAAAGCTTGAAAATTAATCTGCTTTTTCATTTTACTAATTTTACAGTTCTTGCCTTACTTCTACACCATATTGATGCTTTTTTTATTTCAAAATAGTCATTTTAAAGATGGAATCTCAAATATCGACATTGTTAGAAAGTTTTTCAAGAACACTTGGGCTATATGTTTCATAATCTAATCTTCAGAACATTCCTGACACGTAGGAAATTTATAAAACAAAGTTTGGTCTCAAACGTTGAGTCACAGCAGCTCCAAGTTGCTTTCGAAGCAGAATGAAATCGTAAAGCAATTAGTTTGGAATCCTCTAATGAAAGGTCCGACATTGAAGGTCAGCTTGATTTATTTCACGTCAGCCCGGAGCCGGAGCGGCTGCTCTGTAATTTCTGGAGAATGCCCAGACGTACAGTGGGACGGTTCACCCGGAGACTCTGGTGCCGCCGACAGGACCGTAAACAAACCACGGCTCAGGCATCCTCCTCCGGCTGTGAAACCGCCCCGAGCAGTCCGAGTACCTCAGGGAAACAGGTGGCGCTCGGTCGGCCCCCAATGACAGAGCCGGGGGTCATAAAACCTGCCCGACCAAGACCCGGCATGGTCGGAGTTTTACAAGTTTGAGGCCCAATGACGGTTTTATTACGACAAAAACAAAAACACGCCGGAATGGAAAGTTTAGAATCCTAAGAATGAGATGATAGATTTGGGTCCCAGATGTCGGAGTGTGTGGGAACAGGTTTCAGGAGGCGGACGCTGCTGCACAGCTCTTAGACAGAGGTCACCTTTAGAAGTCCCTTTAATGGCGAACTTCAAACGCATTTCAGTCCAACTCAAACGAGCTCAGCGGCCAAGTTCAAGAGAAACATGTCAAAACAAACAGCAAAAATACGGATTTGAACCGTCTGCCATTTCCTCTTTTTGTTTTTTGCTGCACACCTGAGCATGGATTACACTGGCGACATGCTGAGCTGTATTTCTAATCTCTGCTAATCTGCTCCTCTGAGGTTGAACTGTGGGATGAAGAGCAGAGATCCTTCAGACGAGAAGGATGGCATTTCATTCCGAAGGAAAACTTGAGAGAAAAAATAAAGTTTTGTTAAGTTTTAAATATTCTGGGAAACCTTTAATCCAGTTCTGTCTTTGAACCGCTCACACAGCAAAATAAAAAACACTTTCACACTAGAGTCAAGACTTTTTAACCAAAAAACAGCAACAGCTTTTTTTAAATAACATAATTCTTTAAAGAAAAAAAATCAGCAACATTTCTTATTGTTAAGTAAAAATTTTGTTTTATTTATTCTAAATGACTAAAAAAAAGGTCTGAGACAAAATCTTTTTTTTTCTAAACCTTCTTTTGAAACTATAAATGTCTATAAATAAAATTTTTAGCCATGATGATTACAAGAAACTAATCTAAAAAAATTGAAAAGCAAACATAAAAAATGATGTGTTCTGTTTATCTTTCCTTTAGCTCTATTTTAAATATATCTGAAATACTTTATTCATAAATTATAACTAATCATTGAATAGTTTTGCTTTAAAACTTTTGTTAATATTTTACCTATTTAAAAAGGTTCTTATGTTTAGGAAGATTTAAAGAGCAGGACTTAAAACTCGGTCGCCAAGAGACTAAAATACAAATCATAACACACATTTTTATCATATTTAACTTTATGTACAGTACAGGATGGTGTGAACTAGGCTGTAATGAGAAAAAACTAATTTTACCTGCAAAATATTTTACACAGAGTGTCATTACTTTTTCTATCATACTTTAGGCGCTGCACTGCAAAGCTCCTTTTTATGCATTTACATACAATAAAAAAGAATCTGTATTTAAAGAGTTTTACAGATGTATTTTTTAAGAATGCAGACTTTTTACAGAGTTTTATATATTTTAAAGAAATTTCTTCCAAATATTTTTGTAATTTTAAGCAAAAAGATTCAGACTTTAACTTTTAAGCAGATTTCATTAAATTAAATAAAGTTTATATAAAAACTAATTTGAATTTTTAATTGTTGAAACTAAAACTATCCATGTTTAATTTTAAACTCAGAGTTTAATTTGTATTTATTTTATTGTACTAAAAATATGCTGCTAGTACAACTTAATATCCTTACACGATTAATAAAGGAAATCTTAATCTCAATGTTATTATTTTTTCTTTACCATATTCTTTTAACACATTTACTCAATGCCCTCAAATTGTTTAACATGTGCTTTTGGCTGCACCTGAGACATTACTGCAATACAAACATAAAAAATGAGGAAAAACCTGGAGGATAAACCCTGCAGTGTGTGTTTAAAGTGGGCTTTCTGTTTGTACAAAATGTTTAAAGAAAATACCTGTTCACCTTTGGAGCTGTTTTCCCCTCTAAATCATCAGTTCTGCTGCTCCTCGAGAAATGCCTCCAGAAAAATAAAATCCTCATCATATTTCTCCGTCCCCGGCGCTCAGGTGAGCAGCCTTCCCAGCACTGACTAACTTTATGACAGCCTGTTTGTCTAGAGCCGCTTCAGGCTCCGCCCCCTCCTCTTTGAAGAGGTGAGTGAGGAGGAGGAAGAGGAGGTGAAGGTCTGCACGAGGAGGGATCATCTCAGCATTACCAGCTTCCTTTTTATATTTCAGAGGAAATATGAGGTGTAACAGCTTCCTGGAAAATAAAATGGAAACTAAATTTCAGAGGAGTGGATGTTTATCCAAAAACAAATATTAATTGAATGACAAATTAATTAGAGAGAAGTAAAGCAAGAGTAAAAAACAGCCGAGGGGCTAAATGAAAGTGTCTCACATTCCAGAATCAGTCTGGAATTCTGATATTTCTATAACTTACTATGAAGCATCAACATTCCCCTTCGTCCTTTAAGTATTAATATTAACAGTAATGCTCCCAACTCCAAAAACAGAACAACCTTACATTAAACATAAGAGCTTTGAAAGACAGTTAAAGATCTCAATACATGAACATCTAAGACTTTTCTTTAGATCTTACACTCATTTATTTTTTTTCAGAGTAAACTGTGACCCAGTTCTGCTGATGAAAGTGTATAAAAAAAGATATAAACAACTGTCTAAAAAGGCTTTTAGTGACATTAATTTCTATTTAGTTGGGTTAATACTTTTTTACAGACACTGACGAGCAGTTAGGGAATGAATAAATTGAATATGAATAAATCAATTATAATCGGAATTGGAAAAGGACATTTGGATTGAGACATGGTAGATCTATTTTTCTATAATGTGAAAACGGCCATGTGCATCACAGTGGACTAGCGTATTCAGACTAAAAATTTGCTCCGGATTATCAGGATTAACCAAATGTTTTCAGTCTGAATACTCCCTTAAATTCAAACATAGATCACAATAAAATCTGTCCCTTTTTTAACCTGCTCTTTGTATCAACTTAAAACAGTTTTTTATGCTTAATGTCACTTCGATCATCTTTTGATATATTGTAAAGTATTTCCAGTTGTCTTTTTATGATGATTATGATGTCTTTAGCAAAAATCTAAGAACTTGTGTCGGTTTTTAGGACATAGTTTCTGCGAAGCGGCAGGGCTGCATTAAAAAGATAATCTGAGTTGTGGGCGGGACCGCTGGCGCAGGGTAACCTCCTCCCACATTGCTGACAGCTTGGACCATGAAGCCCTGCCCAGCGTACTTTCTTTGTCACAAATACACTCTTTTTTTTCCCTTTATTTTGGTCTTCTCCTGATTCATAACAAACAGAACAAAGAAATACTCAGAAATTATCATTTGATCTAAGTGATCATTTTTGTTAATGTTGTTTTGACGAAAACAAGAAAATTATCTGAAAGTTCAGGAAGTCCAAACACACTTCCTCCAGGCCACAGCATCTCCTTTTGTCTGGATGCCAGTCAGCCTCCAGCTGGCCAGTGTAGCAAGTGAGCTCTGCTGCCCAGGAGCCAGTGTAGCCATATCCCTCCAGCTCCATGGGCCATGTGACAGACTGGCGACCATTCATCGTCCCACAGTCGTGGGGTTGAGCTTCATTCCCTAAAAGGATGGATGTAAGTTCAGAAGTAGAACTGATGCGCCATATTCAGTTTGTACTTCACTCCCCAATCAAGTCACTGAAAATATGATGTGCTCAAAGCTGAGTCCTTGATTGGATGATGCAACACGGTGACTTTACGAATTTACAAATTTGAAGTCTTGCCACGTCGTGCCACTCATTGGGCTGCAGGATGTCAGATTGTGTCTGCACCATTGACTAAATATTGAAACTGGACTCTCCTACAGCTTGAATCGCATCCGCTGTGAATGCAGCTTTACTCCAATGATTAAAGGGGCCCTACCATAAAAATTCTCTTTTATAAATGCATTTTACTGTTCATTCCTGACCCGTTCATGCATTTAAGAGTAATCCTCTTAAAACCTGCACAGTCTGCAGCAGCCCCTCCCATACCCACGAAAACGAACGGTTGGAAACGTGCTGACGTAAGATCGATGCCAACAACTCCCTCCAGGAAGAATCTGCTCTGACAGCTCCGCCCCATACCCCGGTCGTCACAGCAGTGAATGAGCTGCGTGTGTATTGTGGAGCACTGTAGCGATGGCCAGGCCTACTAAAGGCAGATATATTGTTTGTGCATCCATCTTTGAAGAAGTTTGGATTATTTTCGTGGAAGAAATGCAGACATACTGCCACAAACTCTAGGATGACATCAGAAGTGGACTGCAGCCGCACATAGCGGCAGGCGGAGCTTCAGGAATCCAGCTGTTTTGCTCCATGGTTCATCCCCTTTAAAGGCTGGTAAAATACAAAAAAAAAGAGGAAATTTGAAAAAAAGCAAACATTTTTACATGGCTTGTCATTTCAGTAGGAACTTTATGTTTTGAGTAAATATTTTATTAACAAGCATGAGCATTAGAAGTTTTCTGAGAAAACAACAAGTCACACTTGTCTTCAATTGGAATTAATTATCAATACTAAATGTTACCATGTGTATTTTTTGTATGTTTTTTTTAACCTCTAAATTGTCCTGAAATGTGACTGTGAATGTTTGTGGTTGTGTGATTGTGTTGGCCTGCAGCAGACTGGCGACCTGTCAAGGGTGTACCTTCGCCCAACAGGTTTTGGGGGACAGGTTCCTGGCCTTACCTTAGCTAGCATTTGTAATATTCTGAATAATAAAAATAAAGTCTGGAATAGGACATATATACTTACTGGAGTTTAAGTAGCCCAACTCTACTTCAAAATAATGGGAAAATATGTGAGAAAAGCTGATATTTTATTTTTGATAACACATTTTCACTGAGCTCGACCACTTCCCTCACAGTCAAACCAAGCTTTAAAAAAATCAAAACAACTGATTTTAAGAATAGTATTAAAAGTAAAACTCTAAAAAGTCTTGAAATCGAGCTCAAACGTAACCATCTCCACCATTAGATTCAATGGGAAATTGCTCCCTTTTGAAACCAGCCTCCAGTGGTCATTTAAGGTACTACGATATTTACTACTTTACATCTCCTTTTAAAAGTGATTCATTAGTAAAATTAAGTTTAGGTAGTATAAAAGTTTATCAGATTGGGAATATATTAGGAAGCCTTTTGCTCTGTTTGACATTCTTTAAAAATCACTCAGTTCACGAAGTCTCAAAGACATTACATTCGGATTATCTCATGTCACATTGTCTCGAGAAGATCAGTTTACAGCAGGAGTGCACTAACCCAAGCATGTGAGTGAGTGCTGTCTGTGGACCTGCCAGACCCTCCTGAGCGGCGGTTTGGCCCAGCCTAAAGCCCAGGAACATTATCACACCAATATGGCCTTACCTGCCAAAACAACAGAGATGTCTGCTCATTCAGAGAACAAAAAAACAGTTGTGAACAATCCAAGCATGGACTCAAGAGTGTGTGCCAAATGTCCCATAACATGTGGAGGTGTAGTTGGCTTTGAATCAAGACATTTAAAACTTTTAACATCTTTTTCCTTTGACTTCCCCTTCTTTTTTTTAATGTTGTCTCTTCTCAGAGTTAATTCCTTTCCTGTCGCGGCATGTTGGTGGAGCAGCTTCAAATCACCTCACAAACACAGACCACAGACAGGCCGGCGGGAAGGGACTTCCTACCTCACAGTGCTCCTCTTTCTCTGAAGCAGCACTTTAAAAATGCTGAGCCTGACCTGATTATGTTCCGGTCATGTCCTGAAAGCACAAGGACAAAACCTGGCAGCTCCAACACACCTGCCGCAACATTTAAAGAAACCACCTGAACAGCTTGATCCAGTGAGAACCGCAAGTTTAGGTTAACATAGAGCATTTATTGGATTTGAATTAAAAAATATCTTTTGTGCTTCGGAATGATGCACATGCGGGAGCTTAGGACCACACACCTCGTCTAAATGGTGTTTACGGACATCTTTAAAATGTTAGCACATTTCCGAGAGTACAATGAAGCGCAATGAGAAAGTCTCTTCTTAATAACGTTTAATTATAGTGTCGTTTCGAGCCAGTAGTATACAAATTCTCCTTGTTTTAACTGTGTTGTGATAGTTTGTTTGACAATTTTATTTTTGCCTTTGCTTACATTCTCTTTTTTCCACAAGTTTGTATATGTAGGGAAATGATAGTGTTTTTTTTTCGTTTTACACTGATCTGAGCCCTGATTTAATTCAGTCATTCATTAAAAATCCTAGCAAATGCGTTGAAAAAAACATTCGAAAAATGTTCATACTAACAAATCTGGAACAACCAAACCTTGCAGTTCCCCAAATGACCACCGTAATCTGGTGGCAGAAGAGAGCAGTTTTAACAACTTTGAATGGGACGCAAAATGTAATTTCCAGTGGTCCAGTACTTACCTGCCTACTTGTTTTGGTTTCCGTAATGAAGAAAAAAAATATCGGAAATCAAAATTAATTCACGGAAATCAAAAGGAAATGTCAACATGGAAACACAACCGGAACCCAGATGTCCCATAAGTTAAATAACTTGCTTGGTAAATATTAAAAACTTTTCACAAATTATTTTGGCTTGTTTTTATGAGAATATATGTGTTGGATGTAAAAAGGTATCATGGAACCTGTTTTTGGCATCATAATCCTTCTTTAAAAACTTTTCTACCCTAAAAAATAGTTTTCTCCCAGCAAGTAATGATTTTTTAAAATCTAAGACGGCACATATAAAAAAAAACAATAAAATCCCACAACAACCTTTCCGATATTGTATTTTTATATTGTATTTTCCCCATTTTAATGTAAACTTTTGTCAAAACGTCTTCGTATTATCGATGTGTCTTATTTATATGTCTATATAAGACAATGTTTAACTTTTGACAGATTAGTTTTTTCTATTTCAAGTGCTCAAATGAAATTAGAATACGAATGCCAAGTTTGTTGTTTAAAAATCTTTTTTCCCATAACTTTACATCGAAAAATGCATGAAACTCAGTTTAAACAAACCAAAACTCCAGCACCAACAAGATACTTCTTAGGCACAGATCCTTCAGCATTAACTGGATAATGATGTTCTATATCATAATACACAGCTAAGCCCTCAGGTTTACACACCATGGAGGAATTTTAATGTTTATCTTTGTTTTAGTTGCATAGTTTAAGGGTTTTTCTTTGTATCTGAACCAGTTTCCCTGTAAGTAGATGCTGAAATCCATGCTGTTTTATTAAATATCAATAAAATTAGAAGCTCTCTGCTTCTCTGTAAAACTTCATACACATTAAGTGTTATTTTCTCAGGTCTTTTGCATCTTTTTTTGCTCTGCCAACAATTCCAAAGGAAGGAAAATCAGTGGAGACAATCGTATGGGAAATTTTCAAATCAAAGCTTATTGTGTAAACTTCTCAGAGAAAACATTTAAAGATATGCAAACCTTTGAACAGCCATTGAGGTAATTTAGGTTTTTAAACAGAGAAAATAGTTAAAGAATAATAAATAACTTCGCCCTAATCCCTGTATCTGAATGAAATAAACACTTTTCAAATTTAATCGAAATTTCTTTGAGGTTTGTGGCAAAATGACAAAAATATTGGCTCCTTTAGATTCAATATTATTAGAATTGTTTTATTTATATATATATTATATAATGTGTATGCATAAACTGACAAAAACACTGTATATACAATGTTCCCCTGCCTATCCATGTTTCATAATTCATGGTTTCTCGGTTTCACATCTGCATCACAATTGTGTTTTTTTTTCCAACTGTATTTTTTCATATGCTCCTGATTCACAACAATTTGAATAAAGAAATACTCAGAGATACATTTTTAAGATTAATTTTTTAAATGTCTTCCATTATTAGAAAAAATACCACAAGAACATGTTAAAACTACTTAAAAAAAATTGTTTTTCTTTCTTTTGGAAGTAGGGGTGGTGATGTCACATGAGCGTGTAGCATACTCTTTGGCTATTAAGGATAAATACATAACTTCCATAAAAAGAAAATAAAATTAACTTTTTTTTTTTTATTAGGCTGAGATGTGACAAAATGTGACTTCAGCTCCACCTTAGTCTGTTGTTGACTCCTTTTTCAGCTCCAGCTATACTTCTGTCGCCAAACAGACTTACCAAAACTAGTTGAAATAAACATTGGGGAAGTTTATTGTTTCACTTGAAGTTTTATGCATCTATTTCTGTATTTTTCCCCTATGTATAACTTAATTAGATTTTTTTTTTCAAAAATAAAAATAAGCAGAAGGGAAAAAAAGCAACTTTAGGAAATGCACTTTTTTTTTTTTAAACATGGCATACATATTTATGTTACTCCCCCTAAACAGACATCATCTTTGCTTGTTAGTTTCTATTGTATTTTTAATTACAGTAATTAGTCAGGAGCTACCTTCTGGAGTGTTTCCCCCACTCAGGGACATACATCAGTTTGAATTTTTAAAGTGTAGTTTGTGATTTTGCATGTGAGCGTTTCTGGTTTTCCAGCCTGTGGATGGGTTGGCTTGTCTTTGAGTCCCACGGGAACCGCACCGGTGTTCTAGACAAATCCTCCTGCCAACACGTCAGCCTCCAGAGAGCTCGTTGGGGTAAAGCCTCACTTCCCTTCCACAGCAAAGGGGGGAGAAAAAAATCCAAGCTAAGTAAACAGTAAGCACCTAGTAGTCAGCTTCCTTATCCTTGTTAATTATTCAAAATCCTGGAGGAGAGACCTGCCCACAGTTCCGAGTAACTTTTTAAAATTCTATGCAGCCAGTCACTCACCACAGCCACCCCCTCCCTCACCTCCTGCCTCCCCTTTCAACTTCAAACCCAGTCATTTTTGCAAGCTGAGCTTTGATTGTACCAAACACCTGTATTTTTCCTGGAGAGACTTCCTTGCAAGCTCCCGCCTCCCATCTTTGATTGTTAAACAGCAGTGGCGCCATCATTACTGTCTGTGCGACTGATGCCGCCCAGCTTCTCCTCCCATCTTCTGCCTCTGCCTTTTAACCGGAACTTTAATTGCTCCAAGAAAATTTGGATCACTTCATTTTATCTAATTTCCAAAACCCCCTACTTTCTGTGTGTGGGTATTGAAACCGCTTTGCAAGACCCATCAAACGTTAACCACAGATCCCCCAGCAGCTGTAAACTGAAAACCATAAAGCTGCACAGATCCAGAGAAAGATGTTTCATATTTGTAGTAGCCAGACGGACACTGTCAGCCGACGTTTGCTCTCTTAGCTCAACTGTAATCCCCCAAGGAAGAGACGCAGACGTACACACACACACCTTTGTGGCAGTAATATTATTAGACGGCCTCCTCTTCTGCCATCCCGTCACCCCCCTCCCCATGCAGATTGATATCCTCTGGGCTTCTCACCAGCTGTTTCCGTCCCCTAACACCCTTCATCTTCTCCTGTCCAAGCCTCCACTTCACAGGGCAGGGCTTTAAACCTGAGCCACGCTGAAGATCTGTTGTATCAACCGACTGAGATCCAGATTCACACAGTCAGATTTGTGCAAAAGATATTCACACAAGAACACGAAACATAAAAACCCAAACATACTAATGCATACTACATTAAAAACAAACATATTTGACTTACCTAAACATTAAAATTGGTACTACTTCATCCTTTTTTATGTTTATTTCAAGAAGTAACTTTATATAATTCAACCAGAAATCACACAGATAAATCAAAAATAATTTCAGACATAAAGAATCACATTGATTAAAACACCAACTATCTATCAGTGAACTGAATATCAATGCCTAAAATGTTAGACTTGTTCGTTTGACGACTGGTGACT
This sequence comes from Oryzias javanicus, assembly GCA_003999625.1. Lineage (NCBI taxonomy): Eukaryota > Metazoa > Chordata > Actinopteri > Beloniformes > Adrianichthyidae > Oryzias > Oryzias javanicus. The sequence continues at coordinate 27,635,856 of CM012437.1, read as the reverse complement.
TGTTTGTCAAGTTTCTTGGTTCAAATTTTGTCACTCCTCTGTTTGTGTTGATTACCATCAGTCTATTTAAGTTTAAAGTTTCCAGTTCTTGTTTAAATATAGTTGGCGGCTCTGACATAATACACACAAGCATCCACACTGATTATTGAAAAATATGTAGTAATCTAAAAAAAATGTGATTACTGTCAAAAGACATGGTTTTAGAGGTGTAGCCTAATGAAAAACCTTGAATTTTAAATCCTCTTTTATAGGTGTACTAAAGGTTGAAAGCTACGAGTTAAATCGTTTTTTCTTAGAGATCAGATGTTAAGAATGTGAAGCTACGTTCACACTGGGCATTCAAGAACGCGCATTTAGCCCACGGACTTCACACTGCACGAGCAGGGAGGGGCTTCTTCATCTTTTTTTTTCTACTACTTACTAGTGCACCGACAGTTGGAAGTGCGTTGTGGTGAACTATCGAAGTGGTGAAAATCTCGCAAATCTTGCTCCAGGCTTTTTTTTTTTTTGCACAGCTCTATTCCAATATATAATCAACTTGGCGTCATAGAACTCCGCTGGGCACAAATCAGCAATTATTAAAGATACATTTTCAAACCATTGACACTTCTGTGAAATATGTGTTAAAGGGGTCCATACTTTGCATGTAGAGCCTAAAAACAGTCATAAAAACTTGCACACGAGTTAGGAATTCGGAAGCCTAAAATGCGCATTTAAATAGCAGTTTCATTGGAAGTGGCAGCTTGAACATCTGTTGCAAAGGGCAGTGTGGACGTAATGTTTTTATGGTTCGACCAATATATATTATCTAAGTTTTAAACTTTTAAACAAATGTTGCCAAGACAATACTCTGCCAATAGCGCAATTTTGATGATACATATCATTTCTATTGTCAGGTGAGGACTGTTTTAAAAGTCTGGAGGCTGAAAACAACAGCTTTTGGGGACTTTTTCGATTCTTAATCAAGCAAGTACCTTTAGTAATTCACAAGTATCATCAGACTTCATAGGTGGGTGTCATCTGCATAACAGTGAATCGTCTTTTTAATGGTTTTCAATCAAACAAAAGCATTAACTGAGGGGAAATGTCAAAACAGACTTTGGAATGTGCATGTGTAAACGTGTGCCAAATAATCTTAAGCCAAAAGAATGCAGTGTTTATTTTCCAATGAAGGGCAAAAACTTTTTACGTCAAATAAATTTGATAAACAGATGCGTTTAAAAAGCTTGTTTCTCGTGAGTCTGCCTGTGCTTTCTTCTTAACTCATGCGTGCTTACTGTGCAGAAGGTCTTGCCTGGGTGTGTCGGCCTTTTGGCTCAGGTGGGTGTTTACTCCTCATTGGTTGTTTTGTGTAAGGGCAGACAGGATGTGTGATGCTTGTCAACACGCTCCCAGAGATGAAAGGCTGAAGAGGGAGTGGAAGTCACCTGCTGCCGTTCAGGTAACAGGATGTCTTCACAGAAAAAATTCAAAAAAGTTTGTCACGTCGCCTTCAGCATTCCTTGTTGTCTGTAAGGAAACACCTCTCAACAAGGTGCTACTTCACTAAATGAGTCAACACCTCTTTCAAATCTGGTATAAAGAGGGAACCAGTGGGGTCCAGGTGTTTCATCTCCAAGCACAAGCTTTAGTCGGACTCTATTGCAGCTAAACTGGCACTCCTTGGCTGTAACTCCTCTGTGCATAATGAGTTGTTGAAAGAAATCATTCACAGGTATACCACCAAAACACGCAGCATGAGTCATTTTTGGGAAGGAGATCGACTGGTATGCATACTAAAGAGGAGCTGTTATGGACTCAACAATTGTCTGGCTTTGACTGAGGAAACATTCAAAACAGGAACGCTGTTGGTCACAATGCAGCCGAGCTGGTTTTCATGGAGAAAACACATCTTTAACTTCACTAAGCATGCAGACTTCAGTGAAGTTGTTTTGCATGAGCAGAATGAACAGCAGTGATGGCTAACCTCGCTGTTTCCTGACTCTGCTCGTATAGAATTACACTCAAAGGAAATTTGATAAAAACATTTACAATAATTAACTATAGTAGATGCACATTTTTTTTTTGTTGGCTCTTTCCGTGCAGAAAGACACTCTCTCGACTTGTCACATATCGGTTGGGCTAAACGTTTCCACAAACGTATTATTTCAAAGAGTATTAAAGGAACAGTAACAAGAGATAATTAAATTGTGTCAAAAAAGACCAGATTGAAAGAAGAGTGAACATAGACAAAAGACCAAGAAGATATAACAGTAAGATTTATTCAAAGACTGTGTCTGGATAGATGATCCATGCTGCACATAGTGCCTCCTTGTTTCAGTCTTGGTGACATCTGCCCTAAAGGCAAGATATTAGCTGTCTGCAGGGGCAAAATGGCAAACCTTTACAGGACACACAGGTGGCCTGCACAAAAATTTAAAGGTTTTAGACTGTTTGGTGAGCCCATAGAACAACGATTATGCACACTTTCATCTGCGAGCATGCTGCGTGTGACAGGTTGTAGCAAACATTTATAAAACATGCAAGGACTAATAGGGTCTTTCATGATAAGTGTGCACTCCTTATGGGCTCCTTGGGTGTGGCCTGACAGTTAAAGATGAAAAACAATGACAAACGGATCAAAGTTTGTGTAGGCTTCCTATGGACACTTGTATGTCATGTGCGCACAGTCAGTAAAGAGCCAGTACCCTCTACAGGCCCAGACAACCCAAAAACCCACAGCACATGTACGGGTACATGTGACTAAAACTTAAGGAAAAATACCTTGTTTTCTCTTTAGACCATACACCAGTGCACCAGATCTTGTCTTCAATGAAAAATGGAACCCATCAGCATGTTTTTTGCTTTTCCTGAATCTATGAAACTCTTTTTTTTTTTTTTTTTTGCCTCCTGGGCTACTTGGTCTTGTTTTGTACTACATAGGTTTTGTACCGACAGGGCCACTGATAATCTCCTGACAGGGTGGTGCAAAGACAAGATCCACTGGTGTCCTAACATCAGTGCAACCAGGTTGATCTTGGATGGGGATTCAACAGGCCTAGTAAATAAGGGGTACAGATGATGATCCGAATGTGACTTCACTTGGACTAATTCTTGATGAATGCATTGACCAGGGATTCTCGGTTCCCCTGAGCTAGCAAAGGGTTCTTATCATTGCACCTCATTGTTAGCGTTGTGTTATTTCCAGGATGCTATGCTATAGCTGCTCCGTCTGAAAGTTTCTAGAAGACTGTGCCTCACTTTCCAACATCAAAGAAGTAGGTGTTGTGCTTGGACAGTTACCTGGGGGTGGAGTGGTGCAGAAGCAAAATACACCTGCACACCAACCCAGGCTGCTAGCAGCTAGCATGCAGTACATCAGCATAAATGGCATAACCACAATCGTACGCCACAAGTTGTTGTTAGTGGTGAGCCAAATTAATGAGTTGCAATAGGAGTCTCTGTTTAAACCATTTATTGAACCAGGGTTAGACGGGAGGCTATGCAAGGTTAGCATGTCCCAACTCAAAATCTGTTGGATTAGATGCTGCATTGCAATCTTTTTGATGTTTATACGTCTGATCCAAACCCACTCTAGCAGACACTTCATTGACTGGGTATTTACATTGATTTAGTGGTTGACACATTTCTGGAAAAAACCCACTTGATTTGTCCTTACTGCATGGTGATGTGAAGCATTATCACTTCTCTGCATTGAATGTTTATTCTGACTGTAAAAGGTAGGATTGTAGCTTCATTAGCTACTGATGCTGATTTTCTTCCAATTTTTTAGTTTTTTTTTATTGATAAGGTGTACTATCTCTATTGACCCCAAACATTGCTTAATCTATGGGTTGACTCTAGAATTATTTCTAGGATCTTAGTTGACTAAAATATTTGACTAGCTTGGCTCTTTTCTATTACAGAATCCATGCGCGCCTTTGCAATTTAAACTCAATTTATGACTTCATTCTTCAGTAAATCTTCATAACACAGATATACAACAAAATAACTATTTTTTTATAAAATCACAGAACCAAGCAAACCCAGTATCATAGATAAAAGTCAGACAAAGATACAGAAATGAGTTTACTGAAACCGTTTTTCTCATACAGACAAAGTTAATTTCCAAAACATTTAAAGAAATGAACACATCACCAAAATTTCTGTAGGAACTTGCCAATTTTAAAGATTGAATGTGGGTTTAGGATCAGTTTTATTTCAAGTGAAATGCCGTGGACTCAGGAGAGTCTGAGACAGGGAGTGTCAGGGACATAATTCAATGAAACACCACCGATGGGAGACACCCACTCGATAAACTACTGACACACTGAAACTTTAATTACACTGATTAGCCAACATGTGACCCAGACAAACTGGTAACAGACAGTGGTGTGCAGTGGTGATCTATGAAACCATTACCATTAAGAATAAACTTACTTTTTTCCTAATTCCAATTCTCAATCCTCTGAAGTTTCTACTCTGTGTAATAATTCCACTGCATTAAAAAACAACTGCAATCTTGCAGTGAAATGTTTGACAAATTTTTACTATTAAATTGACTATCTAGTTCTTTTAAGTCAGTAGTGTAATCTAATCTATTTATTTGCTGAAGCAGTTTGTTTTTTGAAATTCTTTTTGTTTTACAATGTAGTTTTCCTTATATATATATATATATATATATATATATGTTTTGCTTTGTTTAAATTATTGTGACCTTTAAAATGCTTTTGCATTGAATGATTTGTTGATGTGATTTGCACTTCTGGGCCACCGTACATCATCCCTTTGTTTACACATTGTCTGTGCCCTGACTTTTTAACTGCTCACTACATCCTGTTCGCTATTTTATAATGTTGTCCGAATCTACAATTCCTAAATTGAGTCCCTTAGAAATTTCCCAGAATTCTCAGCAAAAAAATCAGTGTGCTTTAATTTGGTAATATAGACCACAATGCATTGTGTTTGAACAATTTTTGCTGCAAAAATGTATTATATAAAAAAATAATAAACTAGTAGATTCATAAATAATCAATGTAAAATGTTTGTCTTGTTTAGGTTTTCACTTTGTTGATGTTATATTTGCAGTCAAAAAATTAATTAGCTATGACCCTATGAACACATTAATAATGATTATTAATGTGTTAATATAGATTGTCAAGGAATCTAATTATAAAATGTCACCAATTTAAGTTATTTTTGTAAACTCTTTTCCCCCCTTGTCTCTGTGTTTCACCCACTAAAACAAACATCTGAAATTTTGCAAAAATGATTGTGCATTCCACATACAGTTGGTCTTTCTTCCGATATAGTACCCCTGGTATTTATTCCAAAAAAAGTGGTGTTTATTAGACACAGGCGTCTGTTAGAGACTAGCGTTTATTCGCAGACAGAATGGGGATGGCTAATGTTTTTTATTATTTTTTTTAAAGTGTGATCTTTTATGAGTTAAAAGTACACATCTTATGCCACACAACAATGGTTAATAGCTGTCCTGAGCTGCATTGAGATGATTCTGTTTGGCACAGAGCATATTTTTATTTTGAAAATAATTTATTTGAGCTTCTGTCAAATGTAAAAAGAGAAAAAAAAATCACATTTTGAAAGATGCTAGTATTTTTTTTATATATATTTTTTTGCCTTTTTTGTGTCAAAAAAAGACATCATTCATAGTAATTATTAAATTAAAGAAGGGAATGAATGCAAATCTAAATTTCTTACATTTTTTAAGTAAGACTACACGGTTCTTTGTTTGTTTGTTTGTTTCTAGCCTGTTGGGCTTCCATTTAGAATAAATAAATACAATTAATTAAATAAAACATCTCTTAAAGGTTTCAACCAATTTTTAATAACATATTGTTACTGGTTGACCTTAGAACATAAAGAGGACCTCTGAGATGTGTCCTCACCTGTGCTCTTACCTGTGTTGTTTTGGCGGTACACTGACGTTGGTAAACTTGTGAACGCTTGTTTACTTTAGTGATTACCAGGTATACGCTCGTTCTTGACGTCACGCAGACATGAAATTACGAGTGAAGCTGAAATCCGTTTTGGGTTTAATTATACTTGTAGGTTTATATGAAAGGAGGCTCCATAACAACCTGTGAGTGACAGCTGTGGAGGGATGACACGCTTTGATAAACGGGTTCGGTGGGTGGGTGCAGACTCTCCCCGCCGCTTGGGCCCGGAGGTGTGGACCGGACTCTGAGGCGGTGATCTGAGCCTGCGGGCAGACGAGACGAGACCTTTAAGTACAGACCTTTGGATTTCTGCGTCACGTGACCCGGTCTCTCCAGCCGCCCTGCTCCAGCTGACCGCCGCTCTCAGCGCTGATATAAACCCTGCAGGTAAACACTTTGTGCCGCGCGCGCTTTATTCCCCCCTACTTTTTATTATCCAATTTCTGCCGAACCTTTAACACCAGCCCCTCCCTCCCGTTTGGAGACACGAAGCTCCGGTTCCCCCTCCCTCACTCCCCCCAACCACCACCCCGGAACAGACCGGTCCGCGCTGGGAAGCGACGCCGCGCGGCGGGGCCTCTGCTCGGTCACAAACACGGCGCTCGCGCCGCTCCTCCTCCTCCTCCTCACTCCCCTCCTCCTCCTCCTCTTCCACTTTTCTGCAACATAATTTCCGGGTCTGAAATCTGCAAATGTGCGCCGATAATAGAGCAACGTGGCGGCGGGATTTGCGGAGATTACGGTGAATAAAGTGCTCTCCCTTCTAATCCCCGCGTGGAGGAGATGAACCGTGCACCGGCTGGTTCCGAGGGAAGGAGCTGCGTGCGCACATTCTGGTGGGAGCGTGGAGGCTTGCACATTTCTGCAGCAAGCCAAACTCCAAACCTGCTTGTTTACACGAGGCGGTGAAGTTGCTTCTTATGCTGCATTTCGTCATCGTGGAGGAGCATGACTTGTGTTCTACTCTGTGTTTCAGGATGGCAGAGCCCCCCATGTCATGTGACTGTTTTGTGTCCTTGCCCCTGGCTCTCGGGATGACCATGTCATTTTTGGGAAGAACTCGGACCGTCCCCGGGATGAGGTGCAGGAGGTCGCCTACTATCCCGCGACATCAAATCCTCCAGGCTCCATGCTGGAGGTAAAGCAGGACACTTTGGAGAAAGTCCACAAAGTAGAGTCCCTGTGGTTGAACATTAACTTGAAGGATTGATGGAGAAATATAGTTTTCGGTTAATGGGTAAAGAAAAGGATGTGTTGAAACTCTTTAGTAAGCACAACAGATCCGAAAGATGACGGTTGCATCAACAAAACCTCATGTTTTGACAGATCACTTTCCATGGGCCTTCTCACACCCGAGTACTCTTGTTCATATATTGCACCAGAGGACTTTTAGCCCTAAAGTACTACTTAACGGAAAATAATAGTTTGAATAAAAACAGGTCTTACCAAAGCAAGACACCTATACACACAGTGTATAACCTCTGACCTCAGTAATAGGAGTCTGAGTGGGAAAAATGAAGTGTAAAGTGAATACATTCCCTAAACTGCTGATTGGTCAGGACAGATTAAAGATATTTTTTTCACCAGCAGCCAAGCAAAAAATAATAATGTGAACAATTTATAACTCTAAAACGATGAAAATATGATCCCCCTCCACACACAACTCAACAAATTATTGTTGTGTGTTATAGGGATACAACAACATTCAATACGCCTTCGACAATTCAATAAGACATTTTTAACAATATGCATTTTATTTATTCAGTACCACTCTGAGGTGCCTTAAGGGTGTCTGCGATAAAGAATTCCAGAAACTACCTTGCCCCTCCTACTGTAGTCGGATAATAAAAGTTTTAGCTAAATGTAAAAAAAACCAAAAACGAGATACTTATTATTTTTTTGCAAATAAATGTAACGGTACATGAATAAAGCAGTGACAGCTAAAGAATTCTGCACTGTGTTGTTGTTATTTATTTAGGTGAGTAAGTCGGTTCTAAATATTTTAAATTGGTTCAGTTTAGATTGTGTTTGACATCCAGCTGTCAACATTTTAGAAAACTGCTTAAATTGTTGCTGTTCTTATAAGTTGTAATGTTTACAAGCATGCAAGAGTTCCATTTAACTGTAATTCTGCAATACTTGCCAAGAACTGTGCACTTGAAAAACATCTGAATTTTTGTTACGGTATTTCTTTTTGCAAAATAAATCATCACCTGTGCAATGGCAGGATTTTAGGGTTTATTTTTTCTTGCTCAATACATATTGAACTGTCATATCGATGTACGTATGGTATCGTGACGAAACTGTATTGTTTCACCTCTAGTGTGTACATATGTTTTGGTGTGAATTCACACATTTTTTAATCGTGGAAGTGAATGGGAAAGTTCTCCCTTTGTTAAGAGCCTCCAGTGGTCATTTGAGGAACTGTAATGTTTGTTGCTTCCAGTTTGGGAACTCCTTATGATGCAACATTGCATGTTGGGCACACTGTAGTAACAACTGACTAAGATTTGTAAAGACTACTTTTGACAAGGACTTGAGATAATACTTTAGATTTAACCATTGTCAGTATATGAGTCTTGGACTGATATGAGTACTGGACTAATTGACCCCTCCCTCTTACGTTTCAAATAGGAAGACTTGTTTCCAAGAGCCCAAAAGCCCAGACTTCTATTGAGAAATAAACAACTATAACTGAATCCCTGTATTTGTCAAAATAATCATTCTTGCTCTGATACACGTTTTTAACGGATTCTTTCTGATCTTAGTTTTTAAAAAATTTTATTCTTTCTGTTGTGCAAATTATTCAAGTTATTAACTGGGCAATAAATAAAAGAATTTAGACAAATTACTGATATTGTCAGGCTCCAACATGTGCCCGTAACTTGATAAAATGGTGAATGCTGAATTGACTTAATTTGGTTGGAGCAGGAAGGAAGCCATTTTCTGTGGATGAAGTCCCAGTCACAGGTTAGTCTAATCTCGTATATCAGTACAGGATTTAACTGAATTGGACGTACTATTGCATGGATCACTTCAGATGTCTTGATTGTTACCTCTATCAGGTACATAAGCATTTGAGTAAATGGAATTTCAACTAGATCAGACTTAAGCAAGACTTGTTACTGAAGACTTCAAACTTGTGTTGACCTTTTTCATTTTAACTTTCGACTATACATAGACCTGAGTATGAAGCTTAACTGGGACATTTGACTACGGACTTGAGTAAACAGATTTTGGTGACTTGACTCTTGCACTGGTATTCTTACCAGAACATAAAACCAGAGACTTGTAATTTGACATTTACTTGCTCATTGAAAACTTAAGATTTGCACTTGTGAAGAGAGACTTGAGACAGAACTTGAACTTGAGAAGGTAGTCTTTTGAGGGTTCCAACCTTATGGAAGGTTGAAAAAGAAGTTTGACACTTCTATTCTTGAACTCCTCTGGTGTTCAGGAGTCAATTTTCCAAGTTCAAACAGGAAATAATTTCCCACTAGGATTGTTTATTGTTGTCTGTCTTAACCTGGTGTGCAAGAAAGCCTATCCTTGAGGTAAACAAAAAAGCTGTACTGTCATTTGGAACTGTTGATACTTGAAATGTGAGATCTGTATTGTATGAAGACTTGTTATTTTGTTTGTTTATTGAAGCCAACACAGACATGTATTCTTTTGTACACCAGTAAGGTCCAGTTTATACTTCAAAGCGATTTGTGACTGCTAGAGTTCGCATTGGTTGCTAGACCATTGGAACTAAAAAGAAACGCTGGAGACAACTGCGTCGCTTGACAAATATAAACGCCACTTAGACACTCAGAAGTTCATTGCAGTTTTTGGGGAGTCGCGAGCAAAGGCAACTTGCGTTAGTACAAACTAGACTGCACAACTGTGGGTCCGATTGATGCCCTGGCCAATTTTTGTGAAGTATAAACCATTCTTAATGCAATTTCTATGTAGGCAAATGCATGTGGTGTAAATGACCTAAAGGGGTAAGAAAAATGCTATTGTTTCTCTTGTTTTTTTCTTCTCCAGTGTACGTTCATCCAAATCCCTCAGGTAGAGCAGACTCATGCTGTCGTCCTCAGCAAACCTGCCTGGATGTGGGGCGCCGAGATGGGAGCAAATGACCAAGGAGTGTGTATTGGTAATGAGGCGGTCTGGACCAGGGAGCCCGTGGCCCCCGGGGAGGCTCTGCTAGGCATGGACCTGGTTCGGTGAGCTTCAGAAACATTTGATATTCCTCAAATACCTAAAAGACACAAGAACCAATCAAGGATATTGTGAACTAAGTAACGGTGTTAAGAAAATCCTCTCAGCCTTTGATCAGGCGGGTGTGCAGATAGCTACGAGCGTGTTATGACAGGGGTCGTGAATGCTGGTGAAGCGTTGTCTGTAACGCTTACTAACTGCAAAAGGAAGAACTCACTCAGCATGAAGAGCTGCCAGAGTTTCTAAAACTATGCAGCACTTCTTTCAAACACATGGCAGCAAGCATGCAGACATCACCCAACATGCTCAGCGTGTCTTCACGGTTCCTGCCAGACCAAATGATCAAGTGTTGGGAAAAACTGTGGAGGCTTTGACTTGCAGGCTGGGGCTGGAGCGTGGCGACAGCGCCCGGGCAGCGCTGACGGTGATCACCGACCTCCTGGGGCAGCACGGCCAGGGGGGGCAGTGCAGGGAGGATCCTGAGCCCTTCAGCTACCACAACACCTTCCTCCTGGTGGACCGCCACGAGGCCTGGGTGCTGGAAACTGCTGGAAGGCTCTGGGTGGCACAGAAAGTGTCAGGTATACATGAAAAAATACATAATAAAATGTACAACAATACAGCTGAGAATTTTACTAAACTCAAACTAATTAGAAGCTTTTGATTTTTTCACAAACACACAGGACAAAAAAAGGTGACCATTATGAAAAGCAGAGAGAAAAAAGTGATTTTTGTGTTCAGAATGTATTTCTTTGCCTATAAGTCTTCGTGACCAGAGAAAACTTAAAGTCTTAAAATTAATTAAAAAAAAGGCTCAAAATATATTAAATAAAAATTCAACATCTCAAGCTAATTTCACCTTTGACAGTTTAATTATTGGTTGCCTTTGACTAAATTAACATGAATAATTTAATAATTTTCTTAAGCTTTGTCTGGAAATATTCATACTCTTCAGCATTCTTGCTTTTTTAGCAAATCATTTGACATTTTTAACGTTAATTTCTCTCTCTCTCAGACTTTTTTATAACTATTTTCCATATTATATTAATATTTGTAGCATGGTACCATAACATTGATAATCTCTTGCACTTCTCCAATTTTTAAATTAATAATGTTAGGTAAATACATTTATTGTTTTTAGAAATTCTCACCCTTTATCTTTAATATTTGTGCTGTTTTACTCCTTTTTGTGATATTTTAGCAACTAATACAGCACTTTAACATAATGTATTTTTACCTGTTCTACATTTAAGTAGCCTAATCCAGAAAATTATTTTTCTTTTTTTAGCTTGTGTGCATTCTTTTAAATTCTCCTATACATTTAGCTAGTATTAGGACAATTAGCACTTTTAGCAATGCTTTTTTTATACATTTATTACCATCTTCTTTATTTTATTTTTTTAAATACAAAATACTATTAGAATTTATGTAGTATGCATAATAAATATGTTTCCCCACCTTTATAACACTGCTGTGACAACATATTGTGTCATGGGTCAGGTCTAGTCACATTTTTTCCTTTTTGATGCACATCACATGCACAGCTTTGGCCTTTTTTACACTTGAAGTAAGATATTATATATTGTTTTAAAAGCGCCCATCTGATTGTTTTCAGAGGGCGTAAAGAACATCTCCAACCAGTTGACGATTAGTACAGAGATCTCAGCCGAGCATCCAGAGCTGCGGAGCGTGGCCCAGGCTCAGGGCTGGTGGGACGGCCAAGGAGAGTTCAACTTTTCTCAGACTTTTAGTCCAGAGAACCCTCCTGCCAGGATGGAGCTAGCCAAGCAGCGCTATAAAGGCGGCACTGCACTGATCCAGCAGCACAATGGTAGATTTTTGTTTGAATTTCTGGATTTTTATGGTATTAGTGTAAATGGATGAGTAAATATGTCTCCTCTTCAGGCTCAATGACAGCTGAGGCGATGATGTCCATTCTGAGGGATAAACCCAGCGGGATCTGCATGGACTCTGGGGGCTTTTGTACCACAGGCAGCATGGTGTCTGTCCTACCTCGAGACATGAACCTGCCCTGCATTCACTTCTTCACTGCCACCCCCGACCCGTCAAGGTTAGCTGCTAAATTAAAGTCTTCACAGTGGCTAAAAAAGCATGTAATTATATTGCAAGCAGCTTAAAAAAAACAAATTAAACTCTTATGATATCTGCTCTACCTGAGGCAAAAGGTTTTTTACTGTCATTAAGCATTTTGCATAGTTTATAGGCCTACCATGCAAGTCAATTTGGGACTTTTTATTGGGTTTATATGAAAGAAAAAACATAATTACAGCAAACTTTGTGTATTAGTTGTAATATAAATTCCAACATGTCACCCTGACACTGACATGAGTATTTGGTTCACTATATGATGTAGCTGGGCAAGCTATTGCTAATATTAGCATGTCACTTTTTTACTGATCTCTTCTCCAAATGATAAATGAACAGTTTTAGATACGTTGTCTCTAACCTAAGTTTTATTTGACAAATAAATGGAACTAGACAAGCTAATGCTAACATTAGCGTCATGTTTCCTCATTAGCTAGTCCTTCCAGGATTTACAATCGCACCAGTTCTTGAGAATTTAACAATTTAATTTTCTTGTCAAAGCAACTTCTGTTGGGCTGCGCTCTCGTGTGGGTGCTTGGGCAGCTATTATGTACAAAAGGCGGGAGACTAGGTCTATGTCCAAATTCCCACCCTAATCTCTAACAACTAAAAAAAACGTTATAGTGCCCTGGATTTTGAAAGCAATTCGGACACCGTGCTCACTACTTTTCTTTCGTTTTTCTAAACACAGGATATGACATCACCGATTCATGATTGAAAATAGAATCAATACAAACATTTCACAGCGTTTTATTTGTAACTCCACTGTGTTCTGATGATAAAAATGTGGATGGTTTATTACAAAATTATATTTAAAACATATTTGGTTCCCAAAAATTGTTTGGCTGCAATGCATTGTGGTCTAAACTCACTTATGTAGTGAGCATCAATGCATACTAGTTTTTGACAAAGACTTTTGGGAAATTTCTACTGCACTCGATTTTGGAATGGTAGATTCGGGCAGCACTACAAAATAGCGAACGAACTATATAGTGAGTAGGGAAGGAATTCCGACATAGCTTATGTCTCACTTCATGTGACTTTTATAAACACACATTTAACTTGAACATTTACAGAACTTCTCATCGACTGCTCTGACCAGTCCTATGTCTTTGGCCCCTCTTAGCATTAAGGGGAGTGTAGTTGTAGCAACAGTCAAACTATCTCTACTAATCAAACATAGAGGCTCAAACACACGTTAGTCTAACCAATCAAGTGTACCTCTATATTTAAAATGTTTTAGCCAATAATTAGAGTCACAGAAACTCTTGTTCTTGTTTCCGTCTCTTATGTTCTGCCTTCACTTTGGGGTGATGGGGATTTGTGAGTCCATCTTTCTCTCTTTCCTGCCCCCCCTCGACCCCGCCCCTTTGGCAGGTCCATATTCAAGCCTTTTATCTTCTCGGATTGTCCCACCCGAGTGCTGAGGGTGGTCTCCCCACAGTTTGGCCCCGACGACCCCGTCAGGAAGCAGCCGCGCTTCCAGAGCCGGGTGGACCGCAGACACGACCTGTACAAGGCCCACCAGGTGGCGCTGAGCAACATGGAGAGCAAGCCGGTGCGCACGCGTTCAATCCCATTTAGTCTGGTTGTCGTGCTAACAGTACCTGCTAAAACATTCCAGAGCACAGTTGAAGATGTGGTTCCTGCGTCACTCAGACTAAACATAAACCTGCTGCAGGAGCACATTTCAGGCTACAACCGAGCAAGCAAAGCTCTGCAAAACAGGTTTTCTATTTAGGCATTTTTGCTGATGTCCTGTCTCCGGATTATAAGTGTAATTACAAGATAAGTGCAGGTCACAGACAAGCCAGCATCCACTTTGGTCTCAGATTAGTCACCAACATGACTGGCCTCAAAGTTCCAAGAACACAGAGACATAGGAAGTCTTCCTTTTCTTAAAAAACATGAAAATAAATAAATAGGCACTAACACAGATTTTTTCAGCAACTTCTGATGACAAAAATATATTTAGCAAGAGCATTTAAAGTTAAAGTTTTTTTTTCTTCTAATTTTGTTAGGGAATCAAGATAGATCTAAGAGAAAACCACATTGTATGTACCATCTTTGAGCCCCCTGTAAAGTCCCACTCCAACTATATTTTTTTACTTTGTAAAATTGTTCCTGGTGGTCTTTTAATTATGATTATGTTGTTTTTAGCCAAAATCAAAAAGCCTGTGTTGTTTTATTAAGACAGAACTGTGTGAACTCAATAGAAATTTGCCTCCGAGTTGGCGGGGGAAGTTAGCCCTCTCTTATGTCCCATCATTTCTTTGTTTACACTCTCCCACTAGCTTACAGCCCCTCACAACCCAAATAAAACATTATCCCAACAATAAAAAAGGTGAGTAATATCAGAGCTATGCAGATGTGCTATTTTGAACCAGATGGCAGTTCAGACAAATATTAATGATTTATTGTCTGCAGGTGGATGCATCAGAACGGAACGGAGCAGGAAAAGTTTTGCCCACCTAGCACAGTATCTGCGTCACAAATCCGAGCGTTTTTAATCTATTCCTGATCCATTACAACTTGAATAAAGAAATACTCAGAAACGCAACTTCAATATTAAATTATTTTATATAAACACTCCATCATGATACAAGAACATGTTAAAAGCACCAAAAATTTGAGCACAGACAATAGAAAAAAAGTCTGTTTTTTTTCTGAAAGTTATTTAATTTCATTTGAAAAAGCACAGAGAAAAGCCAGTTTTAATTTAAATTATTAACAAAAGTTATTGATACATTTTGGCGGGGAATAGATTTAATAAAAATATTTGTTATTATAGGCCACGCCCCCTGTGAGAGGCCCACCGTAATCTCGTTTGAACTGGCCAATCAAAGTAAACAATCATATGATTGGTTGCTTGAAATAAACCAACTTTTAGTTAAATTTTAAGAAATATTAGTGAATAATATTAACATTGAGCAAGTAAAAACTTATCAAAAAGCGTTCTCTGTTCTGTTATGTCTGAGTAAATATAGATACCAGAGTTCTAATAATTATACTTTGTTTTAAAAAATTATTTTTTATTTTTTTAGTTTACAATAATAAATTAAATCATACAGGAACATATTTTGCAAAGAGTTGAAATGAGAAAAAACCTTTTAAAAGGCTCTTTTTTTTTAAAATGTAAAATTCTAAAGCAAAAGATGAATTTCTAGTTGTTAAAAAATTCTGAATTTTAAGACCCTAACACAACAGCAAATGTTGATTAATTCCCAAACAATTTCTTTTTATTTAGGAGCTTCTGTTTGAAACTCAAATCACTTAACCCGGTTATCCGGATATTCAAACCTGCATCCTGCGTCTTCCTCAGGATGAAGGTCTAGCCGTCTACGACATCCTGAGAGACCTGGAGTCACAGTGTCTGAGTGAGATATCAGCCATGCTCAACGGGGAGATACCAGGAGACGAGCTGGGGGACCTGTTCTTTGACTGTGTGGACACAGAGATTAAGTTCTACCAGTGAGGAGGTGGGAGCCGCTCTGTTTGCTGTTTTGATGTGTGCGTGGGTGGATATTCACTTCCTGCCTGCTTGACATCACAAACTCTGGCCACCTAAACTTAAGTTTTATTTATAGCTGAAAAAAGTAAAATGTTGAAGATAAAAAATATCTCCTTAGTGCCATAGTTTTGGATATTAACGCTAATTCGAGGTTTGAAAAAGAGAATGAAAAACCAAGCTTTAATTTGTACTCTTATTCCTGCTGGATTCATGCAGATCATGACAGTTTGACTATTATTATTTGACATTTTTTTGTTGTTTTGATAAACATAGTTATAATATTTAGGCAAGATGTTGAAGAATGTAGATATGAACATGGTTTAGTCTTTTTTTCTTAAAACCATAAAGACAAAGAATTCAATATACCATTGATATTCTTTTCGTTTTTTTTCATGAGTAACTCAACAAAATTAAGGAGTTTGAGACTTTTGCCAACATAAAATTCCATCTTTTTAAATTAATTAATTAATTTTTTTGCAGAAAAACTCGCAAACAAAAAGTAAAAAACACAAACAGTTCTGAAATCAAGGTGCATTTCTGCGGGTTTGAGCTGAGATTCATCCCTCAACTGTTTGTCTTCTGTTACAGCGCCCTCACGTGGACACTTTCATAGCTGCAGGAGATGTCCCTGGAACTGGTTGAAAAAACGCCAGTATGTCTCGTCCGCTTTGGCTCCGCCTCACCCAAGCAACACACTTTTCTAAATCCATTCCATCGTTTAAAACTGACTAAAAGTTTCAGCAGCACATGTGTTTGGAGCATAGTTACCATCAGTGTCACCCAGGGAGCAATCACTGCACCTCTGTAGTGAGTGTACTAATGTAGACTTCACAGAAACTCATGTAGAGCTGTGTGATGTTGCACAAAAACAGTGAGTGTGGCTTTTGTTTAATGACTGATAAGGTTGTCCTTTTAAAGTGACCACCTGTAGGAAAAGATTGAATAAAGAATGTGCATAGCTTCTTTGAAAAGTCTTGCAAAATTCATTTATTTTGTACTTTAGCATAAAACAAATCAACTTACATTTACACAGATTTAAACACATTTCTTGTTTTTGCCTCATGTGTATTTTAAAGATAAATGGACTGCAAACATGCTTACATTTTTAATTTATGTTAGTGCAATAGAAGCACAAAATGCTGCATAATGTTTAAACTTATTTACGCCCGTCTTATAAATTTAGGATTTAGTTATTTCAGGTATAAAACTGTAGATTTTTTTCCTCTACAAGAACACAGACACACATTCCCTGATAAAAATCTAAAATCTTACATGTGTCTGTCAGAAAAAAATATATATATTTTCATAGCTACAGAAATCTTGATTTTTTTTCTTGTTATATTTTTATATCTTCCAAGCTAAAAGTGTTTTTTGTACGTGTGTAGATTTCTGAGTAAAACATTGACAAATGACACAAATCCTAACTTAAAAAAACTAAATGTTTTACTCTTATCTAGACACACAGCACAATGCTTTGTTTTATTATATAAAATTCTGAAATATTGTTATTAATCCTTCAGCGGCACATAAAAGCAATTTAAAAAAAAAAAACAGTTTTTATTTATTTTTTATTTTTGTAAGTATTGACCCAACTAAAATATCAGATTTAAATTTATTCCAAATTCCATATGGCTAGTCTCAATAATTTTAATATAAAACTTTGGGAAAAGTGCTGCTAGCAATTGTTTTTCAATTATAATTCACAACAGTGAAGTATTTTGTCCATAAAAGAAGAAGGCAATCATTCATTAGAGCAAATAAAAATGAGAATGTTTGAGTAAAAAGCAAAGTCACATTGTTTTGTATTGTCAAGAAATATTTTATGTACTTTAGCAAAAAGTCTATTTAAATTTACTAAAAGTATGCTAAAAGTAAGGCAGTTTACTTTATTATACTATTGTAAACTTAAAATATTCCAGTTGAGTCCAAAGAAGTATTCATGGTCTATAGTATTTTTTTTTTTTTTTTGCTATACTCACACTCAAGTATACTTAATAAAATATATTTCAGGTATATTACTTTTTGCTAAGGGACATTCATATTTATAAATGTTCCGTACACATTTAATATTAAAATATGTTTGTAGCATTTGTTAAAAATGGTCTGTTAAACAAATTTTCTATTTATAATGTTTTAAAAATCTTACTTTAAGTTTATTTTCTCTTTTAAGACTAGACAATAAAGACTTCTGTGAAAATCTAACTACAATCCCCACAATGCAGCGGCAGCTTTCACGTGATTTTTACGTCCACGCGTCATGTGACAACAACAGTTTTTGCAAACATGGCGGACGCTGAAGTTACGAAGTCTTTGAGCGGTCTGTTAAATGGAATCGCTCAGAAAATGTTTTTCAACAACGACGAGATCACAGAGGAGCTGCTGAAAAGTGAACTCTTCCCGGAGCTGCCGCAGGAGGAGTTCACGGCTCTGCACGACAAAATGAAAGGCCTCCTAAAGGTAAGAAAACACTCGGAAATGGAAGCACCAGAAAACGTTTCACTTAACAAAAATCCTTTTCTGGCTCCTGCAGACGCTAAATATATGTATATATGTAATTTTTATTGGTTGTTGGACATCAAAAGGAAAAGTTAAACTTCATTTTGCAAAAGAATCTCTGAATTCCGACAGTTGAAGCAGGTCAGTGAAGATATTCCAGCAGCATGACAAGCTAAAGGGAATAAAACACTAACATAATTGATTAAACGTCAAAGAAGTCAGAGATGACAGGAAATAATTTAGACAGTCAAGAAAGTAAATGAGTTCAAAACTAAACATAATGTAAATGCAGAAGCTGCTATGTTAAATTAGCTTTAAAAAAAGGGCCAAAATTGTTGGAGATAAATATATATATGTTTGACAATACCACAAACGTAACAATACTTGTAGCTTTAAAAAACGAAAATGATTACTAAAAAGCCTAAAATTAATTTTGCAAAAGAGAAAATAAAACGTGGTAACGAACCTTAAGCAAAAAGTACATTTAAAGATATTAAACATACTTGAGTTTAAGTTGTAGGCACAAGGGGGCGCAAGTCTATGTCTCATTGTGGCGGTCCCCAGCCTGGATGAAATACAAGGTTGTGGGTCAGGAAAGGCATCCGGCGTAAAACTCTGCCAGACCACCGCCGGCGACCCCTGACGGGATGTGCAGAAAGATGGACAACATGCTTAAGTATAAGTACAGCAAGTATACTGCAGTAGTTTACGATATATAGATAGCATGCAGTGCATGAATGCATCATCAAAACCACAAAAGCAATACATAGAAATATTTTCTATATTTCTATAATGATTGAGTAAAAATGTGAGTTTTACCTATTGAATTTCTTAACAAGTTATTGACTTTTTTATTGTATTAACCTTTTTTGAAGAAAACAATAGAAAATTATTTTGACTTTTTGTCTTAGTAAAGAAAGATTAATATTTGTTAAAACGCAAATAACAATAACACAAAAGTTATGGTACTTCTTTCCTGAAGTACCACAGTGAAAGCATTTTATCCTCAATGCTTTCACTTATGGAAGGTTTTTGCCTAAAATCTCACCATTCGAGGCTCCATTCATCCTCTCCTTAAAGCCCCCCTACAATGATTTTTTTAAAATTTTCTTTAAACATTCCCAGTTAGGAATGTGAAGTTTTTAACAAAAATTCCACATCCTAAATGTCTTAAAAAGCCATTTTTCCTGTTGATCTGAAGCCTTCGTTTCCAAAAATTCTTCTGTGTGGGCGTGGCTTATGGTGCTGGGCTGTGTAACCCCGCCCCTTATCCCTCCAGACATGCTAGGGAGATGCACACTTTGAAAATCCCACAAAAAAATAAGATAAAGCATGATCAGAGAGGGATAACAGAGACTTTTTGTCTCAGTAGAGCTCATTAAGATGTTCTTCAACTGAGGAACCTGCTCCTCTTTCACATCTCTTCTTCGTTTTCCTCTCAGTCCATCTCCACAGCAGACATGGACCATGCTCAGCTGGAGGCCTTCCTCACAGCACAGTCTAAGAAGCAGGGTGGCGGCGGGGTGAGCGCCGAGCAGGCCGCCGCCCTCTCCCGCTTCTGGAAGAGCCAACGTGTCCGTGTGCGGGAGCGGCTGCTGGCTCAGAGCCGCTGGGAGCCCAGCCTCAGGGGCCTCTCCTGGAGGGTGGACCTGCAGGCCGCCAGCCGCCAAAGAGACACGGAGCACGGCGGCCCAGTCGCCCTGATGGAGCTGGAACTAAGCAGAACCGGACAGGTGAGCTACAAAGTACACCAGGAATGCATTTTAGGAACAAAAAATATTTCAATTTCTAGCTGGAAAGGTCCTGTATATGAACATTTTCGGTGTGTTGTCACCACGTTGTGTATGTTTTTGATGAGTTAACAGACCTTTAGTGGTTCAAATGGTCAAACTGAACAGATGTCACGACTGAAGATGTTTATATTTTTACCTTTCAGGACTCAGAGTTTGTATGTGTGGAGTTCAATGAAGCCAAAGTCAACGATGTTCTGAAAAAACTGTCTGACATCCAGGAAAGCATCGACAGAATTGTTCACAGAACCTGAAAGCTGCTGAGCGTCAGCCCTCTACTGCGCCCCCTTCCTGCAAGGTGGAGTACTGTAACAGAGCTGCATCAACCAGTTTTTTTTTTGGATGCACGTTTTTCATTACAACCCTTTGAAGACTTTGACAGCAGATGTGCAAAAGTGATTCAAGCCTGCAAAAGTATTCACATATGCAGTTCTGAACATATAAAAATAAACATTTCTATCTTGTTTTGAATGTGAAGCTGCTCAGAAAGCAGTAATCTGTTGTAAAAAACATCAGAATGATTCCAGCTCAGAATGTGCAATGATGAGGATCAGCATTCATTTGGGAAACATTTTTAAGCTAAGTGAAACATGGTTTAACACTCAATGTTGTTGTAGATTTATATTATGGCCACAAGTACTTTGAGCACACCGCAACTTAAAAAAGTAAAAGTTTCCTCTAATAAATGTAAAGATTTGATTAGTTTGTTTTGACATTTTTTTCCCCATATCATTCCTAAGCATCTTAGCATGTCCAACATCTTAGACATTTTTTCCTGTGAATAAATAAAATTTTCATATGTCAAGTGTCAATAAATATTGTGTTTCTTAAAAATATGTGTTTCTTTTAGAAGTCAAATGGATATTTTGTCCACTAACAAGTAATGACAACAACCAGAGCAGAAAGACAGCGTTAGTGGCTCGTGTGCTGCATTAGGTTGTTTGCATATAAACATGTTGCATGCACTGACTGTATATGAGAACTGGACCCGAATGAGTGTGACATCACCTGTAGAAAATGGCTTACTTCAGCTCCAACAAAATTAAGTCAATTCAGGTGCAATTTATTGGTGATATCGATGCCATTAGTTTGGAGTCAGACAATGGTCTGAGTCAACGTTTCTATAGCAACCAATCTCACCAATCAGGAGGGAGCTTGTTGGAGGGCCACACCCCTTTCACTTGAAAGCTGGCTCATGAACAGTAAATGGGTGTTTGATTGAGGTTATGCTGCTGAACAGTGACTAGCAAAGAAAGAGTCCTGCATGTTGTTGGCATCTAAATGCTAATGCTAACCTAGCTGAGTTAATATCTTGGACATTGAACTGAAAATGAGTCACAAAATATGCTAGCAAATGTTTAAATATTACAAATATTACTATTATTTAATCAGTTACAAGTAGATCTACTGAAATAGTATTGAATTCCGCAAAAAAATGTAGTTTTAATCTTAAATTATTTTAAATATTTCCCCATTGTGAGAAAAATGCTGCGAGAACATGTTAAAACTACCCAAAAAAAAAAAAAACAAACTAATTGGAGTGGGTTTTTGTGGAATGACAAAATCAGGCCATTTATTAGCATGCTTAGTCATCATTCTTTAGATAGTCATGACTTTATTAGTGTCTCTGTTTGCTAAAAATATCATTGTTTATAATTTTTCACCAGAAGCTTTTTGGAGCTTCAAATTAGCCTGTTTTTTTTTTTTTTATTGAGTATAGATAATGTGTTTGTTACATTTTGTCATTTAAATTTATTGCTTTTAAATAAGGTGATCTTAAACTCAATCATAAACTCGTTTTTAACACCTTCATACTGGAGCTCCAGTGTTTGTGTTTCTTTATTTACTATAAATTTTCAACCGTTAACACAATCAACATAACTCCAGCAGATTCTGATGGAGAAAATCAGCATGTATATTAAAGAATTTCCGTTTAAGCGTCACCAGCGAGGACTCGGGTGTTAAAGGGTTAACCACTTCTGACAAATCAGGAGGCAGAATTTCCTTTTTCAGTCCTCCAAAGTGCACACATGCCAGATGATTCAGTATACGTAAAGAGGATTAAATCTATTGTCAGAACTGTTAATCATTAAAATAAATATAAAGCACACGTTCTTATCTTCTGCTGCACAACAGTATTTATAGTTAATGTTCAGAGGCAAAGTTCTTAAACAAGAGAAAGGCATAATAAAAAGTGTGAGTATTTAATATAAATTTACAGTAAAAAATATTTCTGAGGCTGAAACTTACACATATAAGATCTTATTTCTTGCACATCCAAAATTTTACCAGTTGAAAAATAAATACAGTGAAGATTAACAAAAACACTTTAGGCAAGTCCATCCTTCTGCAGAGATTTTCTTACTATATGTTTAAAAATGTTTGCCTTCAATTCCCAACAAAATACCTTTAAGAGTGAGTCATGTCAGAAACAACATTGCTTCACCTTTCAGTTTCTCTGCTTCTACAAAAACAATTGGTGTAATAAAGTTTACTATTACTTCTTATCTTGTTCCATTCAGGCCACTGAGCAAAGGTGAAGAGCAGCTCTTTACCTTTGTTCTCTGAATGCTGATATCTGTAGATTTACTGTATGTAAACATAAAATATTCCTTTAACTGTCACAAAAGCCTCATACAAAAAAAAACACCCAAAAATCCTGCAATTGGTTTTAAATCTTAGAACATTAAGCTTAAAATTACGATTTTTAGGTGTTTTTGATCAAACATTTTCAAATCATTATTCCAAAAATGCAGCTCTGCATAGAATATCTGCATAAAGTAATAGAGCACATATGACTAATAGAATGAAGCATGAACAGAACAAAAAAGTCCTGAAAGGAATTAAAAAAAGGGAAATGCAATGATGGATATGACAGTTCACATTTGACATCAAGTTAAAGGCATAGATCAGGCAAAACAGGGGCGGAGCTTCCATTAGGCAACTGCCTGGACCCCCCAATACTTTTGGGGCCCCAAGCTGAATACTTAAAATATTTCTAATATAATTTTCATTGCTTTCATTATTTGATTCTATCATAATAAGCGAAAAAAAAAAACAGAAAAGGTTGCATAAGATCACACATATGAAAGTGTTTAATCTACCCCTGAAAATATGCAGCAATGGAATATTTCGACAACAGCAAGTTAGCAGGCAGAGAGACTCGTCTAAGAGTTTAAAAAGAAAAAAGTGGTTCATCAACCAGTTGTGAACAAAAAGAAAAGAAAAAAATTTGCTATACTTCCAAAAGTGCAGGAAGAAAGAAAAACGGTACAAAGAAGAAAATAATCAAAATAACTTTAAAGCAAGTCAAGAATGAATAGAGACAGAAAAAAGGAGGGGCAGAAAATGGCTATTTTAACAATATATATTTTTAACCGTGAAAAAAGATTTAAAAAAAAAAAAGACAATTAGTTTAACCACAGCAGAGGTCCTTTTGTTCACCTGGGGCTGCAAACTGCAAAGTCTGCAACTGATGCAAAATCAATGTTTTTGATCTTTTAAGTGTATTACAATATTAATTCCTTAAGAAAGCGCAGACACACTGCTGAGGATGACATCAAGAAATGGGCCCACAAGGAATCATAGGCGCAGCCTCAGAGACAGAGACGTCTTACTTCCAGGTAGGCAAAGGAGCTTACGAAAATAACTAATATTTCATAAAATATGACTATTAATATTACAATCAATTTTCAATTACAATTTCAAATTCTGCACGACATTCATTACACACACACATTATATAAAAGGTTAACAAGGATCACTAATTAAATTGTAATCTCTTACTTTCTTTTTAATGGTTACTTGTCTTGTTTTTAGACATTTTTAAATAAATAAATACACAAATAAGTAAACAAAGTGAAAAGGTTTTGTCAAGTTTGGATCTTTAAAATACAGAGCTGATTGTTAAAAAAGGACCCCCGCTACGGCCCCAGATCTGCTCAATCCGCCCCTGGAATGAGGGAGTGTCTCCGTGCGCACGCCTCACAGGAAGGTCGCGCGGGTCCGCTGTACCTGTCACTCTCACAGAGGACACGTGGGAGTCCGGTTCCAAGCCCTCCGTGGTTTGATTTTGAGACCAGAACCGGATCTGACCCCGAATTTGACGGAGATCCGAGAGAGGTTTGTGGGCTTCACTTAAACTTTTCAGTGATCAGAGGTTGACTTTATGTTTTCATGGAAGCTCAGCTGGTAAAGTTCAACTTTCGGAATATTCAAGCGTTGCCAGAAAGTGTCTGCGCGCGGTGCGTCAGGATGCGTCCTCGGCTGCAGCGCGCGGCGCTTCTGGGTCTCTCAGAGAATGAAACCCCCTAAAAAGTGCTTTTCCTATAGTTATTCAGAATTATTATTTAACAGAATCTTCAGCAGAGTCGCGTCTCACAGGTTCCTTCATGTTTGTGTAATCACAGTGCGCGCTCATCAAGTTTTACAATCCCCAAGGAGAACTTTCCTTCTGTTTCCACAACACAAACTCAAATGTCCTCTCTTTGAATCCTTTCAATGCAGCAGCTGTGGTTGGTTGTGCAATAGTTTTGTTCATTGTTTGTGGGGTATCTCTGCCAAAACTACTTCAATCACACTAACAAAAATGAAATTAGAGATGATTATTATTATTTTTTTTTAATATAAGGTAAATTAAAAATAATACCTTAAATATTTTTCCTGTTTATTTACTAATTTTCTGTGGTACAAAAAATAAAATCTGTGAAAATGTTTTAATTTAACTTGTGATATGTCTACTGTTTGTGAACCAGTTGAATCAAGTTTGATTTAGTTTACCTTATTTTTTTAACTTCTTACATCCCTTTTAAAAAAAGAACTACTTAACTTTTTTTTTTTTTTTTTTACTACTTTACTACTTTATAGTTACTTTTCAAAATGAAGGGGTAAGAGAGCCACATGCAGGTCGCAGACCCCTGAGGGCGAGACAGACTGATTGTTCTTCCAGCAGTACCATGTACTTCAGGGATCGTCACACATCTAAAATCTCATCTTGCTTTTCTTAAGTCTTTCAGGTCGACTACATCCATTTACATGATCTTGTATTACCTTTTGCACACTATACAGAACGAATTATTTTTGAAAATTACTTATTTATCTTGTGAGTTCTTTCCTGGAAGTAGGGATATTGGCACCAATGCAACCATTCAAAGACTAACACGTTTATTTTAGCTGTATATACTTTGTCTTAGCACCAATTAAAAACAGAGGTTATCTTAATTACAGAATGTAAGAAAATTCAGTAACACAATATGAATCATATCTATAAAATTAATCAAAGAAATCAAGATTTTTCCTCTAACATGAAAAACTAGATTTGAACCGGGGCCTTCCTGCTGTGAGGCAAGAGCGCTAACCACTGCGCCACCGTGCAGCCCAATAAATTTCATTTATATCTATATACGTGCAACCAGCTTCTTCCATGCAGCCTTTTTCAAAGTTCCTCCACCGAAAGCTCAGCAGTCTCATAACGGCTCCTCCTGCTTCACGCAGACTCTGTGATGCTGACGTTATTCAAAGTCAAATACTCAAGGGCGGGAAGATTTGTACAATGCGTCAGGGTTTTTCACCATAATTTTTCTGACATTATATTTCGGCAAATAGTCATATGTATCTCTTTTGGTCTTTGTCATTGTAAAATTAAAAATTAAAAAAAGAAAAGAAAAGAACAATGGCTTATTAAAAGTCCATATGATAAAAACATCAAATGTATGACATTAATAGTTCACCTTCACTCATATACTGTAGTCATTTTCTCCTAACAGTCATAAAATGAGATGATAAAGTAGCTGAAAACTGAATGAATAATATGTTTGTAAATCTCTTAAAAGTCTTAAGCTTTTGTTTTTCACCCCTACCCCCGTCCACCCAAACACAGAACTGTCCCACCCATAAATTGTACCCTGACATTTAAAATATTAGTACAAATATGTACCTTTTTGGGCTTCAGAACAATTATGTACCTTGAAGGCCTTCAAAAAGGTACACATAAGTACCCTGAGGTTCATTTGTGATCCCTGGAGGGTACATTATTCCAGATTGTACCTTAAGGAACATAAATGTACCTCTACAGTACCCCTATTTCTAACAGTGTAGTCAAGTCCACTAAAGATGAACGTATTCACTAGTTTCCCCAGGTCCTGCTTAGACATCAGATCTTTAATCCTTGAAACATTCTCAGGTGATAGTAGATGCTCAAGATGATAGATACAAACATTTATTTGATATAAAAATACAATCTCAAAACAGGGTAAACAAAGAAGACGGCAGCGCGTAGGGTTGACCTGTGCTGTCACCTTTATGATGTATATTGGTTTAATAAAACAGGTTTTGTAGGGAAGTTGTAAAATTGAAGCAAAGGTATCTCTAGATACACTAAAATGGGACTCAAGGTAAAAGTGGTGATAGATTCAGGTGGTGTTTGAGGATAGTTTAGCACCTGTGAACATGCATGAAAATTCAGTTGTATTGGTGCATGTTACAAAGACATTAAGATCAGTGAGAACCAACTGTCATGAAAACATGAAAAGCATAGTTTTCTATCATTTTTAAATTCCAATAAGTCATGAAACCAAATTTAATCATTAAAAACATTTTAACATTCATGGAGCGACCTAACATTAAGGCCAAGAATCATCTAATTGGAAACATGATTCTTTTTTTTTAGCTGTCGTAAACGAGACTTAATTAATCACGCTTGGGCCAGTTTCATCTATAGACACGATTCATTGAAAGTTAGAGACATTTCTGATTAAAACCTCTCCAAAGTTATTTATTTAAACATCATAATACGAAAATTGTGGAAAATACGGGTTGTTTTGTAAAATGTAAAACATAAAAATTGCTGGAAATAGTTTTCAACCCAAGACATTAAAAAATGCTATGGTTGCTATGGATTATTACTTTAAAGTGAGCCTCTATTAAAAAAAATAAATAGCGCTCCCACAGAGATACATTCAGCTCTCGCTGCACATTTACCTTTTCTATGTTCACTTTTTGTTTTCAGTTCTCTTGTTTTCAATTCCTGATGGCTGGAGAACCAACAAAAGCCGCCTCCTACATTCTGGAGTTCCTTCAAGTGAAGCCAGAGGAGCTGCGGCCGTCCATCCCTTAATGAAGAGTCACCAGGGGATCCGTTTGGAGTATGTCATAGGTAAGCACTTTCCTTTTGGCTAAAAGTAGTCACGGTTCTGCATTTATAAAAATATAATTTTAATGTAAACAAAAAATACTAGCTAACTCTTTTCTTATTCTAGGGGTACAGTGGAATAAATACAGATGATGATTGATGAGTTTTGTGAAAGAGTGTCAGTGAGGAAGTTGTGTGAAATTGCATCAGTCACTAATTGATACAAAAAAAACATGATAATTTAAATAAAATGTCAAATGTTAAGTAATTTATTATTCATAGATATGCTTAAAGCTTGCTATTGATGGAATAGTCCATTGGTATATGGGGACGGGGGAGGACGACACATTTGCACATTAGCAGACTCATTTCATTTTAGCTTCTTTTATTACATAGTAATATTGGAAGGGTAATTATTTTAGACAAGTGCAGGTTGGGCCCTTCAAATTGTTGGGGGGCCTAGGCAATTACCTACCTTTACATAATGGTCTGTCCGCCCCTGGTTGAAGCCATTGTCAGTCCTATGTGGGTCCTGTTGTAACCCTTTAATATTTAGAATTTAATTTAGTTGACATCTGAATAAAATGTATTAAACACTTCCAGTCACTCTAATCTACAGGTTGTTTAGATATCAAAAAATTTTAGAAATAAAACAAAAATATGAAAAATTTGAAAAAAACAAGTAGAATGAAAGCAACAGTTTTGTTCACTTCTGGTTATTAAAGTAAAACATTATGATGCTTTTGTTTTGAAAATCTGTTAAATTGGTGAATCCAAAATAAATAGCTTCTGCTGGTACTTATTATAAGACATAAGACTAAATGAGTTTAACTTCAGCCTGAAAGTAAATGTTTGTCGTCCAATATTGCATGATAGAGCAACACAGAGATGACGGTCCTCGCTAATGAAGAGCTCTTTGAGCTCCATTGGATTAGATTACAGTTTACAGCGGTTATAAAAAAATTTCCTTTATAGGTTAACTAAGCCACCCTCGCAAAAGCTGATGTCATCTCAGCCTCTACAGAACTTAGTTACAGTAATGTTTTTTTTTAAATATATGCCAAATACGGCTGATTCTGGAATATTTGTGACCAACTCACTGTGATTAAGACACAGAGGTGGGAGGCTGATGAGATGGGCTGTTTTTTGTTTTTGAACTGGGTCGTTCAGCAGGACTAGGATCACAAACGGGACGACTCGAAGAATGGATCCAAAGTCCAAACCTGAACCGGGCTGAAAAGCTGCTGAGGTGGCGTAATAAATGCCAGGATTTCGTTAACCCGCTGCTGCTGCTGAAGCTGTTTCCACTAAGCCAACTTCCCAGGGCGTGTTTCTCAGTTCAAACATGGCAATCGTGTTCAAACTCGCCGGAATTTTCTTTTTGTTTGTTGTTTTTGCTCAGGACTCCATACAATCTGCTGCCACTGACAGCATTTTATGATATTATGATTGAGTTAATGTCTTTTAATTAATGATTTGTTTGGCCCTCAAAGCAAATAACTGCATCTCGTAAAGATAATTTCTGTAAACTATAAAATTAAATGTATAATGCCATGTTCACACCAGATGACGCTAGATCAAGAATAATTGAAAACACATTTAACCCATGATATTCACACTGGACAAGCAGGGAGGGGCTTCTTCTCTTTTTATTTGCTGCTGTTTACTAGCGTATGTCCACCACCTACAGCTGATAGAGACTTACAGCAAAATATTGTGAAATTTCACAGCTCTATTCTGACATTTGAAAGACTTGGTGTCATATATTCATATAAATATTAATTTCTCATTTGTGATCAAAATTTCTCAAGGATTGGTACAAGGAACAAATTAATATGATGTTAAATAATGCCACATTCAAATGTTTTGTCTTGTCAGTGAGTCAATTGGCGAGTAGAATACAAATCCAATATGGCTACTGTTGGGGGAAAGCGTTATACACCCTGGACGAGTTGCTTGTCTTAGGGCTCTGCCGGCAGATAGAGAGCAGCTGCGGGATGGGGAGGTAGCTTACCGGGGCAACCTAATGATATTTTTCTCATTTTTATCAAGAAAATACTAAAAAGATCCTCTAGTATGATTCTTATTTTTCCCTTTCTTGGACTAATACAATACAGCTAATAGTTATCAAGCAGACTCCAGCTTTGCTCCAGCAGCGGATGTGAAACTCATTGTACCAGGGGAGACTCTGGATGATCTCATGGACTCAGACATGGAGAGGTGATTGCCAATGTTTTTATAGAACTTTTTAATAAAAATAAATCCGAGCTCCATACATCCTCCATGCAAATACACAGACACCACTCCATGTAGCAATCAGGCTAAAAGCATTAGCTGGTAGCTCGGGGAGGAGCTTATGTAACCGTCTTCGTCTCTGCTCTGCGTTGTGTTACTTTTTCTTTGCGTGTGTTGCATCAATAAGCCACGTGACGCCGGAGGAATTTCATTGGAAGAGCATCCATTTATTCTGTTCATGAAAAAATATGGCGTCAGCATGTGCCGCGCTCCAACAGTGCCCAAACTCTCCCAAATTAAGAAGTCAGAAAAAGGGAAACATACCTGTTCATGAAAAAATATGGCGTCAGCATGTGCCGCGCTCCAACAGTGCCCAAACTAAAACATACAAAGTTCAAATTAACAAGAATTTAATATAAAGAAAAATATGTCCACCACACTCACCTCTCCCAAATTAAGAAGTCAGAAAAAGGGAAGAGGGAGGGCGGAGCATCAACTTATATTTGGGATCTGAAGGACCCTACTAGCATGCGACCCAACTGCCAGGTATAAAATAAAAAAAATAAATTAAAGAAATAAAATTTTGTGTAATTATATTATACATTGTGAACCCGTTACACTTATGACCACATTTTATCTCTGACGTCGTGCAGTGAAATTGATGCGCGTTAAAAGAGAGCAAATATGACACATGAACCACATTCAGTGTGAATGCAGCATCAGGGTTTTATATATTTTGGGTTGCTTTGTTAAATTTTGCAGTCATAAGAGAAAGTAAAAACATAAAATCTGTGTGGAAACATGTTTTAATATATAATAAAGAATATTTTAGGGGTTTTTTATTTCAAAACTATGACTTTGGTTCTCATTTTAGTGTCAGTTGCACCAATGGTTTGATGTTGTTGTTGTAAACTTATAGAAATGCTGCGTTCATGTGGTGCTGGAATGTAAATGACTTTTGGACTCGGAAAACACACGTAAACCACAAAAATGCAGAGTAACTTCTGCACCTAAATAAAGGTCATTGTTTTTATAGAGCGCCACATCACACGTGGAAAATAATGATTATCATTATGATTTATTCTCTTTGGTGAGCCTCTGGGCTGCAGTTTGCCCACTTGAGGGTGAATGTTTGACATCTATGGGGAACTTGGATTATTTTCAATTAAAAGTGTTGTAGCACAAATGGCTACTTGGGTTTAGTTGGAAATCTACACATGATTATCTTTACATTCACCATGAAGAGTTTCAGCTGCTTCACTTAAACAAAAAGCTTCTGTTCATGAAGGTCTGAATGAGGTTCATTTATTGATTAGAAAAGGTCTCATTTATTTAGTTGGAAAGCTCCTTTCCTTATAAGACATTGTGTAAAAGCGTTCATTATCTTTACTAACTAAACAAGTTAAAAATAATTTTACTTTTCCGTATTTATTTTGACGTGTGTAGTGTTTTGGTTTCAGTGTGGGGGTTTCTTCCTCTGCTGTGACTGTCTGTGAACTCACGGCTGCAGTAAACTGGAGTCATGTGCACGGCTGAATTGGAAGCGTGTGATTCCTCCTCGCCTGTGCAGAAGGAACAAAAGAAGGGAAAAAAAGTTCATTCCTGAAGGATTAGGAATGAACATGCAGCCATGCGGAATGACGTTTCAGCTCTGAATCCAGAGAGTGGACAATCATTGACCTTTCTTCTCTCTTTTATTCTTGTTACTAATCATCTTCTCCCGTTTGTAGATGCAGAGTGTGGGACCATGTCTGTTCCCCGGCGGAAAGTGTTGATGCTCTGCGGGCTGATGGGGTTCAACATCTTCGTTTGTGTCTTGATGGGCCTGTCGTGGAAATTTGGGGGCGCGAGAGGCAACGAGAAGATTAAAATCCCAGAAAGGTTTTGGAGCCGGCAGGTCCTGAGTGAATCCTTCTGGAACAAGGAGCAGCAGCGACTGGACTTTATCAACAACCCCCTTCTCAGCGCCGAGCCCGCCAACGACTCTTTGGAGGCTCAGCTCGATTGGCTGCATGACCCTGGACCACGTGACCCCTGCAAGCCTGATTGGAGGGTCACCACCCAAATCTTTGACTACAACATCCTGCCGCGGCGCTTCAAGGACTTCCTCCTGCACATGCGCTGCAGGTCGTACCCCATGCTGATCAACGAGACTCACATCTGTGACCGGAAGCCTTTTCTCCTACTGGTGGTCAAATCACTGATCCCACATTTTGACCGGAGGCAGGCGATTCGAAATACCTGGGGTCGAACCGGCGTCTACGCCAGCCGGAACGTGGCGACCGTCTTCCTGCTTGGCAACACCATACCAGGGGACAGCTTCCCGGACCTACAGGAGATGCTGAACCACGAGGCGAGGATTCACAGAGACCTCCTCCAGTGGGACTACAGGGACACATTCTTCAACCTCACCCTCAAGGAGGTCCTCTTTCTGGAGTGGTTCGGCAAGCACTGCGCACAAGCGCAGTACGTCTTCAAGGGGGACGACGACGTCTTCGTCAACACTCTACGAATTCTGTACTACCTTGAAGGCCTGACAGAGGACAAGGCCACAGATCTGTTTATAGGTGATGTCATCAGTAACGCAGGTCCTCACAGGGAGCAGAAACTGAAGTACTTCATCCCAGAGAGCGTTTATGTTGGGGGGTACCCGCCATACGCCGGCGGCGGAGGTTACCTCTTCTCTGGTGGAGTGGCGCTGCAGCTCTACAACGTGTCTAAACAAGTAGTCTTATATCCCATTGATGATGTGTACACGGGAATGTGTCTGAAGAAGCTGGGCCTGGTTCCTCAAAAGCATGACGGCTTCAAGACTTTCGACATCGAGGAGAAGTACAAGAACAATCCCTGCATCTACAGGACTCTGATGGTGGTTCACAGCCGGACGCCACAGGAGATGCTGAAGATCTGGCAATGGATCATCCACCCAGAGCTGGACTGTCTATGAACTCGTTTTCATGAAACATTTGTGTTTTTGATTCCAGATAATTTATTATTTTATTTGCTTTATTCACTGCTCCTTTAACTCTTTTTTTTTTAAGTTTTAATCTGCATTTAAATTCTGAATAATTAGAACCTCCAGGTTGTAAAATGGACTAATAACTTAGAGCTGAGTCAAACAAAGACTCTGATGAACCAATAGACTACAACCTGACATCCCTCTAAAAATCTTAAACAGTTTCTCAATTTCAGCAAGATTTACCTTGAAGTTCCGGCAGTTAATGGATTTTACTTTCCCCAATGGTTTTAAGCTGATAATTTTTTCAATTGTAACCAATTTTTGGTAAATTTCAGGATGTATTCAGACTGGAAATGTTCATTGGTTGGGATCGAGTCCTGAACCTTGCATTTGATCTGTTTTCAGACTGCCATCAGCTGGACTTTTACTATTTTGAACCAAAACTTGTAAACAAAACTGCATGACTGAAGATCTCTTCAGTCATTGGCCAGGAATTAAGAGGGCAGGGCAAAGCAACAAGAAAGAATAATGGAAGTCCTACGCTTTACAGTCTTTGTCGGGATAGTTTGTCCCGTCTGTATCAACATCAGGTAGAACACTTTTAATTTGGTACGGAGGAGGCATGCTGCAGGGAGGTTACTGAGGAGGCGATGGTTAAGAAGTTACGGTGATAAGTGTTCATGACAGCAAA
The DNA here is from genome assembly GCA_003999625.1 of Oryzias javanicus. Lineage (NCBI taxonomy): Eukaryota > Metazoa > Chordata > Actinopteri > Beloniformes > Adrianichthyidae > Oryzias > Oryzias javanicus. Next base: position 27,602,791 of record CM012437.1, on the reverse strand, counting down.
TCAGTGACTCTCCAGTTCAAGTAACTGCTGGTTTCTCAACTGAAGAGCAAAAGACAAATGTAAAAATGTAGTTTTGCGAAGCAGGATTTGACATGACTGAAACCCCACTGTTCCTCCGCAAACAGTCTGGCTGATATTTTCACATGACTTCAGCTGACACAACTATTCTTAGAGCAGTGAGATATATGCATTACTGTGCATTTAAAGTGTCCAATAGTGACGATCATTTCAAGTGAGAGAAGAAGCTTTTAAAGATGCTGGTGTGCAACAGCTGCCCTGCAGAGCAGCTTATCTCTTATTCTTAGTCTTTTGTTTGAACACTAAACAAGTGTCTCTGTGCTGTCACTGAACCTTTTTTTTTTACTGGAAAAGGAACCACGTGTTTTCTGTTTGAGCCTCAAACAGTCTTTTTATAACGTTTTCAATCAACTCTTGAAGGAATCTGGATACTTGTTCAGTATAGGGATTTGAGTTGATGCTGTGTCCTGTTTGGGATCATAAAATGGTCAAACTGCTGTGTTGACACTGAAAGCCTCTGTATGTGTGTTTAGTTTAAATAAAACTGATTCAAGAATATTTAGAAAGAGTAAGGTCGATAAAGGAATGATATTACGCTGCTGGTGTCTGAATAAAAATCTCATATGTTGTGAATGAGTGTCCAGGTGGCTCGAGTGTCGTCGGTGTTGGAGGACTTGTCATTGATGGAGAATATCAGGTTTACAGACACATGCTTGTATAGCGCTCCTTAATTTACCCTTTAGATTGCATATTTTTTGCTAACAAATCATATTTTCTCCACAGTGATAAAGTTTAGCTGCTTTTAGAAGATGAACAAAATTACAAAACAAAAGGACTTTACTGAAACAGAGAAACAAGTGGCTTTTGTACTGAACTAAAGACATTTATGAGGGATAAAGTAAGGCTGTACAACAGAAAAAGAGGTCTACTGTGTTGCAAGATGTCTCACATGAAGGGGTTACTAAAAAGATGCATGACTCAGGGTTACCGTGGCTAAACCCAAAGCTTTATCAAAACGACAGTTCTAGGTCTGGCCTTAAAGATTAAGACTTCTATCTTCATCTCAAACTGAAGCCAGGAAGTTGCAGTCTAAAAGCAATAGGTGATAAATATATCAGCTAAAAAAAAGCTTCCTATAAAGGTTAGAGAGAACATTCTACTGAAGCTGAAAAGCTCAACATTAATGTTGATGCAATGCTGAGTTTTTAGCTAAATTAGTTGAAATAATTTGATTTCTAGAAAGAAACCAAACTTGGTTGCTAATTATTGAAGAAAAAAGAAAATTAAAAAAGCTGAAAAGTGGTGGACTCTTTAACTGATATGGTATAGATCATCTGTTATATTAGCAGAAAAAAGTGTAAGAAAGCAGAAAACAAGAGGAATTTTGCCAAACTCTTTTTGAAAATATAGAAAATTTAAGTACATTAAGTTTTTGGGTTAAATTACAAATGGGAATTTCTATAAAGCTGAGAACAGTTCAAGTTTCTAAAAGACTGTGAAATGTATATGGCCACTTAAAATACATTCATGGTAAATAATAATAACGGTAGAAATTTAAATATTATATTTCATATATTACATAAGGAAACCAGATGATGACAAATGTTGAATGTTTCCAAATCAGACAAAACACTTTGTGATGAAATGACTGAAAAGAATCAGAAAAATGTTTGAATAGCAAAATAAATATAAATGTTAAATGACAGGCCAAAAATCAGTGAAAGCAACTTCTGATCTAGATCACATGCATTATTTACTACAAATAATTGTCTTTTGTTTTGGTCAAAGAACAAACGGAGGGGAATTTCTATCAAAGAGGGTCTACATTGAAGTTGGAGGCTGACTCCACCCTCAGCCGAAATTTTAAAAAAATCCAGTCAGAGGGGTGGGACATGGGGGCAGGACTGTCATCGTTACTGGAGCTTCAGATCATGACGTCAGACTTCTGAAACTTACATGGTTTGTTTATTTTAACTTATTTAATATAGTACATAATATAATATATCTAAAAATATATTCTCAATCACCAGAAAAATGCCACAAGAAGCTATTTACATATGAAAGCATTTCTCTTGTTAAATCTGTGTTTTGGTTCCTTCCTAAAATTGAAAAAAATTAAAATTTTAGTTTTTTTTTTTTTTTTAAACAGAAGTCTGGATTAAAGATGAGCTACAGCATGACTTTTCCAAATTCTATTTTTATTCATTGCTCAAATAGTTTTCCATTTCACAGCTGCACCATTCAGTTTGCACTTTAATTTTACCATCACACTGTCATTATGATCATATGTCCCGCCTTCTCATATTACAAAAAGATACATGTTCCTCCGTTGTGTGTTCATCAGGTTCTCCCCACATATAAAGACCCCCCCGAAAAAAATAAAATAAAAAAATAAAAATAACACTTAAAATATTGCTACATTCATTAAAGTTTTGTGTACTTTTTTCCTCCATACAGCCTTATTTCCTTTTTGTATAAAAATGTGTTTCAGATATGTAAATAGTATTCAATATGGCACATATAATGATTAGTAATAACAATAATAGCAACAAGAGTAAGAATATACACATGTTTGAAAGGGAGAATAAGGCAGACGCTTCTTAAAGCCTGCCTCATAAAAAAAGAAAATACAGCAAAAAAATGAAATATAACAAAAACCTCATCAAAAGAATGAATGAACAAATAACAGAATAAAATAAAACAAGATTAAAGAAAAAAAATATTATCAAGTCTTTCATTATTTTATTTGCTGATTTGTTTATGTATATTTAATTTGAGACATTTTCTTTGGCAGCACACTGACACCTGCTGGTCAGAACGTGTACTTCCAGCAGGTAAAAGGAAGTTCAATCAGCTGATGCAGAGCACCTGCGCAGACAGGACAGGAAGGAGGGAGTTTATTGAAGCTGACAGGGAAACCTTGAATTCATTTTTTCTCCTAAAAAAAGTTTAGAGGAAACAGTTTGGAGAGTCAAATATGCCTCAAAAGAGCAACTTGATTGAAGCTTTGCTCATATTTCTGCTGATGTTTGGAATATACTGGAAGCACTGTGATGGGCAGGTAGGAGAGGAGTCTTTGGAAATAAGCCGGTTTGTTGGAAATTGTAAAAACACTTTTTTTTTGGTTGTTTGACTGCAGGAGAACATTGAAGGCAGCAGCAGGCCTCCAGGTGAGACTGTATTGAAATGTGTACGTATACTGGTAATCCTAAAAAGATAAAAAGTCTGTGAGGGAAGGAGATCTACACTTTTTCATAAGTGTGAGCAGGTTGCTCTAGTTCATACTTAAATATATCAGGGTATCATCTTATGTCTAATGTGAGGGATAGAACTAATCGGAACCAACCTGCTTTTGGATGATGAGTCAAAAAGAAAAAGAGTTTTGCTCTGAACTGTAGAAAGCAGTAGGAGACACTCATGGCGGCTTGTCTCCCTCAGGTGGACGGGGGGAGACGGCAGTGCGTTTCTTCGCCCTGCGCAGCTGCCACCAGCTGCTGCGCAGCGACAGCGGCGAGTTCTTCTCCCCAGAGTACCTGTGCTCCAACCCCCCTCTGTGGTGCAACTGGACCATCCAGGTGGATCCTGGTAAGAGGATCCACCTGCACCTGGAGGACTTGACTTCTGATGAGAACTGTCAAACCAAGCAAGACCAGATCCATGTGGACGATCCTGCTGGACAATCAGATGGGGAGCACAAGGTGCTGCAGAAGTGCTGGCAGGAGGCCAAGTACACTTCATCCTCAAACGTACTGCAGGTGGTTCTGCTGATCGGCGGCTGGCCCAGCTCCTCCTACAGGGGCTTCTATGGACGCTACCAGGCATTCGGACCCCCAGTGGTTTACAACCCAGGGGAGAACGTGGGGATAAGAAGCAAAGAATTGGACGCAGAACCTGGAATAACAAAGGTCAGCGACCCACCTGTGAACAGTGAACAAACGGATCCTGAGATGATGTATGATTATTATGATACCGGCACGATGGCCGAGCGACCGTGGGAGTCCAAACCTCCCAGCAGAGGCACAGAGGTACATGCTCATACTCATTCAACTTTACTGTCTCTTTTCAGAAAAGATTTCAAACTAAAAATGCTTAAGTTGTGAGTTTTATCACACCTTTTGGAGAAGATATGAAAACTTTTTTTGTTTGTTTGTTGTTTAGGTCATCACAGATGCTATCTCAAAGATAAATTACCTGTTAACTTTACAAAATCCAAATTTTACTAAGGGTATTTGCATGATTCATAGTTAAATTCACTTATTGCTCATGATGGAAAAACATAGCGACCTGAAATTACAAAAGTTTAAATGGAGATATTGAAAAGAAATGTTCATCTGTCCTCATTTGTTAGCCAAAACTCTCCTGTGCTGGTTCAATTCCAAGTCATCGACCCTCATAAACTTTCTCAAACATTCCTTACTTGTTTCAGCTTTTTCACTCTTTTTCAGTGGATTTCTTGCTTCAAATTGTCTGGATAAGACTAACTTTGTTCCATTTTCTTGGATTTTATACTCTGTGAACCCAGCTGTGGTCACTGATGTATTATTGGCTGTTTATCCTTGAACCAAAGGCTGGTCAATCCTGGGCCACAAATACCACAGCCTTGACTGTTATCCAACGACCCTGTCCAGTTTTCCTTACAGGAGCCCTGCATCTTACATAACGAACACCTGTTTCAGCTAGAATTTATTGAAGACAGGGACAAAATTGGAAGATTTAAGGTTTTTTGCATCTTAAAATAACTTTTTTTTGTTGTTTTTGCTGATCACCACTATAGCTCAGTGGAGAAACTGAGTGGTCTGAGAGAGGGGCTCTGGGTGGTGCTGTCAGAGCAGACTCTTCCAGGTGGCATCATGCTTACGTCAGCCCGTTTTGCAGCTCGTTTTTGTGGGTATGGGAGGGGCTGCTGCAGACGGTGCAGGTTTTTAGAGGATTACTCCTAAATGCATGAACAGATGACAATGAGGAATGAACAGTTAAAGTTAAGCACTTCAGACATCAAAAAGTAGAATTTTCATGGTAGGGCCCCTTTAAGTGGTTATTGTGGCAGTTGGACAATGGAATTGATGAAGATTGGCACCCCAAAGTCCAGTCTCAAGACTATTACCCAGAAAAGTTGAAGAGCCACTACTTCAGGTGGTCTAGCATCTTGGGGTCTTATTGTTACGGAAGAGAAGATGAAGTAATAATGCAATCCATATAATCTGGTAAATCAGTGTTCCTTCTCTTGATCTTTGGGTCATGGCCCAAAGGGACTGAAACTTGTCCAAAAGGGATTTACTTTGCAAGAGTGGTTGAGAAGCCCCTTATGGCTCAGGTGTCACAGGGAGGGCCCAGATGAAGACCTGGAGTTACTGTTCCTGGGTAGGCCTGACCTGGGGAGACCTTTAGGTGTCTTTGGGAGGTCTTAGCATTTTAGATTAGACAATTGCTTCCTCAACCTGGTTACAGACTGACAAAAGAAGATGAATAGTTACAAAAAACAAAACGCCCTTCTTTGAAAACAAACGACAGAATTTGCACACTGATTCTATAAAACCAAGTCAAATATTCACAAATGATAAAAAAAAATGAACTGGCCATTGGTGAGAATTTCTTATCTTAAGAACACAATTAAGGTCAGTCCATGATTACTTTAGTTCCCAGAAAACACATATTTTCAGATCTCTTGGTTTTGGTGCCATTTGTCCAGCAGATTCTCTATCTTCATCATCTCACCTAGGATGCCGTCTGTCTCTTCTCAGGTGGTTGAAAACCATTCCTCTTCTGAGAGCAGCCGTTCTTACCAGTTTGTGGTGTCTCCGGCATCCAGTCACAGGACAACATTCCGGTCTGGAAGAGGTGCCGCTCTCAGCCAGTCTGACTCTGCGGCTTTGTCTCCGCAATGGCGGCAGTTGGACAAAAGTGCCTTTAACTCCTCAGCAGTAGCAGCTCCAAGCAATGTAGAGGAAGCTCCTGCTGCAACACGGACCAAGGGCATGAAAACAAGCAGGCCGGAGGAGCTGATGGCTGCTGATGGAACCGAGGAACCAGAGGCCAGAGATGCCTCGGACCAGCTCCCATCTGACGCACCGATCCAAAGAACACAGAGCAACATCCTGCTCCCAGCATGGTGGAGCAACGATATGACCACAGAGAGATCAGTGAGTAAACCTGAAGTTCTCTTTTAGTACTCTTAAGATATGTTCACACTGCCCTTGACAACAGGTGTTCAAGGGGCCACTTTCAATGAAAAGTCGATGTAATTGTATGCAAACTCGCATTTTGGGGTTTTGCATTCAAACTTTCGCATACAAGCATCGCTGTGTTTTTACGACCGTTTCAGGCTCAACTTACAAAACGTAACAAATCAGGACAAACTTTGAACAATAAGACTCTTATTTGGTAGTATGAGCAATGGTCAGTTTAATTCATGGAAGTGCCCACTGTTTATCTATTGACTATGGAGGAAAAATAATTTGTGTATGGCCCGACCGATCATGACAATCTTTCATATATCTGTGAAACAGCCTGGAGAAAGATCTGCGAGGTTTGCACCGCTTTGACACATTTTGCATTAAACCTCTTCCAACTAACTATATGTCATAAACAGTTGCCAGTATTTGATTAAACCGCCCAGTGTTAACACCATGGGCTAAATGTGTGTTCTCAAACATGCATCACATGTGTGGTGTGAACCTAGGTTTAGAATTTAAAGTAGGCTGGTCTCTGAAAGCTTTTGTAGCAATTTTTTTTTTTTTTTTTTAACAGAAACGGTGAAAAATCACACTGAAACTCTTCTTTTTCCTGGTGGTGAGTCTTTGCTTCCTGAATATCTTGCCTCCACTTTGACTTTTCAAACTGGACTTAACAATCTGACTCTGCTGGGGACCTTTGGATTGGATCTGTTGGTGCTCTGGCACGGCACCACGGTTTGGTCTTGAGCAGATCATCTGTTTGAAGTCGCCATTGAGGTGAATTTTATTCCTGATCTGGAGGAGTCTTGGGATGCCCTGGCCCGATCACTGCTGCTATCTCTAAAAGCTTTGGTATGTGGATGCAGAAACCAGCCATGAATGGTCTCCACTGTGGCTCATTGTTCTGTCTCTCTGTAGATCAGCAAACACTTGGATGTTCTGCACAAACAGCTCACACTGTCTTCTAAAAGAATTAAAAGGTTAGTTTTACTGTTTCAACAAAACTTTGAAAATAAGTGTGGTTTCCTCATTGTGTTGTGGATCTCACTCCACCTTTTGGGAAGGTTGAATGCAGGTGCCCTGTACATCCTCTGGCTTCAGATTGGACAGGGGCCTGGAGATGGGCAGGTCCACAGGGCCGTCCACTCCGCCATGCAGGGCCTCCTCTCCTCCGGGGTCAACCTCAGAGTCAACCGCAAGAACGCCATCATCATGTCTGTGTCTACTGCAGGTAAAGCAGGACCTGAGGGCCCAGTCCACCTTAATGTATAAGCTGCAACAGGGGTTGTAAACATGAGATTGGGTAAAGAACAAGAAACTGTTGAAGCGAGAGTGAGATCGTAAAGAATCGGGAGACTTTTGAAAACTGCTTACTTTTAGACTCAATCTAAATTCTTCCCTGCTCCCTACCCCTCTATTTATAGAGATACTTGTAGTGCTAGGGATGTCTGAAATAGTTTAACTGCAACTCTCCAAGCGGAGGGATGGAGAGCCCTCTGTCGCGAGGGGGTTCCATGTCATGCTGTACCCCAGGGAGAAGCGCTTTTCTTCACGTGGGTGTGCTTGGAAGCACAGAAGTTTACATTTATTGTTTTTCATGAAGGGTCACTGCTGCCTTAAATTGCACTCTACTTATTCCACACAGTATGATCACCTAGATGATCTTGCATTCAATCTTTTCATCTTCTGTAAATAATGTCCATTTTTATATCTTTTCATCTTCTGTAAATGTCTATTGCTGCAACAGCTAAATTTCCCAGCTTGGGATGAAGTTAAAAATAAAGTTTCTATTCTATTAAATGGTACATAATGACTTTTTGTTGTAGCATGACCTTCTTAAAGTATGCATATTCAAGCACTGGAAGCTCCGGGCTAACCTAGCAGACAGTTAACTATTGGTGATGTCATCAAATGGAAGGGATGTCCAAATACGGAGACACTATTCTTCCATAACTCTCCATTTGGACGGCTTAAAGTGGGGAGAAGGGAAGAATTCAGATCAAGTCCAAGTCTGTCAGTTTGTTTCTTCTGAGAATGTCAAAATGACTTGTACATGTCGTGAATTAACAAATGTGTGATTGTCTTTTTAACCCTGAGCTGTAATGTTGTGTTGATGTTTTGTTTCAGATGTGAATGAGTGTGGGACCAACCTGGTTCTCTGTGACACTAATGCAGACTGTGTGAACCATTTTGGCTCATACTCCTGCCATTGCAGAGAAGGCTTTAAGGATGAGTCTCGCCTGGGATCAGGAGGAACCATCTGCATGGACCTAAAGACCTCAAGTATACACAACTTGAGTTTAGTTTCTACAGCTGTATAGTCCCTGACTTTCTGTTTAGGTATTAGCTTTTGACTTGTTTTACCTTTTTATCTCTAATGTGAAAAAGGTAAAACGAGTCAAAAGCTAAGATCATTTTTTTGTTTTTTTTAATCTCTGTAATGTGGGCTGCACGGTGGTGTAGTGATTGGCGCTCTTGCTTCACAGCAAGAAGGCCTCAGTTCAAACCCCAACTAGGGGAAACAAAAACACCAACTGGGGTCCTGTCTGTGTAGAGTTTCCATGTTCTCTCTGTGCATGCATGGGATTTCTCTGGCACTTTAGCTTCCTCAAACCATCCAAAACATTCTTCAAAGGTTAATTGGTTACTCCAATTGCCCCTAGGTGGGACAGTGAATGTGAATGGGTGTGTGATTGTGGCACTGCGACAGACTGGCGACATGTCCTGGTTATGCCAGACCTTCATCCATCAGTAGGCGGGATGGGCTCTGGCATCCCAGCAACCCCCAAAAGGGACTAAGCGGCCAAGAAGATGAATGAACTCTGTTAATGTGCACAACAAAAAATGACTTTTTTTTTTTTTTTCGAATTATTTTTTTTTATTTTTTTTTTTTTAATCCTTAAAATCACAGACATATATCAATTATATATTGGGTGATTTGGTGAGTTTTTGCTCACAATTAGTTTAAGATGCAAAATTTGACGTGTTTAGGAAAAAGCACCTTACTTATTTACTGTCTCAAATTTGATCCTAACATTTTTAACATGGTGTAACCGTATTCTAAGAAATTATCATCAAATTTTGTCATTTTAATATAGCGAATAATCATTTAAAAAAAAGAATAACAATAGGTGAGTTATTCTCACCTTAACCTTTTGAAAATTTGCAAAAAAAATTTCTGCCAGAAGTATTTTTGAGATTTCATGGGTGCAGCCTTCTTGAAGTCAACAGGAAAATGGCTTTCTACGGCCCCTAGAGGAATAATGATGAATTACAGGACAGAAAATATGGACCAACTGTGTACTATGGGTTTTTAAACAAAGTTTGGACATGCTAATGAGATGGGGTCCCAGAAATGTGTCAAATATGATATGAATGTTCATTGGGTTATCTTCCAGATTTAACTTCCTTTTTCCTGTTTTAACCGTTGACTTCCTGTCTGCTTTTGTTTCCCAACAGGCTGCAGCTCAGGCCTTTCTTCTGAAACAAAGGGTGTCTATATACTCTTCTTCCTCCTCAGCTCGCTCATCCTATTGTTGGTGGCGGTGGCCGGGACGTTGTACCACCGTCACCACAGGGGGGCGTTCCTGGTCCGCTGCCACAACAGCGGTAGCATTACCCCCCCTGAGCACAACAACAACAACCACCTCCACCCCGAGGACCACTACTCCAGCCCTGCTGACTCTGACTTACCTCCTCCACCACCTCCTGCCAGAGGCTCCAGAGACAGCTGGGCTCCTGGAAAAGAGCGCCGCCTGCCTGTGGACCTGCCGCTACTGCGCTTCAGCCCCCTGCTGCCTCCAGACAGTTACATTGATCCACAGGATGGTGGAAAGATGTGAGCCCACTGGGACAAAGTGTCTTAGCTTTATTCAACAGTTTATTTTTTTGTGTCTTAATGATGCTCTTGTCCACAGTGTCATGCTCAATAAATGTCACAACAAAAACGCATTTTTTTTGTTTACTTTTTTTTTTTTTACACCTATTTAAGCCCATTTCTTTAGACTGGGCGGAGCTTGAAGGAGAGTCAGTGTGTAGTTTTAACAAAATTAAGCTCTGATAGAATGAAGAGTAAAACCAATTAAACAAGTAAAATTTTCTTTACCAATTCACATGCTGAACTTTTGAAATGTGGTATTTCTAAACAGACTGGACGGCCGTGGTGCAGAAAAAAGCAGGGCGGTTGACTTCTGGCCTGAAGTTTGCAGTTAAATTTCTCCCTTTCCCTTTTATTTTCTGTTTTGTTTAATCTTTTTTAAATAAAATAAAAAAATCCTGCCTTTCCCTACCATTTGTCGAAGTGTCCTTGGGCAAGGCACTGAACCCCACATTGCCTCTGGTGGTTGGTGCCAGTGTTTGGCAGCAGAGCTTCCATTAGTGTATGAATGTGACTGACCGTAAAGAGCTTTGGGCCTTTAAGGAAGCTAATACAGCACTGTATATTGGACCCCCTTGAAAATGAGATGTTGCATCTCAAGGGGCATTCCATAAATAAATAAATAAAATATAAATATACACCATTTAAACATGCGACAAAAGAGATGACCCAACTTGACAACTGTCAACAATCTAACTCGAAAATGTTATGTGTGTGTCTGGAATTTTAATTATAAGGAATAGGACAATTCAGAAATGAATTATAAAAACTGAATTGATTTAGAGGACTTTCTCTTTTTTTTTTTTTGGCATTCGAGTTAAGAGTTAAGGATGATAGCTATCATCTCTAAACAATTCTTTATCAGTACATTTTGTAGCTAGCACACTTTTGGGAAAAACTAAACTTTACTTTTCTTGTTCTGTCCTTCCACAAATCTACTTTTACTGTGTGTGTGCAGTCTGTTCTGGTCCCAACCCAATGAAATACATTTGGTGACCCAAAAATGTTTCTGTAACAAATTTCTGTAGCATATTCTTTTGGCATTTCTCTAATGGAGTACATAGTATAAAAGTAACATGGAAATTTAATCTGAGTATTTCTTTATTCAAATTGTTGTGAATTGAGAGAAGACAAAAGTCTTGAAAAAGCTTGTACCTGGGATGTGGAACCTCCAACGGTAAGACAGGTGCTCCCTGCTCTTCTCCATTCTGATGCATCCCCCTGTAGACAAATAGATCTATGAACATCTTTGTTTTACTGGTCTGAGCTGGTATCTGGCTCAAAACTGTATAACTAGATACCTCTCCATTTTTGTTGCACTCCTAATGTAAGTTTAGGGGTGTGAAGGGCTGTAAGCTAGTGGGAGAGTGTAAAACAAATGGATGTTGGGAAATGGGGGCAGATTCACTCCACACCAACAGTCCTGCCCATAACTCAGAGGCAAATTTCTAACGATCTCCTCGTGCTCTGTAGAAACGATGTCCTATAAATGACAAGTGTATTGATTTTGACTAAAAACAGTATAACCATAATAAAACGACCACTGGGGAGGATTTTACAATATCATAAGATGATCGGAGAGGGACTTCAAAGGACTAATAGCAGCTACTTTAAGTCTCTGGCTTTAAGAAGTTTTCTAGACGTTGCTCGTTCCTTCTTCAGCCAACTGTTTCAAGCTGAATCCAAGTCCTAAAAATTTTATTGACATGACACTTGTTGCGTCTTTCTCCTCTCTGGGCATTCCAGTATTTACCACCCAGCCTGCTGACCGTCCTAAGAATGCTGCTCACGTCCAGCAGATGGAAAGAGGCGATCACCGGGCAGATTGTCCACGGGGTGGAGAGAAGTGGATGGATCCACCCTCCAAGCTCAGCTTGTTTCCTCACCTGGCAGCTTAAGGTCAGGAACTCCCCCCACCTTTCTATTTACTTTACATCCTACAAGCAATGCCACCATCATCCCCTGCCCTGTTGTCTCCTCTGTACTTTAGAATATCTGTTGGGTTTCAGTTATTACAATATGTAGAAGAAAAAGTACATTTTTAAATCTCATTTTAAAAGTACATTTTATTTTTGAAGATTATTAAAATGGAGAATACCATCTTGTTATTCTTCCTTCTTTAGCTCAAGTCCTTTTGGGTAAAGCCCTGACCTTTACATTGGATATTATCACAACTGCAATTTGATATAATCACATCTTAATGTCGCATTTAGACTCACTGTTAAAAAGTGGAACCCAATGATCCCTAAAGCACAGAAACACAGACGATGAAAGAGAATTTGTAAAGCCGCAGAAAGACGTTCATCAGTTTCAGATGGTTCACCACGTCACAGAGATATTTACAGAATAAAAGACACATTTCAGAAACATTTCATTAAGAAAATTACAAAACATGAAGGCAGCTATTTGCTGTTAAAATGTTTTTTCTTGTAACAATAAACTGCAGTCACTGCTTAAAGATTGAAACAGCTTTTAAGAACAAAAGTCAACCATCACAGCCAAAAACTCACTTTTCAAGCTTTTAGGCGAGAGAAACCAAACCTGTTGATGTTTCAATCTACAGAAGACACTTCTGAACATCACCAACTGTTGAGGGCTGAAATGAAAAGGTCTTTTGTTTGCTGTTGTTCCTCCTATTGCCTGATTGGCTTTTTAGAAAGTGCTTAAAGACCCCGTCCAATAAAAATCGTTTTTTTTTGTGTGTTTTTAACATTTTCTTGCAGCATTTTTCACATAGAAGAGAATCTGTATGAAATAAATTAGCAATTTAAACTGTGTTTCTGAGTATTTCTTTATTCAAATCGTGTTGGATCAGAAAAGCGGATGCTTGAAAAAGCTCAGACAAATGACGCAGCTTCTGACATGGGCGGGGCAAAGTCTCCTCTCCTCCTGCGTGCACTCTGGCCCTCTAATGCTTAGATGTCTGAGACATGATGAACATTCATCACTTGTGCTGTGGTGAACTGTGATTATGGCTCAAAACTGTACAATTGAATTGATCCAGTATTGCTTCTCATTGTGGCACTATTGCTAGCTTGAGGCTTTTAGCTGGCGAAAATAGCTCTCAGTGAAAGAGAGGGGCGGATTCTATGTCAATAGTCTCGCCCACAACAATTTTTGGTGTGCATAAAATGTCTTAAAAACAACAAAAGCTTTTTGATCTTGGCTAGAAACGTAATGTTCATAATTAAAAGATTACTAGGGATGATTTTACAAAAGAAAAAAATAGCTGGAGTGAAAGAATAAAAAAAGTGAGCAAGTTTTTGCATTTAGAATTTTCAAAGTATGAATTTTGAAATTTCTTATGTGACAAATCATTAGTTTCAGAGGAACAAGAGCAAACGTCCTAGAACATCAACTTTGTTAGAATTGCGACAGAAAACTCCAGTATTCTGTAGAATGGAGTTTGATGCAGATAAGGCTTGTTAAACGTTTCATGGGTCACCTTCAGTCTGTCTTTGCCCTCCCTGTTCATGGTGGGGGAAGCAGCAGGCTGCCCCCCTCACACCATGCAGAAAGTGGCCTCCTCCTGCGTGATGTGAAAGGTTACAATCTGCTCAGTGAGAGCCAAATGGACACCACAGCAGCAGAAATGCTGACTCTCACAAAGGTAACAATCAGTTTTTGCTCACAAGAGATGTGAACGTTTGGTTTGTTTGTGCAGGATGGGTATAATCCAGAACTATGATAGACAAATTAATCAATAGAAGCTAGTGAAAGGCAAAAAAACATAGGGAAATACAGTTGTGGAAAAACATGGATCATACTTTTCTTTTGTAAATTGGGACGTTTTTCAGCAGCAGATTCCAAAGTAAGTCTGGTCCTAAACCAAACCGAGTGATGCAGAAAAGAACTCAAGTCTTTATCTGTTTCTCAGACTCTACATGCTTTCGCTATTAGATCTGTAAGTTCAAAACAACAAATTAAACTTTATTTAAAAATCAGTTTTCATACAACAACAACGCAAAGTGCTTTACTATCTTAGAATAATTTAAAATAAAATTATAAAATGGACAGAATGCTTTTACCTTCACAAATCCTGATCCCAACATTATGAAACAAAATGAAATATCAAACTTGAAATTTAAATAGAAAAAAAAAAATAAAAAAATAAGGTTTATTTTGTGAATTCTACGACTTTTTGACGTCAACTAATCCCTGCTAGCGATAAGGCAACTATAAAAGAGGAGGCACAGCAGCAGACAGCAGGGCTGGCTATTATAGAGTTCACATAGTGAAATTTGTAACTGTGTCTGCTATACTGCTTGATAGTATTCTTAAAAGGCTTGGTGTTTTTGACTATGAAAGAGGACAGAGTAGAATTCTGTTTCATGATACACAATGATACACCAAACTGCAGTGGAGTTTACTTTTCATGGAAACTGCATCTACAGCAGCTTGTTTATGCCAAGCTGCAGTGGATGCAGTTTACTTTTCATGGAGAAAGAGTGGAGAACACAGAAAAAGAAAAACCAGGGAGTGTTTTCATTGGTCAGAAGTCGTCTAACAAAAGGTGCTACTAAAAGAAAAGACGCTGGTGTGGAACCTTTAAATTTTTACAAATGCTTTTATAATTGTTGGTGTAAATTTACACACATTTACTATGTTTAATATTGAATGTGAAAACAGTTTGCAAAAGTTTTTTTTTTCTGACAGAAACAACTGCGAAGAAACACAGGAGACATTTAGCAAACAAATTTAAATCTGTGAAGCAAAGCCAGAAATATCTGTGTGGCCATATGCTTTTGCTGATTTCAAATCAAGAATCACAAGAAGAAACATTTTCATGAAACATTTGTGTATGTTTCATATTACAAATATGACTCAAACAAACCCAAATGAGATGATCTTGGTTTGTTTATTACAGATTTGGAAACATTATGGCTGACTGACATGAAGTTACACCAGCAGATGAGTTGTGTGTTGTTGGTTTTTTTTGGTTTGTGTGTGTTTTTTTTTTTTTTTTTATTTTTTTTTTCATGATCCACTTTGGAAGCCCAGCTGACAAAGGTTGACCTTGCCTCTCCAGTCAGGATGACTTCAATAATCTGGTTGGTGTTTTACAGTCCCGTTTCTGTGTTGCAGTCTTCTTGGTATCAAAGGAGTTTTTTTTCCAGCTCTGGAATTTGGTTTTGCTGCGGTTTGTTTTTTCTATTAGCAAAGCTGTGTGAAACATGATGGGATGGAGAAACGCCAGTCGGTGGAGGTGCTGCTAGGTCCGATAACAGCTCTGACTGAAATCCTGCTCAACCCACAGCTTCTTCTATGATTGGACAAATATGTGAAACCAGAAGATGAGCATCGTCAGCAGCAGCTTACAAACCAGATAGTGTTTTGGGATGAAGTCTCAGATTTCTTCTTTCTGCTGGGGGCAGGACAACAAGCTTTGGGGTCACCTCTGTTAGCTGTGTCATCAGTTTCACACTGGGTTGTTTGGTTCACCAAACTTAGATTCTCTGCACAGTTCAGAAGTGTTAAAATTATGATGGACTAAGCACTAAGGTCCACCCAAAATCCAGAATGGGAGTGAACTGAAGTGATGATTTGTCACAAACTATCTCTGGTACTCTTGTCATCACCCCTCTTTAATCACATGCAGTGATTTAAAAAAAAAAACAAAACAAGATTTTCATTGGAGAGGGACTTTAAACCGTAGATGTACATTGGTTGCATCTTTGTATCTCTTTCAGATGCTCAGTTGTGCTAAATTGCCCTAATTTGTCCCTTTTTCGTCACCATACTTTCTATCATTATGAGATTCTAACTGTAAAAGATGATGACGACTTAAGATAAAAAATAAAAATCCAAACTTCACATGGAACAAGATTCCAGTTGAGGTATGGACACACTTAGTTGCTGTGGGCAATGTTCTCCTACAGGGGGCAGTGTATCACCTCTCCCTCCTCTCTCCTCGGGCTTTCATCATCTGTCAGCCATAATAAAAGCCACACTCATAATCATATCCCTGTAATAAAGGAAGTGTCTCTTTGTCCTCTTTCATTCAACACATTGTCACAACCCAGAGCCCTAATCCCACAAACTGACGGACAGTTGCATCCTGGGAAAAGAGCTGCACGCCATTGTTTGAGCGAGTCAAAGCTGCTAAGCCGTAATTCTTTTGTGTGCATTTGCATACACAGAAGTGTTCTTTTATTGAAGGGCCAAATCCTCCGTGTATGTGACGCGAGGCATTTTTAGTATCATTTGTGAGGTATCTACATGCACTATTAGCGCTGCATAATACCTCCACATAATACAGCTGCATTATCTGGCAGATAAGGCTTTTTCTGAAGTGGAGCTTCGGGATGAAATGCTGCAATTTCAAACGGGCTCAAATGTCATCAGAAATGTCAGGCGTCAGAATACAGAAATGCTTTTTTTTTTGTTATCGTTTCTATCACCCCTCCTGATTCCTCAAATTCACCCCCTCCCTGCTGCAGAGTAACAGGCCTGGTGTTCTGACTCACCAGGCCTCTCTGCCTCTTCATTCCCCTCCTCCTCCTCCTTAGCGGGATGGCCTTCCTCTTTCCAGCAGAGTTTCTGACTCGCTGATAAACTATTTATCTGTCTGAGGCTCTGCGAGCTTCACACGCTCGCGCTCTCTGCAGGCCTTTTCTCCGTCACTCTCTGGAGTGCCTTCTGCAGAAGCTCTGATAAGATTGTTCCATGGAGATGGCACCACGGAATGCCGGCGAACCTCCAGAAATATCTCTATCCTCAACATATTAGCTCGCAATCTCACGCTGAAAGTGGAAAACGCTTCCTTCTTCTTTGTCTTATCTCCAAGGTTTCGTTCCATTACAGAAATCACACAGGTCAGAGCCCCATTGAACACATCGACGGAGCTCCAAATGCTGCATCTTCCAAATGATATGGCTGAAATGTTAAAAATCTAAGAGGAAAAAATTGCCTGAAATTTTGATTTGATCATACTTTAATTTGGATCAGGGGTCTGCCACCTTTTATGCTATAAAAGAGCCATTTGGTCCCATTTCTTACTGACTAAAATCCAGCAAGAGCTGTTGAGAAAAATAAACTTTATTTATGTTTTTGTGGCTATAAAATGTAGCTTTATTTGAATTACAGAGATGAAAAAAAAACATTTTTCTATTTAAAAATATTTCAACTTCTTTTACTTTTAACAGCAGCGCAAGGAGTGCCTTTCAAAATAAAATACACTCAGTGTCAAAGCAGACACAGGCTTGCTCTACAAGATTTACAGTTTATAAATTTACAGATTAAAAAAATTTTGATTTGGCTTTCCCAGTACAAACACAAAGAAATTGGTGCTGAATCATTTTTTTTTTTAATTAGATCTTTATTTTAGAACTTTACCTCTGAACAACAACCAGACACTTTTGTGCAGCAGAAGATCAGAAAATGTGTGCATCTGTTATCTGACATGTGTAAAAATCTAAACATAAATGACAATACAAAGCCATCCTTTACATACATTTTTAGCAATTCCTTCAAAGGAAGGAGCCGCATGCGGCTCTGAAGCCACAGGTTGGCGAGACCTATTTTAGACTGTCCATAACCAGATCATATATGAAAATACAGTTCTGAAACCTAATGGGACTGAGAAGAAACTCAAAACCTCACTTCAGAACAACTTAGTAGTAAAATTGGAATTTGTTTGGTTATACAAAACACATCCTCTGCATAGAAGCAGAGAGGGTCTGAGATCCCCAGTGACTCCAGAATTTCCCCTGAGTTGTGAGGAGAAATCTGGATGTCCACAGAAATCTCAGAGGCGTCCTGAAAGAGTCACACCAAAGAATATAAACTGGAGAAAACTTTTCCTTCTTGAGGCCCAACATCACATGTTGGATTGAGGTTAAGCATCACTCCCTCAGTGGAGCACATTGTTCTGATTTCCATCTGGCAGTGCCTCTGATCCCTAAACTTGTGTGATTATGGAGGCTGCAGGTGAAACTACAGTCATCCATCCTTCTTGGCTGAATGTTTGAATGCTTTTTTTGGGTCCTGTTTCCAACACAAGTGTGTCATAAGGACTTGGACTTGGGTTATACATGAACTTTCAGAGAGTTTATCCTTATTAGCTGAAGCACACATTCCTATTCTAAATCTGAAGCCAATCTAGAAGAACCAAATGTTGCAGTCCCTCAAATGACCACTGCAGGCTCGTTTCAGAAGGAACCAATTTCCTGTCGATGTACAACTTTACAACCTAAAATAAATTAATGTAAAATAAATTAATGTAAAACCTGAAATAATCATTTTTGCCCTAACTGCTATATTTTTTCCTTTTCTATTTCTCCCCATTGAAATGTTATTGTTGCAGTCACTAAATCCATAGTTTCTTGTCTTTTTACTGGTGGTCCTCTCAGACCCCATCTGGTCCTAAGGGTGATGATCGCCCCAACAGGACACTGGTACGGCTGGAAGTTTTTTCCTAAGCCTCAATTTATAGGAACTTTTCTCTTCATTCTTGCCTTTTTGCTCAAAATGGGGAATTTTACCTAAAACAATTCAGTGTCACTTGTTGGCCAGAATAATCTGGTTTTGTTGGAATTTTTTGTTTCACCTTTTATTTCAACCTCAGTTGTAAACTTTAACCTTGGTTGCAAACTGGCTTTTGTTTAGAAACATGGGTTAAATTGAATTTCCAGTTGTTTTAAAGTTTTATCAGTTTGTTTGCACTGTTGGAAGAGGAAGCCTCAGGATGCTCACATGAAGGAGGTATCCTCTCCCAGGACTGACAGGCGATTTACCAGGACTATTAAAGAAGAATTAGCTTATCTAAATCTACAACTGTGTTTGAAAAGTGTGGCAGATAGGCTTCATCCATATGGAACTGGGGGGCAACTTGGGGTGCGAGACGAGCCAGAGGCGAGGTCCACGTCCAAGAACAGGAGCACAGACGATCTTTAATCCAGATGGAATTGGGAGACTGTTGTAAATATCATTTTTGTAATTAAATTTTTTCACATAACTTGGGTCTTTGGGACCAATAATTATTCTTTTATTTGGCTCCTTTTTTATGAGAACCAAAAAGAAAGGATTTTTCTGTTGTTTTAGTCATTCATTCGCCAGAATATGGTGTGAACGGCATCTTCCATTAAGCACTGATTCCTAAATTCTAGTGATTTTGAATAAACAATTACCACAAAAACAAAGTGTTTTTTATGCACATTTAAGCGTTTCAGCAACTATTAGATTATTGTGTTAAGAAATTCCCAACAAAAAGATTAAAAAACAAAATTTCAGAATTTCCAGGATCAATTTTTTTGCTCGTTTTCTGATTGCTACCAGTCCTTTGATCTGATTCTGCTAAATCTGGTCATGTACAGTACAGGGGAGGTGAGATCCCCCGCAGGTTGTGATGAGAAACAATTGAGGGGCAGCCAGGTGATTTACCTGTCTGACCATGAAAATCAGATCTGCTCCTCTCTGTTGAGTCTCTGGCTCCTGCGTCCACAGATCTATCAAGCAGCTTTATGAGCCGAAAGCTGGGATTATCCCATAAAACACGGTCGGACTCGGTGAAAAATGAGCTTTCAGTCTCTCTGCCACCCTGTGTTGCTTAAAGTCCTTAGCTTCTTTTAACCCCTTTAAATCACAGCCTAAGCCCTTTAAGCCCAGTTTGTTCGCTGCCTGTTCAAGTTCATATTTGAACACATAAAGCTGTGCAAAACTGAACCCCCCCACCCCCACCAGAGGTGAGGCCTCTCCAACTCTTTTGAGGCCAAACACCTCAGTGTAATTCTACAAACTTCCTCAGTGCAGAAAAATGATGCTGACAGTTTATTAATGATTATTGTCTAATTTTTTTTTTTTTAATATTTGAATTGCACTGAATTGATTTTGAAGAAAGGTGAGTCACACCTGACCTAAAACTGAGATATTGCTCTTTTTTTAGGCAATATGAACATATTGACTGTAAAGGCAAACATTAAATCACTATTTCATTGTTCTATCCATTCATTTTTTTACCTGTTTTAGCCCAGATTTACACTTAGGGACAATTTAGAGTAATCATTTTACAAATTAAGCATGTTTTTGGACAGTGGGAGGAAAAAGTCCCTGGGGAAAACCATGGATCTACGAGGAAAACCTGCACTCTCTACACAGAAAGGTCCCACGCGGGACTTGAACTTTATGAGGCAAGAATGCCAACCACTGCTCCACCATGCAACTTTCATTGTTTCATTTCAATATAAATGATCACAGAGTTCAGAGAAAACTAAAGAAAATATACACATTTAATAAAACTCATAAACCAAATATGCTCCTCGTAATAATCTAGAGATGCTTCCTCAGCTGTCCTTCAGACAAAAATTCAAGAATTTACAAAGCTAATAATTTTATTCCATCAAATTTTGCTTTCATAAAAAGCAACGTTAGTCTATTCCACTCAAAGATAAGAAATTAGTGGGATTTATTTGTTAAAATAATAAGGCAATTCAGAAGGACATATAATTGTTGACTGAGTGAATGTGATTCTCTGAATGTTGGCATGGTGGTACGAGCAACTTATGGATATCTGCCACTTCTTGGACGTAAATATCCATTATATATCATTATATTGTCTTTCTGTTAAAATGCATGGAATCCAAGAAAAACCTTAAACGTAATTACCATTTGACGTGCAATCAAGTACGCTCTTTCATTGGTCACACTGGACAAGCAGAGGGGGGCTTCTCTGTCCTTCACTTTGGTTACTAGAGCAATCTTACTCCAGAGTTTTTTCGTTTCACCGCTTTATTCTAACATACAGTGCATCTGGAGGGTATTCACAGCGCCTCACTTCTTCCACATTTTATTATGTCACAGCCTTTTCAAAATGGATTAAATCAGTTTTCCTCCAGAAAAAAATAAAATAAAATAAAAAACATAAGGACAATGTGAAAAAAGTTCTTTTGAAATTGTTGCAAATTTATTAAAATAAAAAGCTGGAAAACGATATGTACCTAAGTATCCACAGCCTTAGTTGCTGGACCTTTGACAGCAATTGCAGAAAACTGATTTAATTTTTTGAATGTGGAAGAAGTGAAGCGCTATGAATACTTTCCGGATGCACTGTATGACAGACTTGGTGTCATATAATTCTCTTTGGGCACAAACCCCAATTGTTAATTTCTCCTCCGTTATCAATTTTCAAAGAGTTGGCACTTCAGTGAAATAAAGGGGACACCATCCAAATTGTGAGTCCCCGAATGGCCAAAGTCTGACCTGGTTTAATTTTTAATGCACGTTCAATAGCTTCACATTTTTTTACAAAGAGCTTGAAAATGGTTGTTTAACGCATAAACATGAGAGTTTTGAACATGGAAGCCAGAAGCGTGTTTTTACATAGACAAAGGGTCTCAAACCGGTCGCCCGCAGGCAATTTGTGGCCCCCAAGAGGATATTTTGCGATCCTCGCCTGTGAAAGTTTATTGTTAGTGCGGCCCGTGAGTTTTGTGTTAATGGGACTTTGACAGTGTTGAGTGCAGAGCTGCCAAACCGACCAATCTCGATGGGGTATATAGCTCTTGGGGGCGGGACATTGACCAGGCTTGAAGCAGGCAAACTTTTAGGGCAAAAAACCTGAAACCCCCTCCCCCGACTGTGTCTGCTGCCCACTGCACCCCCGCCAGGGATTGGTCAACTGCAGAGAATAAATGCCGGTTTATACTTCACAGCGATCACCAGTCGCATCAATCGTATCCATGGATGAGCGGCTCCGTTCATACTAATGTTGATTGGTTATGCTTGTGATTATCCGACAAACTTATGAGTTGTGTTCATACTTTTCATGAAACACAATTGTCTCTGGCATTTACACATGGGTCCACTCCGCCTGGAGCGATTAGGAGTTCATTAGAAGTATAAACCAGCCCTTAAATATGTGCTGACAATGCAGTAATGTGCTGAGTTTCCATGCTGGGTAGTCTTACACTGGTGGGTTTTGCTGTTTTAGTTTGTGGCTGGACCTTGGTAGTCTTGATTTGCGGGCTTTGTTTATTTGTTTTTTTTAGGTAGATTTTGTTAGGCAGTCTTAGCATGGAGCTGCTGGTCGACATGGCTTGGTTAGCAGTCTCTCTGACTTATACTACTTTTGGCCAAGGTTCCAATCCCTGTTGGTTTGTCTTTTTGTTTGGACCAGCACACTAATTATTTTATTTGTTGTCTTTTTGCTGGACACCATTTACCTCCAGAGAAAAAGCCGGCGAAATGCCACTTTATGCCAGTTTCACGTCATCATGCTCTGAGTTCCAGTGTAAAATCCCTGCACATCTTTGAACGCTCGACACACTCGAGAGTTGAAAATCACCATGCGACTGTTCGAGGTTTCTCTGTTGCCCGTAACATAGAGAACGGCAGAGCTAATGTCGAGAACATTGGAGCTCACCCCGCGATGCTGAAAATGGTGGAGCTCACTCTGCAATGTTGAGGGGCGACAGAGGTCTGAAAGTGGTGGAGGTCGGTCTACGATGTCAGGAAGAACAGAGCTCACTACGCCATGTTGATGCAGAGAATGGCAAAGCTTGCTTGCTAGCTAAACCGGCCCTTGGAAAGCTTTCTGACTGGCAGATAGGGAGTGGATGGAGAGGCAGCCTGATTGGGCCACCTGAACCTAAGGAATGTTTTATTTTCATTAAGAAAATTATAAAAAGATCCTTTAATTACCTCAAGCTATAACCTCACTGTCGCTGTTAATCACATATCCAGGCCACACCCCCTCCGCTCAGCCTGCCTCCTCTAGCCCCGCCACCTTTTTGCATTTTTCAAAACTGGGCTGAGAATGGAGTCAGCCTCCGACTGTCCTGTTTGGTTACGCTTTAAAGCCTGAAAATTGTCACAGAAACTTGCGTGGCTACGTGTAATGCAAGAGTTTTGAACCCGGAAGCCTGAAATGTGTGTTTACATGACCTTTTCATTGGAAGTGGTCGCTTGAACGTGTGTTGCAGAGAGCTTTAATCACAACTGCCCTTAAGAGTAGATATATATTGTCTGGAGGCAAAAAAAAAAAAAAACCATGATGGTCAGCATGAGATAATAAGGTTATAGACCACTTGGTGAGCCCGTTGACCAAAAATGTTTGTTCATGTTGTTTTCTACGGTAACAAATTATTACACACAACATGTACGAGTAAGTAATGGGGAAATGAATTGCTGTTCTTGTGGTAAGTGTGCACTCTTTGCTTGCAGACTGCAGTGTGAGGTTTCCGCACAAAGTGGTCATCCTGACTGTTAGGAGCAAATGATGGCTTAAAAAAATATAAATAAGGCCAGTTGATGAAATTCTATAAAAAGTATTTGTGTTTTTCAAAAGGTGTTGTTGTTCACATAGAATCTTGTAAATGTTATCTTTGTCTGTTAAAAAATGAAGGATTTTTAGTTTGTTATTGCAATAATTTAATTTAAACCAAAAAGATTAAATCCCAGAAGATGTGAACAAAAGAAAAGAACTGAAAATCATCTGTAGTTGTTCACTCACTGATTTCACAGCGACTCAGACTCCTGATCACGGTTTCTAACAATGAAGGAAAGCTGTAGGAAACTGGAACAATCCTTCAGGATGTAAATCCACGGTTTGTTTGAGTGAGCCTTTATCTCTGTCTTGTGCAGAACACGAGGGGCCGTGGCTTTCTTTTCAAATCGACTATCTTTGTGTTGACGGATGTTTCATCATGTTGCACCATCACTTTTCTCCCCACTTTTGCATGGTGTCACACAGCCGCTCTGTTTGTCTGTTTGATTCTCTCCTCCGGCGTGTTTAAGTGTGGGTTTTTCTGTTTTTTTTTTTTATTTATTTCTTCTTATTTCGCCGTCAAGGGACACATTAAGAAAGCCGCAGCGCCCACCGAAAACAAGTCCCTCAGAGATGAGGAGGAGGAGGATGAAGTGACAACACGGCGAAGGAAACAAGGCCCAGGAGTAAGCTCTGATTAAACCGTGAGACAATCAAACTATAGAGATGAAACAAGAAGAGGAGAGGGGAAAAAAAGAACAATGACAGCAAATTAAATAGGGAAACTGTAAACCCATCCTAGTGAGGGGAATCTACACTGCTGACAGTGAAGCTGGCTTCAAAGAAAAGCAAAGTTCAGCCACCAAAATTATTGTTTTGACAAAAAGCACTTTGATGACTCTATATTTACCAGGAAGTGGGATTAAGCTCCTTTAACTAGAGAATGAAATGTTGCTCAAAACAGAAAAAAATGCAGGCATGCAGTACAGCACAGAAACAGGAAAAAGCTTCTCTTTATGTTTGCAGAGATCAAACAAACCAACACAAGGAGGATAACTGGCTGCTGTGGGAAAATCGGCAGGAAAATGCCAAAAATCTTCTCCCCCATCAGCAACAACCATCAGAAAACGCAATCCTCAGATTATTCTATTTGAACGGATCCCCACTTGGTGTTGAAAGTAGAAACAACAGAAGAAAGCTGCAGTAAAAGCAATTCTACTTTTTAACTCATTTGCTCTTTGGTGCAGAGCTCTAAGTCTATGAAGATCTTTCGCAGCTTCACCCACACATTTACATGGTCTTCTAAGAAATCAAGATTCAACAAAGACAGTTTTCCAACTCCTAAAAAGAGTATACTTGAGTCTAATAATTTGTTTACATTACGTTCCACTTCATGTCTTAATCTGGGGTTGCGGATACCGTTCGGATCTTAGTTCAATTTGAATTATTTGATTTAATTCACTGACCAAAAATCAATCTAGGACGTCTGGATCTGCCGTGGTGCTGTACAGCTGACCTCTGACCGGAAGAACGTTGGTTGGTTTGCCACCCCAACAACGTTTAGCAACAGAACCACCATCTGTGTGTGTGGGTGAAGAGGACTGTG
The DNA here is from genome assembly GCA_003999625.1 of Oryzias javanicus. NCBI lineage: Eukaryota > Metazoa > Chordata > Actinopteri > Beloniformes > Adrianichthyidae > Oryzias > Oryzias javanicus. The sequence goes on along the minus strand of CM012437.1, from coordinate 27,577,916 downwards.
ACTGAAACACACGTCTAAGAAGTTGCAAAGTGCTATTCAAGTATACGCCATTTAATAAATAGATAAACAAAGATAAATTTATGCTGAACGCGGCAGGTGAAGTAGATACTTAACTGTAAATTAAATATGTGCATGTATATGTGAACAAACAAAGAAGTAAACAAAAATTAATGGCAAGTCCATTCAGGTTTTAGTTTCAAGTTCAGTGTTATTTTTCAACATCAAAATACAATTATTAGAATATTCTAAGACACAGTATTGTCATACGTCTTTGACATTTTTGGTGTTTTCAACATGTTCTTGTTGCATTTTAACGAATAATGGAGGATCTATATATATATATATATATATATATATATATTATATATATATAATATATATAATATTATATATATTATATATATTATTAAAAAAAACTGTGCAGTTTTTAAGATATATTTTCTGCAGAGCAGTTGGAGCTCATTGAAGATTCACTTCTGGAGTTGTGGGCCAGACTGTTAGCCCAAAAGTTAGCTCTGCTATTTTGCAATCAGCTGTTTGTTTACACTCTCACCCACTAGTTTATAGCACCTACCAAACCCAAGCCAACATCAGTGAAGAGAAAAAACGGCAAATAAAATTGGAGCCACAGCCGTACATTTTTGATTCACATGGCAGCTCAGCCATAGGAGAATTAATAATGGATCTATTTGTCTGCAAGTGGATGGATTGGATATATACATATATATATATATATATATATATATATGTAATTATATATATATATATATATATCCACAAATTTAAGATTCACACTGAATTTCTGAGTATTTCTTTATTCAATTTATGTTGGACCAGGAGCAGATGAGAACTCGCAGTTTGATGCAGCAACTGGGTGGGCTAAAGTCCCCCTTCTCCGCTCCATTTCCAATCCATCCACAGTTTTTAAAATTTTTTTTTTTTAAATACCCATAATCGTGGTTAAAAGACCACTGAGAACAATTTTACAATAGATAAAAGTTATAGTTGGAGTGGGACTTTAACGCGTTCATTTGCTTTGAAAGGAGTTACAGTTCCACCTGTTGCCCATGCAGGGGCAGTATTAATGCAATCTGACCAGAAAAAACAAACGGATGAAGAAAAGCAGCAAGCCCCACTTGTCCTCTGTTTAGCATCCATGTTGATCTTCAACATGTCTTCTCTGAACCTGAGTAAGTTTTTCGACTTTCATGTTATCTGGGCCTTTTCTTTAATTTTTTGAAAAACATGCTTTTATCTTTTTTATTCTCAGACCAAAAATTTAGTGGGAAAATCTGTTCATGTCACCTTTGAGTTTCCAATCAGGAAGTATACTGCATGTAGAAGATTTTTTGTATTAAATGACACCAGGAAATTAAATCTTAATCTAAATATTTATCAAAAATATGAATTTTTCCAAAATTGCTTGTGTAGAGGAAAAAAACAAAATGACCCCCAAATTATTTAAAGCTTCCAAAAATCTTTAGGTAGTCATCTCTTCCGACTGGAGGCCATTGCTGAAAAATTTCTGAGATCATTTCCAAGAAAAACAAAAGAGCGACAGAAAAGTGGAGAGCAGCGAGTCCACAGGCCTGGGGATTATTCGACTAGTGTTACATGGATTAGCAGCAGCCCAACCTTTGACTCCTGTTAGGGACGACTTGACTTCTGGCTCGCTCAGGAGGAGACGGGCCTTCGAAGACAGCTGGTTTATGTGAAGGAAGGCGAACGAAGAAGCGAAGAGAAACGCTTCTTTTCAAAGTTTGTTGATTTTTCTGCCAGAATCTTCAAAAGGAATTGGCATTTTCAGGAACCCCACACTTCCAATGAACACAAATCCCGACTGTTTTTGGGTTGTAGAGGAGCTGACATGCTCAGTTTACCTGTTACGACCTCCTGTACACCCTCGAGTACAGAAACAATTTCCAAATCCGGGTGTAATCTTCCTTTGTTGCTGCTCTCCGACTTTCGTCCTGCGGGGATTACTGCCACACTTTTTTGTTGCAGAATTGTGGCAAAAAGGGAAAACAAATTGTGTAGAGTAAGGACAGAGTCCTCCAGAGTCTCCATCTTTTTTCCTGGGCTAGAAAATCCCATAATCCTCCATGTTTGATGTCTCAAAGCTAATGGCGTTTATTAGGACGGCCCCAAAAGGCGCTTTGTCCGCGGCGCGGCTGTTGCTGAGGTTTTGAATGACATTGCAGGGAAAGAGCTGGTAACTTTATCTTAATCTGGGCTTATCTGGCCCTGATGCATGCGCAGGTGTGTGGCCCGTGAGCCCAGAGGAAGACGGGCTCTCAATGCCGCTCCGGGGGCCTGCGACGGCCGCAGGAACACACACCGCACCTTTAACCCAGGAGGCTACAGCCCCTCCGGCAAGCAAACTGCCTATTATCACATTTTAATTAAAAGGCTGCTCCTTTTCCGTGTGTCAGCTCGGTAAGAAGTGGCTTGACCTTTTCCTGCTGAATCAGTTTCATGAGTCGCAAACGGACAACAGAGGGATTTTTCTCTCAGCTCCTGCTCTCACCTGCTCTGCGTTCTGACTTCAGCTCACCTGATTCCACTTTCACTTAAGTCACACTGAAGGGGCTTTAACATTTAAAAGTTTTTAACTTCAAAATGACTTCATGTTCCAGCACACAGATTTAGCACAGATTTAGCCTCATTTGTGTTTCCTGCCTGAATATTGCGTACATGAGAGTCAAAACCTTAAAAAAAAAGACATCGACATGTTGAAAGAAATATTTCTGATTCCAACACCTGTTTCTGACTTTCATTTTCACTCCAAGATGTTCTGCAGCTTTTAAAGACTCACTCCAATTCCAATGAAAATTGTGTTTTTAACATGTAATCGTGACATTTTCTGATGACGAAGGACATAAATTAAGAGTATTCAGATAATTTCTTTATTCAAATCCTTGAGAATCAAGTGCTGATAAAAAAGGCAGTTTGAAAAAGATCTTATTTGTGACATAGAAAATACAGTGTGTGGGCGACAAGCTTCCTCCTCTGAGCTCTCAGGAAATAGGTAAAGGAAGGGGGTGGGGTTGCTCCACGCCAATGGCCCGCCCACATCTCAGACATGAATTTCTAATGAACTCCTGCAGTTCTGCAGAAACTATCTAGAACTATTTAAAAAACAATGAAGTTTTTCTGGTTTTGGCTAAAAATGGCATCATAGAAAAAAACAACACTGGAAATGCTTTGAAAATAGATCATGATCAGAGTGAGAGTTTATATCCTCATATCCCAATTTTTTTTAAATCCTGACAAATAGATGATCAAATAAACATGTACATGGTGTCTTTTTCAGAATTTAATCCTTTTGGGACAAGACCATCATTTTTTAAACACTATTGTTGTGATTTATTTAAAGCTTAAATGACAAAATGTAAATGATTTTGTTGCTTCAGAGAAATGTATTGTTGTTTGAGCTAAGAATAACCTTATTGTGAAAATCCAGAAGTGTTTATTTTATCTTGAAGGTAACTTTTAGGAACTGTATTGAGTTCAACTGTATTTTTTTTTTTACTGTTGGGGATGAAGTATTGACTGTAGAATCACTGGACTTATCAAGGTGTTGACGTCATTGAAAATGCCTTACCTCCGGCTTCCTGTTCGTCTGCCGCAATTTTGAAGCCTGTCTGCAGTGATTGGTCCGAGTCAGTCTGAGTCAAGTTTTTAGAGGAACTACAGTCGCCAATCGTGAGAGCTTGATGAAAGTCCACATCCCTCCAACTGTGAGCGGCTTTGAGAATCCGTCAATCAAACGTTATAGGTGGGGCCAGCAGGCACCAAATGCTTTCACTGCAACTACAGTGAAATGGGCCGGCGTTTGCATATCCGTGGTCACATCAGGAGGCTCCATGATGTGTAAAGGAGAATTTCCAGCGTTCTCAGTCTGGCTAAAGCAAGCATAATACACAAAAAAATCCAATGACGGCTGATTTGATCATGGAAATGTGAGCGGCGGTTCACATGACCGCAGCCAATGGGAAGATTCTTTTCTTTTCTCCGGAAGCTGAGCTCGGCACGCTTGCCGGGCCAGATTTTGTGACATAGTGACTACCCATTAATTCAAGCAGAGATTCTCTGAAACAGTTTGACTGACAGCGATTTAAAAGGAGAAATACTCAAATGCAAAAACAAAATGATTTCTTTCAATATTTGTTCTCTTTCATAAGAAAAATGACACATATACATGTTAAAAACTCAAAAAAACATGATTTTCATCGGAGAGGGACTTTAAATTAGATGGGCATTGAAAAACCTTATCCGATTAAAACAAACTTTTACTTGCGCCACGTGTTCGATCAAAATAAATCATTTTGACATGCGTATTACTACCTAAAATACCTAAACTCGAGAGTGCATTGTAAACAAACAAAGCTGCGTAGAGCGAGATGATCTTATAAGTGTGCTTTTATTATTATTATTATTTTTAATTGACTGTTCACACATAATTTCTAAATCTGTGCAGCCAGTATACTTAAAATCTGCGGGAAAAGCAGCAATGCATTCATGACAATAACATCAGCCTTTTGTTTTGTCTGGGACCAATTGTCACCCACACACTGTATTGCAATTTCAGAGAACTGCTCAGAGCGGAACTTCTGCATTCAAAACGTTATACATCGTCCCAAACTTATATGGTTTCCTAGAGTCCAGCGGCTTGTTCACGCAAAGCAGCCAGACAAACTGCGGTCCGAAGCCTCCTCCGGAGCGCACACCATAACACAGCCCCCTCCCCTGCTCACAGACACGAAGCTACAAAGTCTGGCTGGATAAGTGAACCGTGTCTCAGAGCAGCCAGCCAGTCCTGCTCGCTCTCTGAAGACTCCTCTGAAGCGTCACACCGTCTTCGCGTGACGTAGAATCCAGCGCAGTAGTGACACACAATCGCAATAAATTGTTTACGTGCACCACGATTCCATCAACAATTGGCATAACCCAACTATCTTGATCCGAAGGAAATTTTGATCCGAATGACTCTGATCGGGTCAGAGTATTCCGACTGGTAGTACATGTCCTACTAGAGCACATGAGGCTTCAAGAATGGAGTGAACCATTTGGATGAAAGGCTTCAATGCTTCATGAATCTTCATGTGTTCATCACAACTCATAAAGGTTTTCATAATCACAATTCCAGTCTCAAATACAATCTTCCAATGAGAGGCTGACGCCCTACCTCTATTTCATGGTCGCCCATCTTTGCTGGAAATCAATTTTCATGAACTTTTTGAATTTCAAAAAGGGGTGTGGCCTTTAGAATTGACAAGGGACAGTTTTAGAACTGTGAGCCTGTTCCTATCACTGCAAGGTGTTTCTCATCCAGCTCCTCATTTTTGAGAAGTTAGGGGTTTGATGATGTCATATCCTGGCAAAAATGTCACAACAATAAAATAGAAATAATTTAAAAGGGTCTAAAATCAACATTAATTGATTCATATATCAAGAATCAGTCTTTAATTGACTAAATCAAATAAACTAAGTTAACAAAGGATGATACATGTTTGCAAAAATATAAACTTGTGGGAATCTTAGAGACAAAATCCTTTTTTTGTGTGTCTTTAAAGATAACAAAAGAACATCTGTGACTGATAACTTTTTCCCATCCAGTATCTGATTTCTTATATATTTTGATCAGAGAAAGCCCTGATCCATAAATATGATGAGGTCAGTCCTCTCCAGGTTATGATGCAAACGCAGCATCAGCCCCAGAGTGGTGGCTGCACCCACAGCCTGACATCACGGGTTTCGTTTTCTGGTTTATTTACAGTGTGCTGGAATAATGTAATCGCTTTATGACACCAGAGGGCAAATTTAGTGAGATGAAAGACATGCAGAGCTCTACAACACTTTGTTTATACAACACATTTCCTCATTTTCACACCTTTAGAGTCCATGGAATTCTACCTTTTTGAAAAAAATGACAACATTTCTGCAATGGCTGCCGTCATCTGCCAAATAACGACTTTCTGAGGTCCAATTTTCCATCCTACCCCCTCTGCTCTGTGATCACCCTCCCCGTAGACTCATTTGCACTTTTGTTTTTTTTTTTGCATTTTCCCACCTCATGTGTCACTTGTCTTTCATTATTGTAGGCAAAAAAAAAGGGTTTCTCCTGAATGTTCCTCAAAACTAAAGAAGGGCGGCCAGCAGGGGGCGACAGGCAGCAGCCAAACTCATGGTTGTGTTTTTGGCACTGCCTGATCTTCTGCTTTAACCCTGTTTTAACGCCTGAGGAAGCTGCTCCTCTCCACGCTTTACGCCAAATCGCACAAAGTATTCTCTAAAGTAAAGCACAGCCGGCTGGGCGGTGAAAGGCCACAGCTTCCCTGCAACTGAACAACATAAAACATTGTTAAATTGATTAAAAATAAATAAATAAACAGAAAATTTCCAGCTTTTTTTAAAATTCCATTTAGCAATTTTTTTACAATAAAAAAATCTTCCCCTTTTATTTTTGAGTAAAATTATTTTAAAAAGACATCACATTTTTTTGCAACCTGTTTGCATGACAAGCCATCATTATGAGAGAAAATGATGAAAAAAGATAGAAAATTCAGATTTTTGTTGTTTCCTTAGTAATTTTTAAAAAGAAATCAAGTACACACTTACTAAAACCCTTAAAAACAGCAACTACCTTATTTGTTTGAGATCAATTTGCATTTTTTGCGTAGTTTGGCTGGTGGTGCGAGTCATACTCAGGTGCCACTTATATATATTATATATACGGTGCCCCTAAAGGGACATACAAGTAAAAAATGATATTACTCGTGGACATCTGAAACCAGTACTCATTTTGGCGGAGTTGCTCCAAAGCGACACAGACAATGAAAAATTCTACGGATTATATTATTTGAAATGATGTAAAGAGTGTTGTATGCTATGGTTATTGCTAATATGCTTTTGCTAATATATTAGATTCCGTCTTTGTATCAAAAAACTGATTATCAAACTTTATTAAATCAAACTTAATATATAAAAAGCAATTTTATACTTTCGTAGCTTGAAGCGCTTTACATTTAAAAACAAAAATACACAAGTTCAAAATAAAACCCAACCCACTTTTTACCCTTCCCCTCCATTTGCACACACATCCCATTACCCCACACAGAGGATACTTGTAAATGTTAACTTCTAGAAACTTAAAGAAACTTTAGGCTTGGATCTACTGTATTTGGGAATTTCTTCATACCAGGAGCCAGCTCGGCCATAGGAACATTGCCACAGTGCCCATCCAGACAAGGACAGCAGTGGGGTCCATTTCACAACTGTGAGGCTGCAATACTGGACCCCGGCTGCCCCAGAAGGGTCAGAACCACGACAATGACCACTGACAAGCTGACAAGTCCTGGTATATAGGATCCCTGCAGAAAACACTGGGGCTAAAATATATTTTTTAAAAAAGGTTGAAATAAAATTAAATAAAATGTGTAAAGGTAGATAAAATGAAAAATTAAATGCACATAGAACTGATGAAAAACTTTAAAAAATGTATAAAGATCGCTAGACAGACAAACAGACAGACAAAGCGTTTTAGACGCAAAATTAAAAAGGTTGGTTTTGAGCCTGTTCTTATGAACCTCTAGTAAGGCTTTAATATGATGTGTCTATTATTGTTATCTATCATTTTCATGATTTCCCTTTCAAGATCAAATGTTAGCGTTATTGTCCCCATACTGTATTAAATACATTTCTTCTTTCAAGAGCGCAATTTATAATCCAGTACGTCTTATATATGATTTATGTCTTCCTTATTAAGCTATGCCTTCTAATTGTAGCCTGCCTCAAATTGACGCCGATTTCCGAAACTGTGGTATTTATGTTGTGATCCAATGTAGTGATAGTCAAAAAAGACTGATTTTATTTAGCGTTTAAACTTCATGGAGTGGCGTACGCCAAAGAACAGCTGTTCGAGTCCCTGAAAAAGAGAACAGAAAAACAAACAAAGAACCAGAAAGAACTGGAAGGTCGTAACACTGAGAATGGCGCAAAAGAGATGCGTGATATTTAAATATTGGCTGCAGAAAAAAGACGAAATCCTGGTAGAGGTGCACAGAAAGTGAGCTACGAATTAGAAGACCTGGATGGATTGTTGTGCAAAGACAGAAAGGGGCGCAAAACTCCAGGAAAATAATTTGCATGAGATTGATGAGGATTCAAAGAGAAAAGAAGTTCTCATCATTTGAATAAATCCTGAAATGTGGTCTGCATTTCTTGACTGAATTTCACAGCAAAATGTACTCATGATGGAATAAATACCGGTCTCCAATAGACAACGGATCCGGCCCTCCAGGTATTTATATCCGGCCCTCCAAATAATTTTATTGTATTGTTAATGGCCAGATGTTATCTTGTGCTAATTTCTAACTTTTATAATTTTGACAAACATATTTCAATGGAGAGTAAAAATTTGTTTTAAATTTTTTCGTCCGTGATGCTTAAACACAAAATCTTTAACATATTGTAAATTTTTAACCGTTAACACGATCAACGTAATTCCAGTAGATTCTAACAGAATTCCAGTAGTTTCTCATGCCGCTTTTCTCCTTCAGAATCTGTTAAAATCACATTGATTGTGTTGACAGTTTAAAAGTAACAGTGAATTAAAGAACATAAACACTCTGGTGTTTAAAAGGTTTTAAGTTTATTTATTCTGGGATAATATTCCTGCCTGTTTTTATTCATAATAAAGATAAAAAGTCAAATTTTTAAAGATTTAAAAATTTAGTTTTAGTGTGTTCAATAAATGTTTATGCTGTTCGGCCCGTGACCCAATGTATGCTTTAGATTTCGGCTCCCTGTGTGATTGAGTTTGAAACCCATGCAATAGACAGTAATAAACGCCGGGTTACTATTGAAAGATATACAGCATGCAACTTTCACTTTGACAAACATAGAACCCAAAATAAAGTGTGTTGTGTTTCTAAGCTCTTATTGTTTTGCTTTAGATGTCTGTGAAATAATCTTTTCCCACTGAGGAAACTACTTCTTTTTTGTTTCCATCTAAAAATGCGTCTTTGAGTTGTTTCCTTAGAGAAAACTGACTGAGTGGGAGCATTGACGTTCTCCTCCTGCGCGTCTCAGAAACGTCTTCATTTCAGGCTTGATAAGACTTCAAGGCAACATGCAATTAATGACATGTCTGTTGTTTTATCCATGGAAATGAGCAGATGACCCTTCATTCCAAACGGCTTGTTCCCTGTCGTCGTTCAGCGCCGCTGTTTAAGTACGCCCGCAGGGATGTGCCATTTTTGGGCGAGCAGTTTCCTGTTTATGCAGACGGTGTAAAGAATATAAACACTTCTGCCTGTCGGGGGGGAAAAAAAGAGAAATTTTGGCATCTAATCTGAGGCTGCACATTGCACTGATGGTTCTTTGGTGTTCAGCCACCAGAAATAATGTTCACTTACTAATGTGATGCAACAAGGTACGAGAGCTTGCATCACCAGTGGAGGCCCACTGATGTTCAGACTGTATTTAATTTGTACACAAAAGAGAGAAATATGATAAAAATAATGACAGATATGACACACGTTTGGCCATAACTCTAAAATAATTTATTAGAAAAGTTTAAAAATAAGTAGAAAAGTTGGGTTCTGTTGATGATTGTAGTTTAAGTAGTCCAAATTTTAAGAATTCCTTTTTTTTTAAGGTTTTTCTCAGTTTACAGCATTTTTAGTTGAGATTTTCTATTTGTTGTATTTAAAAAAAAAACTTTTCTTCTACTAAGAGCCTCAGAAGTGGATTTACCTTTCATTAGTTGTACTGTATTTTTTTCTTTGTTGGATTCTTGGTTCCCTTACGCTGCTCAAGCATTCTCTTTAGTAATATCAAGGTATTGAAATACCAGTAAATTATCAAATCTGGTATTGAATACTCTATCAATTAAAACCTATCAAATGAAAAAGTAAAAGTGAATTTGTAATTCTAGATGTTTTGGTTTTTAGGTGAGTTACCCCAATATGCCAGCATACCAGCATATTGAACTCCTCCATCGGTCCAGAAGAGCCGCAGGTTGTCCGTGTGATGCAACAACACAAACAGCATGGGTAAGTGATTTTGGAAAAAGGGTTTTGTATTTTTGCACTTTCTGGTATTTTGAAAACTAATGTGCGTGATTTGATCAAAATAAATCATCAGTAGTCTGCATTGATAATTAGTATCAACTATTTAACTCAAAGAGTAATCTGTATCATATCGAATCTTAAAAGTGTGGATTCGCCCATTGCCATCAGCTGCTTTTCTATTACACAAATGGGCAAAACTTTATCAAAATTCCAGAAAGGTTGAAAAACCATAATTTTGTAATTACACTGTTTTCATTGAATCATAATTTTGCAAATAAAGTCAAACCAACTCACACAATAAGTCATTCAAAATACGGCGGCGGATGTGAATAATACTTTGATCTACAGCAGATTAATTCCGATTGCTGCCACAACACTAGCGCTCAACATCTATCAAAGGAGACGTTGGCGTCTTATTCAGACCGTGGAGGGTAAGGCTATGTGGGAGCGGCTAATGAATGAAGAGATTTTGGGAAATAATGATTGGTGATTTTGAAGAGAAGATATGGATACAATTCCAAATGACACACTCACCTTTTGGTGAGCTGTGTGACGCCTTGGGCACTGCACAGCGGTGCAGTCACGGTTGGTAACGGGACTCATTTTACCCGAAAAAAGTGTTCCCATCGTAGTTTTGCAAAATATTTCAACCTCCAAGTGCAAAAATATATTTTTGATATATGCAACTTTTTAAAAAATTATTTTGTTTCCAATAGGCTAATATATTAGCACAAATTCAATTTGCTCATTTTCATAGTCAATAGAAACGCAGCTGCTTCTCCAGTTCATGACTGGTACCCGTTTGCTCGGTCAGATCGACTGTGAACAAACCTTTAAAGATTCTTGAGCAGGTGAGGAATATTCAGCAGACTGGAGAGTGGATCCAACTGTACAGGAATGGATGAACTCCATATTTATATAGACTGGAAAAATGACCTCTGACGTCACCTGTAGGTTTTTGAAAGTAATAATGACATTATATTGACCACTGTTTACCCAAAACACATCAACATCATTCTAGAAAAAGACCATTGGGTGGGACAAAGTTTAATGAGTTTTGCCAATCAAAAACACATCCCCAATTTGAGCTCTAATAAAATAAAAATGGCTGATTAAAAACAAAATATTTAAAATAAACTGATACGCATCAAACATTCTGAAACTGAACTGTACTAAACTAAACTGAAATTTATTTTAGTTTGTAAAAAACTGGACTTTTTGTCATGGCAGTCAATGGCACATTGTTATTAAATGAAAGCAGCATCTTGTGGTCTTTTGAAGAACTGCAGCATTTTTTGCCACTTTGGTTTCAAACCCAGATTTGATGATGTGGCCTAAAAATGTTGATAAAAGTGTAAGATAGGAAGCATTACCTAACATGGTAAAAAACGTAAACAAAAAATGAGAATTAGCAAAAAATGCAGGATTTTTTTTTTTTCTTAAATAATTCTGAATTCTTATTGAGTGAAAATACTGCTCAAATCCTGTGTTAAAGGGATACAAAAATTAATCAACAGTTTATAAATACACATTTTGACCAATGTTTCATAGTGGATTAACTGTTTAACTGGTTGATTGGTCTGGTAATAGCACCGCTCTTATAGCAATAAGTGGTGTAAATGGAGCATTTTGATACTTGCGTGTCGTCCTGCCATGTATTCCTGAAGTGCTAATTGCAGACTTTTGTAGGAACTGCGACTCCTGCTTTGTTGCCTTTTGATGTGACTACACTCATTACTCTCTCTTTCAAGACCGTGCTCCAGCCATGCATGGCATGCTGTTGTCACCGGTGGCCTTTGAAAACACTGCAGAGGCATTAATTGTTTTGTACTGTTTGGTGGCCCCTCACTGTATGTGGGCTTCACAATCTATTGTCACATCGGCGTAAGAGTTATGCGTCATGTCAAAACCTAATGCTTAGGAAAAGTCATGTGGAAAGGGAGTGACATTTACAAAAAAGAGTTTTGTTGGATCAATGTGTTTTCATTCGTTTATTAAGACACTTTGCGCAAATGATGAGTAATTATTATTCTCTTTTATTAATATTAGCAATTTCTTCTTCCATTTGGGGCAAAATATCCATCAAATTGACATTAGAGGTAAATTAGTCATGAATTTTAGAGTTATTTACAATCGCGTACATTTTCGCTCCAGCATCATTTTTTTGCATTATTTAGAAATATTGTTAATTTTCTTCTTGTTGCTCATCTTTTTGTTAGTTTAGTGTACAAGGTTGTTTTGAAAGTATGACTTATGTCCTCTCTATGCACAGAAATACCAATGATGTGTAAACATTCAGAAAACATGAAATATAGTCTACAGGAAATGTAAGCCCTCTTTAGTGAACTGATTTATTTACATATGGACAATTAACGCACTGCTGATGATTTACTTAAAAAATAAAAAATAAAATAAAAGATGTTTAGACTGTTTACATACGCACTGTTGTAATTGACAGACTCCTGGCACATAAAAAAATTCCCATATTTAAAATCCTGCTTAGTGAAACAAAGATTTGTCCTAAATTTGGTTTATAAGATTGTCATATAAACAAAACCTCTCAAACTTTTTTTACGCATATTTTTTGGGAATTGGAAACAACTCCACTGTACTGCATGTGGCTCAAAGCTGTAAAGCTGGATGGATCCAATATAGCTCACCGTTTTTGTTGCACCGATGATGTTATGCTGCATACACACCAGTCTATGTGTGGTACCTTCAAGAGTGGGCCAAATATGGATTTTGAATTCGCTGTTAGCATTTGGCCTTCACACAGGTCTGTTGCCACCAGATACTAGTGCATGTACTCACGGTTGGAAGAGGTTTGGTGTGAAATGTTGAAGAGGTGCAAATCTTGTGAATCTTGCTACAGGCTTTTTCTTTCTCATCCCCATTCCAATAAATGACAGGCTGGGTGTTGTATAATTCTGTTCGGACACACACTGCAATGATTAAGTTCTTCTTCATGATCCACTTTCAAACGCTTGATGCATCCGTAATTCCTGATGAGTCAAATTTCAACTGGTTTAACTTTTGGTGCACACTCAGTGGTCTTAAAAACCTGAGTAGTGACATAAGAACACGAGACATTTGCATGTGGAAGTCCAAAGTGCACATATACGTGCATTTACATAGACTTTTTTGTGTAAAGTGATTGCTTGATCACACGTTTCTGTGCCCGGTGGGAACATAGCATTAGGTTTGAGCTTTAAGCTAGAGGGAGAGCGCATAAACAGATGGATGAAGGGGGCAGGCTTTCTGTGCCTATAGTTGCCCAAAACTCAGTTTTCAATTTCAATTTCCAATGAACTGCTGCCACTCTGCAGAAACTTTGATCTAGAAAACAACAACACACTTTTTTTTTTTTACTTTTTTCTGGGCTAAATTTGATAGAATCATAATTAAAAGACAGCTGGGAGGAATTTTAAAATAGATCAAAAGATGATCGGAGTTGAACTTTAAACATTCTTCAAACTTGAAATATTACCTTATTGTAGATGAATAGATCAAACATTTTCATACAGAATGTTTCATTTATCTACTTTTTTTAAAGAAAAGATTTGAAAGCACAGAAAATTAACATAAACGTTGCCATCGTCAGAACTTGCTTCTGCCTCTCCTCCTGCTTTTCTGAGTCCCACCGAACTTTATTCAAGCTTTGATTTTGTTGAACAACTGGAATCTTAAATCTTAAATAACAGTTTGTAGAAAAATATTTTATTCAGAAAAGACGATTTCACTTCATTTTTGGGCCCACTCAAAGTGAATAATGGTAAAAAGTTTTCCAGGCGGTGATCAGTCGCCTGTTGGCACATCAAAGATTCCCAAAGGCCGTCCGGTTTGGGTGATTAGTGTCCCACGAGTGGTGCCGGCTGCTGGCGCGTCTTTGAGGAGAGGAGAATCCAGGTGAGCTCGTGACCACTGGCATGTTAGAATCAGTTTAATTGGGCTCTGTTTGATTTTCTCCGACATCAACCGCGGCCCCCCCACTGCCCTCAAATGCTCCCACTGACGGGGGAACAAAACACAAGTTTCTCCTCCTGCTCCTCCAAACTTACCGGCAGAGCTGTGACTTGTCGGAGTTGACAGTGACCCCGCTGCTGGACAGAGGCGAACGGCTCAGGAACTCCTTTGATGTGTCACTGACTCGCCTTTGGTCTGCCTCTTTAAAGAGCTACACTTTAGTCTTTCTGGACGAGCAGCTTCAAAACAAACTGACACCTGCAGTCTGCTGTGCCGCCACCGCCGCCGCCGCCACCGCCGCCGCCTGCTTTCAGGGACTTCAGTGGAATTCTTCCCCTTTAAAGAACTCAATTTTTTATTTAATAAAGTGAGAAGTTAAAAAAAAGAACTTTCATACCAAAATGTTTAATTAATTAATTAAACGTTGACAAACAAGCGACAAAAATGTGCTCTCCCGCTAGCTTACAGCTCCTCCCACCCCCAACCTAACATTGCCAGTGTGAAAAAAAATCACACTCAATGTATTAAAAAAGCATAGAGACAAACAAATTAGCAAGCAAAATCCCGTGAGTGTATTCAGAGTGGAAAAGTCCGTTTGTCTGGACTGAGTCCTCAACCTTTGCGCTTGGTCTGTTTTAAACTGGACTTTTCCGTTTCGTCCTTTGTAATCCTTGTCGCGATAGTTTGCTTATTCAAACTTTATATTTTGCTGACCAACTTTGAATGCCTGTATCACTTTTTACTGCTGCTTTGGTACGGCTGATGCATGCTGAAAGGAGGTTACTGAGGAGACACGGGTTAACATTTAAACAAGTTACTATGGCATCTTTGCTCCTCATTTGTCCGTGGCGCTCTGTTTACGTCCTGTATTTCCCGGCTTGGTGCCTATTTGGTCCAGTTGTTCCACTCTAAGCACGGAGCCTATTCAGACTGAGGAATCTCTGGCGGAACCGAAGTTCGGTCCGACAAACCGAGACCACTTTGAAAGATGGGTCCAAGAGCAGTTCCTGGTTCTGGACCAGGGTGCACTTGGTTGTACAGAACTTCTGAATCTGAAACTTTGTTCTGAATTATCGTAGAGACGAACAGATGTGTCCGGACTGAATACATCCCAAAAACCAACAAGAATCATTAAGAGCGCCTGAAAATGTACAAGAAAAACCTAGAAAAAAAACCTCTAAAAAAGTGAGTTGTACTTTGAAGAAAAGCATGTACTTTCATAATAAATTCAAAGGAGAACTTACTTCAGTTGTTTAAAAGGTCAAAAATGTAAAAACCCTTAAGACCTTTCATTTTTTAGCTGTTACTTGAACAGGTTTATTCAACACAGTTTTTCCTTGATTTCCTTGAATCATATGTTAATTGTTGGAACAGTTACTGCAGTTTTATGTCAAAGAATTTATGCAATAAAAGCACAGAGCTTTACAGATTAGTCAATTCCAAACACATCACTTCAACTTAAACTTTTAAATCCTTCCTACAACCATCCAATTTATGGTCATTATTACTTCCATGACTGCTTTGCTGCTAATTGGAGCCGTTTGCTTTTATAAAATGGTGATAAGATGAAGTAGAGCGCTGGTATTTGGGGTGCCGCTGCCTCACTGATGCGTCATGCTTGCTGGACATTTTACCATTTAAAGAGGCCAATTAGGCCTGCAGACCTCCCTGCTCATCACATGCCGATCAGGTTGAGGGCACAAACAAACACACCCAGGGCCCTATTATTCTCACACACTCTTCAAAGCCACTGGAACAATTCCTGCCTTGGTAGTGGTGCATTGCAGAGACTGTCACTGCAATCAGCTTTTTCATTTTTGCATTAAAACATCAAACTGTTTGCTCTGGTTGGCATCACAGGTTGCACATTTTTAGTTATTGGTGTTAATAATTGAAGAAAATAATGAAAAGTAATTCAAATGATGTGTAAGTTTATGTTACGGGGAAGAAAAACCAACTCCTGCTTGAGCTTTTTCAGAATCTTTTTCAAATTAGAATAGAAAAGACAAATGAATAAAGATCCCAAAAGTATTATTTCTCAACTTTCAATTTTTCCTCTTTAAAAAGAGTTGATAACTGTGGTTTTCTGGGGGATTTCCAGGCTTTATCCCCTCCTCTGCCCATGTGTTGAGGAATCTGCCCTAAATGAAGGCACATATTTCTTCTGAGGCCTGGACGGGCCCGGTGTCGGGGTGTTTCATGCCGCCCTGTCAGTTGTTGTTCATGAACCAGCTTGAAGACAGATCAAAGCGTTTTCTCTCCCTGAGCAGGAATCTGGTCCGTGAGACTCATGGGCTCCTTCACATCAGCTAAGGATCTGACCATCTGTCCTCTGCTCACACCAGGCATCACTGTGCCGGACCACCACTGTTCAACATCTCCTGTGCTCAAAGAATTCAATGAAGGCTTCATGCTGTATTTTACACTCTGGTTGGTCTTGTAGATCAAGAGTCCCCTGGAATTTGGATCACTTGATACTTACATTATTTATATTCTATTTAATATCTGATTCCTAAGAAAGTTTTATTTTGGAAAACTGCTGGATTCTCTCCACCACGACTTTCTTGACGCATGTAAAATCGTTCATCTCAGTCATTTCTTAGACAATATTCCGACTGCCATGACTCTTCATCTGTTTATACAATTAAAAACCCACTCAAATAAAACTTATTTTTAACATGTCCTTTGTCATAATGGAGGATATAGATACTTTTTTGAGAACTTCTTTTTTCAAGTTTCAGGTGCAGACAATATAATAATAAGAAGCACTAAAATGTAAACTACAATCCCCGCTTCGCCTCATTCTGATGCATCCACTTGTAGATGACAACTACACCCATGTACCTGTGAGCTGGCTCAAAACTGTACGACTGGATAGCTCAATATTGCTTGCCATTTTTGTTGCACGGCCATTGTTAGCTTGGGGTTGTGAGGGGATCTAAACTAGCGGGACCAAACAAATGGATGATGGGAAATCACCAGAGACTCGGTGTCAACGGGTCCCACCTAGAAAATGACATGTTGTTCGACTTTGCCTGAAAACAGCATAACAATAAGTTAAAGAACACTTATAACACTTTTATAATAGATCAAAAGATGATCAGAGTAGGTCTTCAATGTAATTCAAGCAGAATCCAAAGTGGAGAAAAGCAGCTTTGTGCTGATGTGCAACATTAATTCAATTCATTTTTATTATGTAGCCCAATATCACAAAACAATTGTCTCATTTGGCTTCATACCGATAATTGTACAAAAGCAAAAGTGAAGTGCTTATGCCGGGTTCACACCAGACACGGAGGCGCTGCGAAGCAGTGTGCAGACAAAGCGTGCGCGGTATCCGCTTAACTTCCAGTTCACACCAGAGATGTATTTTTCTGCAACCATAGATTAACATGGGTGGTGTAAAGCTTTCGCATCCAGTGTGAAGTGGGTGTTTGCTGCTTAGAAAAGCAGTGTTGTGCAACATTTTACGTTTACATGAAAAGCATTTTTTCCTACCTCAAAATCTGCATATTCACGTTGATTGCGTGAAGGGTCGGAGAGTTGCGACATGTCAAAGAGGGATATTTAGGTGTTACCAGCGACATTGGCTGTTCTGACATAACAATACACTATTCCCCCTTATTTGCTGGGGATAGGGACCGAGACATTCGTGAATGCCCGAAATCCACAATACGGAGAACTCCGCCTGTCTTGTCTCACCTCCACCCCCCGCAGCCAAGGAATATCCATAACTGATCCATACTAATTAAAAAACATTTCTGATCATGCTTTGTAAAATATTTATTAAAGAAAATTGGAGTATTGCTCAACATAGATTTTTGACCTATAGCGTAGATGACATTGTCTGTCTGTGCTTTAAAGCGCATGTTTCCTCCTTCAATAAGTGTGAGACGGCACGTTCTTCCAGAAGAGGCCGGTGTCATTTATAACAACACTTACTCCGGTTGATAATTATCCTCCTTGATTATCTTCTTAACCTTAACAGGATTTTTTTCTGGCCGCTTCAGAGTCAGCTGATGCCATTTCTCCATACAGTAGCATGGAGTAGCATGGAGAAATGGGGGGGGGCAGCGTTCTCTTCAGCTTTACACCGCAAGACTTCTTACAGATACAAAAGAGTCATATATCTTGAGTTGTCCTCCTCAGTTTAGCTCAAGATCTCAAAATGCCATTGTTAGTTTTAGCTTAGTTTGTTGCTTTAAAATAACATAAAATAAAAAAAATGCAGGTGAGGACTTATGGGTAATGTTACATTTTGAAATATCTTTCCTTTTTTGACATTTTGGGCCACCAGCATGCAAATCTCTGTAACCCCCTCCACTCCGCAGAAACTTGGCCTCCTGCAGCCTCTCACTGCTCCATCTCCACCGTATCATCCCCTCAACACACACAGCATCATAATTAGGCTGTGTACAGACTTCCCGATAACGTGTACAGTTTATTTTCTGACTTAATTCTTTATCAGATGCATCGATCGTGGAGCTCGTTGACGGATCTGTGGCGGCTGTCTGGAGAGCAGCGATAAGCCTTTTGGTTGAGAGGGTGTCTTGTGTGTGTTTCAGTGCAGCTCGACCTGGGTGCACAGCCTCTGTGGAGAGGAGGAGGGAGTGTGTGTGCGTGAATGTGTGTGTGTGTGTGGGGGGGGGGGGGGGGGGGGGCAACCATGGATTAGCACCTTCTTTACTTGGCAGCCTTTTTTTTTTTTTTTAAAGAAGCTGACACTTTGTTGCCAAACTGACAAAAAACCAATAAAGACTCCAAAAGAAATGCCGGTTCGCCTCTTTCAGAGATGCAAATCTACCAATCTCTGTACGGCAAACAGATTTCAGTGATAGTGTAAAGGAAAAAAAAAAACATTTGAACATGCTGATAATGGTGAAAGGTAGCAACAAATTCATTCGCTGGTTGGTGCAGTCATCACTTATTGTTCAAGCCAGAGAGTTGGGGTATGCTGTATTTCATTGGTTCTCTATTTACCAATAAGTGAAAAGAGGAAAAACTTTAAAGTTTTACATATGATGGAAATAAATACTAGCTTATTGTTTTGAGCTACGGTCAGTCTAATTAAACATTATAGTTTCCAGTTTTGTTTACAATGTGGATTTACTCATTTGAAGCTATTATTTCTAAAATAACCTCTGATGTTACCTGGAGATTTTAGTGACCTATGCTGCACCAGAGTCCACCTAAGTGTTTTCTAACCAACACCTAAAAAACACAGCCTCAAAAACGTTCCTTTCACCTGGTGAGCTCAGAACAAAGTAATCATGCTAACCCAGGAACATTGGAGCTTAACAAAAGCAGATTTGCGTAGACACTTTAACGTAGAGTGTTAAAGTTCCATTAATTTGTTCTCCGCATTTGACCCAACCCCTGGGGGAGTGATGAGCAGCAGACACAGCTGCACTCGGGAACCATTTGGTGGTTTAAACTCCCAATCAAACCCCTAAATGCTGAGTGTCAAGATGGGAGGCACTTGGTCGCATTTTTAGTCTTTGATATGACTCTGTCAGGATTTGAACTCACAGCCTCCCAGTCTCAGGGCGGACACTCTTCCGCAAGGCCACTTAGCTGATTGGCTGTTGGTTCATATTGATCCCAAAAGCCATCTAAGAGTTATGGTAGGTTATAAATGTTTGTCTTTTTGGTGTCGTCGGCATCATCTACAGTGTTGAAAAATTAATTAACTGCATCACCAGTCATTCACAACTTAGATTTCGAGCACACATCACAATCTTGTCAATTTACATTTTTTAGATAACATCCCTACCAAGGAAGCCCAATTTTCCTTCTTCTTTGTATTCTTCTCAGCATCAACCATAATTTGTCAATAATCAGGTCTCAGAGTTTCTGTGGTGCTATTAGCGCCATTATGAGTTTTGTCCAGCATCAGTACATTCATTGCTCATTACAATGGCCTGAATCATAAGATTGACATCTGGCCATTACCATTAATCGGACGGTGGTGGAGGGATGACAGCAGAAGGGTGGCAGTCTGAAATTGGACAACCATCAGACGATATAGGGGACCTTCTTGCCACTCGCCTGTCACTGGACTGCCAACGCGCGACCACCAAATGTGCCCAGGCGGCCAGTGACCGATGTCAAAAAAAATGTGCGGTTGCTGTTTCATTTTAACTTATCTTGGTTTATCAAAGTGCAAAAGTAAACTAAAATAAGTAAACACACTATATGAAAAAAGGGCTCACAAAAAAGTTGGAATTTCTCAAACAGCGATGTAGGTAATAGGTTCATGTCCTCATTATTGCTCCATAATTAGAGGATTAGTGGAATTAGAAGGTCTTCTTCTTGATTTAATCCCTGACTTTATTATCCAACACCACCCTTTAAGTGAGCAACATTTTGAAAAGTGGGAAATCTTTTCCTTTCTTTGGTTCCCTTCCTTAAGTTGGTCTTCTCTGGAGCTCATGAAGCATTCATGCTGAAGTAAAACACACTAGGGTTCATTTGCAAGAGGACCCAGGTTTTCATTCTCAAGCAGACCAAGTTTCAAATGAAATTACGAAGCTGCTAAAGGAAACAAACTTTAGAAGGAGTGCAAGTCTAAATCTGTTGGTTCATTCAGAGAAGATCTTTCTGGTTTCTGACTTTTTGTTTTGCTGCAAGACTTCAAGGGTCTTGAAATCATAAACTGTTTTTTTTTTTTTTTTTTTAAAATAAAGAGGAGTAGCCGAAGACCATCACTCTGCCCCCACTCATGTCTGATACTATGTTCACCTCGGGGTCAGAATTCGTTCAAGTGAACACTTCTAATTAAAAGTCCATGTAAATGCTTGTGTATGCCTGTTTTTGGCTTCTGCGTCTAAAACACTTGTGTCACCAAGTATCACTATCTAAGCTTTGACAGCTTTCAGGCTCTACATCTACAATTAAATGTCCATTAAAAGTTAAACCATTTAAAGTTTGATCAAGGCTCCTTAGGTAGTGACGTATTGCCAGCATCCTTATCAAAACACGGAAGTTTAAACTGTTTTTGCGGTTTTTGCCCAGTTGGAATTCTATGACACTAAGTCTTTTATATATAGGAATAGAGCTGTGAAAGAAAAAGCTTGGAGTAAGGTTTGCAAGATTTGAACTACTGCAACAATTCGCACCACTCCTCTTCTATGCGCTAGTATCGATTAGCGACAGTCCAGTGTGAACATTGGATGCTAAAAGTGTCATCAAGAATGTGTGTTGTCTCATCAGTTCACAGAATATTTGTCCAAGTGTTTTGGTAAATCAGGCAGATTTTTTTTAATCCAGATATGAAGTCACTCCTCATGCATTTCTCCTTGAACTCTCAAATAGTTCTATTTTTTTCCATAAACTCTGACCTTAAGCTAGCTCTGCTCTTCTTTTCATGGTCTTCTGAATCTTTATGGTGTTCTTGGATTTTCATCGGTTTATCACTATTGGAAAGGTTCTCCACAGTTGTTTTGCATGTCTGGATGATGGCTCTCTCTGTGGTTCTCTGGAGTCCCAGAGCTGCAGAAATGTCTTTGCAACTCCTTCAAACTAAAACCTGTTGGACTTCCTGTTTTTATTCCCACAAAAGTCTAGGAGAAATATGCAAATTTGCGGGAAATATGATTATCAGAAAATCCTGATCTGTGTGTTTTATTTTGTAAAATGTATTGTGTACTTTTGGACGTTATAGTAAACATGAACATGTTAAGATCTTATTTTTATTAAAGCGAATCTTAGATTTGCTAAAATAAATATTGAAAATAAAATAGAGAACGCTGAATGTACAATTCTGTTGTTCTTCAATTGCCCTTCGAGAAAAGGGAATCTTTGAGTCTTGCAACCCAGTTACTTCCATGCACGTGTTTCTTTTATTTGTACATAAGAATAATTGTTTAAAATTACATAATGAAAACGTGGAAAATTAGGAAATACTCTTACGGAATTACTGTCCAAATGTGCTCAATCAGCTAAACCTTCTGTTAAGTTTTTCTTGAATGTATGCCACAGTTTAAGACACATTGATTGATAATACACATTTACTGTAACAAAAAACAACAATAACGAATGTACCAAACAGTTTCTCTAAATCTGGAGTTACAACAAAAAACAACGTTTGGAACCGGATTGAGTCAATAAAAAGACATTTTTTAAGCAGTAAAACCAGGTTTAGCCTGAGAAAGACTGTTTTCATGTGTGGGGGGATTCAGTGGTAATCACAGAGGCCTCTGGGTTCACGGCTGTCAATTGACTCCCATTTGGACACCGGTATTGGGAATCCTTCATTAGCATCTCCTAACATTGTCTCCTCAAACAATGGCAACAAACAAAGCATTAACATGGAAATGAGTGAATTGTACTTAATTAGTTTCTCTGCTGGCATTGTTAAGCAGAATAAAGATGCTGCTAAATTGCTTTGGGATCTGCCTGTGTGAGTTCTGCAGCCGCTCTATCAGTTCAGCTGGTTAAAACAGTTGTTTTATTGTTTTCTGGTTGATGTCTCAATAAAGAGTAAAACAAGAGACATTGAGAACATGAGAATCTTCTTTAGTATCAAAGATTTGTAGCAAAATTTAGGAAAAATATGAAGGAAAGTAGTTTTGCAAGAAGGTTTTAGCAAACTTAAAATAATTTTAAAGTAATTTATGGTTACAAAGGAACAAAATCTAATAATCTTTTAGTTAACTTTTTAAATTTCATAAGTCAAAATTTTGACTGAGTATACTCCAAATGAAAACATTTAAGACCGAAAAACATTTTTTTTTAGTATGGTAATGTTTTTTTAAGTAATTCTCTCTCTGCCTTTCTGATTGCTCTCTGTACTTAAATTATTTTTTTTTTTGCTTTGTTTGAAAAAATAAATTTAGTGTTCTGCATACTTCTTTAAAAAGCAACAGGAGATGTACCATATATCTTCTATAAAAGCCTCAGCGTGGCATTAATAATAACTTGCTTCAGCGGTCCAGATCGGACCGGACAGGACCGGACTGGACTTTTGAGCATTTTCATTACCATTTCTGGTCCCCCGTTGGTCATAATATTAGGGCGGAGCTTCTGTCATTACAGGTTGTAACCCTTTGATTAATGGAAAGGCTCTACAACAACAGCAAGCGTCCCACCAGCGCTTGTCCCGACTCAAGATCCAAACCAAAAGTTTTGTCCTCTTTCTGCAGGATCCTTCTTCTCTCCAATTTTCTTGCAAAGAATAATACATTCTTCACTGATCGTATCCCCCCTTTATTCCAGGGGCCTGGGAGTCACTGAATCCACGAATATGGACGGAGACCCCCCCGTCTCACCTGACCCCTGGGGCTGGATAACGCCCGTTACAATCCATACTCATCAAAAACACTTCCGATCAAGCTTTGCAAACATTTATTGAATAACATTGGAGTATTACTCAACATGAAGAGTTTTTTGTAGATTGTTTCACAGCGTAGAGGCCGGCTTCATCCAAAATTAACACCTGCTGCGGACGTTTCCTCCTCTTTGAGTCAGCTTACACAGTTTCTCTTTCCCTGTAGTCACACTGTTTTGACGCGCAGCTACACCCCGAATGGGCTTTGAATGTCCAACCCAATGTAAACGCCCGCTTAAATTTCTGGACCATTCTGAACCTGCTGTGACGCTCAGTGGCGTAATAGGTGGCATGGGACAAGAGGCGTGGCCTTCTCTACCTGGTGGCCTTGCACACCTGCTTCCCATCTTTAATTTCTGCACCTATAGAAGCCTCCCTGGTTCCTCCAATCTTTCAGGTTATTTACGTTCAAGTTCCCCTTCCTGGTTCCCAGTAAAGTTTTCGTTGGCCTAGCTCCCTGCCTCCGGTACCAGTGTTCTTCCCTTTGTTTGCTCTTTTTATTGTGAGGCCAATAAACCTCACTGCTATCCATCTCTCTGGCCATGCTGTGGGATCCACGACAAGTGGAAAGGAGGGATTAGTGACCGACCGCTGTGTCTGCTACATACAAGATATACATCTGGACATAGGTTTGGTTATGGTCCTGCTAATCTCCCGAATGCTCTACTATAATTAGAGCTTTAGATGCAGTTGGACACTTTGAAGGTTTCAGGTCACTAAAACCTTGTCCGAGGCTGCAGCGAATGCAACATCGGTACCTAGTTTTCACCAATCTCTGTTTTTAATTGTATCTCAGATGCTTCCATCAGCAAAATTTTAATGATGAAGCCATAAAAATCCTCAAAGAACGTTTTATGATAACTGAAGACCACTAGTCACCACCACAGAGGCAATCACAACATCCAACCATTACCGTGAACACAAGATCATCAATCAGACAATTCTCACACACGTCCCATACACAACTTTGAAAACTGTGTAAGTCAACTCAAGATGTCTGGCAGGTCAGTTTGACATTCATCCATGCTATCTGCTTAATTTACCGACCAACTAAAGTTGCTTTTAACCCTTCCGCTCTCCTTGGGGTCCAGATGGCTCCAACCACATATTGTTATGCCATTTCTTCCATGACAAATGTGGACGAAGGGGGGCAAGATTTTACGTCTGTCATGGACATTAGTGAAACTCAAAAATCAGTGAAAAAAAAAAGTTCAGCGCACTGTCTTGTGGGGTCCAGATGACCTCACTTTTAATGTAAACAAGCTAAGGAGAGCGGAAGGCAAGAAACTGGTTCAGTTTACTAACACAACGCTCCACACTTGACTTTACCACATAACGCAAAACTGCTTTACTCTGTGTCAGAATTAGATGAATTACCTTCATTTTGTTAGTGCTTCCTTAATGTAAAGTGTTGCATTAAACATTGGAAAGCAAGGCTTCTTTTCTCCGTTTTAGAATTTGCTGGAATTACGTTAATTGCAAAAGCGATTGAGGAGTTATCGTAGTCTACAGAATGTATAAACTGGATCTAAAGCTCTCCAGTGTAAAAAGATGAGAAGATTTAGAAAAATAGGTATCATTTTTCAGTTTCTTCACTTCTACAGGTTTTCTTTTTGTGCCAAATAATTTGTACCCCGAAAGTTCCCCAAAAGTTTAAAGTTTAAAAGAATCGTTAGTTTTTGATATATTTTAAAAAGTGTTAGACTTGTCTAACTCTTACATTAATCATATTTTAAAACAGGTCAATGATAAAATGCATTCATATTTTTACTAGCATCTTAACATTCTGTAGTCTTTCTAGTGATTATGGTGGACCTAAACTCAGTCACACGAAAAACTACTCGACTTAAAAACATTTTAAAGATCACGACAATTAAAAAAGCAAAATGAAGTTTCCTTTTTACAAATCAAAACACATTCCTGGATCTGTTTCATTTCCATGCAGAAAACAAAAAAGTGTATTTTTCATAAAAATCTGACACTTCAGGTCTATTTATTTTTATTCTCATCTGAATTGACTGAACTCCAGTGTGTTTATGAAGAGCGGTGAAGGTAAGTGGCTGCGATTTGCAACAGGTTTTGTTTTCAAGTCCACACAATGAGCGCTGGGCAGTAAGCTGATGGTGGATCAGCGCCTCCAAAGCTGAGCTGAAGAGCCGGATTAGGCCTGTTCGCCGGCTTTAACGGCCTTTAATCTTTAATCCAAAACCATAACATACATCACACCTTCAGTGGGCTGTCGCTCACTGCAACATAAGATAAAACCATCGCACAAACACCTCTGTGTCAGAGGCCATTCAAATAAGAGCTGTTTGGTTTGAGTCCCTGGAGTCCAGTGCAGGTTTAACTCTGAGAGCATGAAGAGAAACAACAGATATGAAACCCGGAGGGACCAAATCCAGTTTTTATGCTGTGAATCAGATTCTACTGGATTTACACCAGCAGTGTTGGTATTTGCAGAGCAGCACTGACTGAGAAACCATCTATTGTGTTGATACACAGAGAAACACATAAAAAGAGTCTCATCCTATTATTTCACCAAAAAAAAAAAAAAAAAAAATTATGATCCGTTTCTTTTTAGGGATTTGAATAAAACATTTGTCTTTTTTAAGATAATTTCCATTCCCCCGTTATAATTATGTCTTCAACATTTTCTAATGATATTCAAAGTTTTGCTGTTTAACCGTAATTAGTGTGAAAGTCCCTTATATGTAAAATATCATGTGTAAAAAAACAAACAAACAAAAAAAAACTAATAAAACAAAATGTTTCCAATCATTTTCAAATCAGCTAAAAAAACTAATATTGAAAAGAAAATAACCTTATTTTGGAATGCTTTGGTTCAGAGATTGACACAGAATTGAAAGATGAAAGCTTTTGATGGATATGTTACCATTTTTTGATGTTTTATGCATTTTTTAGTGAGTAAAAGTCCAAATCCACAGAAAAAGTAACATTTCTTTTGATTTTTGTTCACAAACACCCAACATTGTGGACACATTATAAATAACTAATTTAGTAAGAAGTCTTATGTAACAAATATATTTAGGTTTTAGTTTTTAAACACACAAAAAGATAGGAAGAAAAAGAAAAAAATGTTGATATATTTTATTATAGCAAAGTTAAAATTATCTTAATTTGAGCTTTGATTTTAAAGAACAAAAATATATTATGAAAGTACAGATATATAATAATCAATACTTGAACGTGTCTGCTTTGCATCAAATTTGTCTTTTATTCTGTAGTGTTTCCTGTTCAAAGGGTGACAAATGATGGAGTGCACCACACTGAGGAGAGTTTTCTCAGGAGCTCAGAGGGGAAATGACAGACAAGGGAAAGGCTTTAAAATCACACACTATATTACCAAAAGTATTCACTCACCTGCCTTGACTCATACATAAACTGAAGTGTCATCCCATTCCTAACCCAGAGTTCCATATGATGCCGGTCCACCTTTTGCAGCTATTACAGCTTCAACTCTTCTAGAAAGGCTGTCCACAAGGTTGACGAGTATTTATAGAAATGTTTGACCATTCTTACAAAAGTGCATCAGTCAGGTCATACACTGATGTTGGTGGAGAAGGTCTGGCTCTCAGTGTCCCAAAAGTGTTCTATGGGGTTCAGGTCATGACTCTGTGCAGGTCAGTCAGGTTCATCCACACCAGACTCTGTCCTCCATGTCTTTATGGATCTTGCCCCAAACTGTTCCCACAAGGTCAGGAGCATGGAATTGTCCAAAATGTTTTGGTGTCTTGAAGTATTTCGAGTTCCTTTCACTGAAAAACAAGCCCACACTATCAATCCTTCACCACCAAATTTCACACTCGGCACAATAGAGTCTGAAATGTTCCGTTCTCCTGCAACCTCCGAACCAAGACTGGTCCATCAGATTTCCAGATGGAAAAGTGATTCATCCCTCCAGAGAAGGCGTCTCCACTGCTCTGGAGTCCAGTGGCGGCGTGCTTTACACCGCTGCCTCCAACTTTGCTTTGTATTACATTTGGTGATGCGTGTCTTGGATGTAGCTGCTCGGCCATGGAAACCCATTCCATGAAGCTCTCTGCATACTGTACTAGGGTGAATCTGAAGATCACATGAAGTTTGGAGCTCTGTAGCAACTTGCTGTGCAGAAAGTCAGTGACCGCTTTGCATCGTAATTTAAAGTCTTTCAGGTTTTTTTACTCAAAATCTAAAATTGTTTTGAACCATGAGATTAATGGCTGCTGTCACTGAAAGACTAAAAGGTCAGCATTGAGTCTGACTGCTTAATGAGTGAAATAAAAAATACTGTTAAGATGGTTTTAAGTATTTTTGGGAATAATTTGAACGGGATTACAATAATTTTAAATACTTAACATAGTTTCTTCTTTTCTTTATTCTGAATTGGGGCGTTTTAATTCAGTTCAGTTGATTTAGAAAATAAAAATTTCGCTTGAACTGTTGTCACCTGAGTGTTAAAGGGCAATCACTCATCACACATCGAACACATGAGCTGTGAGCAAAGATAAAGAGAAGGAACTCCAGCAGAAAGCTTTCTTCTCCCCCTTGTTTTCTGCAGCAGTGAAAGTTCAGGAAGGGCGTGCTTGAAAAGACAATGGTGACGGACCGGAAGTTAACGATGAGCGCCAACCACGGTAAAGTCGTTGAGGGACAATAGGGGGAGGTTACAGAGGTGACGGCTCAGTGTTTTCCTGTCAATTTGTCAGGCGGACACGCTGCTGATGGATCACTAATTAGCAACCTGATAACGTCATCATTAAGCAGCTGTAAGAAAAAAAAACATCAATAGATGTGAATTCTGGCTGCCCTGACGTTAATCACCCCATTAAGGGGCAGAAGTCCCCAGAGACAGCATCACTACAGAGATACTTACTTAGATTCAATCAACACTTCTTAAACTAGGTTATAAAAATTTTAGTCAGAGTTTACTGTTCACTTTATTTATTTTAATTTAAGTCTTGGTTTGTATTTTTTAATTTTAAACTCTGCTTAGTTTTTTTAAATTTGAAAATGTTCTGTTATGGTGAACTCTGTTTTTTATTTTGAATTTACTTTCTATTAATGCTCACACCAGGTTAGGCTGAGGAGGCAACACTTTCCCTTCCTCCTTCACGGTGTTGCCAACTTGGCAACTTTATCGCTATATTTAGTGACTCTAACTCCTCCAGCGGTTATTTGAGAAAAAAAAAAGGACTTGTGGTAAATCTAGAAACTTTTCCAGGCGACACTGGAGGCTTTTTTACTTACCGACATGAAAGCACATCAAAGCGAATGCCAGCTAGCTCAGATGCTGCTGGCATTAGCCCAGCCTTCATCATGTGTGTGCTTCTTCCTTAATTTCAGCAGCATCCAGAGCAGAAGCAGATTTTCACTCCTTTTTATCTAGGCTGAAAATGAATTACTAAAAAAAAAAAAAAAAGTCTCTAAAGCTGCTCAACCAAAGTACGTGCTATTGGTGCGCTCCATGTGGTCGAGTGGCTAGCTTAACCCAGCATCAGCTTAAGGCCATGTCACTCTTCTACTGAGTACAATTTGCGCATTGTCCACGTATGTAATTTAGGTATTTCATAATATATTTAATTATAAATGTATCTTGCTTTTGTCATTTATGCACATGTCCATTGTTTTGACCGATGGATCTTAACGTGAATAAGGTTTTGAGCTTATTGGTTGAGAATTCCAGAGTTTATGCATATTTTACATAGGTTATACACAATTATTATGTAAATCTTGTGCAATTGTGAGTGATTTTTGTGAGATGCGTACACAAATCTGTGGCTTTCCATGACCATTCCACAGATGTGTAATAGACTTTCTTGCATGTACCACCAATGCATAACTTTTGAATCTTGTATACAGCACATATATTACGTTAATATTACCCAATTGATGCGTTAATTACTAATGCTAACAGCAAAAAATCATCACGGACACCACTGTCGCATAGTTGTGAGAGGGGGGCAATTCTGGATGGGCGCCTGGCTCTTCTTACTGATCTAGTTGCTGGCCCCCCGTCTTGACAGGAGTCCCCCTCCCAGCGGGCTGCCTCAGCAAGCAGGTGTCTTAAGATTTGATGCAAACCAGGGGAATCCCACTGTTTCAATGAAATAACGCATTGTGAATGCCCGTGGGGTGCTGACATGATGTCATTTCTGCCTGCTCTGAATGTTAAAGTGAAGAAATTCAATGAAGCCCAGGTTTATGTGTTCTTTGCGTGGTTTATTCGCACTTCTCCTGTGGTTTTAACCAGGTTCATTTACGATACTTTGTGAAAATTTCATGCAAAATATTGTAACTTCTTATTTTCTCCATTTATTCATCCATGCAATACGTGCAAGTTGTACATAGCGGCAGTGGGACACGGCCTTTATTTGTTGTGTTCTCACCTTCCTCTCTTGCAGTTACTGGTAATATATTGAGATTTTACTCCTGTTGCAGTATTTATTTACTTTTCTTCTTTCTATATGTCTTTTTTAAATCTACATTTGTTCTAGCCTTTTAGACCCAAACCATCCACACACAAGCAAGAATGGTGGATCCTCAGAGTTAGCCGAGACCTTCTGTGCTAACATCAACTAATTCAGTAAGTAACCATTTTTTTCAATTTTAATACAAAATTAAATTACCTAAAAATATTAATCATAGTTCAGTTATGATGGAACTAACGAAAGAACTTTAAACCAATCATGTTTTAGGTAGGTGTCTGGGTTTGAAATCTGCCCGTCAAAAACGTCAAAAAACAAGAAAAAAAAACCAGAAAAAGAACTACCTTGCTATTAGCGTTAGCCTCCAATGTCAACAGACAGTTGATGGACAGCGAGAATAATTTTAAGAGTTACCTATTCTGTTGTTTTGGTCTATTTTTGAGTGTTTGCCAAAGCTTTATTTGTTGCAGTTGTTGTCACTATAGTTTATTGCTAAGTGTTGTGTTATCAAATTGTTTGGCATCACAATCGGAGACGTAACCTTTCTGCTCTCCTTGGCTTGTTTACATTAAAAGTGGGGTCATCTGGACCCCAAAAGACAGTGCGCTGAACTTTTTTTTATCATTGATTTTTGAGTTTCACTAATTTCCATGGCAGAAATAAAATCCTGTCCACATTTATCATGGAGGGAATCATCAATATATGATTGGAGTCATCTGGACCCCAAAGATAGCAGAAGGGACCCATCCCGATCATCCTTTGGGTATTTTTTAAAGCATTCCCAGTAGTCTTTTAATTATGATTATGCAGTTTTTAACCTTTTTTTTTCATTTCGTTTTCTGGGACAGTAGTAGTAGTTCATTTGAAATTTTCCTCTGAAATGTGGGTGTGACTCTTGAAGTGAAACCACCCCGTGCCCCTTCCGTCACCATAGCTGAAGCCATCTCTATACTCTCTCTACCAGTAGCTTACAGTGTGTTTGAAATTATACACACATATACATTTCATCCTTTGATTTTTCTCTACATTCAAATGTCTTGACCAATTAAATGTGTCTAACCTTTATGCACAGCTTTGAAGCCACAAGCTCTGTTTTCTTATTGTCAGAATGTCCCGATCGAAGTGTATAAAACATTCTGAGTTTGGTAGAACATCCTATCCATATTAGATATGGCACTTACATCCCGACCTTAAGTTCCTGATTAAAGTTGTTTGCATGACTGTATAAAATGTGATCGTGTTTCATCACAGGCAGAGCTCTGCAGACTTCTCCATGCTTACTAAGCTTGCATCTTTTCTCTACTCTGTTGAATAAGCATTCTTGAAACCACTTGGAAAAACATTTCTTTATTCCATCGGATCTAACAAATTTCCACCACAACAGCCTCCAACCTAACATTATCAGGACAACAGAATGGTGAGCAATACTGGAGCTATCCAGCTGTACAGTTTAGAGCCAAATTCCTGCTGTGACAAAGAAAACAAAGATGAATTGTACATTGATCTTGTCTTTCACAGGTGGACGCATCAGAATCAGAATACTAATCAGAATATTTACATAAAAGAACGTTACTAAAGAATTCATCAGATTTTCACTCCCAACTCGTCATATATTGACGTATGGTTTTGGCCCCCTCCGTGTCACTTCTTTACGTTTTAGGTGTCAGCAACCTCTGAGCCACTTTTAGGACAACTTGGTACCAGACCACAAATGCTAATTAGGGGTCCCCAACCGTCAGAATGCAGACCGGACCAGTACCTGTACCCTAACCTGGTACCGGTTCCGCCTCTGGTACTGCGTTTGGAGGGTTGGGGATGTGTGATTAACTGGAAACAGCTATAAGATCAAAAAACGGTGAGTTTGAGACACACAAAACATCAAAACGAGACATGTAGGGGTCCGGAACCATATGTGAATATATAACGAGTTGGGAGTGAGAATGTGTAGATGGATTAGTTGTAAAATGCACGACACCAGTGTAAGAAGCAGTCCTTTGGTTAGACCCCTTTCCACCACCTGAAGTCCCTACCTCGTTAAATCTTTTGAAACCAGAGATGTCGCAGTTGACACCTCAATAACATGTTCTTTGACATACTGCAAGTCTTTGACCGTTTACTCGATCAATGGGAATCAGCGGATTCTGATGTGGAGAAAAGCAGCTTTGGATGTCAATTTTACACTAATACATATGCAAATGTTGAAAAATGGGGCAAAGCCACTTTTTCTCGTCGAAAGAATGTAAAAGTGTCA
Organism: Oryzias javanicus; assembly: GCA_003999625.1. Lineage (NCBI taxonomy): Eukaryota > Metazoa > Chordata > Actinopteri > Beloniformes > Adrianichthyidae > Oryzias > Oryzias javanicus. The sequence goes on along the minus strand of CM012437.1, from coordinate 27,545,873 downwards.
ATAAATTTTAGTGAACCAAGACGGCATGTAGGCTAATATTTGACTGACCAAGAACAATCTAATACAGGGATAGGCAACTCCAGGCCTCGAGGGCCGCGATCCTTCCAACATACTCAGCTCTGGCATGTTCTAACTGGCTGGACACACCTGAACCAGGTAATCAGTCATGAGTGAGGCTTAGATATCTGGAAATCATGCAGACACTGCGACCCTCGAGGCCTGGAGTTGCCTATCCCTGGTCTAATAGCTACTATCCCAGAGGCGCAGTGTGAATACACATCAATCTGTAATTATTATAAACTGTTTCTTTCAATTTTGCATTATTATTTATTTGTTTGATTATAAGCATCACAGTTGACAAAATTAAAAATCCAAAACCAGAAAGACATTCCATCAGATTCTGTTTCCTTTTTCAAACATTTGCTTTTTTGATCCAAGTTGTTGTTAAGAATGGACTCATGAAACGCAGTTATCGCAGTCATGATTGCACCATTAGCAGTCTCTCCTTTATCATCAAAGCCTTCCTTGTCTCCGCCTCCTCGTTTCATCCACTGGTAGAAGGTTGGGGAATTTCTCAGCTGGTTTCTGTGCTGCTGCTCCGGGGTTAATAGGTGTTCAACCCTCCTTTTGTCCGGGAGCGTTTGTGAATCACCAGCCAACTGATGTTTTCCACTGATATCACACATATATATGCTAATGCGGGTGCTTAATTGGAGAGGAGGGGATCTGGGTAGGAGGGCGTGCGGGTTGCGATCAAGTGTAAAATTGATTTGTGAAGGATATTTGATCAATGGTGGAGGCCAGAGCTGCCAGCAGGGGTCCAGTAGCATTGGGTTTATGTGCTGAAAATGCACCATCTAGTGTTTCTTTCACTTTTGTGTTCAATTTTACAAATAAAAAAAGATAAATAGGTGGGTTTTTTTTAAAGATTCTCTTCTCATTATGTAACTCAGCTTTATCTCTTGTTCCCTGCTAATTTAATTTTATCTTTTGTTTTTATCAACCAAAGTCCAGCAGGTTTTTTGAAGTAGTATTCATTTATATCCGTTTCTTGATAAAAGTGTAGACATATCTGAGGTAAATTGTTGATAACTTTTAGGAAGTAGCAGAACAAATGTTAGCCTTTTTTATGAAAACCAGATTACATCAAGCTTGATGTTTTTTTTTTATTTAAATAATTTTTCAAAAACTTTCGAAATACCCTTTAATAAGACGACCAACTGATGTTGTACTTGTAAAAAGTGTTTTAATATAATTATCTTTTTTTTAATGTTTTTGACTGTCTTATTTTCTTAGTTTTCACACACACACACAGAGACACACATATGATTTGCCTGCAATAATATTTGCTTTTAGTGCTAGTTTTCCTTTTTTTCACAGTGGCATAAAAGTTTCTGTTCATAGTCTGATTATATATTATTGAGCTGAACTAGCATTTAATTTGATAAAAACAGATTTAAACAAACAAAAAAAAAACCCTAAGTGAACTATTAAAATATACTTTGCTATATTAAATTTGGTAGATTTTGTAGTTTGAGAGATGTTTAATGTTTGCCTATTTTGTCCCAAAAACAAGCAATTGAAAAAAAAAAATCTCAACTGCATCAAAATAACAACTTAGATTGTGAAACAAGCAAACTTATCATCAGAAGGTTTTTTTTTTACTTTTAGTTTCTTTTTTAATTGTACCAATAATTAGGTTTTATAGAATTTTACTCCGAATTTTTTGTTTATGTAGTAAATGTACTTATTCTTGCCTTTAGAAGATTATTTCATTTAAACATTAGAACTGAATAATTATGATAAACCTTTGTATCTATCTCTGAACCATAATGTGTTTTGGTGACATATCCTCTGAAGTTCTATTAACTCCAATTAATCCAGGGCTCAGAAAACCCTCACATGTACAGTTTTTATAAAATGCTCTCAAACTCGACTCATGAAAATTCTCCCTTTTCCAGCGTCAAAAGTTAAAATCATCACCAAAGTTGCTGCACGTTCCAATATTTCAAGTTTGAACTGCAAGTCTTAAAGTGCAAATCGAACATGCTGCGGCAAATATGTTTTCCTTTGATAAGTTGAATTTCACTTCTGGTGCCAGGCTGCGCTGGCTCATTGTGGTTCGGGCGGAAGGTTTTAAGCCGCCGTACGTGAGCCGCATGGTTAAACGTCTGCTGGCTTTGAAACAAGCAGCCGGCAAACGCTATAAGTGCATTATCAGCCAAGTTCTTTTAGCAACGTATTGCTAAAGAAGCTTACCATTTAATTAATGTAACTTCAGCGAGATTACACCCGGCCCAGCCTTGTAAGCAGAGGCGCAGTCTTATTGACCTCCATTGCAAGAGCTTAAAGACACAAGAATGGAGTTTTTACTCAACTTTGATGGGATAACTGGTATAATCTTTCACAGGAATGGGAGGAATAAAGTCTTTCAAACATAATACCCTTCTAAACTCTGAGTGGGCCTGCGTGACACTCAAGTGGCGCTCTGTGAAATTTTGGTTTAAAGTCAACCTTAATTTTTCCGGCTCCTTTGTTTTTTGTTGGCTTTGATTCTCTTTTAAAAAGATGGCTCAAACATGATGAAATTTTAGTCTTTTTTCTAAATAGGGCCAAAATCATGAAGCTCCATTACATAAAATGGACAGAAAAAGACATTTTGTGATAATTTCCTTAATAAATTTGAGCTGATTCATTAAATATATATCTAGTGTTTCAATAAAAGAATAACCTCAAATGTTATTTTTGCTTTTGTTCACACTGCAGCACTTATTCTTCACAAATTCGGTCCTTGATATCTTCTTTAATGTCATTTATTGTCCTTTCAGCCGTAGCTCTAAGCCCCCCCAACCCCCTTTTAGCTCATATACTATCCCAGATGTTACCCCCCCCCTCAACCCAAGATCCCCCCATTCTTTTTTTCGTTTTCTATTCTTTTTTTTCAGTTTTCTGTCGCCCTTTCAAACATTCTTTAACAGTGGGATAAAGGCGACGGGAGGGATTGGGGGAGATTAGGCTACGGGATCCTCAAGGCATTGTCTGACAATCTGCAGATAAAAAAAAAAAAGGCATCAGTTTGGGTTCGTTTTGGTGGGATGGGGGGCAGGGATGCTCAAAAGGGAGGAGGGTGGAGCCTAAACGGACTGGAGGCAGGTGGCTTTGCCGGGTTTGAGATATTAGCTGCAGTTCTTTAGAATTCGAGCTACTCCAAACAGACAATGAATTCACTTCCATTTCCTTAATAGCAAGATTACAATTTGTGTAAAAATCAATACATTTAGCCACTTTTAAGATTGTTTTTTTGAAAAAAATGTCACATTTTCTTTCCTTATTAGCTAATATCAGTTTAATTTCCCAGTAATGTTCCTTTATCTTTGTTATGCTCCAGAGAGAAGAAATAGCAAAATTATGAAGACTTTTCCCAAGTGGCAGTAGCATGTTTTGTTTGAAGGGATATAATTTTTTTTAAATCTCCTATTAAGTCAATCAGAAAATAAAATAGCAAATCTAAAATTTGAGTAACTTTAATCTATTTGGTTAACAAGTAAAAGAAAAATTTAGCTAAAACACTACTTTTTAAGTCAATGAATAAAATTATGTTTTTTGCTTTTTAATGTTCTTGAGACATCTTTTTGATGATGGAAGTCATATAAAACACAGTTAAGCTCAAAATGGTATTTCTAAGCATTTCTATGTTCAAATTATTGTGAATCAGGAGCAGGGAAAATGTCATTTGAAAAAAGATTGTATTTTTGTTCTTTGCTTTCTTAATTCGAGTTGGCATCTGTCTCATAACTCTATGCCTGGATAGCTCCCATATTTGTTGCTGGTAATAGTAAGTTGGGCTTGTCAGGAGCTGTAAGCTAGTGGGAAAGTGTTTAAGATCAAATGGAACTTTATTTATAAAAACGCTTTTAATGCCTTTTACTAGCCCAAAGTGCTTAACATCGCTGGATGTCAAGATGGACAGACATAATTAGTAGTCAGTTTTCTACGTTTCAATGTTTCTAACCTTTGATGAACCAAACAAAAGAATGATCGAACTTCGGATCAACCAGTTAAAAACTTCCACTCTATAGAACTTTGCTTTTTTTTCTGACTTTAAGCTTTTTTTCACTACAAATATTTTTTTTCTGTTGACTTCATGTGAAAAAATTCAATATTGTTTAATTCTTGACATTCAAGTTTTTAGAGGAATTGAATCTCTCTGTGTTGACCACACATTCTGTTCCAAACTGCAGTTCCACCAAAAACCACTAGAAGCAGGTTGCAGATGGACTCTTGTCTTTAAAAAAAATCACCTTTTACACCAAAAATAAATACAGAGACATCCTGATTTCAAGAATTTCCTAAATGCGTAGTACTGTGATTCTTATTCATAACAACTGTGGAGGGTGATTTTTTTATTTATTTATTTTTATTTGGCCCTTGCCTACATATCATTTTTAAAGTATTGTTGAGCTGGATGGAGTAAGTTCTAGTCAATGTGCCTTCCTCACGTTATGCTTTATTTTCCCTGTATACATTTGACAGTTTGTTTTTTTGTTTACTTCTGTAAGTATTTTTTGTTTGCGGTGTCATGTCTGTGTGTTAATGGAGGGAGTGGGGTGGGTAATAGGTGGATTGGTGTCTCTCTTTTTATTGATTGATTTGTTTGCTTGTTTCTATTTTTAATTGTAAAACATTTCGAGCTACACAACTTTAAGAGGCTCTCTTTTGTAAATACTGTAAGTTTGATTGATTGAAGTGTCACCTCCCAGCATCTCTTCTTCCATTTGTTTTACAAAACTGTTAACTTGAAAATTTTTTACTTTGATTTGCCAAATGTCTTTTTTTGTTTTCATATTTGTGTTTAAAAAAGGTGTTTAAAATTGTATTAAAAATGTGTCAACATTTTTATGTAGGGTTAATTTGAATTGAATTCATATTTTTTTCTTAAATAAATCTGAAAATAAAATTGCAATTTACAACATTTTTGTTTCATATTTCATAGAGTTCCAATAGTTTCCTAAAGTCTTATTATTTATTGGCAATGTTTAAGCATACAATAAATTAACTCCAGAAGATGCCAGAGATAATGATAACATGCCTTCATAAAAACAGAAAAATGCATGCAAGTAACGAAAAAGAAGGACCCCCCCCACCACCACCAAACCACAAAAAAAAAACAAAATTGAATTTTTTCTTGAATCAGGGGTGGCACGTTGAGTCATTTGCCTCCATCTCCTCTCCTCAGCATCCTCCTCTTCCACTACAACTTCATCTTTGGTTTGCTTGGATTCTTCTGCCCCTTATTTGGCAACACGATCCCCCATATGCTCCTACCAATACTTTCCATCCTCTAAATGTTATCTGAGCGATAACAATATATATTGCAGTAAAACTTTTTGCTCAATTGAAGAATAAGGCTTCTGCCATATACTTTTATTTTTGAAGGGTCCAAAATCAACATTTCCTTCTCTATGGCGAGTTAAAGTTGGAAGGTGAGTAAATATTAGCATCTAATTAGTTATGTTTATTAGCGCTCCATTTGGTAAATTTTTTTTGTCCTCTGACACCGCCATGGTCACTTCCGCTAATCATCTCAGTGTAACGTTTAGTTTCCGTTGACGAGGCAGTGAGAAATTTGGTGAATTTCAACGACATCTGCGATTAACCTGTTCTGTGTGTCCCCTAGATGTGATCACGGACCAGTTTAAAGTCGGACAATATTTTCACGGACTGGACTTTAAAATGTGGCGAATAAATGCAATAAAATAATTCGTGGTATATTCATTAAAAACATTTTTTTTATATAGTAACAATTAAATCCACTTTATATTAGCAGCAGGTGTTGCACAGAAAACTGGAACCTGTGTCAGATGTTGAACACCTCCTTTCCTTGTGAGAGCGCTCATGACACATAATACCAACACTCCAAATCTCTACGTTTTCAGGCTGTTGTTATGATTTAATACAAGTTGTAATCGACTGGAGGCAAAATTTTAAAATCTTTACTAAACTTGTACTTGTTTTCTTAGCATGTTTGAATTTAAGTTTACAGTTAAATGACAACAAAGATGTGTTTATGCCGTTCATAAATTACTTTTCTACTATATCATTTTCTTAAATAAATTCAGAAAAAAATTCAAAAAGTGAAAACCTAAGGTAATTCTATGTAAATTAGTTTTATTTTATATTCGTTCTGTAAAACTTGAAAAAATTAGAACTTATTTGTGGAATTAATTCTTTGTTTTTAAATGGAACAGATCAAGCAGTTTAGTGGCCTTTATTACATACGACCTCATCGGATAATTAAAAACTCTTGCGTGAACTTCCGGTTTTGTTTTCTTTTATATATATATATATATTTCTTTTCTTAGTTATATGGAAACAACAGTTGCATCATGTTTAGTTTATTTGTTGTGTTGAAAGTATGATGGGGAAATAAATTTTATTATAAACACACTTCTCTTTTGAAACATTGTGTTCAAACTCGACAAATATAATTATTAGGTTTACTGTATACCATATCGTTATCTCCAGATATGAAAAAAAAAAAAACAAATTGTAATAAATTAAATTCTATATCATCCAGCCCTACCTCTGAAAGCGTAAAAAACATTTTGTTTTACATCACTAAGTGGAAAATTACCAATTTATCAATAATCTGTAAAGATTAAACAGTGCAAAATGCATGTTCGGTTTGATAAAAATAATCTTATGATTGTGATGAAAGCTTATCGTCACAATTTTGTTTAAGTTTTTAAAGAAAGATAGTGTCCTGAAGAATGTCTCTTTGTCATGATTCAGTGCTTAGGTTTTGTCATGTTCTGTTTTCCCTGTCAGTTTCACCAAGTTCAGGTTAATCATCCACAGCTGTCTTCATTTAGTTAATCAACCTCAGTGTATTTAAGTGTCTGGTTTTCAGGTTCTCATTATCAGGTCATCTGCTCATCTATGTTCTGTCACTGCTCTGGTTTGGTTGCCTGGTTTTGTCATGTTTAGATTAATTTAGTAAATGTTTGTTTATGTTTCCTGCATTTGGGTCCTCCACCACAATCCCTGACACTCTTACAAAAAAAACAAAAAAAAAAGGACTAATTGATAACTGCTCGAGGTTCGTTTTTTTTTTTTTTTTTTTTTCCAGGCCTGATGGATCAGCAGGTGGTTATCAGCTGTTTATCAGCAGCCTGTTACATTTTCCAATTCAGATGCTCATCAGGTAATTAGCCCCCCTTGAGGCATCCCCCCACCCCCCAACAATCCTCCTCCATTCACGTGCTAAAGTCACCCTGCCTTAGTTGTTATTTCCTTTTGTCCTTAATGCATCTTGGTCACAAAACATCCACATGCCAGGAATTGCCAAACTGCTGTTTGTCAACAGAATATACAAATACTCTTAATTGAATGTTTTCTTCACGTATTTGAGTTACTGTTAATTGAAATTAAGTTTTTTAACGAGGAATTCTGGTAATTTGCATCAAGTTTGATGTATCACAGTGCATATGGAGTGTGAACTGTACTAAAATACTCCTTTGGTCTTTCTTTTTTTTTTTTGCTTTAACTCTTCTTGACTTGACTTCATTATTTTTTTTTTTCTCACATTTCTAATAAATCGGCTGTTGATTGTACCGACGATGAGCTGGGTTGCCTCCCCCCCGGTGGAATCTTTCGCCTCAAATGCCTCCTCGTCCTAATGGAGTTAGTTCAGCCATTAGCCAAGCAGATTGATTCATTACGCTAATGTGAGTCTAACCCTGTTGGCCCTGTTGAAATGCGTGCAATATGACACTCCTCAAATTTGTTCTAACACATGCCCCGGGGAGCCAAACAGAGCCGTTGCTAATGGGGGAGGAGGAGTCAATTATGCAGAGAAGAGCTGACTGTCAACAGATATCAGGGCCATATCAGCTCTGTGTGCTATCAGGCGGCCCAGCCTCCTCTGACACAACAAACTCGCAGCTTCCAAAGCCTTCCTCCAATTTGGAAAAGAGTGACGGAGGAAGGGGAGGCTGGGAAATCCTGGAAAGGTTGAGAGCGAATTTTAAAGCTTTAAACTTTGGGAACGTTGCAGAAAAATAATCACAGATAATCATCTGTATTTTTTAACATTTCTTTGATTCTTTTTGTAAAATGTCAGCATGTGGAGAAAAACAATCGAATAGAGGATTCCTCACATGGGATAATCTAGTGCAACTTTAAACATTTAATCTCCGATATTGTATATAATTTTTCTGCGTTATGCGATTTTTAATAAACTTTATACGTTATTTAATATGTACAAAAATCTACACAACATAATATTAACGCTACCTAAAAAAGGATTAGCATAAATTAGGAGAAGTCTTCAGCAATGATTTTTATTTTCTTCTTTTTTTAGTAAACTGGTTACAATAGGTGAGTTTCCATTGTGAAAATTGGATTTGCGATAATAAATTTTCCTAATGGAGAAACATCAATTTTGATAAAACTCACATTTATTGATATAAAAGTTTTGAAGCTTGTTGGTTTTTGAGGTGTATTGAAATAGACATATTTGGCAAAACTAAATTTTGGAATTAGATGAGTCACGTGATTGACAGTGACTGCACTCGTTCCACCGCTCCTCAGCGGGCACCACAAGAGCTCCCACAGCACAGTTCATCAAAAGTTGAGCATGTCGTGTGGAATTGTTGGATTGACATTTCCTTTGTAAAATCATCAACCAAGATTTCCAAAAATCACTTCATCCGTGGCTCCACCCACGTATTTTACCGCTCCATGGCCTGAATAAGACGGCAACATCTCCTTTCATAGATTATGATGAACGCTAGGAGCAGAAATTTGAATGTAACTGCTGTAAATCAAAGTGTTGTTCACACCTGTCTCTGTGTTTTTGAATGACTCACTGTGTGAGCTGGTTTGTGTTTATTTGCTTGAGCTAAATTATGCAGAAAATTATAGTTAATAAATACTAGAGGTGCAGGAAAAAATCCTATAAAATGTTGCAAAATCTTATCTGGCATAGTGGTATCAATTTTCAGATGCAACCTAAATGATTTTCATAAACTAACATTCAGTTCAGCAACTATGCTGCTATGCTATGTTCATATCGGGCATGCGTCGCACGTTCAAAAGGTGGCTGAGTGCAGATTCTTGACTGCATAGGTGTTCACACTGGACTGTTGCTACCCAATACTTGCACATGTTGGAAGAGGCTTAGTGCAAAATATCAAATTGCTGCAAATCTAGCAAATTTTGCTCCAGACTTTTCCTTCAACAGCTCTACTCTAATATATGAAAGACTTGGTTGTGTATTATTCCATTCGGACACAAATTGCAACAATTAATTTCTCTTCAATGATCATTTTTCAAACAATTGGCACTTTCGTGAGCTGAAAAGGATCTACCCATCCGCACTACCAAATCCAGGTCCCTTATTGGCCAAAGTTCAACCGGTTGAACCTTTCATGTGCATTTTAACCTCAAACACTCATGCTAATGGAATATGCGTGTTTAGATAAACTTTTTATTGGTCGCTTGAACACTCGTTGTAGAGGCCGGTGTGAACGTAGTATCAAAACCTCTGACCCCTAGTTGGTAACACACAACAACAAGCCTCTTTCAGCAGCTTTACACCAAACAACAAGATCTCAAAAGAACCATCTTGTGGTAGATGTTCACTCATTGGTCGTGGATGTTATTTAGCTCATTGACACATATGTAAATCAGTTAAACTAAAATAGGCAGATTGCATTGTTGAGGATAGTACATACTTTGTACATTTAATCCACTAGCCATTGCTTTCTCATGAAGTACATTTATGCTGTGTCGGGAAATCATAGCATTTCATTTTCTTACTTATGGCTAAAGAACCTCATTGGTTAAGGCACATTTAAGCTTTGTTTTTTAATACTGAAAAATATTTTCCTGTGTAAACCAGACAACAATAAAACCTTGTTTTCACTGAGTGGTATGGCACAGCACAGAAGGGTCTGGTCCGGTTTAAGATAATCTAGGCAATTCAGGGGAGCGTTTCCACTCAAATTGGACCATCATGTTGCATTTGGGGTGTAGACCGATTGCGTGGTAGTGGGACTGTAGCAAAAGCTTAGTAAACAATGGAGGTTATCCAGTTGCTCATTTTTTCCACTTGACTTTTGGTCCTTAAAGCATTTGGTGTGTTTTTTTTTTTATTTTTTTGAGCGAACACTTCAGACGGCGTGGAGGATAATAACCGCCTTCTTTTGTCGTAAGGACCTTCCGCCAATCAACAGGTTCCAATAGTAGCCCCGACCCGGTCTGTTCCATTTTTCTTTGGACCTACAACCAACATAGTCCCAAAAATGGTGCAGTTTAGCTAAGAGGGTCTATTTTATAATGGAAACGCTCAAAATACCGGACTGTACCGCTCAGTAGGAACAAGGCTAGTGTTAAAATATGTATTCATGTTTTTTTTAATTTATTATTATTAAAAGAAAATCACTTGGAATTTGCTTTGGTAAAAGTTGCAGAGATTAATACTCTGATAATTAAAAGAAAACATATTTAGTACAATGTTGTTCATGTAAGGAGTGTATTAGTATTAGTTTCTCACAACTGTCCTCCTAAAAAATTTGGTTTGTTTTTTCTTGGGATGTATCTGGATATCTCATACTGTGACGTGCATTGTGATAAGTGTTGTATTGTAATATTCCTGCTAATACACATTCCTTCCACAAATGTTGGCTATACCAAAAATGCAATTAAAAAACAAAGAAGGAAAAACAAACCTTTATTTTTTTAACATCCAGTTTAAGTTATTTTCAGTTCAAATAAATGTTTAAGGTTTAATTTACCATAACTGTGATTCGTCTACAAGATTAGATCAATGGAAACACACATGTAGTCTTTAGTTTGAGTGAGCGGTTGGTGGAGATCTGTTAGCTCGTGGTCATTTCCCATTAATCGACTGTAAAAGAGATAAGAGGAGTTTTGAACATAAAGAAACTTTCCTGATACGATCATTGGGATGATTCGTTGTGAGGAGAGCTGGTTGACATTAGGAATGGAAACGACCTCCGCATCGGCCTCCTCTCATGGTTTTATCTTCTGCGGGGAGAGGAGCAGTGCCTGCTTTGGGTGGAGATAAGGCCCGTTGCTGTGAATGTGGGGCTGGGTGGTCTTTATTTACCTGTAGCTGAAAGGGGGTTTTAGCTCCCTGCAGGCTACTTCTATACATTGTGTCCCCCTACGGCTCTGTCAACAGTCATCCGAAAAACCGAACAAGATCCTGAGAAACATCTGGCCCCCTGCTCCTCGTGCGGACCCTCACAAAGGTAGCCATAGAAATGTGGTGAAATGATTTCAAAGTCTGGCGGGAAGATTATGCTTTCACTTTGAAGATGTATTGAAAAGTGTTGCATAACTGATGAAAAAAATACATTTTGTGTGGCTCTTTATTACACATCTTTCAAGGTGTGTGACAGTAAAATACACATGAAGTTGTTAAAAGTTGGTATTTTATAAAAGGATTCTAAACATTTTGTAGCACAAATAACAGGTCAAGTTCTAATCGTTAAACAAGTAGAAAGCTAATCTTTACTGTTAGTTAAATGTTGCTCTGATTTACATTCAGTTACAATTAGTTTTTTAGTTCCCAAAGACATTTTGGGGCAAAACAGTGCATTCAAAAGATAAATATTTGTCCAATAACCAATAAAGCCAGATTTTAGGATGGTTTTCTTCTCCATTTTTATCAACGAGACAGTGAACTGCAGTTTTTTTGCAAAAAAACCTGCATGTTCTCCATGTTTTATTTACAGAATAATCAAAAGGTTTTTTTTTTACAGTTTTTATGACTTTTCTAGTTAATTGGCCCCAATACTAAATGATAAAAAAGACCAACATTCACTTAATGAGAATTTGCATTCAGATTGGGAAAAAAATCATTTTGAAGTCTGCTTATCATATTTTTATATGTTTGAAATTCAGTTGTGTGTCAACTATCCATAAAGCCAATTCCAAAAATAGCAGTTATTAAAAAAAAAATATATATATATATTCTAAAAATACACTAAAATGAAGACTTTTAAAAATGTGCATTCATCCACAAGTTAATTTTTTTTAGCTTTTATCTCAAATTTACAACAGTACTGTTTATTTATTACATTATTTTCCATCTGTCGAATCTTGATTAACAGGATATGTTTTAACACATATGGCTTTTTCAGGATAAGATAGTTGGGACTTCTAGATATTTCAATTTTTTCTGATACAATTAACAAAAAAGAGAAATAGAGCACTAACTGTATTTTCTGAACATTTGTATTACTCTTTAAATTCCCTGACACAGTTAACATGATACAATTCCTCCTTCAATCAATATTTTTGAACTTTTCAAACTTTTCTTATGGTTTCGTTTGTAAGTTTCTATCCATATTTGTTAGATTTTGTGTTTGTTTTTCTTGTTTCTTCATTTAGATCTGGTTTCTGTTCACACCAGCTGATTCTTCATCTCTGTTGTGTTTAAGTCTATGATGACTTCATGTCACATATTCAGTCTCATTCCTCCTGTTTTTTTGTTGACATTTGGTTTAGGTTTTCACATTTTTTAATTTTCAGCTGCATCCTGCATTTAGGTCTCTAACAAAACACATTCAGTGATGGTAGTTTTGAGAAAAAACGCTATACCTCTGCTTCAAAAGCATCTAAAGATACTTAAAATAAGGAAAAACTATTTTTCAAGTGGTTCACGGTCAATTTGATTTCCTGATTTAGTTTTTGGATATTTAGACATTTTTAATAATGATAGAGAAATATAAACTGTCACAATAATATACAAGTATGATCTGGTTTCACAGAAATAGGTATTTAGTCTTTAGGTCTATAGAAGTTTTCCTTTGAATCCTCAATGTCACAATGTGTCTTGGTGTGTGAGGTGAATGTTTTTGACTTTAGCGGGTGAACCTTCATCTCACGGGCTCCGTTCCCCTCCAAAAGCCCATCTGTGAATCTACTTCCTGCCCTGCTTGTTCATTTGTGTGAAGGAGGAATAAAAAGAGGGGGAAGTCAGACTCCATATTGCCGTACATCTGCTGCTCTCGGCGGCGGCGGCGTCGGGCCTGGCGGCCACGCTGTGCAGGTGCTTGTTGCCCCCCCCCCATCTCTCCGAAGGCCACATTCTTCTATTACCATGTGCAGCCTGAGCAAACTGTGCTCCGGAGCGGGCTTGTCCCACTGCTGACTGGCCACTGCCTTGGCAACATGCTTTGTTGCTCTATGCAAATCCGTTCACACTGGGACACAGGCTCAGGGAGGGGGTATCCTGAGCTCAGGAGCGGGGATAGAGAAGGGAGGCCGACCAATAAATGAAAGTTTGCCTTAAATCCTCAGGATAATAGAAGCAGAGGTTGGGGCCGAGCCTCGAAGCCGAGATAAACAGAGGGATTACTTCTTGGTTTTGCATCACTCGCTCTCCTCTGGGTGGCCCTTAACCATCGGGAAAGCGAAGAGGGGAGAGGGGTTGGCGAGAGAAGAAAAAACGTTTAACGCATGGACATTCTCACAGCACATAGGGAAAAAGAGGTGAGCCTAATTCCATCAAAGACGGAGAAATTAGCAATTAATTTATTCCAACCTCCGTGCCCCCACTCTTTTTCTATTTTCAGCCCAATTGTTGGTGAGTTCTGCAACATCTGGTCCAGAACATTCGCTGCGCCTGATGACGGATGCACCCTCCATTAAAGCAGAATGGGAGAGAAAATTTTCCCTTTTTCATTCATTTCTTGTCCATGGGAGATTAGTTTGGTACGATGTGAAAAGTAATCATTAAAAATGTTGCTCTTTTTGCAGGCCATGCATATCCACCACGGGCAGCGCCTTTATTTGCAATTGTAATTTAAAGAATAATTAAAGAAGTTAAATGATTCTGTAAATGTAGAACAACTTGAGTCTTTGTGCTCAGGGGTGCATGAACCTGCGCCTGGTTGCTCTGATAAACTCGGTAATGAAAGAACGTAGCACCCCACTAATGATGAATTTCTGAAGTGTTTTGGATTTGCTCTGCGCCCCGTCTTCTTCGCGACAGGCTCTAAAACGAACACGTGGTTGGGAAACCAAGCCACACGGAGGGGGATTTAAGTGAAAAGTGTTGTACGAATCAACTGTCACGCTACGTTTCGCCAATCACAAAATAAACAAGATTAAAGCGCCAACAAGTGAAGCTAATTTATATTAAATTCTGCTTGGCAATGAGGCTGTTTTCTGGTTTTGACACAGCAACAAAAATTGAGTTTATGTTTGTAAAACGCCTTTTCTTATTTACAGTCTGTGTTTGAGGCTAAAAAAGCAATAATTTTAACTTTACATCACATGGAAATATTCTCCAATGACTGACAGATGTGCTCCTCTGGCTTAAAAGTTAATGCTGAGTTTCACCCACTACTCAAATATTGTTTGAATGATCTTCTGACAGAAATTAAATGACTAAAGAAGAATATTTTTAAGGAAATAATTTTTACTAAAAGTTTAAAATTCGTAAAACAAGGAAAGCCTGACAAGTTTATAGATATTTTGGAAGATTGTAAAAAGCATGACTACATTTTTTTTGTTATATTTTTACTTTATGAACTTTTATTTAGTGATAAGGGCTGCAGCTAACTATTATTTTAGTTATTACTTAATACTTTTTAGGTATTAGTCCTTATCATTTTGTGAAATTGTTAAAAAGGCCATAATGTTTTGAAAAAAGTAAAAAAAAAAGCCTTAAAATCCAACTCAGATCATATTTTAGAATATCTTAAAGCGTTTTTAAATTATGATTAAGTCAAAATCAATAAACTTGTGTCATTTTCTAGGACATAGTTTCTGCAGAGCAGCAGCACATCATCAGAAATTCATCTCTTACTTGTTGACGCCTCTTTCTCTTCCTTATTGCTCTCTTACACCCCCAATGTAACATTACCAGCACAACAAAAATTGCGAGGAATATCATAGCCATCCAGCCGTACAGTTTTGAGCCGTATTCCAGCTCAGATGAAGAAAACAAAGACGTACATGGATCTATTTGTCTACATGTGAATACATCAGAATGGAGCAGAACAAGGAGCTGGTGGCCCGCCCACAGATAAATTCCTTTTCAAACATAATTTTTTTGTCTGCTCCTGATTTATAGCAATTTGAGTGAAAAAATACCCAGAAATGCAATTTTAAGCTTAATTTTCTTTATTTTTGTCATCAGAAAATACCACTTTAACATATTAAAAACTCTAAAAGCACAGTTTTCCTCAGAATGGGTCATAAAATGTTAAAAGTTTTGTTTTAAATTTGATTGTGGTACAGACTAAAATTCATTCATTCCTGCTTTTTCTTCCATTCACGGTTTAAGTAAAACAGGTTTTTTCAATGTGTTTTATTAAGAAGTTTTATTTCTGTACAATCTCATATCTTCAAACAAAAGCAACGATCTCACATCAAATGGTGACTGGAATTAAATCAGCACTTCTTTGACTCAGCATCTTTAAATTTAACCTCTTATGGATTCTTTGACCCAAAAAGTGGTGAGCCGAGCAAAAATCCTATCAATCACATCAGTCTGCTGTTGAGCCAGTATCGCTGCCAGAAGCTTATATACTGTATACCTCTGTATCCCCAGGACACACACACACACACACTCCCCCACACATAAGCCCAGCTCTGGTGGAAATGAGCTGTTGACATTATTTTGGGTCATTGTCCATGATAGCAGGGCCAACTGCTGGGATTTAGCAGATAAACCCCCTCCGCTGAGACCTACACCCATTACACATTTCACTACATCAGTTAGCCACTTTATATTGCCTGGTTTAATCCCATATTGTACTAGAGACGGGTTGGCAACATTTGCACGGTTTGTATTAAATGAGGCAAAGTATTCAAGTCCAGCCGGACTGGCTATGTGATGGGCTTCCTGACTGAGGAGGAGGACAAAGGAGGGATGATGTTTCAAGGAGGTGACCTTGAAGACTGGTTGGGGCCCGGCAGGTCCAGGATGTCACCATGGGTAACTGCAGCCAAGATGGAAGCACACCGGCTCAGACATCCTTCCCTGGGGAAATAAAGCAAAAAACAGAGCCTCAAATCATGAACAGCAGAAAGCTTGTTTTGAAGAAATCACCTGTGGAATCCGTACTCACATTAAGTATGATTTGTTTAAATCTTATTAATGAAGTACCATAATTGGAGGAGATGACTAAGTTATCATTAAAGGCAGATAAAGCAGCTTTTCATCTGCTGACCTTCATCTCTTTTGCCCTTTTAAGCTACGTACACCGAGCATTTGGCGTGTGTTCGTAACAGGATGTGATCTTTTTGTTTTACTTACACAAAATATTGGTTTCTTTCCCCCTTCCATTCAGTGTTGGGTTGGCAGAACCTCCTTAATTTTTTTTCTTCTTCGCTGGTTTTGCCTTTATATGGTTGGCTTACTTTCCCTCTCCCCTTTTTGTTTTATTGTCCTGAAAGTATCCCATTATTATTTGAGTTCTGTTATGGAAAAATGCAAAAACTATAGAGATGTTGAAGTTTTATTTTAATATAAGAATTGGCGAATCTAACTCTACTAGTCACCCTCATGTAGAAACTTAGACGGGCAGCTAACACTGTGATTTCTATTTTTTTTTTCTTTTTGTAAAACTGTCAGATCCGCAGTAAATGGAATGGTCTCCAAAGCCTCGTTTCCTCTCAGCTGTCCAGTCCGGTATTTTTTAGCATTTCCATTATAAAATTGACCCATTAAACTGGGTGCCCCAGTGGAACGGAAAAGTTGGGGCGGATCCGCTGTAGCCACCCGTTGATTGGTAGAAAATGATGTCGACATTAGAAAGTCCCAATATCATGCTCATTTAAGATAACATTTCCAACGGCGGCATTCATCTTAGCCGCCCAGAATCTCTTTTAAACAACTTTAAATTCCTGTTATACACCTGTTGTTTTTCCAGTCGTCGCACTACAAGCTTATGATACGCTAGCGGTCTACACCATGCATGTGCCATGGGAGCAGAATTAACTGGATCATAGTGTACCACTCCTAACATTACCATACCGGACTGCTCAGTAGAAACGAGGCTCCTGCTGTGTTCCAACGTTTATATTTCCTTAAACACAATGCAGATGTGATCCAGTTGTACGTTCTTGAACACATTTATAGCACACTGTGTTCACACTGGACAGGCAGGGAAGGGCTTCTTCTTCTTTTTCTATTGTCTACTAACGTATGTCTGGCACCTACAGTTAGAAGAAGCTTGATGCAAAATGTTGAAGCGGTGGAAATCTCATGAACTGGGTACGATTGCTGCTAGTGTCTATGCTGAGTTCACCTGGTTTCTCTTTATTTTTATAAAGCACACACGTGTTGACAAGCTCGTCCCTCCATCTTGGTTCATCAGATTAATCATCTACAATCTTATTTTGGTAAGTTTCACTACGTGTTCCATAACTCATTACATAATCCAGTCCCTAATTGGTCAACGTTTATCCTGGTTTAGCTGGGAAGGTTACGTTCAATGGCCATGTGTTTTGCATCTAGACCCCAAAAATTATAGTAAAAACTTTGAAGCCACACCTGAACGTTAGAGTTTTCAACGCAGAATCCTGAAATGTGTGTTTATGTAGACTTTTCATTGGAAGTGGCCACTGCTGCCAAGGGTAGTGTGTACATAGCACAATTCAAGAGATGTCATTGGAGACACCAAAATAACACGCTCTTTGACATACTCTTCGACTGTTTATGTGATCAAAATCTATCAGCTGATTCTGACGTGAAGAAAAGAGTCATGTGTTTTGCCCTGGGGCCGATCACCACTCCTTCTAAATGGGTTTCACCTGTGTCCCATTGTTTCTTCCCTCCCTTTTCTGTATTTAATGGGTTCCTCCCCTCACTTCCCTTTTGTTTTGTTTCTCGACACACCAGCTTCTTGTCTCCCTTGCTAGTTTTTTTTCAAGAGAATCTGACTGCAGAGAAACATATGGCGCCCGAAAATTTAATTCATAACCAGAAGTCCCTCCTCCTGCCGGCCACAACAAAAATATCGTTTTAAGCTTTCGACCTTTTTCCCTTTTTTCTCTCTTTTATGAACACTTTTTGCCAGGTTTTTTTTCTCTATGAAACTCTCTGTCACTTAGAAAAAAATGACATTTCGCGGCTCTGATCAACTGATTCATGGAGAAAAAAACTGTCAGAGTGTGTTCTCATTCAAAGGCGTAAAAGCTGATGGTTCTGAAAAGGTTTTAAAATATTATTTTGAAAGGGTTTTCTAAAGTTTAGGAAATTTCCACTTATGGAATTGGTGAAAGTTATGATTTCCGCTTCTGGCTATGGATTGATCTGATGCCGTCTTGCGTTTGGTCAGAGGCCCCTCATATTTTTGATCCTGTGTTGTGTTTTTGGTTTTTGGCCTTAGTTGATTTATGGCTTTTGCCTTTGTGAGTCTGACTCTGTTTTTCAGCATTTTGCTCTTCATTGATTTCTGGATTCTTTTTTGTTATTAAAAACTCTCTTTTGGAAGTGCCAGCTGTCCTGGGAAGCCAAACCCTGACAAAAAGTGGCTTTTCATATCGGATTTTCATCAATATAGTAATAATAACAATAATAACCCATTTTATTTGAAAGCGCCTTTCAAAACACTCAAGGACAAGGATATGCAAGACAGTACCAGCGCAAAATGCATGTTACCACAAGACAGCTTTTCTGTGCTTCAGGATCCACTGGAAATATGGTTAAAAAACTGAAAGAAAGTCAACACTGGAACTAAAGCGCTGGTGTTAAAGGGTTAAAAAAAACTCTGGAGCTTCACATGTAACGTTTGTGGCGATCTTTGGTCTGCTTTGATAATTCCTCCTGTAGTCAGAAAAACACTTCCAAAAAAAAAAAGAAAAATCTTGAAAAGACGCCCAAACCTGAAATATCTCATTCAGACCTGCAGCTTTAAGACCTTCCAAAAAAGTCCAATACCACATCCTCCAGAACCCAGAGATTTCTAAAAAGTAGAAGCTCATAAACATTTAGAGCACTTTTCCTCTTCCAATATGTAGGGAAGCTACATGTCATCCACCAAAGAAATTTCTACATCTTAAGTGTTGGGACAGGGGGGCTGTAAGTATGCCCACCCCTGATGAATGCCTCTCACTGAGGGCCACTCGAGGGGGGAATAAAATCCAACCTCTTCAAGACGTTTCCAGGATGCTGGAAAAATCAGACTCAAAAGATCTGCACGCAAAAAACTAAAATGAAGGCCAAGAGGCGATTTAGATTTTTTTTCTCATTTTTGAAAAAATGAAACTTGTTCAGGGAGAGTTTTTTAAATAAATGCAAAAACTGTCTTTTTTTCTTTATTACAGAGATTATAAGGGTGTGTATAAGTTAAAAGATGTGTTAAATGTTTCTAAAGTTTAACTGACTGTTAATAGCAGCACAACGCAGTTCTTTTATCTGTTAAACCTTGAAGTCTGACTTTCAAATTAACCCCGAGATCCTGCTTTTGCGTCATTGACCAGCTTCAAACCCACTGATTCTCCTACTTACTTCTCCAAAGCATCAACTAGGCAACCTGTTCTGAAGTTAGAAGTTGCCACCATCATTGGTAACACTATCAACAACAACAATGTCCAAAGATAATGGAAAAGTTAGGCAATTTATCAATGTGAAACAGTTTAAAGAATTCTTTTTTGAACCCTATTTTGTAGTTTGTTTCCAACAGTTATAGAACATTTATAGAGTTATAGAGCTTTGAGAATCCACTTTGTGAAACCGCACCTTAATTTGGGGGAAGTTATTCCTTAAAAAAACAAATCACATAAAATGTTGGACAACTAATAATCACTAAAGATGGTTCTGAGAGGAGACTAAGGCCTTTATGCATGTGCAATAGAAGCCGACTTTAAATCTAGTCAATTTACAAGAAAAAAGTTGTAACTGTCAATTTACGAAAATAAAGTTGTATATTTATGACTTCAAAAGTCATAGGCTAAATTTATGACTTTTCTCCTCATAAATCTTCAAGAAAAACTTTAATACAATATATATATATATATATATATATATATATATAACTTTAAATCTTGTAAATGTACAAGATTTGAAGTCATAAATGTACGAGAAAAAAAACTCTAATTTATGAGACTTGAAGTCATAAATGTATGACTTTTAATCTTGTGCCTTTACTAAATTTTATTTTTTGGTGGCCCTAGTACTCCGCTGTAAATGCTAAAGTTACTGAAGGTGTGAAATTTTCCTGTATCACCTCCCCTATCACACTTATTTAAACCCACACCATGTTAACCCATAAAAATGAAAATATCGATGATTAACTGAGACAAAGGCTATAGAAATATCAGAAAACCATCCAAGACTCATTGCATAAGATTTGAATGTTCTGCTTCTTTTAAAATCAAACCCATCCATTCTTTGTAAAAGTCACTGTCGTGATGGTCAGAGGGTCGCGCAGCCATTATTGGTTGCCTTGGATACTTGATTCTACTCGGGACCTCGTGTGAATTCCATTTCCTGTGTTTTGTTTACACATGTGCTGATGTTAAACCAGGACATATACTAGTATTATTTTGAAATAGAATACCTCATTGGTGTGTAAATGTCATTTCTGGATAAAGACTATTGGGCTATCTACTCGAAAATTCGCTAACTGTAGAAATCAAATGTTTGGGTATTGCATGTGTACGTACACTTGCTTATTTTTGCAACATCACTGTAGTATGGATGTATAGAAAAAATGAAACATTAGGTCTAAGTCATTGACCCTATTTGAGAACCGGACTGAGGGACTCCCTCCACGCTCGTGCTCCAAACAGGAAGTACCCTCTGGTTCCAAGAGGCCAAAGATCCCATAGACGTCTATTAAGAAATTAACAGCAATTACTCAATTATTCTATTTATCAGAATAACCATTCTTGATCTACTACCTGTTTTTAACACAGTCTTGCTGTACTGCAAGTTATTCAAATTATAAACTGACCAATCAGATGCCTCAATAAAAGTAAGTTATGCCCAATGTTTGAAACTTTGATTGACAGAGTGGTGGGGTGTGGACTTCCAATGGCAATAGTGGAAATGATGACTCAGATTTACTGACCTCATCTGGCTCCAACATGGCGGCGTCCGTATTGTGAAAAAATGGCGACTGAATGACTTTATTTGATTGGAGCCAGAGATAAGACATGGCGATGTAACACTAGTTCTCTCATACAGCCGATGGTCCAGTAAGTCCAAAGCTGCCAGCTCCAACGAAAGTCTTTACATTTTGTATCTAAAGAAACTTCCAATAATTTATTTTTCTTGACATTAATGTTAAAATCAACAGAATTCTGAAGCTTTAGGTGGTTGCTAAACTTTAGCCATTTTACATCTCTTCTATAGGTTTTTCTGTTAAGGCGCGCTTTGATCAGGCTTGACTGTAATACTTGTATGATGTCCAAAGTATTTACCTTTTTCCCATGATCCTCTTTGCAACATCCCACCAAGAAAAAGCAACCTGACATGGAAAAAGAAAAATCTTGAAAGGACACAAAGGCACAAAGAGGCGGAGGGCCCAGCGCCGGCCGCCTCGGGCCGCCCGACAGAGAACTCGGCACACAGCCGGGCCACTCCAATTCCGAGCGAATGTTAATGAGATTGCTCTGATCCCTCCGGTGCTTCCCATGTTTTTAACACCTTCAAGGACCACATGGCGCTAACAGCATAAAGACAACTAAATGAGAAATCTGAACGTTTTTTGTGACGCTGGGGGCCCTTCTTGCTTTTCAACCTGCCCATCCTTTCAGCGCACCTCCCTAAAGGAGAGGAGATAAGAAAGAGGGTGCTGCAGGGGGTGCGGATGAGTAAATTTTTCAGGAAAGGGAACATATTTGTGAACCGAGAGCGGTAATCAATTTATGGCCACACAAGGGCGAAGCCTTTGAAAGAATTGCCGGTTGGGAAAATTGAAAAGCGCCAGACAGAATGGGACTGGAGATGCTCAAATTCAGATGCTTTTTCTCACAACCGCTGTAATGAGATCACTAACATCTTGAGCCGGCCCCCACTATAGCCGGCAAACAACAGGCCCCCAGATGAAAGGTGAATGGGCCTAGGTTCCCGCTGGCTGGTTCAGAAGCACTTTAATAGCACAGCGCTCTATGAAAGGCTCCTGGGCAGTAGCTCATATTAGCAGTGAAGCACACTGCTTAATAGGATGATGCCTTTTGGCTTTTGTCATGAGATGATTAAGGGCTTCGTTGTCACCGGTGCCTGTAGAGCACAAGGCACTACAATCCACTCTGACTGGCTTTTTGTCCAAGTCTGTGTTGAAGAAAGCAGCCCTTTTTGGTGAAAACACCTCTGAGGGATCCATCAGGTGAGGCCTGCGATGGAGCCTCACATCTGCACCCTCTTCACCATACCTGAAGTGTTTTGTTTTTCCCTAAAGACCCTTCAATCTGTCATTGTCTCCTCACGAAGACAAACAGCAAAAATGTTAATCGCACTTGTGAAAGCAGCATCCTTTTACTGGTGGTAAGAAAAAAACAAGAAAAATTACCCCACAAAATACTTCCCTTTTGTCTTTTCGGATAAAAGAAATAATCGATTGGAGCGTTTTGCCTCCGAGCGAAGGAAAGGACCAATATTTGCCAGATTGACATTAAACGCTGTCCGTCCGTTTTTCGCAATCAATGCATGCCTTTTCAGTCCGCAGAGCTTTATACTCGGGATTAGTTTTGGTGACTTAAGAAGCTAGACTACCTCCATGGCCCCACCATCTGCAACAGCACCCCCTCAACCCCCCCTCCTTTCACAAAAATAGCACAAGGATACCGCCATCCTTTTCACTGGCTCCTAACAAGGCAGCTCCAGAGCGCAGGCCCACTCCAAGTAATTAAATCAATCCCTTTGTGCTCACCGATATTCCCCTTCAGTGACTGCGCCAGATCTGATTCTAGCTCTTCATGCATATTCAGACGAAACTTGTCAAGAACAACTTCTCGTTTTTTAAAGCTCAGCAACAATTTCATCAAATTTTTTTCTTGAATTTATCTACCTTAAAATCAATGATGTGCTTCGTCGGGACTCTCGTGACTGACTCTTGAAGCTCAAGTATTAAAAAAAAAAAAAAAAAAGATGGCGCTCGTAAGAGGAAAAGTTCGGGTTGGAGCCCGAAAGACAAATTGGATTAGCAAGTATTGGATTAAAGGTAAAACGGAGGGATAACAAACAAGAAAAGCTGCCTGTGATCACAGGGTTTAATATATTTCTTTTCCTCTCAGATCCCTTTATTCTTTCCCTCCCCCCTTTCTTCTTTCTTTCTTTCTTTTGGAGGAAAGATCCCAGGCTTAAAACAGGCTTATTAAAACTGGGATTAATTTGTAATGCTCCTCTAACCCTCGGGGTCAACCGAAGATTTGTTATCTAAAGCAAACAGGAAAAAATGTAGTGCAAGAACACGGCTTTAAATGTTTCGGTGGAGATTTCAGTGTGTTATCCCTGAGATATTCATTATCGACGGGAGAGAAAACCCTTCAAGACACTCGGCAAGAGAGCAAATATGATGTTCTCTTTGCAATTATCCAAATATTTTAGCTATAGTAAAAGATCGTAAATTGAAGCACAGTTGAAGATAACTGTGACATCAAAATTAAGTTGATCTAATTCTCCTGTTGAGTCATTGATACATCTTTTTGCTTGTTTTTAAATAAATTAATATCCAGAATCAGTTTTGTTGAGAAAACGTTAAAGCTTTTTTTTTCTTTTGCCTTAAAGGTCTGACGACTGTCTGATCCGGATTCCTGATGTCTGCCTTTCATATTTGCAGAGATGGTTTTAATTTTTCTCACAAATCTGATAACAAACACAATACTTTGGTGCAAAAGTTTTATCCAAATTGAGCTTAATTTGATTGACTTTTTCTACAGAACTTTTCATGGAAAATGTTACTTAAAAACAACTTCTTATTACAATTTTTTTCCAAGAAAGAAATGGCCATTGCACATTCTAAAACTTTATAAAACTTTATTTGATTTGACTTTATATAAATATGTTTGCAGTGCATCTTTTGCAGATCAGTTTATACAAATGATAAAAGGTTTAATTAACACAGTAAATAAACTGTTTTAGCTAAGAATTAATTTTTTAATTTTATAGTAATCTGAGATCTCAAATGTATACATGACTAATGGCAGCAGTGTTTTTTGTCGCAATTATTGCATGTCGTCTTTACTAATCTGAAGGCATAAATGAAGTGGATAATCTGCATTGACATTTTTTGGAAAAATACATTTTTTTGGATTTAAATTTAAAACCATTTTTTAATCCTTAACATTTAATTTATAACAGAGTAGCAAACCATTTTACTGGAAGAATTCCATAGATATTTCATGGACATATATGTGATGGAGGAGTTGGTCCTAAGCACACAGAGATTTCTTCAGTTTCTCTGAATATTAATGTTCTACAACATTGCTTTTGCAAATTAATGTTAATATGCTGTCATTTTTCAAATTATTTCACAATATTTTTGCATATTCTTTTAGATTGGAGAAGCTGTTTTACAGCTAATCATGTTACAAACTTGATATTTATGTCAGTTATGCTTTATTGTACTTTCGGTTATTTTTGTTTGATCATTAATTGCCTTGTTCTAGATTACTTTAAGTACTAGCTGGCATCCCATTAAAGTAATCTTATTATTATTATTTTTTTTTTTAAAAAAGCATTTTTTTTCACATGTTGACCTAAGGAAGAAGACTGAGCTGTTGTCTGATGATGTTCGTCTCGGCTAAGGAAGTACAATGTTGTCGCTCCTCCGTTTTTCCCGAGTAATCCTCCCCAAATTGCTCTCTGTTGCATGTTTCAGCTGTTTGCACTGGATTAATGTGAGTCAATGTTCAAATCGATGTTTATTAACGGTTTCTTTAAGTGTTTAAAGATTAGGTCATTAACATATTGATGAAGTTTTTAAAAGTTTCTCGTGGAGAGAAACCGAGCCGCTGAGGTGACGAGGCAGAGGAGGAGAAAGAATGGGTCTCCTGCGAGGAAGATGTTTTATCCTCAGAATGACTTCTTCTCTTAAAGCCTCCCTCACAATGAAAGTATGTGCCTGGGTTTGAATTTGTGGTTGCAGCAACTGACTGCGGCCCTTCTCCCCGCCGTCATAATTCCCTCTGACACCTGATAAGACGAGCGATCCAAAATAAATCAATTCTCATTAGGTTTGTGTTTGCAAGGACTAAAGAGGAGAGGAGGAGCTGCTTCGCTGTCGTTCATTCATCGGTCATCTGCTCCGCTGATATCAGGTAATCTGATTATTAGTCAGGAATATTGACAGAAAAGGGTCTGAATCTGTGGCATCAAGGTGGAGAGACTTTTGTTTCCTCTAAGCTCATTTGAGAGTGATTTCTCGGTGTCTTTATATTCTCATGAGCAGGATTTAAATGCAGCTTTTTGCTATAATAAAGTATATTTGGGTTACTCATAAGAATTGGAAAATAATATGAAAAACTACGATTGTATGTTTATTAATAGTCCATTTTAACTCTTGGAAGGAATATTAGACCTATTATGATGAAAATTGTAGTTTTGGTGTTTTTAACATGTTCTTGTTGCATTTTTCTGATAAATTAAGCTTTAATTTGCATTCTGATTATTGCTTTATTCAAATAATAGTGAATTAGGAGCAGAAGAAAAAAACACATTTCAAAAAGAGCTTATAGAAAATATGCTGGGTGGACCACAAGCTTCCTGCTCCCAAGTTCTACAAAGAAGAGGGGAAAAGGGGGCGGGGTTGCTCTGCTGCAACAGTCCCACCCACAGTTCAGAGGTGAATTTTGAATGAACTCCTGCCGCTCTGCAGAAACTATGTCCTAGAAAACGACACAAGCGTTTTGCTTTTGTTCAAAAACGTCACAATTATAATCAATCCTTTAACACAGGAGCTCCAGTGTTTATGTTCTTTGATTTACTATATTTTTAAAAATTATTATTAGCATAATTAACATAATTACGAATTACGTAGATTTTTTTACGATTAATCCCTTATAGTTTTCTTTCTACATTAAAAACTTCTCGTCTACTCAGTTTATCTGCAAACTACTTTTAATTTCACAGAAAAAAACTTTTTTTTTTCTTTACTGTTTTTGTGTTTGTTGGGACGACTGATTCGTGGAGTTTCAAAATCTCGAGTTTTTTTGGATCAAAACATTTTTTCGAACTTACAAACCTCTTGGATTCTGACAGATTGGATCAGAATTCAGATCAAATATTCATACTACTCTCCTTTCACCTGGATACCCCTTCATTGGAAAGTTCCAGGGGCAGAAATATTGTGGCCTGAACCTACATGAGCCTCTCCCTGCGTGTCTTTGTGTGTCGGGCTCACATACCTGTAAAACCACAAAGCCACCTTTGTCTTCAGTACTTGACTTCATACCTGGGTAGCCTTTTTCTAAAACTTTCAGTCGAGTTAAAGATTAAACACATTTTTGTTACTTAAACAAAAAGAAAAACCATTCAAATTTTTTAAATTGCCAAAGTATTTGAACAAATGTACTTGATGGTCAACAGTAAAGACCCGCCCCTCTTTGGTGGATGTTAACGGCGTGCTGCTGTACCATTGATTTCTCCAGCATTTATTTCTGTTTTGGTTCATGCTCGGGGGTCTCTGTATTTGAAAGTTGATGCTCTTCTCTGAAAGGCGGATTCATGCATAGACTTCGCTGCTTCTGTAGTCTGCTGCGGTTTTTAGATGATAAGCTTTTTCAGACGTTCAAAATCAATATGTAATCCTGTGCAGAGGCTTATCCGCGGGACCGGGCCATTTGTGAGGCTCTTTGAGCTTTGTTACAGGTCTTCTGGCAGCTCTGTGCCACAGATTGATTAGCTGCAGAAGCAGAATCCTATCAAATGGCCGTCTCTGATGATGGAGCAAACTCTCCGGCAGCCTGGAGTTGACTGGACTTCCAGATAAGAGTGGATGGCAATTCCGTCGCTTGTCCGAACTGAGGGGTAAGAAGGCGACGATTGTTTCTGCCCTTTGCTCCTGTGTGGCTCCAAACAGGATGAGGTGGAAGCTCACGTTAAGACATTAAACTAAAGGTTTTATTGAAAGAGACTTGCTTGAAGTTAAAGCGGACAAAGGAATGTCTTTTTTACCCACATACTAAGCAGCAAGTAAAAGTCCTTTTTGTATGAATGATAAAATATTTATGGCTTTCCATTAGTTTTCATTTCACTAAAATTTATATTATATTTTTATTTTTATTTAGTTAAAATTACATTTTTGTTGCAATGTTTTTGTCCTTTTTTACAAAACAAATGTTAATTTGAACCAGATTTTTTTAGAAAAAAAAGGAGATTTGATTAAATCAAAACAAACCAATAGGTCTCTTTTGCAGCTTACCCATAAGCCCTGTTGTGGTCTTCCTGCTCCTACTCTGTGCTGAGCTCAGGTGTTTCCATTTTGTGCCATTGCTTAGTTTTTCAAAACCTTGAAGCCGTGGTTATGACCAAGCCACTGATTGGCCGCAACAGACATCTAGACTAGAGAACGGAACTCTGGATATTTCTTTTAGACTGGACACATTTTGTTTGCTTAAAGTGAACTAGATTGTATTTTCCCTGATGATACAGAACAAATTTAGAGGTTCAGGCCCCAATCTGGACCAAATTAAATGGACTCTGTCTGGACCAATGGACTTTTTCCCTCCAAATACACCCTTTGGCTCCTGTTTTTTTACTTTAAAAGTTTTAAAATAGATCCAGGCACAAGCAGCATAGTCCATGTAGGTTTGAACCTTTTTGATTGGACTTTTTTTATTGAAAGCTGGAAGAATTAAGACAAGAGCAAAAAGGCCTGGTTCAAATCGCAGTTGGGTTCTTTCTGTGATGAGTTTGGATGGTCTGGACTGATGACCTGTCCAACTATTTGTTTCTTTGGATTACTTGATGCTGACTAGATCAGCTGTGTTCAGTCAACCAGGAATCACTTGAGTCAGTGAATCAGGATCAAGCTGGACAGGGAGAGCTGGAGTACAAGCGGGGTTCTTGAGGATCAGTTATCAGCCCTGGTCCAGGGTGTACCCCACCTTTGCCTTGTTGGTGCCCTAAAGATGAACAACTGGTTCTAGAAAATTGACAGATGGATGGTCAATCTGTGTGTCTGGACTTTTGAGTTTGCATTGGTCACACAAAACCTAAAAGAACCAATCATACTTCTTTTCTCCACATGTCCAAATCCAAACTCATCATCATTTCTTTTTGGGGCTCTTTGATTCATTCATAGGTGAACCTGCTGCTGTGTTGGGATGCTTTCTCCACTACAGAACCCCAGAGACCCAATGAATTGATCTAGAACATTTAACTTCCCAATTTTCATCTAGACAAACTGAATTGATTGATTCCAGCACCACATCATCACACTACCGCCACCGTGTTTGAGAGTTTTAAACCTTTCAAAAAGTTCTACTTCCATCACATGCATCCACTGAATATTTTCCAACAATTTTTGGAAGACTTCTTTGCCAAATGTGAGACAAGTCTCAGTTCATCCATCTTGTCACTTTTTTAAATTAATTTTGGTAGACTTTTTCTGAATTTTAGTTTAGTTTTTGTTCCTTCGTTCGTCCTCTCAACCTATTTATTCAGTTTGTTAAAGTTTTCATCAACCTGCTACTGGTCTCCTGGAACACTCGGATCACAAACCCTCAAGTTAAAAAATATGAAAATGAATGTTAACTTTTACTCAGCCCTTCAATAAATTTGCAAAGAACAAATGTCACAAACATTCCTGATTAAATTTGAAGCCTTTCCTTTTATTAATGGAAATATGAGTAAAATCTATCAATTGTTCATTAAAAATGTCTGCACTTTATTTTTTTCTTGTACGTTTTTGCTTTTAACTAAAAACAGTTTAGAATTGAGCGACTGTTCGTGACTATTATGAGAAACTGATTTCCAGGAGATGTTTTTACATTTCCAGCTAATTTAAACTTTTTTAACCTTTAAAAATTACATTTCAAAATCTGCATTTTAAGTTTACTCTGGTCTTGATAATGTTTAAAAAGTTGATCACTGACACATTGGATAATAATTCCAAATCTAAAATGACCGCATCTTTAAAAAAATTAATTAAAGAAAGTTCTTATTTTTCTTTAATAATTTGTCATTTTCTTTTTGAACATCTTGAGATGTTATTATTATTATTATTATATATTTTTTTCCATCAGGGAGGGTGTCAGGGATCTGAGTCCGTGCATTCCTGCGTGCCTCGCCGGCGCTCACATGGTTACCGCTGCTACGCATTGTTGGAGATATCTGAATGAGCACCGGTCGTGCAAGTTTGAAGGTGATTGCCCGAGGGGCAACAGAGTGAAAGAGTGAAGAACACAGCCAGGGAGAAGAGAGGAAAAGAGAGGGGGGGCATAATCCTAAAAGGATTGAAGTCCACCCCCCCACCCCCCAAACACACACACACATACATCTGAGTAATTCCCTTCACACACCCTCCCTGTGTTTTAGGGGGTGATGGGTACTGGATGGGGTCAGTTGGATTCTGGTGTCTGATTTCTCCATCCTCCACCCCCCTACTTTGTCATTGTTTGCCTTCTTAATGAGAGGGGCAGGGCCTCTGGGCTTTGATTGACAGCTGCATGCTCCTCTCTCAGCTTTCTCCACTGTGTCTCTGTCAGGACTTGCTGCCATCTCTACTGTACTCGGGACAGCTCGTATTTCTGCTCCGGCTCCCCGGGTGTCCTTCAATCCATCAGGTTTTTATATGAGGAACAGCTGCTCTGAGTCACAAACAAAACTGAACTATATAACACAAACAAGGCCGGCTCTCAAATTAACAAAATAATCAATCATAGGGGATATTTTAAATTGAAAGCAAACAACCTTTCTCCTACATCCTTTAAAATATTTTTAAGACAACTTTTAGCTTGTTTTATTGGCCAGTGTATTTAAATAAACATCAATTTAAAAAGAAAAGAAATCCAAAATGTTGAAAAAAAATAAATGTTTCATCTAGAAATAAATTTCAGTTCTAATTTTTCAGTCCAAAAGAAAAATGAAGAATATTTGGAAAAAGAAAAACTTTCTAAATTCATGTGCTAGTGATGTTGTGGGTTTAATACCAGACAAGACCCTAAATATCTGATTTGTTTTTTTGGATATGAAGAAAGAAGTTGAACACAAAAATAAAATCTCAGTCTTCTCACCCGACACATTCTCACTCCCAAGTCGTCACATATTGACGTTTGGTGAACGACCCCTCCGCGTCACGCTTTGATCATTTGCGTGTCCCCAACTCGTTGGTTTTTGGCCTGCTGGCGTGCAGGTCCCCAAACTGCGGGCTGCAAACCAGAGATGGTCCAGTACCGTGATGCGTAGCGCACTGGTACCCAAGCCTGGTACTGGTACCCTAACCCGACACCGGACCAGATGCAGTAGTGGACCCGAACCTGTACCAGATGCGAACCGGATGTGAGCCAGTACCGAGTTAGGGTTCGGGTACCAGTGCTGGGTTAGGGTACTGGTACTGGACGTGTCCTGGGGACCGAAGCATATCTGGTACTTCATCCAGTACCGCATCTGGTACTGCATCCGGTACTGCGTCCCAACGGTTGTGGACCCTTGATTTTGTGAGCATGTCAAAAACAGACAAGTAGGGACACCCAAAACGTCAAAATGTGATGACTTGGGGCTGAGAGTGTTTTGTCTCACCACCATAAATAACCACCAGATTCCATCCTTGCTTCATGAAGGACTCTTTCAGACACAACTCATGTTTAAAAGGAATTCTTAAAGCAAAGAATTTAGTTAGCATTACACATGAGATCAAAAAAGTTATGACTAAAACATCATAGGAATGTCACCAAGACCACCTACCCACTCAGCTTTCAATAAAGTCCATCTAATTATGTTGAAAATGGTGGTATAACCAGTTTTTATTTTTAAAATAAACTCATTCCTAAACCATATCTTTAACATTAGAGATGTCACCGGCGACGCTTAAATAACACAATCTCTGATCGTTTACATGATCAACGTGAATCTTCTGATTTTGTTGTGGAGAAAAGTTTCATATCTGAGCAAAGTGTCTTTGTGACAGAATCTGCTGATTTACATGGATTGCTTAAGAACTTTTCCAATAAAAAGAGTTGCATATCGGCGCAAGGCGGCTTTACTCCAATTAAAAATTACAGTAGTCAAAAGATTGTGGAGACTAAAACTATAGACAGAGTTAGAGGTTTAGTTTTGGTTTGATAAGACATTGCAACCATCCATCCATCCATCCATCCATCCATCTCACACATCCATCCATCCACTTCTGCTTGAACAGGGGGCTTTCAGGCTTGTTTTGCTTTACTCGATCTCTCTCTGTTGGACAGTCTATTCTCATCCATACGATCACTGAAATATACAATTTTCTAGAAATCATTTAAGATCCTCTTTATCAGAAGAAACAAACCGTTCAGACTCTGCTGGAACTCAAACAGCCTTTCAGAGCGAAACAGTCATAAGCAAAGGCACAATCCAGCTGTGCTGCCTTCAGGAAGGCGCCCAATTGTTCCTAGATCAAATAAGAGATATTTAATCCCTCTGGTGTGTCTTCCTTGGCAACTAAAATTTGGGATTTGTCCGTTAGGACTCATCATGTGGAAAGCTTACTTTCAAGTATGGGATAACTAAATAGAATAGATGTTTATTGTCATTAATTCGGGTTTAAACGAAAGTTATACTAATGACATATTCCTGTGTTGACCTCAAACTTTGTTCCTTGCTTGTTTGTGAACAAAACCCCAAGATGCTTAGATGTCTACATTAGGAGGAGGGACCAACTTCCAACCCAAAGAGGGCATGTCCCCTTTTTCATAGCTGTAAGCTCAGACTTGGAGGCGCTGATTCTCACCCCCGGAGCTTTAAAGTTGACCACAGCTCAATGAAAAACACTTAGGTTTTGATATTCCTGCAACAATACGACTTGGTTAGAGTTAGAATGGGTTTTTGAGCTTTGAAGTCGTTCTTTCTACCAGCCCTCCATCAGATTAACCTCTTAACCTGAATAGAAACAGGCAGAAAAAGAGGCTGAGGGTAAGCAGGTTAACAAACATGATCCATCCATCTAGCCAGGTTCTTTTTTTTTTTTTTCAAACTTAAGTGGGACCTTCTAACTAAAAAACGTGGCAGTAAAATTGTTGACGTACCAAAAAATGTCTATAAAAACATTCACTCCTGTTACCTTCTCATTTATTCTTTCTTTGTCTCATTGTGTCCCATCCATTGCAGAAAATATCATAGTAAACTATCAATGTATCACAATATCCTGATCTTCAGATTTAAACATTTAAGATAATTCTCCTTTCAAAGTAAAAGGGCAAACATGTTCTTGGTGTGATCTGTTAAGGCTGTTTTCTCTGTCTCTTCCTCGCTTTTCAGACCGTCTCCACATGTTGAGCTGCGGCTCAGACCATCTGCTGACGGGGTTCTCGCTCTGAGCCAGCTGTCCCGCTGCATAATCAACAGGCCTCTCCAGAGCTGATGCAAGTGTTTCTGCAAAGTGCCGTTCATGAGCGCACATAGAAGCAGCGCTGAGTGGGTGGGTGGAGGTTGAGGTTGTTGTGGAGCAGAAGCACAGATTTCCACGTTTCATAGTATAACCACACGTGCAGATTAAAGCAGCTAATCTGCGTTTGGTGTCTTTAATCTGTGCCTCTTCAGAGATGGCGGTTCAGGTTAGAGCTGTTAAATGCTCTGCCTTTCATCATTTCAGATGAGAGGTCACCACTGAGAGGTCAAGTGACTCCACTCCTCACTGTAAATATCAAAGCTTATCTGCTCTTAAAATGAAAATGTGCATCATAGCTGCACGTCGATTCTCCAAAACCAGCAGATTATGAAGCACATGTGCAGCAGGAAAACCAGACGATGCATCATGAACATCAAAAAATATTTTTTTTTTCGGTAAAAGGATTTATTTCTGCAAAAAAGTCTTTATACTTCAACTCTTCTTAAAGCATAAAAACTCTAAAAGAAGCAGTTTTTAAGTTGCATTAATGAGTCCAGGATATTTTTTTCAAATAAAAATATATTTGTCCAATCAAAAATCTTAATCTCACATTAGAGCTTTAAAGTTTTTACCAACTTTTCTGTGTTTAACGTGACAATTTTAAGCATTTCTATGAAATTATTTACCTTCTGAAGTCAGCAAAGTTCAAACTTTTTCTTTCAAAAACAATAAAAAGCGACAGTTTTCTTACCTGAAAGCCTCACTGGAGCAGAAATTTTTTTCCCGTTCCGTCGTTTTAGCCGCAGACGCACAGTTTTGCAGCCTTCTGCATTCCTACATGCTTCCTGTCTGTCTGACAACCTTATGCATCATGCTTTTAATAACCGCCAACAACACTGGCGAGAAGCCTCTGCAAACCAGACCCCCCCTCCATCTCACAGGCTGCAGCTGATCCCTGGATTTAAGGGTTTAGTATTAAGAAAATACTCCTGCAATTTGGGATTAAAGCCCCAAATCCTCCACAACAACAGTGACTCCGTTCATTTGATATCTTGATACTTGTCATCGATCACGGCCCTCCTGATGACAGAAAATACACATTTCCTATTCATTTAAAATCTATATATTTTCATAGCCTCATATATTGTTTTTAGTTGTTTTTTAAATTAACTATCACTTCTTGAAACTAAATAAATAAATAAAGTAAGTGAATGTGGTGTCTGCATTCAAACTAATCTGGTTATAGTTTGGTAAATTGAGATCAATGATTTATAGCAGCTTTTGTGAAAAAAAAAACATTTTCTGCTTCTCAAAAAATGTATTTTACTTTTTTTGTTATTAAATTAAAAGTAAATTTTTATTTACAGTTTTCGAACCAACTCAAAAAATTTATATGGTTGTCCTTAGTGGAAATAACTGAAGACGTATGTCTTCTTGTTTGTGTTTTTTTTGTTCTTCAAACAATAAAAAAATACTCTCAGTTAACATTTTATACCAGCGTTACCGTTTTTATTTTTTTTTTTTATTATATATATATATAATTTTGTGCCATTTTGGCCTAAACAAATCTACATTGTTTGTTGGCTTAAGAATAAAGAAGCTTTAAATAGAAACCATATTTTCAAAATTTTAAAAAAATATTTTAAAAATACGGTTTTGTTTCTTTCTTTTTATATATAAATATATTTAAAAGTCGTGTTTTGTGTTTTTCTCTCCCAACTTTTTAATACACTCCACGTCACGTGACCCCGTTCCATTCGCCACGGGCGGGATCTGAGAGTCCAACTCGAAAGCGCATTGGTCACCCGTTCGGCTGTGGGCTCCCTGATTGGCTGGCGTCAGGAGAAGCCGCGCGGCTTCGTTGATTCATAGACGAGCTCCGGCCTCGGAGGATTCCGTCAACCTCCGTCCGTCCGAGAGAGCAGCCGCGCCGCAGAACCAGCAGCGCTTGTCGGTGAAGCGATTTTTTTGGGAATCAAATCGGTCGCTTTTTTCGTGCACAGATATCCGTGAGATGCCCGCGGAGCTCCGCCGCTTCACTGTCTGCAGAAATCAAAGTTCCTCCGCGTGGATCTATTTCCAAAAAAACTCTGGATCTCACTGCTTTTTAACGGGAATTTAAAAAATAAATACAGACAAGGTGAGTGCTTGTTTTTTACCTAATATTCTTCTCTAAACTAATTATTTTATTATTTAAAATATGTAATTTGTTTTATTCTAATGTAAAGCAACTTTTTTTTTCAAATAATAGTTTCAAAAACCTGCCTAAAAAGTGAAAGAAATTATTTATAAACTGTCATGCTCCATCCTGATTTTCTCTTTTGGTTTTTGTCACTAACTATAAATAACAATTACAGACGCATACGGTATTTTTTAAGAGCATATTTCTTGTAAAACCAGTAAACTATTCAGGTGTGTTTTTGGAGAGGGCTGCTTTCCTCCCGGGTTTGTTGATCCTGCAGCCCCGGACGCAGCGATAAGAGCTCTCCGCTAATTGTGGCGCAGCAGATCTAATCTAAATTGTAATGGAGTTCATTTGCACACAGTTTTGGCGCATTTACATTGCGTAATTCAGCGCCTTCCTGGGGTTATGGAAATGAGGCTGCTGCGCTGTGAGGCCCCGGGGCCGCTTCCAGGGGAACCGGCTGCAATCTCAGCTAAACGGACCCCAGTGGATTATGGAAATGTCCGTCCAAATCAGGCAGGCACGCAAAATGATCAAGTTGATGCACAGATTGAATGTATTTTGTTGCATAACGTTTCATTTTAATTAGGATTTTTAAAAATATTTTTAAACTATTTTTTATTGTTATTAAGAAGTATTAAAACAACTAAAGAAAATGATTTCTTTGCAGCAGGATGTGCAAAGATTTGGGAAAAATGTGCATTTAAAACTTAATGAGTGCGAAATAAACTAAAAGGCGAAGTTGCAAGGTGTGAAGAAGTCAGAAACTTGACGCTCCGCAGGCCGAATTTAATTACGAGTTATTAAATTAATCAAGCTGGAATGAAGATCAGAGCCCTAATTATAGCTCAAATACCCAGAAAAAGATAAACAATCTTTTTCTGATCCAACAGATTTTCACAAACAGTTGCTAAAAAATATTTTTTAATTTAATAATTAATAAAAAAAAAAAAAGGAAGCAACTAGTGTGAATAAAAATATTGTTTTTCTAAGCAATGACTTTTACTCTTTGGGATAATAATAAAAACATAAGACTGAGTATTAATGTTATTCTGATTATTCTCAGTATATGTAATTTATTAAAACTGGTGGTGAAAAACAAAATTTGTAATAGTTACATTTTTTGTAAACCATGCAATTGCAAAAATACATATTTTGCCATTTTAATTGGAAACTGGTGATATTTAACTTTCTTAGATTGTCAAAAAGGATTCTTTTCATTGTGTATTTTTTTCTTTAATCTTAACTTTTTTTAAGTTGTAATAAAAGCTATCTTTTTGGCCCTCATCTCGTGCAGGATCCCGCAGCGTTTCCTGACCGCCGGGGCCCCGCACCTGCTCTATCCCCGCAGACCGCCCCCCCGCCCCGCTTTAGCATGATGTCTTATCTCAAACAGGCCCCGTACGGGATGAACGGACTGGGCCTGAGCGGAGCCGCCATGGACCTGCTGCACCCATCCGTGGGATACCCTGGTACGGACGCGAGCCCACGAGCATGCGCTTAGTTTCTTTTTTTTTTGTTGTTTTATAATTTATATATTTAAAAATGAAGATATAATTTTATTTTTTATAAGTTAGATGTATTTGAATTGGAAGAACATTACAAAACGTTGTTTATTTTTTTTGTTTTTTTAATGCGTAAAATACGCATTTGGATGCGTAAAAGTTATTTTACGCATCCAACATGCGCACTTTTAAAAGTTTTTTCTGTGGAAAATTTGTTTTACTGTCATGTAGTTTTCTTTTTTATAACTTGTTTTTGGAATGTTTTGCCAGCCAACCCACGGAAGCAGCGGCGGGAGCGCACCACCTTCACCCGCACGCAGCTCGACATCCTGGAGTCTCTGTTCGCAAAGACGCGCTATCCGGACATCTTCATGAGGGAGGAGGTGGCGCTGAAGATCAACCTGCCGGAGTCCCGAGTGCAGGTGAGACGCAGTTAGGGCCAACAAAAAAATTGTGGAAAAAACATTCCTGCAAACATTTAAAATAATAATAAAAAAAAAAACAAACGTCCCCGCAAAAACTTTCTAACAGTTCCACCCCCCACCTACCCCAATGAATCAAAAGGAGTTCTCATAGATCCAGTAGAGACAGGTCTTTCATGAAAAAAGGAGAGTTTGGCAGCGCCAACATTTCTTTGATGTGGAGAAAAAAAAGCTCTTTATTCTGGGCTGTGAGCGCGCGCGCGGATTAAAGCTGTTTTTACCTGAAACAAAACCGCCGATTTAACTGCGACTTTCCGAGGTCACGCGCTTCTGGAAACCTTGTAGTTTTACAAAACAGTTGAGTCCGTCAAACGTAAGCATCACACGCTTTTTAAAACGGATGTTTTTTTCTTAATTATTTTAGTTTATTAAAAGAAAAAACAAGCTGAACATCCAGTTTAAACTAGTAAATTACAAAAGTACAACTTGAAATACGGGAAAGTCAGCAGAAAATAAATAATTCAATCACTATTTTTTTTTCATACAAATGAATGTCCATGTCTTTTAAAAATATATATAAAATCTCTTTTACTTCACAACAAAAAAGTGATTCAACAGGTTTTTGCAGAATTAGCATAACTGGCAACATATTTTAATAAAGAAACTGTTCAGACCCGTCTGATTTATTCATGGTTATTATCATGTTTTGTTAAGCTAAATATTTCTCTAAAGACTAAAAGAAGTTAAAGCATTTTTATTTATTATTGACCTCTCAAAATGTTAGCAAAAATAACTTTTTCTCTTAAAGAGGCAATAAAGAGAGTTTACAATTATTATTACAGTTTTTTTCCCTCAGATTTTCATCTGTGAAACATTAAAAAATCTGTTTTGTTTTTCAAATGTAAACTTTAAGAGGTAAATTTAGTAGTAGAAGAAAAATGTAAAAAATTGTGTAATTTTCTGCAAACAACTTTGATTTATGCAACAATCAAAATTAAAGTGTAATACTTGCATGCATATCCTCACTGGTAAAAAACAAAACACTCAAAATATTTACATTTTATCCACATGAAACAAAATGTTCTTAATGATAAGAGATAAAACAGTTATTCAGTAAGTTTATTTATTTATTTATTTTGGGGGGGGGTCTCAGGATTTTTTAAAATGTAAAGCATTAACTTCAGTTTGATCAGATCTAAGAGAAAGCAACTTTTAGTTTGTTTGTTTGCAGTTGAGTTCATTGTAAAAGGAAAAATACCCTCCAAAATAGATTTGATTTTTAATTTTTCAACAAACTACTTTACAAATTATACATTTTTACAAAGACAGACATTTGGAAAGGAGTGAATAAATTATTGTTTAAAATTGATGAAGTTTTTGCTCAGTTTTTCAGTCTGGTAAAGTCTAGTCTTCGTCAAGTTATTAAATAATACAAGTATAAAAATTAAAAAATGTGCACCTTTTTTTAGACTAGAAAGTTATCTGGTCTTAGGTGGTCAATTATCTTGCCTTTGGCTTCTAAAATACCATTGATCATCAAATTTATGTTCAAATTGTGCTTCTCTTCCCTACACCTTATTAGCAGCAGTAAAATCTGTTTGGATCAATTTAGTCATGATTAAAACAAAAAAAAAAAAAATTTAAATGTTGTTTTTGTTGAAAAAAAATCCTCAGACAGAAGTGCAGTAAATGTGGTAGCAGAGGAGTTAGGTCAGAGGTCAGAGCTGCAGCTTCTCAGTGGGACCAGGTGTGAGAGGAGGGATCAGTGGTGGTTCTGCAGCCCGTCTGGCGTGCGATGGTGACCCTCTCTGCTCTGTGTCTTCCTCAGGTCTGGTTTAAGAACAGACGAGCGAAGTGTCGGCAGCAGCAGCAGAGCACCAACAGCGCCAAGGTCAAACCCATGAAGAAGAAGCCGTCTCCGACCAGAGAGAGCACCGGGTCAGAGAGCAGTGGACAGTTCACGCCACCGCCTGTGCCTAGCTCCTCCTCCACTTCGTCTTCATCCACCTCCTCTTCTTCCTCCGTCTCCTCCGGTTTGGGCCTGAATGCCACCTCTACCTCCGTCACTGCTCCGGTGTCGTCCATCTGGAGCCCGGCACCGATCTCTCCGGCCCCGGCGCCGGCCAACCTGCCAGACCCTGCGGTCCCCGCCAGCGCCTCCTGCATGCAGCGCTCTGCCTCCTCCTCAACTGCTGGATCAACGCCGTCCTACCCGGTGTCCTACAGCCAGGCAGCTTACAGCCAGGGCTACCCCGCCTCGGCTTCGGGCTCCTACTTCGGCGGCATGGAGTGCGGGTCCTATCTGGCACCGATGCACTCCCACCACCACCCGCACCAGCTCAACGCCATGACGGGCGGCTCCATGTCAGGACACCCCCACCACCACATCAGCCAAACATCAGGCCACCACCACCATCACCACCACCCAACACATCACCACCAGGCGTACAGCGCGCCGGGCCTCGCGTTCAACTCCACGGACTGTCTGGATTACAAAGAGCAGGCGGCGGCTTCGGCCTGGAAGCTCAACTTCAACGCCTCTGACTGTTTGGACTACAAAGACCAGGCCTCATGGCGTTTCCAAGTGCTGTGACTCCCCTTCCCCTAACGCCACTTGGTTTATTTTGGAGATCCTTCATATTGATAGAACCTTAGAACCGCTTTCCAAAATGTCTGAGGATGAAACCGCGAGCGTGGTGATTATTTTTCTACTCAAGAGAAACTGACCCAGTTTTCAACTCCTAGGCCTTTACTGGTAGAAGATCAGCAGAACCTGCGAGGAAGTCCAGAACCACAAACTCTGAGGAACCCAGAAAGGAAAATAAGAGCCGTCAGCAGACTTCTGATCGGGCTTTTCTTGAAAGAAACTGAACACTGCGATAAAACGGGTCACACTGTGATGAAAACCCATCGATCTTTAATCTGGATCTGGAGCAGAATCCCCGCCCGGCCTGCAGCTGTCGGTTTTGGAGACTGAGTTGCGGCACTTGTTTATACAGGGACAGATTTTTCCTATTTGTTCTTTGCAGAGAAGAAATAAAAATGTGAACTGGACACGGGGCGTCCGTGTTGCATTGAAGCTCGAAAGATGTACATTCGTGTCGTTATAATAAACTCGTATTGAAATTTGAAAGTTCCAGGGCCACATTTATTCGTGAAGACGCTTTAAAACTAAACAGTACAGGTTGATGGTTCTCATAAGAGCAGTAGTTTTGATGAACTGGTTTAAATCCATGTTTCACAGTTGTCTGAACCCGTTCAAAGTTGGTTGAAATGAACTCCTGCTGTTCGTTTACAACATAAAGTTTTGTTAACTTAAAAGAAACTAATTTTGACAGTTTTGTTCACTTTTTACATTAAATACAGTAATCTAAAAAATTTATTTCCTCCAGCAATCTTTGTTGAAGATTCTGCAATTCCTGCAAATTAGACCAAATATCATAAGTGTTTTTATTTATTTAGTTAATAAAATATAATTTGTCTAAACAAAATGATATTGTCTGAAAAGGTGTGACAATGAAAAGAATAAAAATGTTTAAACTATTTAATAAATTGAAGTGTGACTTAATGCTTGCGCTTCTTCACGGAGTTGAAATGTTCACATAAACTCCTCGTACCAAACATTACCAACTTTTTTCGCCACTAAATAAAATTCTGTCTTTTGTTTACAGAAATGATTAATATTTGCTTTTGATTTTTATTGAGAGAAGATTTAATTTTTTTGAATGACATTTAGTTGTTTTTGTCCCTCAAAATAAGATCATATTTGTTCGTAGAAGAAGCCACGCCCACTCTCTCCTCCGCCTAAAACTGAATCTGTGTTTTTTGGCTTTGGTCTGTAGATTCATGCTGTAAACAAACAAGGCTCATATTCTGTTCGACTCATTATGCTTCAATCTCAGGAGATTTTAGAAACATGATCAAAGAAAAAAAACACTCTTGCTTTCAGATTAGCTTCTCAAAAACTTCATATTTAAGAAATTGAAGCAAATTTCTGAATTTTTGGCACAACTCATGACAAAATAAAGTCACATAATATGCAGGGATTCAAATAACATTTCCAAACTACTTGAACTAGTAAGTAGAAACTGGACAACTTTTTCTAAAATCACATTTTCATCAAACTAAGTTAATCCCATAAAGATTTACATGGAAAACAAATCTGTCTGACTTTGTCATGACACCTTTTGATCCAAATATGCCACTACTTCTATAAAACTACCTTAACTTAGCATCTACATGAAAGCAAAAAGGGATCAAGGGGTAGTAAATATATATAAAAAAAACAAAAATTTTTAACATTTTTGTCACAAAGAGTAATTTTGGGCATCTAGGCTAAAAAAGAAGGAAACTTGAAAGGACTGGATCATTAACTGCTTTGTCAAGGAGGCTTATATGCTGTCTTAACGTTGAAAGGATTAATTAGATAATAGCCACAGTCAGTCAGTCTGTTTAACTTTTATAGTTTTTATTTGTGCATTCTGTCTTCTTTGTACAAAAACAGAAACAAAGTTGGGAAGATTTAATGTGTAAAATGTGAAAATACAAAGCTCCACCTCTACGTTCTAATTCACAATTAACTAGCTCACTATTTAAAACAAAACTGACATTCCAAATCAGGTGTTTTAGTTGTGTTTGAGCCTGACTTAAACATTTATTTGTGCTGCTATCACTGTATTAAAGTGCTGTATTTATTAACCATGTCTGACCAATCCTTCACATTTGGTGCACTTCTCAGGCTGGGTACAAATTGGATTTCAACACTTTGTGACTGCAACTCCAGGACAGCATCGCCATGAAGGTCAGTGGAGCCGGTAGATTATTCGCATTTCTTGAAGATAATGATAATTAATCGCTAAAAAAAACAACTTTGTCATATTCATTTATTAATTATAGCCTTCAGTGAGTATGACTTGTGTCTCAAAATCACAAAAAATTCTAATATTCACAAAAAAATAATGGATCAACAAAAAAAATAACGCAGATATGAAATGTAATCTAAAACTCAGAGCATTTATTTATGCAGTTGGAAATGTGCATAATATTAAGTGGTTTAATGTTAAAAAAATCTTTAAAGGTTTTTCATTGTAGAAAAACCAACTTTGAAGCTAAAACTTATAACGCCAAAATGTGAAAAAAAATTGTACGCTTGCTGTGAAGTATTTAATGTTCAACTCCCAAATCTCCTATTGATGCCTCATTTTGTTGTCTTTATAAATGACCTTCAAATTAAGCAGCTGTTTTTAACTTTTAAATTTTTTTAAAACCAGCATGAAATGTCTCGGGTGTATATAACTTTTAGCATCGTGGTCAGAACACCCTTGGAAACGAGATCAATGGAGCTAAATGAGGCTTTCCTTGTGAAATAATGCTAAATAAATGCAATAAAAAAGTAGGCTTTTATGTTATATGAGTGGACTGGTAAGGGCCACTAATCACTGCATTTCTATGTTTAAATAGTTCAACATTTTAAATCCTATTGATTTGAAATTTAAAGCTATAATGGAAGAAAGTCTCAAAACATTTGCCTCTAAAATAAACTTAGATTAATTTAGAGATTAATTCTTTTAAAACCATCTTTTCTCTTTATTGTCTTTGAGCTACAAAGATGCTTTGATGGCCAATAAATAATTACATGTTAAACATGGAAATGTGTGCTCCAAAGTTGCAAGGACAACTGAAAAATGTGATTTATAGATCAAACAATCAGCTGGAAGATTAATGTCATTGTCAATATTAGTTATGCTTATTTCTGCTATTGAACCAGCTGTCAAATTTCATCAAACATAAACGTTTTTCCCATGAGGTCTTTAAATGTTATCAGGAACTTTATCAGTTTCTAATGTGAGCACAGTCTGCTGTGCTAAATATTCGTCAAGCGCAGCAAAACTGGAACTACTTTTCCCTTCCTGGGGTGGCAAACCGTGCAGGTTAGCAAACATGTCGACTGGCATCCCTGCTGTTTGTTTGGTCGTGTCGTCTATAATGTTCGACTCGTTTGATCCAGGGGAAAAAGGGACGAATCACGATTTTAATTAACAGTCGTCCCGCTTCCTCGCTGTGTCCCTTCAGCAGCTGGACAAACAGTTTTTTTGGTAAACACACGCCGTCAGTCGGTGCCGTGTGTTTGCCCGCTCTGTGTCCTGCCGGGCTTTTGCCAGTG
The DNA here is from genome assembly GCA_003999625.1 of Oryzias javanicus. Taxonomy (NCBI): domain Eukaryota; kingdom Metazoa; phylum Chordata; class Actinopteri; order Beloniformes; family Adrianichthyidae; genus Oryzias; species Oryzias javanicus. The sequence continues at coordinate 27,503,133 of CM012437.1, read as the reverse complement.
AGGGCCGCTGCCTCGTGTAAACACGAGTCCGGATTTACCACATTAAGACAAACTAATCCGCAGGCCATGTTCAGGCAATATCTGAGGCTTGTTTTGGAGAAAGGACAAACCTCCCTGAACAGCTGTTTCACGTGTCTGATTATTCTGCTGCTTCTCCCTGAGGGCATTCCTCGGCTTTGAGTAGACCAAGTGACTCGGCTTTGTGGCTTCTTAGATCTCATGAAAGCTACAAAAAATGAATCTTTGAGTTTTTGGGACTGTCTGACTTTTACTGACTGAGGTTAACAATGATTGTTCTCAAAAGAGAAAGCAGCAGCGATTGATGGAAAACTTCCTGGATGAGCTTATATAGGAGAATATTGTTTATAAAGCAAAACTGACTATATTTCTTTCTAGTGTAAAATCGTACACAGTGGTCGTTTAATTATGATTATGCAGTTTTTAGCCAAAATAAAATAAAACAAAAAACTGTGGCATTTTGTTAAAGACACATTTTCTGCAGCGTGGCAGGAGTACGTTAGAAATTCATCTCAGGTTGTGGTCGTGACTATTGGCGCAAAACCTCTGCTTGTGCTAATTTCCCATCAACCTTTTGTTTACGCTCTCTGTTGCAAGCTTATAGCACCTCACAAGCCTAAGCTAATATTACCAAGGACTTCACCCGAATTTCTATTAACAAAAAAAAAAAAAAGAATATTTACTTAATATATTTAGAAATAAAAGTCAGACATGAAGGGGTTATAGTGTTTTTTTTTTTAGTTTTACTGTGATTTTTCTGCCTGTTTTTTTTTTTAATCAGAAGCTGACTAATTTGCCACCTGCTTTGTCTTTCTACTTTATTGTAAATAGTGGCTCATTTGTTTCCTGAGCCGACCCATACCAGTCCATGCTAAAGTCTGAATATTTGCCCTATGGTCCAGCAGTTGAGCCCATAGTGCCCATAGCTATCAGAGGTTAAATTTGGATGCTCAATTTTCTCAATTTTCACATATTATACTTCTCACAAAAATTAAAGGAACACTTTTTTTATTGGGCCTGGCATGAATTGAATAAAACCTGTCTGAGAATGTTCTTGTTGGTTAAGCAGCTGAGGGCCTCGTTAATCAATTTCAGCTGTATTAGTGTTGATGGAATTAACAACAGGTGCACTTCAGTGGCAACAATTAGAAAACCCTCAAAACAGGACTGGTGTTACATGTGGAGGTCATTTCAAGTTTCTCCCTCTTGATCTTTTTTGGCTGGTTTTCCACTCGTACTGATTTTGGCTTGTGTAATTCTCTCTACTGGCAGTATGAGGAGATTCCTTAACCCTACAGAAGTTGCACAGGTTGTCCAACTTCTCCAGGATGGAACATCCACACGTGCTGCAGCAAGAAGGTTTAATGTGTCTCCCAGCACAATCTCCAGAACATGGAAGAGATTTTAGGAGACTGCTGGTTATTCTGGGAGAGCTGGACAGGGCCGTAGAAGGTCCTCAACCCCTCAGCAGGACCCATACCTGCTCCTTTGTGCAAGCAGGAACAGGCTGAGCACTGCTCGTGCCCTACAGAATGACCTCCAGAGGACCACTGGTGTGAATGTCTCTACCCAAACAATCAGGAACAGACTTCATGAAGGTGGCCTGAGGGCCCCACGTCCTGTAGTGGGCCCTGTGCTCACTGCCCAGCACCGTGGAGCTCCACTGGCATTTGCTCAAGAACACCAGAATTGGTAAGTCCGCCACTGGCGCCCTGTACTTTTCACAGACAAGAGCAGGTTCCCCCTGAGCACCTGTGATAGACGTGAAAGAGTCTGGAGAAGACAAGGAGAACGTTCTGCTGCCTGCAACGTGGTTCAACATGACAGGTTTGGTGGTGGGTCAGTGATGGTCTGGGGAGGCATATCCATGGAGGGACGCACAGACCTCTACTGCCTAGGAAATGGTGCTCTGACTGCCATAAGGTATCCAGATGAAATCCTTGAACCCATTGTCAGACCCTACGCTGGTGCAGTAGGTCCTGGTTTCCTCCTAATGCACCACAATGCCCGGCCTCACGTGGCAAGAGTATGCAGGCAGTACCTGGAGGATGAAGGAATTGAAACAATTGAGTGGCCTTCACCATCCCCTGACTAAAACCCAATAGAACATCTCTGGGACATTAGGTTTCAGCATGCCATGGCGTTGTCAAGCATGCATACAAGCTCGTGGGGGCCACACAAGATACTGAAAAGCATTTTGAGTTGCAGAAATGAAGTTTGAGAACAATTGAGCCCTCTGTGGGCTGAAAACTTTTATCTCCATTAAAAGACTTGGCAACCTTTTATTCCTAAGACACTGCCCTGTTGTTATTTGTATAGATATCCAACTTCATATTGACATCTGATGTATGTAATGTGTTTCTTTAAAGTGCTCCTTTAATTTTTGTGAGCAGTGTAATTTAGAGTATTTTCTTCTTTTAAAAAAATGAACTGCTGGGAAAAAAAACATGTTTCATTGAAATAAATGTGCCTTTTTTTTCTACCATAATATGTCTTGTACTGATCAAAGCAGTTTGCAGTTTTGTTATTATTGCTAATTAGTGCTAATTGCACCAATGCTGTCCCAGTTTTGGAGAATTGTTCCTCTCCTCCTGTGTATTAGAGTTCTCATTATAGATGATGGGTGTGGGACTGTCACGCAGGACACCTGGGTTCTCTACCCAGGGTGACAATGAGCTAAAAAATCCATTCAGGGTCTTTAGGTAAGACCACAACGCTGCTGCCTTACTGGGTCTCCCTGTGCCTTAAAAATATATGATTCTGTCAGGAAGAGCATCCAGCATAAGAAGTCCCAGCCAAACCACCTGTGCGAATCAATGAAAGCTGATTCACTGTGGTGACCCTTAATGGGATAACAGTAGGGTGAACACTGCAACGACAAAGAAGTATACTCAAGTAATATTAAAAATGAACTAGAGAATTTCGAATTAGCACTACATGTCATAAACATAGCTGACCTCTGGTCTAAAGAACACCAGCTATACTTATGCTGAAGTAATCTTATTGAAATAAACTTCAAGTATACTAGTTTTTGCTGAAAAACCATTGGGACATTTACACTGGATCTGAAGCTTGCCAAAGTCCTGTGAACGGTGCTTCTTGCTGCACCTGTGAGCTGGCCTTTGAATGAACCACCTAACCATGCCCCAAGCATAAAGCAGAGCCATCAGTGCAGCCAAACAAAGAGTGGTTTGGGCCCAAATACAAAAATTCATGTCACTTGTGGCCCTGGTCCAGATGTCGGGAACCTCAGGATCCAGCAGCTCTTTTGAACCCATCCTGGTTCATTGTAAATAATTTTTAAAATAACAGGTTATTTGTCACAAGATGTATTTTATTGTGAATAGTACTATAAAGAAAAAACATATCACTGTTATAATTCAGTTAATCCAAATATTATAAAAAAAATGCATTTTTTTCAAACAGTGAAGTGGAGTTTTCGTTGGATGTTTGTCAGTAAGAAACTGGTCAAATGACTCTTTTAGCGTCAAAGCTTGCAAACCTAGTCCTTGCTTCGGTGCTTCAGATGCTTTGCTTAATGATTTTTTAATTCTTAAAATAAGGAACACGTGGGATGTCCACTTGGACTTTTTTCTTTTTTTTATTTATTTTAAAAATAAGAAATCCAAATTTTAATGAATACTATTCCAGTATCAATTCACATTTCTGTTAAGAGTTTATTAGGTTAAAACAGAAATGTTGATCTGATCCACTGATTTTTTTTTCCTTATTTTTATTGGACAAAGGTTTGATTTTGTGCATTTTACTTTTTTCACACAGGTACTGTACGTTGATGGAAGGTTTGAGAAAGCTGTGGATAAAAAAAACAAATGATGAGTTATGATTATAAACACCTCCTGCATCTCTGTGTGTACAGTTTCATATGGAAATCGCTTTAGCACGGCGGGTAAATAGATTAGGAAACAGTGAGGGATTAGGGAATGCCTCGCCGCTGGCCCGCTAATCCCGAGCGCAGACTGTCAACAGCCCTGACATGTCCGGGAATCTTCCCGCACAAAATGGCTCCTCGGCTGTTTAAGAAGCCAATCTAGTGAGGCGCACGCACATCGTCTAACACCGCCACCTCCTCCACCCGCATGAATATTCCTATCAGGCCTGTCAGCGACGGGAAAGACAATGACGTTCGTCTTCAAAGGGGCAAGATTAGATGCCTCACGAGACAAAAGCTGACTCTTTGAAGTGATTTTAGGTCACGTTCCAGCAACTTAACCGCACCACAATAACCGTCGGAGTTTTGAAAACTTCTGCCAGACTTTTAACACTTTCACATTAAAAAACCACGTGGTACTCAGTTTTTCCTGTCTGTGCCCTGTACATCATGGGATGTCCACTTGCACTTTTATGTCTGAGAAATGGGAATTAAGGTAGCTTCTAAATTATACTTATGTCTAAGGAATAAATTAAGAAATAGTAAACACCATCAACAATCTTTAGTTAACAACACGACAGGAAGAAACATTTTCTATTTCGTTGTTTGACCCACAAAACGTTTTTACTAGTAATAATTTGACTTTTTTTTGTTAAAATACATTTTGTTTAAGTTTTTATAGTTTTGTGACTTCATCCTCTAATTCTTTTTTAAACAGTAAAAATACATGGATTACTTTTAGAGAAATAGTTGGGGAATTTTATTTAAATCACCAAATGTAGTATTTAAAAAATTAGTATTTCCACATTTACTCAATGCCACCTTTTTATGAACCCTTTAATTGCCTGCTCAATCCATTTAGAAGAAATAATTAAAACATTGATTATTGAGGTAAAAAGCAATAGAAAAAATATTTTGTTCAATTGATTTTGTCTTATTTTAGCTGTTAAGGGGTTAAAAAGCAAAAATATACATACAAATACTGAATTCAAAACACTTTAGACTTTAGGCCTCTTGCTCTTTTTTCAAGTTAAGCTGTTCCAAATTGTATTGAGATTTATTGTTGTGTGGACACGGTTGTTTAGCATGTTAGCACTAAAGGTAGCATTAGACTTTTAATCAAAAAGCTAGTTGGCCTGATGCTAGCTGCTCTTCATAACATGTCTACATAATATTGTTGTGACGCAACACAATGTCTCAGTTTTTAAATCGGTGATTGTTTGGACATGGAACTAGCAGTACCCAAATGCATGCAACAACTAGCTGAAAAGGGATAATTAGGGAGACTGGATGCAAGCTAAGATGAGGCTTCTATAGACTAGCACTTTGTCAGAACGCTTACTGGGTGTTTCTGGCAAAGGTCTGGTGATACGATACGTATCACGATACACATATCACAATATATAATCCCAATATTTGTCAAAGCATTTGGCTAAAATTTCACAATTTTTTTTAAAGAGCATGGCTTAGAAAATACCCCTTCCATATGAATAAAATGGTAAAATACATTTTATTTTATGATTAGAGCATGAGGCACTGCAACCGTAACTCATTTAATTGTTTTTACCCAAGCAAATTTATGGTGCATTTATTTTGATAGATTAATTTTTTTCAACACAACATTGTTTGATTTTCACAATAACATAGTTTTTAGTGTAAGAGGGGGAAAAAAAATACCTCAAGTAAATGTTTAACACATAAAACGCTAGTTTGAATCCAGGGAACCTGTCCGGGCGTGTTCTGTCTTTGCTCTATGATAGCTGACATAGTCTCCATAAACCCTTTCAGTACAACAACAACAACAACAACAAAAAGAATATACTGAAAAATTCCAAATGACTATTACACGAGGAATGAAATATTTTAAACCTTTATTTCTTGTCATATTGATAATTCAGGCATCACTACCTTCACATATAGGAAGAACTATTAAAAGTAATTGCCCATCAAGCTGGTGGTTCCCAGAGTGTTGCATCCAAGCCTGTTAACAGATAATTGAGTGAAAGGAAAAAGTGTTGTGGGGAAAAGAGGACCAGCAATCACAAGAAGTGGACTCAGGCTGCAGTCAATGCATTTAGAAATTAAGACAACCACTATTAAGACTAGACATGAGCTACAAAAGGCACATCCTCATAATGTTGCATTTTAAATCAACAGGCTAAACTTTTCTCAAATCTCCCTATTAAGGAGGAAATTACATTAAATATGTGTTTCTTATAATCCAGCTTTACATGCAGATGTAATTCAATTAAATGAAGTGTTTATGCCCTTTTTTATGTACGATTTTAATTGCACATACCATGATGTATTGGCTTTAATGAAAAAATAGTTAAGATGTGCACAATGTTGAGATGTGAAGTCCATCTGTGATTCAGCTTCCTACCTTTGAAGCCTTCTAAGTGCCTCTCTTTTCTGAAGCCGCTCTGACTGAAGCGGGCCTCTTCTTGAAACAAATGGCGATAGGGAATCTCTTTGTCAGGGCCGCGCCTAAGCCTAATCTAATGATTCAGATGACTGGGGGCCATACTTAGCGGATGGCCACTGGCTCGCTTCAAACAAGCCGCTACGGGTGGAAGTTTCCCAAGGATTAACACTTAGAGAAGCAGCAGAAAGAGAAAGATGGGAGGAGAAAAAAAAAGAGAGTCGATGCCTTCCAGGGAATCCCCATTAAGTCGGGTCTCGGAGTGGCAGAGTGGAATGTGCTTCTACTGAGCTGTGATCCAGACCCGTTTCATCACTAATGGAAAAACTGACCTTTTATGTTTGATCTATGACTTCTTACGGCGCAGAAACAAACTGCTGGGATTTTATTTGCTCTCCTCTTAGTATCGGCTTTTCTACAAATGTTATAATTTTCTTTTCTGCGTATATACTTTAGAAGAGTGATTCAGAATAGCAAAAACGGTTTTGATCATTACAGATTATTATGTTTTTAGATTATAATATAGAATATCTTTTTGTTCTTCCCTGACAATTAAAAAAAAAATCAAAAAATACATTATTTATTAAAAAAAGATAACTTTTTTCATTTTCAAATCCTCCGACTGTGGACACATTTATCGTAAAAACTACCAAAAAAAAACCCCAAAAACTTATAACCTAACAAAAGACATTTCAGTCCGGGCTGTTTTAAAATAATCACACTTAACTTTATTAGTCAAAACTACACATTACTGAATGGACAGTAGCTAACTTTTCTAAAATCCCCTTTTGGACTTAAAAAAAAAACCCCATCTTTATTCAAATTAAATACAATTAACCACCAAAAATATAAATACTATTCCTTGACTCTATGGCCTCGTTTCTATAGTCTGGTGCAGGCTGGTATTTTGAGCTTTCCATCGTAAAATGGACCCATTAAACAGTTCTGATCAGTACCTCTTGAGGGCCCCTATCAGTTGTAGTTCCATGAAAAACATTAAACAGGGCAGTTTGGGCAGAGGTGCTGTGGCCACCCGTTGATTGGCAGAAAGTGATGACGACGATGTTTTCCCTTTTCCTCTTTACGGCAGAATTCTTCTCAGCCGCCCGTAATCTTCTTTCAAACAACATTGCATTTTTGTTATACATAATGCACAGAAAGTAAAGCAATAAAAAATAATTTGGGAGTGCTGACCCAATTTATAGTCAATATTGGTTCATTCTGAACAATCCGATTGATGATGTAAAATCGATGCAGGACATCTTTAACCAAAACTTCAACCAGTGACTCAGAAATAAATACCTGGAACTGATCATTGCAGGTGAAGTTTTCCAGACTTTTTGCAAGATAATCAGGTTTAAATTAAATATGTGTACAAACAATCAAGTAAGGAAGCATTAATGGCAAATCCATTCACATTTTAGTCTCAAAGTTCAGTCCCCTGTTGTTTTTCCACATCAAAATGTTATAAATAGAACGTAAGAACATTCTATCACACTGTATCACATCTTTACAAAATCCAAAGTGTTTCCAGACGTTATAGTAAAACAAACCTACTGTGTCTCAGTCAAAATGATATTTTCCGAGATTGATTCAATTATCGATTTATCTAATTTTTAAATTATTTTTAATAGTATAGGTTGATTTTATTCAACCTCAGACAGATCTATCAAATCGGATCATTTAAATATAAATTAACAGCTCAGAAGCAATTTATAATGAACTATTGCTACTTGTTCTAAAAAAAAAAAAAAGATAGGATTTTTGACATTACCTAAAAACAGCATAATTATAACTTAAAGACCACTGGGAACAGTTTTAAACTAGATCAAAAGATGATCGTGTCTTAAAGCCCTTTTCAACTCCTTCCTTGCACTCTTCCTTTTTCAGCATCCAGAATAGTTGTCTGGTCTGTCCATATCCTCTTCGTCTTCACACCACCATCTTCTACATTCAGCTGTGGTCCTTCCTTCACTCTTAATGCCGTATGCTCCTCTCTTTTCCTGAAAATGGTTGAAAAGACACCTAAATGTTAAAGTCTCCTGGATCTCGTCATCCATCTTCCTTCAGAACTTCTCCTCCTCCACCTCACATCCTTCCTGGGGGGCAAAATCACTGATAACATTCAACATCACACCTTCAACTTCCAGCTGCAGACTCGTCCCCCTGTCTGACCCTCTCTTCACCTCAGGAACATCCTTAACAATTTCTTCCTTTATGATCTCTCCCACTTCCTTCATCTTTCCATCCACACCACAATAAAGCAGCTTGAACCTGATCCCAGTCTATAAGCTCTCTCCCTTTCCATTTGGTCTCTTGAGCACGCGGGATATACATTTCTGTTCTTTCCAATATATCATGCCACTTTCTCCGTCAAAGCCTTTACAGAGTTCTTACCTAACATCCTTTTTGTCTTACTGCTTACAAACAGGTCTTCCTCTTTCTTTCTTTGACCAACAGTTGTCTAGTTTCCACCACCATCCTGTGGGTCAACAGTAGCAGTGTAAACCAGGACTACAACCAGTCCAGTGTGAAAGTCTGCTGACGATTCACATTTTTAATTTGGCATTGGTTTCACATTAAATTCCCGTTTTTGTCACATCTGTCTGTATTTACCTGAACTTGGGAACGCCACACAGAAGGCCTGGATTGTGCTCTGCTGTGGTTGCCTCATTCCCACTCCATGCATTTCTCTATTTCTGCATTAGGTCAGTCGAGTCTGCGCCTCTTCACAAGTAAAAATATTTAGCGACTTCTATAGTCTGGAATTTTTTCCTTCCTACAGTAATATTAATTACTAGGACTTATTACGTCTTTTAAAGATTGGAATGATATTTGGCTTTGAAACTACATTAGAACTGAACTTTGCGTACCTAAAGGCAATTTTAAAAAAATATTATTTTCTATTAAAAAACGCTCAGCCTCATTTAAAAATCAGTGAACCGAAACTATATTTTGCTTCCTGAAATAATTTGAGTTTTATTTTTTTGCACTCATTTTCTAATCTAATTTCTAATCTAATCACTCTGTTGTTTATTCAGCCCATGTTTGCTTATTCTACAGGAAGGGGCCGTTATCTGCCCTCGTATCACCGCCTCAGCCTCTTGCCATGAAAAGGAGGGGGAGACACTCGTTATCATTCAAGCTCAAATATTCACTCTAATCAGCCTGTATCTATTCAGGCACGTTAGGGTTTGTCAGTAAAGAGACATTAAGCCTTCAGTATCCCACTCACACATGTAGAATGATTGGTGCATGAGCTGAGATTGTTATCTATTAAATTTTATAATCCAGATTACTGTATTTTGGATTTGGAAAAAAATATCTATTATTGAAAATCCATCCATCTTTCAAACCTTTTAAATTCCTGTGTGAGGTCAAGGGGTTGCTGGAGCCTACGCATTGACTGAAGGGAGAGGACGGGGCCTATTCTGGAGTATGTTTCATGTTTTGAAAATCTCAATCTCTGAAGCTACATCAACACAGCGCATGTGACACTCGTTCAGAAACTATTTAAATTGCAAATTCTTGAATACGCTTGCAGCATAAAGCTCTCACAGCAGGCAAGCAGGGAAGGGCTTCTTTTTCTTTTCCTAGTTCATGTCCACCACCTGCAGGAAGAGCTTTGGTGTGAAATGTCAAAGTGGTGCAAATCTCATGAAACTTGCTCCAGGATTAATCTTTCAGAGCTCTAATCCGATATATGAAAGATTTGGTGTCATATTATGTCATATAATTACGGACGAGAACAAACCGCAACAGCTAACAGAGAGCGGTGTGAACGTAGCTTCATGCATCCACCAAGACCAGAGTTACTTTATTGTACCACAATTGTTGTGCTCTCTGGAAGTTTGGATTCCTGTTCAATATACCATGAAAATCTTCCCCATGACATGCTAAAAGAAAAGCTATTTTCTGGAGAATTAAAAGATAAATTAATTAATTAAAAAGTGCAGGATCAAACAAATGAATGAATGAATGAATGAATGTAAACCCTTATTTGGAGCATAGATGTCCATCTGTTCGATTATCTGTTTAATTGGTTCATCTAAAATATTTGTCTAAAAAAAATAAACATATCTGAGACAAATATTTTTTTCACATTAGGAGCCAGGTTCTGTTGTTTTACTAAATTTTTACTTCATTTTGAAAAATGTAACGGAATTTTCCCGAAGAACATAATACAGATAGCAATGAATTTCTGAAAAACAACAATTCATTTGATTTTTCCTTTATCCATTATTAAAAATAGATTAATGAGAGATTAAGTGTGACAGAGATGCCTCTAATACAGCAATAAAATAATTCTAAAACGGAAGATGGCTCACAGAATATTATTTGACTGAAATATATGTAGTAAAATAGTAAAAATCAGTTTATTTTGATGATTTCTGTTACCAGGAAGTTCAAAATTATTCAAATCTGTAATTCTTTGAGGATCATTTCAGATCCAGGAGGATTAATGGATGACAATTATTTTGTTTTTGCACAAAATTTGAAGGGAAATATGTTCTGACTGAGATTTTAAAGTAGAAAAGCAAGAAAAACAGCTCAAATGTACTTTTAGATCCTTGGAACGATGGAGAATAGTTGCTAAAGGTAAAGCTCAGCCTGAGGGAGTTTTATTTTTTATTTTATTTTTTAGAGTGAAGATAAAGAAGGATCCTTGCAGCTGTAGCACCAAATTTTCTCTTCAAGAAGTTCAGTCATTGCTCCTCTTTACTAAAAAATTGCTTAAAAAAATTATCAAGTACATAAACACTCAAGTATGAATACTTGCAGTACTTAAAAGCAAATATCCTTTCTTCCATTGAAGATGTTTGTTTGAGTTGTCATTTTAAACAAATTAACTCATCAGAGATAGACAAAAGTCAAGAATTTTTCAAACATGTTGAATGACATCTGATCACTTTGAAGGTGTTTTGTTTGCTGATCTTCATCCACTGAAGCATGTTTCTGTTTGTTTGCAGTTGACTTTGTTTTTGGTGCTTTCTGCTAACGAGTCTGAGCATGTGCGCGGTGGTTTAAGGTGCCCTTCGGTGCTGCTGTCACCGCTTTGACTGACGGGTCTGTGCAACACAAGACTGCTGGGATTAAAGCCATCCGAGCGTAAACAAACAGAGGATTTTGGGAACAGTTGGTTAGAAAGGGACACATGAAAAGGGGTCCCACAGCCATATTAGTTTGAATAGATGTGTGGTTTCATCACACTTTGAAAATGAGCCTTGGTCATTTGGTCAAACAAATGTAGAATTTTACCAAGAACCTTTTGATTAAACCTCTTTTTTTGATTGAAAATGTATAAATATTGCTAAAGTTAAAAAAGCACATGCATTGACCGTTTTCGTTATTTTTTTGGTCTGACTATATTTTTTTAAGTTTATATTATTTATACAGTTAAAATGTTGCTGAGTGGTTATTTAAAAATATCTATAAAAACACCCTTGATCCAAAAAACTTGATGTAAAATTTGATGAAAAAGTAAGGGAAGTGTAGTGTGGTGTCCTGTCTCTGTGTTTGCCCTTGGCCTTAAAAAACTTGAAGCCACACCTGTTCCTGTGATATAAAAACATAAAAATAGAAAAATCGAGATGATTTTACTTTGAATTAAATGTAAACATACACAACTAAAATAACAAGAATCTGCAGAAAAATTGATAAAAAATAACAGATAAGAGGAAAACTTGGGTTTTTATTTTTTATTTTTCACTTGTCATGGGTTGAGCTTGTGGTTGCAGGTTAAAAGCTCCAGGTCGTTGGCCTTTGGTTTTTGAAAATGAAGGATATTAGAATTATTACAGATTAAAGAGATTATTACATGTTTGTGTCAGGATGATCAGTTAATTTAGAGGTCGAAACATAATTTCATGACTTCTGGGTTCCTAAAAAGTATTTTATTTTATAAAATTGTATTATAATAATTTTTTAGCACATTCACTTGTATATTTTGTAATATCTGGATCACTTTTGGTTACATTAAACTCCCGTGTTTGAGCGTCTATGTGATCAGAGGAGCCACACTTTCAATTACAAATGAATAAATCACTAGAAGATTAGAGCTCCTCAAATAACCGGTTATTTGAAATGAAAAAGTTTTACACGTGAATCTAAAACAGCTTCTATTCATGGTCGGATGATGGATGGACAGCATGAGAAGAAGTGGCACAATAAGGATAATACAGATCTGATAGCACTCGTCTTATTCTCAAATGTAACAAGGGATATGCACTAATCTTATTTATTTAAGAGCTTTAGCAGCTCACAATGAGGAGCTTTATTCGAGGCAAAGCCGCAGCCTTATCATTAGCTGAGAGAGAAGGCGATTAAGAGCAAATTATAAAACAAAGAATTAAGTTCTGAGAGCCAATCTAGATGAGATCTCAGTTAAATGGAATCAATTGAAAATAAAAGCAGTTGACATTTGGCCCCATGATGGGCGGGTGTTAATAGATCGAGAAAAAAAAAAACTTGCACTTTTCCCACCAACTTGGAGGAAAAGTTTGCATCGGGAGGTCAAACAAACCCAATTACCGAAACTTGTATTACTTTAATAGAGGCAAGAGATTCTTCAGATATTTTTTTGGTGTCAGCATCATCATGTCATGAACTGGTGGTTCGTTAAGAGTGGACCTCGCCTCCACCCAAATACAGCAGGAAAAGGCCTCAGTGTGCCAGGTCGACTCCATTTACTGCATTTTAGATCTGGACTGAGTGACCCCTCCCCCCTGGTGTTCCAAACAGGAAGATCCCGCTGGCTCCATAGACTTCTATTGAGAAATATACAGCTTTACTCAGTCATGATCCATCATGTATCCATTTTCTTAGCCCACTTCATGGTCACTAGCCGGAGCCCAACCTGACTAATGTTGGGCAAAGGTGGGGTACACCCTGGATTGGTCCCCAGGCTGTTGACGGGCCACATGATCATAGATCCATACACACTTATAGTCACACCTATGGGTAATATAGTGTCACCAGTCAATCCATGAAGCATGTTTTTGGACTGCAGGAGGAAGACGGAGTGCCTGGAGAAAACCCACACATGAACGGGGAGAACATGCACACAAAATATATGGAGAGAAAGTAGTCTCACCCCGATATGTGCATGTGTAATTCTTGATTTGTAATTCATACAATCCATTTTTTACATCAGAACAAAAATTACGAAAGTAAAAAAAAAAAAAACAAAATACAATTTACACATGTACAACTTAAAATTACACACACAAATCTAAAAAAATTATGCACAAATCACTTGTTACATACGCACAAAGGTCCTCGACACCCAGAGATCAGAAATCTACATTCTGGGTGTTGTCAGGACTCATTCAGCCATGTCCTCCGCTGACCACCAGAGGGACCTCTCTTCTGAGTTTTACCAGCTTCAGCACTTCCTCACTCCAACTCCCATCAGCCTTTGCTCTAGTCTTCTCCATACACAGGTGTTCCTCATCATCATCATCATCAGACTTACCAGCATTTATACTCACTCCATGCCACACTTCAATTTGAAGTCTTGATTATGTTTACTAGTCAGCCTCAGCAATTCTCATAGTTTTATTCTCTGTGTTTTTGACCGACGCCTGTTACCTCGTTCTCCTGCCTCGCTCCTGTATTTTTGACCTGTTCCTGCCTTTTGACTCCATCTATGTCTTGCCCTTGCTCTTTCAAATTAAACCGCCTGCACATGGATCCAAACGTCTCAGCCTCTGCATCACAGGTGTGGAGAAGCGGAGCAGACGCTTTGACTGTCTGCTTGCTTCAGAGGGCTGGGAATCCAAAGTTACATAACAAATCAAGAATTACACACGAAAAAATCAAAATTTACACACACATCGGGGTGAGGCTATTTTCTCTCCATACTGAAAGGTCCCAGTTAGGATTTGTGACCAAAGTGGTAACCACTGTTCCGCCGTGTTTTCTCATGGTATTTTGATTAAATGTACATATATATATAATATATATATATATATATATATATATATGTATGTGTGTGTGTGTGTGTGTGTGTGTATGTATATGTGATATGGCTTATTTCAGCATTATTTCAGAACCTTGCTGATTCTCCTTTAACATTATTAACTCAACTCAGCTTTATTTATTAGATAGAGGCAGATAATTTGCTGTGACGACCTCTTAAAAGGAAAGATGAAGAAGACAGTAGATGCATCAGGGAAACAGGTGTAAAAACATACAGTAAATTTAAGGGACGCACAAAAAAAGAATCCGTATTTTGATAAAAAGAATGAAGTTCATATTGATAACTACAGCAAGATTGTTAAAGGTAGGTTTCTAAGGAAATATGCCTTGTATTGTAAACATCACAATAAGTGGTACAACACATCATTTCAGAGTGTAAGTTCACCTCTTACCACTTGTTTTTGTCCAGATGATGAAGCAGAAGTTTGTTTCAAAGAAACAAAGTCAAAATAGTTCAGTTCCTCCTTCAATAGTGCCTTAAAAGGATGTCATTTTGTATATTTTAGCCAGTAGGCATTGAGCTATTGTCTCCTCGGGGTGTCTCATCTCCTTCTTAAGATGTATTCAGACTGGACGCATTGATTCACTTAAAGTTAACCAGAGTACCCAGACAGTTCTTCAGTCTAGGGTGGCCTTGGTGCAGCGGTTGGCATGTCGACTCCTGATCAGTTGATTGCAGGTTTGATTTCTGCCATGTGTCGAAGTGTCCTTGGGCAAGTCTCTGGTGGAAAGTTGGCGCCGGTCTTCAGCAGCGGAGCCACCACCAGTGTATGGATGGGTCTGTGACAGCAAAGCCCTTTGGGCCTTCAAGGATGTTAGAAAAGCGCTATACAAGTATATGCTATTTACCATTTGAACACACCCTAGCAGACTAAAAGTGGTATTCTTGGTATGTTACCAATTAGTTCACTCTGAGTTTCCTTAGTCTGAATAGACTATGCCACCGTAGTTGGGCAATATGGGAAACTGAAATGTCCACTTGACAGGACTCGATCTGGATCAATGAGTTTTCCAGTCTGTACACACTCTTATGTTCCCTTCTATTGTTTTCTCTTCTGGTGCATCCCTGTCTTCAAAATGATCAGTTATGGTCTTTGTGGCTTATGGCTCAACATCTTATGGCTGTTGTGATGAACCATGGATAAACATACGACTACCTATGTCTTTTTTTATTTTTGTTTCAGGCATGTTTAACAATTGGAATACAATCTATGATACTAATTTACTAATTTACTGATAGTAATATTATTAATAATGTGTTCCGAGTTTCTTTTGCTCCGTTTAAACACCAACTAGTGTTTAGGCCAGAGAACATTTGGGCTGTGTGACCCGAACTGTTATCTGGAGGACCATGGCATAAAAAGTGCTGAATGTCACTCCTGAAGGAAACGTTTTCAGGACAGTCCAAGTTCGGCTCAGTCTGCGGCGCTCCGTTGTTTCCAGTGGGTCCGGAGCTTCTGGTGGATGAACTTTGTATGAAACTGAAATCATGAAACCTGCATGTGTGCGTTCGTGTGTGAGTGTGGGGAAGGTCAATTCACTGACTAATTAAAGTGGAGTGAGTGACTGGGTGAAACATCAGTGCCTCTCCACACACTCTCTCCTTTGTCATCTTTAAAGTGGTCGCAGGGGTGTTAATAATTTGACCCCACCCCAGAGTGTCTCTTAAGTGATGGGGTTGAGGTGGTGGGGGGGGGGCTGTTTGAAGGCCAACCAACCCCTCTTGTTTCTGGTGTCTCCCTCCTCCTCCTCTGCCTTTCTTCTCATTCCCTCTTGTCCTGTTGTCTTCTTCTTCTATCCTCTTTCATGCTCGGCGGCCCCGGCTCCTCCTTTTCAATCTGCTCCGCTCAGCGGTCGACTCTCACAGGACAAACAGACTGGAACTGTTGCTGCTCTCTCATGTAGGGGCGGGGGGTGGGGTGGGGGGATCAGGAAGAGGTTAGCAAGTGCCTCATCCACCCTTTCTTCCTCTCCTCTTCTATCAGTCTCCATCGTCACACAGTTCCTTCACTCTTTAATGTCAACTTTTGAACCTGTTTTATTGTCAAAACTTTCAAAACAATTTTTTTTGTTTTAGTTTTAATACTTTCTCAATATATTTTGATTTTTCCTTTTTTATAATTGTTAATAATCATTCTTTTAGGATTTACATTTGATTTATAAAAAACACACACAACTTTATAGGTTCTTATCATCTGATAATGTTTTTAACCAATCACTTTAAATCTTTTCTTTGTACTCATGCTTTTGTTCAATTAAATTTAATGTTAATTTGATATTAAGTTTTACTTAGGTTCAGATATTTGAAATTGTGAGAAAATTCACTTTTAACTAACATTTTTTTCAGGTTTTTGTTTTTATTTCGATTTCAATATACATTTAAACAAATAATACTTAGTAAATTTAACAATTATTGGCATCACTTTATATTTTATAATCATTGTCTATGTTTTCATCTTTTATTTTGTATATTTTTGCACAATTTAATTAATTCAGTTCAATTTTATTTATATAGCCCAATAACACAAAAACAATTGCTTCATTGGGATGGGCAATTTAAGAATGGACTTTTTGGGGGAAACTGCAAAAAAACCCAAAACATTCCCGCTTTTTCTCTGCAGGTTTCTTTGTTTCCTCCTGTAAATGTGTGTCATCATCAGCTGGTGTTTCTCATTTATTTTCCTTTTTTTTATTTAAAATTTTCCTGTCAATTGCTTATACTTGTATTTACCTCTCATACGTGCTAAAACATTCCTGGATTTTTTGGAAGGCGGGAAACGTTTATTTGCACAGCACATTTCATGTACTAAGACAATTCAAAGTGATTTACATTAAACATTGAAAGAAACAATCAAGATGAATAGTGAAGGTTTGATCGTTTAAATAAGATTAAAGGAAAATAAAAAGAACTAAATAGAATTAAACATTAGAATAGAATCAAACATTTATTTTATATAAATAGATATGTAAATTTACAAACATGTGTGCAATGTTTTGTTGAGTTTCATTGTTTACTTTTGACAGCTGATCTTATTTTTGAGTTTGTGAATTCTGCTTCTACCTTTCACATTTCATTACCTTTTGCTGAAAGGACAGATGACAATAATTTAGTTGCAGACGTTTATTAAAAGGTCAATTCGTTTTAACAGAAATTTGTACTTATTCACTTTAATGGAAGACAAAAAATGACTAACTTTGTATGTGAGAACCAACTTAAGGGTGATGCTTTTGGTATTTTAGGCTGCTCTGTTATTAGTTTTTACATTTATTTTGAGAAAAATAAACGTTTAATTTTCTCTCTAACCTTTATTTCACCAGGTAAGCTATTAAGAGCATCTTCTTATTTACTATAACGGTCTGGGAAGTGGAGAAACACAAAGAAGTGCCTCACAATATATACATTAATTTACATCAAGAAAAATATTCAGTCAGAAATAATACTATACATTGAGTAAATAATTTTTTTGGCAAACTGTGTGTAGGATTCAGTCAGTGCATACATTTTATGTCTGTCAGGACTCACCATATATTTATATATGACAGCACTGTGGCTTTTAGGAAATTTAGTTCTTAACAAAATTGTTTGGACAATGTCTTAGTTTGTTTGTTTGTTTGTTTTTTTAAGGGGGGGGGGGCTTTATGAGTTTTATGCAAACATGTAGAAACACATAACAGGAAGCTTTAGAAAACTGGCAGTTTGACTAAAATATCCCTGAGTGTAGCTTTGTTATTTTCACGTTTTCTGTCTTTTTACTTTAATTAACTTCAACTGAGTGTTTCTCAAGAACATTTCTCCCTCTTTGCCCCCTTTCCTCCCCTGCCCTCCCCGTTCCTGGGCACCTCCATCTTTCCTCAGCGTGGTGAGGCTGCAGGCGGTGCAGCAGCAGCAGCAGCAGTCTGCTCGCCGGCTGCCAAAATGGAATTAAGTCGGTTGCCAGGCCGGATAAGAAATTGGATTCTTTTCCTTTTCTGTTATCCCTCTGGACCAGATCCTGTTTCCCCCTGAGGGGATTGCAGGGGGAGGGTGGGGTGGTTGGTGGTGATGGAGTAAGGAAGTGGGGGGAGGGTGGGGGGGTACACAGGTGGTATGATGAGGTTAGATCTCTGCCAGGTTGCCGTCACCTCACTGAGCCCACATCAGGCCACAACTGTCCCCTCCCCTCTATTCCTTTCAGGCTCGGTGTCTGGGCAGCAGCTGCAGCCGGCCTGGGGGGGTGACGGCTCTCCGGACGGGTCGAGCTCTTCTCCACGCCACGCCGGCTTATGTGTGCTCGCAGGACTCCACCCAGCTGGATGGTAACACAGCTGACATTAGAGGCTTTATCATCTTAAATCTCCCAGCATCCTCAGCTGGCGGCGTGATGAAGGAACAGAGGACACCTCGCATGGTGAGGAATATAATACTCCCACTGCATGATGGGTAAAAAAAAACAAACAAAAAAACTCCAGAAATGTAAAGAAAAACTTACGTAAGCTTGAAGTGTTGTTCACATTTGGCACAAAAGGCAAAAGTTAAGAAAAGATTTTTCTTCAAGCCATACTCAAAAAATATTATTAAAAAAATAAAACAACAAAAGTACCACAATTCCCATTAAATTAATCTAACAGGTAAAGCTTGTCACTATATAGAAATGGCTTGAGCGCTTTTAAAAGAGATTTAATTTTATAGATTCATCCTTAAAGAGAGACAAAATGTGTTTGACTCTTGACAAAAGGTGTATCTGAATAAATCTGGACTGAAACTCAAGATTCAATTTAGTGAGCCATGATGAAAAATCAAGGCGGCGCAGTGGTTCCATTGACTCACAGCGAGAAGGTCCTGGTTTGACTCCCAGTTGAGTTCTTTCTGTGTAGTTTGGATGTTCTTCTCCCGCTTGCGTGGGTTTTCTCCAGTTTCCTCCCACAGTCCAAAAACGCCTCATTGGTTAATTGACTATTCAAAATTGTCACTTTTGGTGTGCATGTGATGTGAGTCTAGTGTTTGAGTGCACCTGCAACAGACTGGAAACCTGTCTAGGCCTTCAGCCAAGAGTAGTGGCTCCAGCAACCCCATGACCCTGAAAGGGATTCAGTGGGTCATGAAGATGGATGCATGTAAGGTTCATGCGACGTCCACCACGCATGTGACGCACGTTTAGCATATGATGTACAAAATGAACTGTTGTTTGTTTTTTTTTTTTTTTGTGCATTGTTTTTTTTTGTTTTTTTTTTAACCAAAAATAAGATGCACATATTATTGGTTATTGATGCTCGATTTATATTAACATTTAAATAACCATGGGATTTATTGAGCTTTAAGGATTCTGTATCTGTGTTGGTAAGATATGAATATCTGATTAGAAGGTATGAACTGGATGATGATAATTCGAGAAAAAAAATGGTTAGGTAGAGTCAGGATGGGATTATATAAATTCAACTCCTCCCATTCCATTTTAAGCAATCTACAATTTGATAACTAATTATTCTGTGTTTGACATGACTTTGTAAGGATGTGAACCTCTATTGGATCTTCTATCTAATCTAATTTTGTTAATTTCTTGAAATAAAACATTTTTGATCTAATCTAATCTAATCTAATCTAATCTAATCTAATCTAATCTAATCTAATCTAATCTAATCTAATCTAATCTAATCTAATCTAATCTAATCTAATCTAATCTAATCTAATCTAATGTACTCATTACTGGAAGAGGCTTAGCTCAAAATGTCAAAACGGTGCAAATTTTGCAAATCTTGCTTCAGTTTTTTCCGATAAGCGAAGACTTTGTGTCATAGAATTCCAGCCCAAACCACAATTAATAATTTCTTCTTCATAATAAATGGTTGGCACTTCCGTGAATTAAAAAATTGAGATGGGCAATACTGGGGATTTGGGTATTGATTTGATACTAAGTCATTATAGGTCCAGTGTCGCCAATATCAATATTGATACTGATATCGATACTTTTTCTTGAACTGTATGATTGTGAGATATTTTTGGAAATTCACAAAAAAATCGGTATTGGAAAAAATCGATTCACATTCGAATCTAGTTTCTCATTCAGAATCGGTTCTAGATATCCAGGAATCGATTTTTTCCCATATTGCTGCATTTATATACTTCGTTTAATGGCTCGAACCTGCTATCTTACTTACAAGTCGTAATGTTTGTCACAAAACCGTCCTGGTGCTCTCTTTTATTATCTTTCTATAGCTCTTAGACTTTTTTCTCTTCAAAATGCGCATGAACGGTCACCCCGCAGGTGAGCATGCGCTGCATGCACGTGGCAGAGTGAAGATGCGCTGTATCCGGGCGCGCACTGTGGGGTGGGGCGCAGGTACAGATCAGTCTGTTATATCGCTCGGGGCACATCTGCTGCACAACAGGAACCAAGTATGAAGAGAAAGACAGAGAAAGACTCAGGAAATCTGGAACCATTTCACTTTAATTGGTAAAACAAAGGAAGAATTTAGTCTGCAGGGAAATAATTCAATATAGAACCTCCTCCACAACAAACTTCTAGACACCTGAGAGAACCTTCTTTAAAACAGAGCAGATCATTAAAACCAGATCAACTCCTCAAAGCATTTGTCGTCCTCTAACAGAAACTCAGCAGTGATGCTTTTGAAATAGATAAAGAGGAAGATTCTGTGAACATGGAGATCTGAGGATTAATCTGTGTATGTTGTTTTTAAGTTCACGATTTTTCACTGAAATTTGGAAATCTGGAAATATTTTACTCTAAAAGATTGTTTGAATCAACACATATTTGGGTTAGTGTGAGCAGGAAAGACCAAAGTGTTTAACTCTAGTAAGTATTTAACTCTATTCAAGTGAAATGACAGCTCAATAATATTTTATATGGCGAGGTGAAGTATTTACTTTGTACATGTGTCACAATAAAAGAGTTAGAATATGAGAATGTTATTTTTATTTCATGATTACATTTTTTAGGTGCTTTTCAAAATATCTATATATACACATATTGAAAAATATTGCAACTTTTTACAAAAGCCGCAACAACATCAGGTACTTTGGGCTGCCACAATCATAAAAATTTGCCACAAAATCATGGAGGGTTTGAATGATATAAGTTTGCACAGCTTCATAAATCAATGCCTTTTCTTTATCAAAAGATTTCCTTTGTGTTTTAAATTTCTGAATCGAGAATTGATTCAGATTGGAATCGGCCTCCAAGAATCAGAATTGAATCGAATCGTGAGTTGTTGTAAGATTCACATTCCTAATAGCTACCCATAAAAAAAAGAGTTGATTTAAGCTTTCAAAAAATCAAGTTGGTGTATTTTTTGCACAGTTTTTGAGACGTTATTTCAAAGTTAATTAAATGTTGACAAGTTACAGTGGAATTCATTGTCAACAAAAATGTAGATTTCTGATGTATAAATAAGTATTAGTGTTATTTTTTTTGTGGGTTTATTAAAATGGACCAACTTATACTACCGTTGCGTTCTGATTTTGTTCACATTTTACTCTTTTTTTCTTTTTTTTGTCCCTTTAATCAACATAAACAACAATTAGATTAATAAAAACTCAAAAATACAAACCAATTGCTCAGAGCTAACAAAAAGATACTTATTGTTGGCGTTTATGACATTTTACCTATAGTAATTCTACCTTTTTTACCTTTGTAAATACTTGTGTGGAGCTCCTTGTTTTGTGATCTTTATTCTGTATTATAAGATCAAATGAAAATGACAAGCTGAATGGATACTTTTACTACTTTCTCGTGATTTTCTTAGTGTTCTTTTTCTATTTTTAAGTGAGTAATTGGGTTTTGTTTCTCCATTTGTCACCCCACCCTTCATTTTCCTGCAACTTCTAGCAATAAACTTGAACAACCGGTGTGTGCTGATTGACACCTGTGAAGATTCATCATCACAACCATCTAAATAACATCAGAAACAGAAACAACTTCAGGCTGTTTTCCAAATGTCTTTCGATGACTGATAGAATCAGAAGGTAGAAAATGTTTCTTCAAGTGTCCGTTCATTCCAAACACAAACAGCTGACTGACAACAGTTTTTAAAAATTAATTCATTTAAGACTTAGAGGTAGATTTTTACTTTTTGATGATATTTATGATAAACAAACATCAAAGGTGACCAAAATATTCAGTAGGGTTTAAAAATGTTTTTTTTTTTTTCTATTTTGGCAACTTTGCCACGATTAACCAGTGAGTGGTCCTCATTACAGACTTCTATAGTCAGCAGAATTACTAGAACTTTGTATTTAGATCTATATTTTGGACCTGGAGGACAAAGGAAATGTTTTTTTAGAGCTTTAGAAGTGAACCCGAAAAAAAAAAAAAAAAAGAAATTACAGCAACAGAGATTCAAAAAAAAAATTCTGTCAAATTTTAAATAGACTTTTGCATAAATACCTAGAGAGGGAATAGTAGATCTTAAAGTGTCCAAGTTCCTCTAGATAGCCCGATTGTCCCACAAATGTGAAAAAAGTCACTTTAGAACAATTCTTTTTAAAATGTAGGAGCTAAATTGGTGCTTGGAGCAAAAAAAATAAAGGGGAAGTTGTGGGAGTATTTCATTTTTGGTTTGCCTTGTTGTGCATTTTTGGATGAGAAGTTTGACTGGTCTCTTTAGGCGGTGAAGGGGGGGGTGCTGTTGAAATGGACCGATGGACTTCAGAATAGATCTCCTTGACTTTTTCATTAAAATGTTATTTTTCCATTCAGCCTGGAATGATTTGGAATTTAAAGTCCTCAGTAATTGGCCCTATATTTTTCCGGCCCGCCACAGCGGCGCTATCAGCGAGGGGTAAGAATTAAGACCACATAGGGAACCAAATAACGTTTTTTAAAAGCTGGGAGCTCTAAGTAGAAAATTGGCTTAGCATGCAGATAGCAAAGTCAACAATGGGAACATATATCCCAGCTCTGAGTGATTGAAGTCGCTGTCTTTCTGATGAACCAAGTGTTTGATTTTCACCACGGCTCTTACATAAACTGCTAACTTGATTTCACACCCTGGATCTGAGGGTGACAACAAACACTTTAATTAGAGGGAGATGATGCAGGGAAGGGGAGGGAGGGAAAGGTGATAGACGGTAACAAATCCCCGGCACACTCCAGACAGCCTAAAAATACAACCAGCAAAGCAAAATATAATATTTTTTTCTCCTACTTTTCATATCTTATTATTTTCTCTTCATTCTCTAGCTTAGAATATTTTTGCATAGCTTAAAGCGCGGCTGCTATCTCACCCAAACCCACGCGCTTCATTTGCATCGTGGAGGGTTTATGCAGGGGGTTTGCAGGGCTCGGCAGGATGGGTGCAAGCAGTAATTAGGCCTTTTGTAGTTAAAATTTGGACCGGACAGTTTGGCTGCCATCTTGGCCCTCCCCAGCCTGAGTGGCACCTCGTGGCCCTTTGAACCAGGCCCCTCCACGCAGCAGATTAACCTTTTTAGGAGCCTCTCTGTACCCCAGAGTAGTTGTTTTTACGCCGATAGAAGAGAAAACGAAAGAAATTGAGGCGTGCAAAAAGCAGAAGCCCTTCCGCAGTTCTTTAGAAGACGGACAGATCACCGAAAGCGATAAACGGCGCCCAATAAATGTGACAACCACAGCTCGAGCCTTCTTTACAACCTGCGAAACAAACGTCTCCTCTTGGTTTGGTTAAAAAATAATCAAAGCAGTTTATTCTCCACCGAGGGGGGATTAGAATAGCTAAGCCCACTGGACCAGACACTAGCAGGGAGGCCGGGGGGTCTCCTTATCAGTGCTCTGCTGTTGGATGCAGCTCTGCTACAGGACAGATTGCTTTCACCGTCGCTCTTCAGCTGCAAAGAACAAAGCCGCACCACAGCCATCATAAAGCCCGGACAGCCGGGGATCCGAAATATGCCTTTATGTATTCATTATACCGAGCAGGCCGTCGCTCTTCTTTTCATCCTGACGTCTGGCCTCCATTAAACGGGGTTAATTTCTTGTTCCTAACCTGCTCTCCTTCAGCTCCTGAACCCTGACTGAAGCAGAGGGCTGCTCCTCATCTTTTAAACATCGAGGTCTAAAAAAAACATATTCTGTTTGCCAACAGATGTGAGGACAAGCATTAGGTTGACTTTAAGTTCACTTTTTTCCAATAATACTTCTCTTTAAAGTGATTCACTAAAGAGAGACATATTGCACCTGCAAGAGAGCTTCAGAAACCAGAAGTTTCAGAAGAAATCTCACACCAGGACTCAGATGAAGAAGGTCAAGTCATGTTTCAAGTCTTCAGTCACAAGTCCAGCTTAAAATCCTACTTGACAAGGAGGACTTTGAAGTGAAACACTAATTTTTTTAAAGGAAAATAACAAGTCAAGTCCAACAGCTTTGATCACAAGACTTAATAAAGACTCCAATCTCTAAACTGAATTTTAAGAGGCAACTGAATGTGTTTCTTTAGCCACCAAAGATAGAAATTGGCACCATTGTTTTATGCTTTACAAGTCTAGGGAAAAAAAAAAAAAAAAAAAAAAATCTACTGAAACATTTAAAATAACTTCATGGCTCCATATCTTCAGGATCCATGCACAATTTTTTATTGTGTGTTTTCATTTTCTACTGTTTTAGTCCAGAGTGGCATATAAAAATAAGTGATCCAAGTCTAAAACCCTGAGGAACACCAAGGATAACGACATGATCAAAGGAAACTTTGTGTCTGTGCACTGATATGCAATTTGTTTGATTAACCCCTGTGCTCTATTATGGGGTCCAGATGACCCCATCCTTATATCGATGTGTGATCCATCCCTGACAAGGGTGGACAGGATTTTATGTCTGCCACAGACACCAGAGAAGATAAAATATCCTTGAAAAAAAAGTTCTGCGTCCTGTCTTGTGGAGTCCAGATGACCCCACTTTTAATGTAAACATGCCTAGGATAGCACAAGGGTTACAAAGGATCTGAATGGATCCAAAATTGTTCCTTTGATCTCCACTGCATCAGGTCTTTGTATTAAGATGTGATCCATTTAGTCAGATAAGTTCTAATATAAGACACCAGCATAGATACCAGTGGAGGTTAGAGTCATAAAAGAAGTCATTTAACTCTAATAGTATGTTCACACCAGCCTCAGCAAAGCTCGTTCAAGCAACCACTTCCAAAGAAAACTCTGTGTAAACCTGCGAAAATGTGCATTTCGGATTCTATGTTCAAAACTTTCACTATACTTTCTACAACCGTTTCTCTGAAACAACGAATATCTACTGAATATGCGTTAAAAGTCAAACCAGGTTTAGTTTTGACCAATGAAGAACTCAGATTTGTTATTGACAAATGGAGGGCAAACAAATCATTGTGGTTTGTTGCATGCCAGAATTATTTGACACCAAGCCAGTCATATATTGGAATAGAAAGAGGCATGAGCAGGATTTTTACCATTTCAACATTTGATAATAACTTGAATTTACAATGCTGAGTATGCGTCACATGACCTGTGTGAATGTAGCATGAGAAACCATTCATAGTAAAGCCTTGGTAACACGCACCTGTTTGGGGGGTTGACCCGTGTGGGTGCTGCAGGCTTTTGGATTGTCCGGACCTGTTGGAGTAAAGATGTGTCTTGCAGTCTCCTTAATGCTGCTACGGCCACCTCAAGGGACTTTATGAAAATGGAATGTACCATTGTTGTGTGAGTGGTGCGTAGATTGTGAGATATTTACAAGGTTTGGTCCAGTTAGGAACAATGAAGCTGTGGTGCGATGCCCTTACCCTACACTCTAGTCATCAGTAACTGCGTTTCCTTTACACATTTGCACGAAACCCTCGAATTAGAGAATTTCGAAAAAACACAGTTTCGAGATGACAGTTTCCATTAAATCATAATTTTGTAATAAAGTACAAACCAACTCGTGATAAGTCATTAAAAACACGGCGATGGATAAGAACAAATATATATTTTTATTTGGTTCACTAAATGAGGATGATTTGGGTGACATCACTGAAGTGTGGCGTGCGGCCCGCACGCGTGTAGCGCACCTAATCCATTTACAATCTCATCAGATGTACGTGAGAAGCCTATTTAGTGGTTTTTATAAAAATAACCATTCTAACAAGAGGTCAGTTGGATCTTTTTTTCCTGTTTGAAAGTACGGCAGAGTTTAAGTTTGTCATGGCCCTCATGCTCATCCTCAACGGAGACTTCTGGGACTAATTCAGGCTGTCAGCTTGAACAGTGTGGAAAAGATGAAACTTTGGTTGGTATTTTTACAAAGGAACTGTACAATTCCCTATGATACGCATCTTACAATGAGCTGTGAACGCCGTGAGTTTTTTCAAAACTGTGATGTTTCCATTTGGATAATTTATTATTGAAATTCCAATTTGCGAGATTTCAGAGTTAATGGAAACGCACCTAGTGAGGTACGCGCACTGCCTCCTTATTGACCGTGGCAAATGCTGCATGCATGGGATGCGCAGGTCAGACTTCAAATTCAAATTGATTTTATTTATATAGCACCTTTCCAGTTAAAAACAGCTCAAAGTGCTGTACATAAAACAAATACAAGAAAAACTATACCCCAAACATGCAGCAATATAAAAACATAAGCCCCTCATAACAATAAAAACAGAAACAAACAGATAAAAAAGCAGAGCAAACAGATCACTGAGGAGCAACCTGAAGGCGCTGTACACCCTGTACTCCTATTGGCTGGACTGTCAGCATCCAGGCAACATGAGGCACGTCCCGCTCATCCCCAGCACCCCCAGCTCGACGCCCCCAGCCCCCCGGCCCAGTGCACCCAACTGGGCACACAAGGCCAGGCAGCCCAGAGGACAAGGAACAAGGAAGGCCAGTGGACAAGTAGGACCATAACCCCATGAGCCTGAACACAAACACCCCAGCCGAGAGTGAGAAAACGCTCGTGGGTAGATTTAAAACGATAAAATAGACAAAATATAAAACAGCTAAAGTATAAAAAAACACATAAAAAAAAAAAAAAAGTGATAAAATATAGTTAATACATAGGAGGTAAAACTTCACTAACTGGCATAAAACAAATAAATACATGGTAAGATATAAAAAAAAAAATAAAAAAAAAATATACGCATAAAATGTTAAATTGCAAATACTATTTACTTAAAAGCTGAATTAAATAAATGTGTCTTTAGTTTCTTTTTAAAAACCTCAACAGTGGATGAAGCCCTCACATCCTCAGGCAGGCTGTTCCACAGACGAGGCCCATAATATCTAAAAGAGGCCTCGCCGTGGATTTTAGTCCTGACTCTCGGGACCTCCAGCAGGCCTGCGCCTGAAGATCTGAGAGCTCTAGGAGGTTCATAAGCTAAAAGTAAATCTGATATAAAAGAAGGACTAAGACCATGTACACTCTTATAAACAATTAAAAGAATCTTAAAATCAATCCTAAAGCTGACAGGGAGCCACTTAAGCGCCTATAGGATGTCCACACAAACCACCCTCTGGTTGCCTTCTTTTTAACAGTCAGGCTACATGCGAGAAGCCCCTAATCAGTGCACAGGGCATTTAGAGGGTTAAAAACAAAACCAAATTCGATGTGCCTGCTTCACCTGTACTCATCACTCCCATTCTGTCTGTCTTCCTTGGCCGCTTGTGAATTTTAGAGTTCATTTTAAGATTATTTCATCTTGCTGAGCTTCTCTCTCCTTACACCCATCTTCACTGTCCATCCATTAAAAAAAAAAAAACTTCTCAAAATCTCTGTTTATAGCCAGGGTTTCGACACAGCATGATACTGCTCTCGTGGTGTGTTTTGCTGTTTTGGTCTGATGTTTTTTGGCGCTTATTTGTACTTTTATAGCTTCAATTGTTTTAAGCTTTTAGGTGTTGCTTTCAATTTTTTGTGGTTCTATTGTACTTGGTTGACTCCGGACATCTGAAGATGCCATATAGATGAACTTGATGCTGTTCAACCCTTTAACACCTGAGGCGTTGTTGAAAAAACAGACACAGTTTTTTTTTTTTTTGTCCTGCAGTCTTTGTGTTGATCTTGTGGCCTAAAAACCCCTCTGTGGTGTTGCTCTCGTAACATGTAACCCCAATTTGTATGCCATAATTTCCAGGGGTTTTGTTTCACCTCTTTTTTTCTCTGTTTTTGCACGTCTTTCACTTCCATCCAAACTTTGCTCCTCTGTCTTTGACTCGCTCTTTATGTGTTGTGTCTGTGTGGGTTTTGGACCCTGAAGGGAACTCGGTCTCGTGTCTTTGTCAGCAGAAAGGTAAAATAAAAGCAACATAAAGGAAGAAGGAGCCTGGAGGGAGGAAGCATAGTTGGGTGGACACAGTGGCGCCAGGACTGAGCTCTTGCCCCACAGCAGAACAAAACCTACAGGTCTTCTGTTTTTGCTCTAATCTCTTCACTAAAGATAAAAAAAATTGATTGATTAAATCTAATAAAAAGTTAGTTTTTACATTCTGGTTTTCAAAAATTCCAAAGGCAAATACATGGTTTGGGATTTTATATTTAAGATATGTTTTAATGTTTTTTTTTAATTATTGTGCCTTATAAAGGTGGAACAGAAGATTATAAATGTGTTATTTAAATAGAGAAATCCAGCTCAAGTATTAAGACATCTTTTCTGTTTGATTGAAGTTCTGCCACAAGATCAAGTTGTGGTTATTACACGCTACCATTAAGCTCAGCTAGCTATAGCCTAGTGGTACTATTTTACGGCGAGTATCTGTGCTCTCTGTCAAGTACTTTAACATCCTGAAATGCAGACAATTAAAGCTAACTTTAACCCTTTAACACTTGACATGTTGCCAGTAACGCCTAAATAACACACACTCTTTGACTGTTTACACCAAGGGTGGCCAAACCATGGCCTTATGAGGCCCGTTAAACTATTTAACTGGACTAAATTATATTGATAACAATGTTTTATATTCCCTGTAAATCTTGTGTCTAGATGGTACACTATACATACATAGACCTTTGATTAGGTGTAGTAAGTTATTTGGCATTTAAAGATTTTGTCGGGGTTTTTTTGACTGATATTTCCATTTTCAGAGTCATACAGCCTTTTTTCCTATCATTTCAACAGCACATGAATGCAGCATTTCTCTTAAGTTTTTCTTTAAGGACATTGATACATCAATGCAATTAGCACTAAAATGGAAACAAAAGTCAAATTTTTTAAATAAAAATTCTAAAATGTTCTGTTTTAAAAAATAAATATTAACTTTCAATCAAAATTAAAGCATGTTCTTCCACAGATTCCATGTAATTTAATTTCTCTTATAAGGTGAATTACGAAAATGTTCCTGGTTTGGCCCTTCTGTAAAATTTTAGAACCTTTCGTGGTCCACAAGTGAAAAAGTTAGCTCATACCTGGTTTACACAATCAACGTGAATCAGAATCAGCTGATTTACATTCACTGTAAAAGCACTTAATTTTAGCTGTCATGTGATTATTTTTTGTGCAATTGATTAACAATGACCTGTACTTAATTAATCTAAATCATATGTTTTTAATCTAGCCTAATAATGGCTGTGAAAAGCCTCATTTTGAAGTATTTTCATTTAAATTTGTGACATTGTGGTGCCATAAAAGGTCAAAATACAACTAAAACTGTGACTTTATTAAGATTTCTTCCAACCTTTACTTGTACAACACCAAGTGGTTTCAAAAAATACAAAAACAAATCATCTTGCTCAGAGTGCTCTAATATAACACTTCAAAAAACAGTGGGAACACTTCTAAACAATCCAAAAAATATTGACCACAAACTTCTTAACACCAAAATAAACATGTTGATTTACATTTCTGCACAGTTTATCGTCCAATGCGATAACGAAGACAATCACATAATAGTTGTGCCGGTATAGCATAGTTTTGGGTAAAGTACAAAACAAAGTTGAATGTTGATGACATCAAATTAGCGAAGGCTTTATAAGAACACAGAGCGATGTAAAACATGTTTTCAACTGAGTTCAAATAAAATGTTATTATTACAACAATAGTTATAGAGTAAAAATTATATTAACAAAATATAAAAAGCGCTAATTTGTCTGCAATTAATTAATTACAATAAACACAATAATTTGACATTTAACTACTGTGAAGTGCGGCATATCAGTGCAGACCTGCTTTTCTTCTCTTTAGAAACTGTTGGAATTAATTACGTAAACTGTTGCTGGCTGAGTCATCGGGCTCTCACACAGTTAGCTGTCATAATGTGGTAGTTTGGTTGTTATGTTTGGAGCGATAAAGCTTTAGAGTTTTTCATTTTATTCCTCTGACAGGAGAAATAACGTTAAAGCCAATAGAGTTTGGTCAGAAAGGGTAAAGCTCATAGACTGTGAAAACACTGGACAGAACAAGCAACAAGGTCTCCCATTGGAAATGCATTACATCCTCTCCTCGCGAAAGTAGGCCGCCGCTTTCACCGTCACTTCCTGAAACGGCTATCGCCATTTTGCAAACCATCATCAGCGATTGGTCCGAGTCTCTGTGAGTCATGGAAGTACCTTCCACCAATCTGAAGAGAGTTTATTGTGAGTCTCCGCCTCTTTCCACGCCTCTACCACGAGACATTGGAATGTAAACAGCTTCCACTTTAATAACGGCGGCTCGAGAGAATTGTACAAGTCATGTGTCAAGTCTTTGAGGGAGAACCATTCCAACATTTGATTCTGCTGTTAACCTTTCCTGCTTCCTCGTCCTGACCATGGTCGGGGGGGACAGGGGAGCTGCTGCAGCTCCTCGGACGAACGTCCTCGTGGTTAAACCCGCGGGTGTTTGATTCTGCAGGCAGATACTCGCACTGTCTGGCTGGAGGCTGGAATCCACCATTTATTTTCGCTTTTGTTTTACAGCACATTGCTTTACTCCAACTTTCCCCGAACGCCCGCTCCTTTTTCTTTCCGCTCTCATCCTCTCTCTCTCTCGCACACACATGCGCGCGTGCACGTACAATCACACTCGCGCCGCCCCGTCCCTTTCTCTCTCCGTAGCTTTCCCGCAACACTGCAAATGTTGTATTTACTTACATATTTTCTTTTTTGTCGAGCTAAATAATGTGTTTCCACACATAAACATAAACATTCTCAGTTCTAATCATCTATTTCCATATTGAAACCAGTGACTGTATACTCTGGCCTTTCTGAACGCACGTCCGCGTTAACTTTCAACTTCGTTTGTTTGCAAAGCGAGCGTGTTTTTTCCACCCGGTTTAACCGCGTTGAGCCTCTAAATCTATTTCTACAGAGTAAAAGATGGCGACAGCATGCGCCTCTTGTTTTAAACTGCTGCATTCCATTGAGGAAAACAATAGAAGGACAATGATTGGAACATTGTTGAATTGTAAAGTAGGTGTTAAAAGGTCTTCACGGACCGCATTGATGAAGTCTGCTCCCATTGGCTACTCGTCATCTGTCACTCAAACCCCCCAGACGTTCGACGTCAGACCCACAAACGCTTATTGAGCCATCTGATTGGTCAATTTATAACTCAAATAACTTGTGATAATGGAAAAAAATCTTTAAAAAAAAATTAGGATTAGAAAAAAGAAGTTAAGCAGAAAGCACCAGAGGAAGAATGATTATTCTGACATTTTAAATGACTGAGAAATAACTGTCTGTTTCTCAATGTAAGTCAATGGGACTTTGGCCTTTTTGCAACCCAGTGGTACTTCCTATATGGAACACGGAAGTAGGGGGGCATGCTCTGTCCAGTTCTCCTATATACAGTCAATGGTAAAGCTATGTACACTGAAAAAAGTGTAAGATTGAATTAATTCACAAAAGTTCTGTAATTTGTTACATTTGTAATTATTTATTTATTTATAATAATATAAATTTTTTTTTAAATAAATAACGTTAAATGTAACAAATTACAGAACTTTTGTTACTTGATCCAATCTTTCACTTTTTTCAGTGTATGGGGTACCACAGGGTTCATTTCTAGGACCGATATGCTTCTTGTTTGAAATTTTACCATTTTTACAAAGTATCATCCAACATTTTAGACCCTTTTACTGATGAAATCAGCAGTACAACTCCTTCAAGATCTCTGGGCTCAGTTTATGAGTTTTTTGCCCACTGACTGTCAAGAATCCTGGTGTGGTTTTGTCACAATGACTTCGCGGTAAAGCTGATGACACTTGAGGACTCAGTCACGTTGCTTGCAGTAGAGGTATGCAGCGTTTGCAGAGCAGGTTTTTTACCTTTGCAACGACTTCACTATAGAGAAGCAACCCCAAGCAATGTCAGTTTAGCAGAGCTGGTTGGATCACAACTTTGCAAGATTGATTCAGTTACTGCAGAGCAGCAATGAATGATTCTTTTCCTTTCTTTATATATATTTTTTTTATTTTAATTTTATTCAATGAAAGGAGAAGGGGATAGAAAGAAGAAAAACTTATTGTGTGTAACCCTTTTAACAAATGAATCAATTAGTTAAAAAAAATAATAATTAAAAAAATAAAAGATTCTGCCGATTTAGTATACAATAGCAGTGTCAGAAGTCAGAGCTCTGACTTCTCTTCTGGTCACCAGCTGGAACAGTCACCAGAGTACTAACTGCACTTCATCTCCCAGAAGCCCCTGCCCACAGTTCCTGGTTCCTGCTCAGCTGTCTCCAATCAGGCAATCACTCACCTGCTTCTTAAGCAGCACACAGAGCGGAGCTGCTTGTGTTTGACATCTGCCTGCCTGACTCTGATTTGGTTTTTTGGACTTCTAATAAACCTGCGGCACATGGAACTAGCTGTTTGCCCTATTTGTGACAAGTAGAATATTGGGAAAGAAAGAACAAAATTTTAAATCTACCAGTGCGAAATTAACACTGTACTTCAGGAATGAGTAGTTTTTATTGATACTAGATAGATTTTTTTTTTTTGCCATTGTCTATACTACTTTCAAAGTAGTTTTTAAAACTTGATAATGTTTTTACATTTTTAATTTCAGTGCTCAATTTATTCTATTTATTTACTCCATATATGGATACACATCACTCCTTTAGAAGTATTCTGTGTTTTGCTTTGATCAATATTTCATGCCCTTTTAAATCAAATGTACTTGTTCTGTCCATGTATCTTTTCATTAAATTAGGAGGAAGGCATTTCATCTTTATGCTATACATAAATTTCAAAATATAAAAGTTTGCAAGATTTTTTGTCTTATAAATGATGGATTACCTGCAGCATTGTGAGGAACTGCATCACATTCACAAAACGTTCAAAAATTTGGCCAAAAACGAAATCTTCAGCTTCACCTTACCCCTGCAACTTTAGGGGCATTTGAAGCTTTAGTGGTGTCCAAAATTACTTTTTTTAAAGTACCCCTCATCCTACCAGTGGACTTCTTGTCTCCTTTAATCAGATCTCTATTGGCTTCCAGTAAGTATAGAATTAGAGTTACTTTTTTTTTTTTGCTTTCTATTATCATTCCCTTTAGAATAGCAAATAGTTTTGAACATTTTTTTAGATTTTTTTTGGCCAAACAGCAACATTTTTTTCAAAACGTTTTATTTGGGTTTCAAAAATGTATGGCCCCAAAATAGCTCCACATTTCCTGCCTTTCAAAGTAAATCTGATTCCGAAATATAAATTTCCATGCAGCTCTGAAGCAGATTTCATCACCACCCTCCCTTAAATTATCATTATTGACAACATTGTGATAGTTTTTAATTATATTTATATTAAACTTGCCACATTTTATTATGAACATTTTTTTTTATTTCTGGAGTACTTCTGTCGAGGAAAAGAAAAACATGAACCAAAAATGTAAAACCTAAGTTAAAGGTTTTTTTAATTGAGCTTTTTTCAGATACTATCAGGGGGAATAATCTTTTTCTCAAAGACATGTTTGGGATTTTATTCTACGGCGTAGTTCTGGGTTAAATGCCTTATTAATACGTGTCATAGCAGGAATAGTCTTCAGGAAGCTGACAACTCTGGGAATCTCTGCATTTTCTGCATGCTGACATGCAAAGATCGCTCCTGTCAGTCACTTTCAAGCCTCCTGATCCACTGCAGACAAAAGGTGACGTGATGGCGAGATGTTACCGGGCCGCTGACAGTTAAAGGTCCCAGTCACAGATGCTGAAACCCTTCAGGAGTTTCACTTATCGGGGAGGACGGCTGAGTTGAAGGGTTGAAAAGTTCAAGCACGCCAAGAAGAAAATGGGTAAAAGAGGTAGTCATGCAAATATCTGACAGGAAATATGGGGGCGGGACCAGACCCAGCTAAGGTGACAGGTCAAATAATAGGTGGCACAACCGTGAGTGTTTTTACAGAGCAGGTCGAGGAGGCTCAAGTTTCCTCTGGGCTGAGTAATTATTGCTAGCAAGCTCTTAATGAAATTCAACCTAAGAGAGACTCTTAAGATTTCCAAAGTTACAAGAACCACAAACATGTTAGTTATTTGCTGCTTTTAAGAAAAGTTGCTTATTTATTTATTTGTTTAGTTGTACATTTATTTCAGATGAAATATAATTTCACCTTTAGTTGTCAGGTTTAAGTCTTTGCCGGTTCTCATAGTCTTGTTTATTCTCAAAATTATTCCTTTTTTTTTTGCTGTAATTCCATTTCACAGGAAGACAAAGACCAAATGTGAGGTTCATGCAAGAGAAGGAGGAAGGGAAAAAACAAAC
This sequence comes from Oryzias javanicus, assembly GCA_003999625.1. Lineage (NCBI taxonomy): Eukaryota > Metazoa > Chordata > Actinopteri > Beloniformes > Adrianichthyidae > Oryzias > Oryzias javanicus. Next base: position 27,468,243 of record CM012437.1, on the reverse strand, counting down.
AAAAAAAGCAACATTAACAGTCCGAAACAAAGAGACTATACGAGATATGAAGCAGATTTAGCAAAAGGCTGACATGAGCACTAAACAAATAAGCTTTAGGCTTCTTACACAATTTGAATTCTTTTTTTAGCCTTCTGTTTTTTTCCATTTTTTTTTATTTAATGATATTTTAAAGTCACAAATTTTTGATTCCAACATGTAATTTAACAAAGTATTATTTCTTCCTTCCACTCATTTTGAAGATGATTTCTGAAGCCTTTTTAAGATACTTACAATACAATCTGCAGCCACTTTCAAAAATGGAGGATGACTCTGCAGAAGGCTGTTAAAATCCTTCTTTTCATATTGTTGATGAACAAAAAAATAAAGATTATAAAGCAGACCGCATAGATGTTAGTTAACCGGTTTGTTCTAAGATGATCACTCATCTCTTTTTTTCACGCAGTTTTGAAGTGTTGCTCAAAACAAGTTCTGAATGACTGTGTGTGAAGACGAAAGCCAGCTATTCCCCCAGAACATTAACTATTTTGAACACATTCACCTCATTCAAACTCCCACTCTGATCAGCTTTTGATTTATTTTAAAAGCATTCCCAATATTTTATTGATGTTTATGATGTTTTTAGACAAAAACAAAAAACGTGTCGTTTTCTAGGACATAATTTCTGCAGAGTGGTAGTAGGAGTAGTCCCGCCCCCATTTCCCATCAACTAGCGATTTACACACTCTCCCACTAGCTACAGCCCCTAAAACCCCCAAACTAACATTAGCAGTGCAACAAAAAAAGCAAGTATTATTGGAGCTATTCAGCCGTACAGTTTTGAGGCAGATACCAGCTCAGACATGGAAAACAAAAACGTACGTGAGTCTCACGACTGAATGCATGAGAAAGGAGTGGAGGAGGGAGCTTGTGATCCATAGGTTGAAGCATCTGGGGCCTCGACTTTGACAAGTGGTGTATGTCCACCATCATAAGAAATGCCACAAGAACATGTTAAAAACACCAAAACATTATTTTCATTGGAGTAGCTTTTTAATGACAAACGTTTTTTTTTCTGAAACAACTTTCTTCCTCTTTTTGCTCCACGCAAGTCTTTGTGCTTTCAGCTTCTTTGTGAGACTGGTTCTCAAGGGTGATGGTAAAAGTCTCTTTCCCACCAGAGTTAAGGATGAGCTTTCACATCTATCAAACTGAGCAGATTCTCCATAGGAATGAACTCTTGTGCAAAGCATGGTGGTGGTAGGTTAATGCTTGGGGCTTGTTTGACAACATCAATCCTATACATATGAACCAAACAATTTAAAAAATGTAGTCAACTTGGTAAAATTGAATCAAATACTAATCAAAAGATTGTCATCAAGGACACATTTATTGTCTAACCCAGGGGTATTCAACTCCAGGCCTCAAGGGCCACAGTGTCTGCATAATTTCCAGATATCCAAACTCTACTCATGACTGATTACCTGGTTCAGGTGTGTCCAACCAATTGGAGCATGCCAGATCCGGGTATGTTGGAAAACCTGCAGGAATGCGGCCCTCGAGGCCTGGAGTTGAATACCCCTGGTCTAACCAAATATTCATAAATGTAAAACGTTTTTTTCCTTTTTGAACATTGTGTCAAAAATGCCTGACTTCCATGTTTTTGACCCCGGTTGACACGGGGTTGTGACCTAAACTAAAAGTCTTAGAATTCCTTACGTTGTTGTGCTCATTAGAGATCAAACTTATTCTCTGTCAGACTTTAAGAAGAAGGGTTTAGGCAAGCAAAGAGATGAATAATTAGCACTTTTATTTGTCTGTTTAACCATTAACCATTAATCAGCAGACAGAGAGGCAGCATTGGCTCAGGACCAATACTTTAGGGGTGTCTGTCTATCAGTGCCATTACAGGCAGATGGTTTGAGAAAGTGTGATTGGCCGGAAAACTGAAGGGTGAAAACAGAGCGGATACTGTTGCCAGGGAGCGTTGGGATGAGGGATAAGAGGGTGTGGTGAATGGGGAGTTGCAGGGCATGACTAGTCTTAATTATCCCAACGGTTTGCCAAGTGCTGGAGCTCCGACGAGGTTTCAAAAGATGAGCGACGTATTTCCAGCTCCACCTAGGCCGCAGAATCTGAAAACAATCCTTATTTGTTTTTCTCAGCCCGTTTTATGGCATTCCCATGATATGCAGGAGAAGAATAACCCGAAGGAGCCAGCAGTTGCTATCTCTGAGTTTTAATCCTCGGTTTAGATGAGTTTGTCCGATCCACTCTGCAAATCCCCGTTGGAATGTGACAGCACACACACACTGCCCTCGCTGAGATACGGATCTATTGATTTGGCCTGCAGAGTGGCCCGGAGGAGCCCGCGAACAAAGCCAGCTTGGATATCGCAGGTGCGTGTAACTCGCTGGAAAGGCACAAATGGTTCGGGTGTTTGTATTCATGCGGGCGCAAGAAGGGAAAGACGGCATGAAGACATAGTTATTGGAGTGCAAGGGGGAGGAGATAACTAACCATCGCGGGTCAGATCGTGAACACTGAGTTCAGTCTGAGATCAGGTAAAAATCCCTTATTTCTACAACCCAGAGGTATCGGTACTCCGATGCAATCGCTTCCCTCGTTTTTGTCTGTGTTTTTGTTGTGGCGCTCCAAAGTCTGTCAATATTCTTAATCCCCACACAAGACGCAACAAACAGGACAAGATATAGTGGCGACGCCAGCCTTAAACAGCCTCGATTGTGCGAGATCTTCCAGTGGGCACGTACTGTACGTCCTTGATGTTCAGCTGAAGAAATACGACAGCAGGAGTTCACATCCACCTCCGAATTCCCCACATTCCTCATCCAAAGTGACAAACCGAGGTGCCGAGAGACATCCTCCATGAGGAAGGCTCGCAGTCATCACCAAGTCTGTGTACCCAACATGTCTCTCTACTCATAAGCCGTTCGGTAAGCCTTGTTTGCAGGTGCCACACGTGTTTGGACATCCAACAATACAAGAAGGATCCCTTGGGAGTTTTTTGTATTCAAACTGAATCTAAATGTTTTTAGAGGAGCTGCTGGTTAATTGCTTTTTAAGTTTCTGGGAAATTCATTTTATTTTCTTTTAAAAGTTCTAAATTTTCAAGGCGTTATACTTAATTTTCATTTTTTTTAATTACATATTTTTAAGAGCAAGTTGATGCAGAATAAAGTCCAGTAGAGATTCAGAACACTCTAGTACGCATCAAAGAACTTCAAGGTTCTTGATACCTTAACTTGGATTGAAAAAGTGGGGACAGTCCATTCGCTGTATATGAGAACTGGACCAAGTGAGAGTGATATCCAATGAGGTTTATCATTGGAGGTGACGCGCAGGCTTTTTACTATTGTCCAAGACAGTAAAGAATGACACAGTATTGAAAAGCTATAAAAACAATGAGACTTGGCTTAGCAGACACAGTAAAATGACTGTAAAATGCTTAATCTTGGTCCGATTTTAAAAAAGTAATATCTCTCATCTTCAGAAAAATAATTCCCAGGTCATGGTAATAATGTTTTTGCACAAAGTGCAACAAATGAACGACATTTCAAACTTTTTTATAAATAGATACGTTATTATATAGCAAATACAATACATACCTGATGCAGGGTTGTGATTTTATTTATTTATTTTATTTTGTATGTACTCTGATTGTTTTATCTCTGTATTTTAGTGTATTTTATGGTGCTTTTTATTGTTGATTTAATGTTTTAAGTTGACATTTTAAACATCTGTCCAGGGACTACAGATGAAAATTAGCCTCCATGCTAATTCTGGCACATTGCAGTTATGCCTTTAATATACACTGTCCCTGAGATATAAACCAATACATAAATACACACAGAAAGAGATTCACATAAACTGTTAGACTCCTTGGTCTGTGTTTATAAACGGGTCAGTGGGTAGCCGACATCGCTGTAGAACGCTAGTGCTCTTTGCATATGGGCCGATCCCCACCCGGATGCAATGCGATCAGGGCTGACTGACAACAGGGCCTGGGCGATATTTGCGCCTGTCCCGATGGCCCCATGGACGGGAGCGAGGGCTCAGTGAGCACTCCTTCCACAGCCCCAGAGCAGGAAGGTCAAGGCGGTGTTTGCTTTTAAGCATGCAGTGGCTGGGACTTATTAAACAGCCGGAGCCGGTCTCGACGCACACCGCAGGGTGAATTCATTTGCCGGGGGGCAGCAACACTTAGCTGGGGGCTCCCATTCTACAAGTGGATCCCACCCAGCATCAATATAAAGGACTTGCCACCTTCTCCAGTCCACCCACCGGGCAAGGATTCGATGTGGGGCTCTTCCGTCTTTGCTCGCCGCTACTGAGGAAATCCTAGTCTGATCTGAGGTCTAACAAACATAAATACCACCGCCATTCTCCATAGAGTACAAAAGATTGGTGATCCTGCCAGGAAACGTGGAAATAGAGTGAAGTCTAAAGCTGCCATAGACTTTAAATAGGTGACACAATCAGCCTAAAGGTTCATTATTGTGAGTAAACTCACTCGGATCTTGGTGAAATGTTTTCTAGAAGTTCTCTTTTATCAGCCAACAGCAATCATTTACTAGTGAAAAGTCACATTCTTGTTTTTCCAGCTGTTGTGCAATCGTAGCACCGCAGTAAACAGGCATCTATGCCGCTCGAATGTGGCGTTCAACTTTCTTGGAGCTAGATTCACTTCCTGTTTGGAACACCGGGGGAGGGGTCACTTAGTCCAGTTTTCTTTATAAAGTCAATGGGAAAGACTAGGAAAATTAACTAGTTGGTTGTGTTTGGTTTGTTTTTACATTTATCAGACTCAGGAAAAAATACAAACACTGATCCAGATCAAATTGTTTGAAGAAAATCAAGCGGTTCCAACAACCAATCAAAGCCAGAGTTTACTTCCTTATAGTTAAACAACTTGATAAATTGTGAAAATACAGTTGAGTTTTCTAACCTGGATTAAAAGTTATAATCAATAATAGTAGACTTTGCTTTATGTGAACAGCAAATAGATACATTTAGAGAAAAAAATATTGAAACTTATACTCAACTATCAAATCTGCAACGTTTTAATATGTATGATCTAAAATAAAATACCTCTTTCTGATTTATCAGCCAACAAAGGTAACATTTTATTAATGAAGTTGTTATATTTGTGTTTCTATGTGCTCATGTCGAGTGTGTATGGAAGACCTTAGGCATTTGCCACTGACTGACAGTTAAAGCAGAGGGCAGAGATGACAGACAATACGGGGTAATGAGAGATGTGGCAAACAGGCCGGGCCATGCATGCCTCCATCGCACAGGTTACAGCTAACGTGTCATGTCAGCTCCCCGCTGCTGCGTTTTGTCTCCTCGTCAGCTGTCAAAGATGGAGTGGGAGCCTGAAGAGAAAAAAAGACACTCATTATGATCGGCTCATCATTACTGTAAGCAGCAGAGAGCCGAGGGAGTCTTAGGAGACACTTTCATTTGCAAAAATAGAATGTGGTGGCCTGCACTGTAAGTCACTGCTGACTCATCTGCTTTCAATAAAAGCCATGAGGGAGCAAATTTTTGCAATGCAATACTCAAGTAAGATGAGGAGGTAGATTAGAGCTGAGTTTTACAACACAACAACCAAACATCTGTCACAACAATAGACACATTTTCCTCTTCAACCGGTTTAAAATTATTAGGTAAAGGGCAAAAAAGAACAAAAAAAATCAAGTTACTTCGGGAGCAGTGTTGCATTGTGCACAACGTTGTGTAACGATTAATTGACTTCGATCATCAATGGATCTATTCCTACGTTCCAACTAGATCAATCTGTCCAAGGCAAGTTGTTAATCAAATTGACCTACAGCAGAATAAAATATTTTTTAAATGAAATTAATTAATTATATTGACAATGGAAAATACCATTTGGATTTAGTTATTTTAGATTTATGTTACTAAAATATAAAAAAAACTAAGTGCCATCCCTGCGGACAGCACACAAGTGGTGTCAGCAAAAAATGATCAATCCATCATAACAGTCCAACAATTTTAGATCAGTGAATCGGATCATTCAAAATGAACCAAAATCAACTATGAATCCCATCAGCGACCACAATTTATGATGTCAATCAAATCTTTGTTAAAATGAATTGTTACACCCCTGGAGTGCAACATTCTCTAAAGAACATTCTATGAGTCCTAATCAAGATAGAAAAGCACTGTGTAAATATGCACTATTTACCACTTACAAAGGAATATAGAATCAATACAAACAATGAAGTACATAGTTACACTGGGTTTAACTCTTTAACATTCCTTTAACTACTGTAACTCTTCAACCACTTAATGTATACTATTTTTTGATACATTATGGTCACAATTTTCTTTTCTTTTTTGCATAGTTTGGTTGTAACTTATATGTGATTTTGTGTTAATACCAAAGCATTGGCTTCCTTTTCCAAATGATCAGAATCAGATGGCCTAATCACTTGGTCTGCCCACAGGTGTATAAAATCCATCTCTCAGACATGCAGATCCTTTGTGAAAGGATGTTCCACTCTCAGGAGTGAATTCCAGCGTGGAACGGTCATAGGATGCCGCCTGTGCAACACATCCAGTCGTGAAATTTCCTAAATATTCCACAGTCAGCTGTCAGCTCTATCAGAACAAAATGGAAGAGTTTGGGAACAACAACAACTCAACCACCAAGTGGTAGTAAACTGATGGAGAAGTGCAAAGAGGTCGCCGACTTTCTGCACAGTCAGTTGCTACAGAGCTCCAAACTTTATGTGATTTTCAGATCAGCCCAAGTCCAGTACGCAGAGAGCTTCATGGAATGGGTTTCCATGGCCGAGCAGCTGCATCAAGCCACGCATCGCCAAGTGGAATGCAAAGCGTCGGAGGCAGTGGTTGTAAAGCACGTACGCCGCCACTGGACTCTAGAGCAGTGGAGTGATGAAAGGATGAACCCACATCATTTTGAACTCTAGAGTTCAAACCCATTTTGAACTCTATGGGTTAGGAATGGGATGGCACTTCAGTTCATGTATGACTCAAGGCAGGTGAGTAATACTTTTAGTCTATTTACCATTGTTCAGTGAAATTTCAATGCTAAAAAGGCGCTATTACTATACATACTAATGGGGTCATCAAACATTTCCTTTTTTGGTAAACCATGTAAAAGAGTGACCTCAATAAAGGTCTGGACCAGAAATAAAAAAAAAAATGCTACAAGCAGAGTCCACCAAATAGGGGCGCAGAAGCAGGCACGAAGCTGCACGTTCACAAAGTGGATTAGATGCGTTCTACAAGGAGACATTTAAAATGTTTGAGGTGGAGCTTCATACAGCTCAGCTTGACCTACTTTTTTGATTCTGGGAGAACCACCAAACTTACAGGATCATGTGTTTACAAAGAAAACAAGACAGAAGAAACTTGACTGAATAATTTATTTGTAGTATTTCTTCATTTAGTTAGTACTTATGCTTGCTCATATGTTCCATCATTCATATTTGTGATTTTTTTTTTATGATCTTTTTTATGATCTCTGATTTTTTTTATAGATTGTTTTGCATTAAATACACATATATCACTTTCCTTTCCATATTCATTCTTTTTTTATGGTGTAAGTTATGGAAGAGGGAACAAATGCTTTTATATGAATTTGAATGATATACTATTTTTTAGTTAGTAATGTCCGAATTTGAAGACACTATTTTTCCAAAACTCTCCATTTGGAGCGTTAAATGTAGGGTTAGGGAGAAGCTGTAGGGGAAGAATTCAGATTCAGCCTATATATTTGATCTGAAAGTTAATAATAAGAAAAACAACATTGTTCCTCAGAGACCTCCATATTGTGGTTTACCAACTTTATCCTCCTGTTTGATGTTTTATAGGTTTAGTTATTTGAAATCAAATTTTAAATAGTTTTATTTTTTTTTCTTTTTCATAAGAAACTATCCTATAAATAGGGAGCAGGACTAGTATAAGCCAGTAGCTTAATTCAGTTGTAGTAGTAGTTGCTTTTACATCACAGCTATGAGCTTTTTCAAATTGAATTTTTTTATGTGCTTCTGATTCACCACAATTTGAACAAAGACATACTCGGAAAGGCATCTTATCCTTCATCATTTCCTTCATCATCAGAAAAACGACACAAGAACATGTTATAAAAATATTTGATTTTCGTCAGAGTAGGTCCTTAATAATAATAACGTAATTAGATTTATAAACAAAAAAATATTTTTAGATTTTTTTTTTAAACGCATAAGTTTTGACTTTTTAAAAACTGAGTATAGTGTATAATGCACTCTTAGCAGCAAGTGGATCATTCTGACTGGTGAGGTTTTGATTTACCCCTTTAGAACCCAGCAACACTTTTCCTCATGGGCTTTTAAGTTTGTTCGTTTTGGGACGCACCAATAAACAGCAGCCAAAAAATTAAAAATAAAAGCAGAAAAATATAAAATACAATTCCATTAAAAAAAAACAAAAAAAAAAAAAACACACAATTTAACCCCGTGGGTTCTCCAGGATTAAAGTTCTCAGCGTTTTGGCCGTTCAGGTCCCACACACCTGCAGTGCTGTTTGGCTAACAAAACATTATGACATGAATAAATTATAGTGAGAAGCAGTGTATTACTATAAAAACTGTTTTTTGTTTTTTTTATTTAGTCATTATGAAATTATTTTTTTATTCGTATTTTTCAAATGTTCATATTTAATTGATTATTATCTGAACATTATTTTAATGAATTCAACTAAGTTTATTCTGGATTTTGATGTTCATCTTGAAGTCAATTAAACTAGAAACAAAAACTTTTTTTAAAAAGTGTTAAAAGTGGGAGGAGCTACATTAAATTTTGCATAAGCACACCAGCTAATAAGAAGCTATGAAATTTGTTTTGTCAGTGGAAACAAGTTGGGGTTTTGTTAATTCCAATGAAAACGTCAAGCCTGGCAGACATTTGTTGGTCCTAATAACTGACTTGCAGTGATGTCACCATTAAAGCTGTTGTTTCACAACATGGGTGGTCAAAGTGGAACCCACAACCACCTCATTATGTTGATTATCTGGTTTAAAGAGTTTAAAAAAAGCATTTCAGAGTGGAAAAAAAGTCTGTCTATGACAAAAATATGTTTGACTTGTGCGTCCGTGTCCCTTGGCGACCCGGCGGCCTGTCCCTGCTTGAAACCCGGCGGTGACTCGTCTGACCGCGAGGTGAATTCTGGCATTCCTGGCACAGACAATGCATGATTAGGCAGCCTTGAGTGATTTGCACAGCAGGTCCCAACCTGCTAAATAACAGCCAGTCAGTCAGTCGGTCAATTAGAGCGTGCAACCCAGGCTGTGAAAACTGAACACGATCACACACTGCAAAGTGATTCGGTTGAGAGGTTGAACTAAGAAGCTTTCATGGTACTGTCAAGTTCTTTTAGATTACAGATAATCTAACACGTTTCAGTGAAATCATGAAGTCATTTCTAAATTGTTCTTTAGGATTTTTTTTATTTTTTTTTATTTTTCAAACATGAACTTGATTTCACTCGACCGCAGATGTTTTTCAATCACTTCCACCCCTCGCTGTCCATGTGTTCCAACCATTTGTGGTAGTCTGATCATTCTGGAGTCAATCCAGTGAACTTTTCACACTTTTTTGTTGTTTTAATGAGGTAATCAGTGCATAGCGAGTTTCAGGTCACTCCTGAGCTAAAGGGCCGTGGTGCAGATTCCTGATTCCACTGAGCGCCAAAGCCTTAAAACTGATATTCATTTAACATCAATTTCTAGACTTCAGAAAACTAAAACGTCACAACAGATCGGAGGCTTATAATCAAATGAAATCCTCTTTAAATATGTAAAAGTTCTAATTTATATAAGAATAATAACATCTTCAAATGATGTTTGTAAAAAGTTAGATTTTACCTCTTTTACTATTAATTAAAGGATGAATAAAAGCAGCAATAATGTCTGTCTACTTTTTTTTTAACTTTTATATATATATTTTTAATTTATTAAGTTATTAAGATTCTAAAACTCTCCTATGTATGTAGTTTTAAACTTAGTTATAAAATCTGGTTGCAAGGAGGTGCAGTCACATTTAAATGATCAAAATCAAGATTAATAAATAAAATCCTTTAAAAATATATGGCAAAAATGATTGCAAAATATTTTTTTATTTATTGCAATAGCTGTTTTTTGTGAAGTTTTATATTGACACTTGAAAAAAATAGATTAATAATCCTACCTTACATCCTATCCTGTTTTATTACAAATACTCACAGGATTTTACTCTGACTGTCTTTGGGGAATGCTCACAGCAGATCACGCAGAGTATAGAGACTTTGAGAAGAGTAGTTTGATATATCCGTCTGAACAAAGACACTTTTGAGGAAGAACTGAAGCACAAAAGGACAAAAAGTTTTCAGCATTAATGCACGCATGATTGGAGACTTCATGTTGAAGCACAACTTGGAACCAGTTCTGCAAGACCGTGTCTAACATGCAGAAGATTTTTTCTGCTCTCAACTTCCTTCCAACTAACTGAAAGAAAGCTGCAGTTCTGAGAAAAACAGTTAAATGTGCATCTAGGGACCCCTAGTGGTCAAAGTGAGAATTTCTCCCTGTGGGTTTTATTTGTTTTTCTCTTTTCTTTAATACTTACAATTTTTTGTAAAGTGAAATCAGATTCCATTCATGAATTCTTGTCTTTCATTTTGATCATCTAATGTAATTTAAAAAGTAACTAAGAAAGGAAAAAGTAGATTAAATAAAAGGATCTGAGGTGGCGTTCAATTATTTTGGTTATTTTTGTTCCCACTATGTTGCTTCACATCAGTGACTTACATGGACTTTTATCCAGATCCATAAGTACGACTGGTTTCAAGAACTCAATGCAAGTTCCATGCGAATCGTGTTTTTTTGCTGCCTCCTAAACTCTTAAAAAAAACTGCCACTAGCTAAAGTCCACACTCTTAGAGATTTTTTTTTTGTTATCATTTCTCATTGCATTATTTATGGTTTGACCTTGTGTAGAGTACTTTGGACCTCCTTGGATGGTGGTAGAAGGTTAATAAAATAAATGAATGAACAATATAAGCTTTATCTATATAGTATTTTACAAATCCTCCAGGGCACCAAAGTGCTTTACAGTAAAAAAGACAAAGGCAAAACAACAGCATCAAATAAAAAAATCAGCAAAACAAATAAAGGACAAAAAAATGCAATAAAACAAGTAAAAGAAAATAAAATCCCACCAACCACAGAGTATTAAAAGCCATTCTAAAAAGGTAACTTTTTAGTTGACCTTTAATCTGTTAAGGTCTGATATGATGAGGAATTCTGCATGAATGCTATTCAACAACTGAGGGCCACTCAATCTAAATAAATTAATTTAAATCTAAATAAATTACAGCTTGGACCTCATTTTATTTTTTTCCTATGAATATTCCATCTTTCTTGTGATCTTTTTCCTTATCCTTAATTTAGTTTCAGTTAAACTTTAGCTAATAATTTTGGCCAGGTAAGTCTTATTTTATTATTTCTTCTTCTTTTTTTTTTGCTTGATATGTTTTCACTAACAGTGATTTCAGAATCCCTGCTTGAGTATGCAATATAAAAAGTACAATTAGGAAATGGGGAAAAAATGTATGTTTTTAAAGTTATCTTTTAAACCTTGATATTTATTTTTACAGTAAATGAAAAAGGCTCATATTGTTTTCTCCCTCTGCTCAGTTTAAAATAATTCCCTGGTTGCGCTGAGATCAAGTTTCTTCTAATTTGTCAACTTTACTTGGAGGACTAAAGCAAACACTTGCACTGCTGTGTTTTAATTGGCTTATTGTTTAAAGGTGGGAGCTGTGGCCATGTTTGTGCTCCGGAGCATGGACAGATGGTGGGAGATTTGAAAGCAGACGGAACAACTGAGGCTGCAATGTTTTCTCCTTATTAAGAGAAAACTGCTTCACTGTAAGACCATCTTCACATCTCAATGAAGTTCTTGGATAATTGAGTCTAAGGACAAGGTAGAAAAGAATTGATCATATTTTCATTTCTGAACTTTCCTTGAACTGTTTGTTACGAACACATACAAACCCACAATTTTTTCAGTAGTGTTCCCAGGTTTAAGAAGCAGGTTTTGTTTATTAATATAAAGGAAAAAAAATTTGTTCGTCTATGTAACAAAAAAAGGTTACATCTGCTTGTCTGTCCAGGAAAAATAAACTGCATCCACTGCTACTGCAGAAAAAACCTCTTTTGACTATTGAACTTTGTTCTTCTTAACAAACTTATTATTTTTTGAGCAAGTCAATTAAAAAAGCACTATAAAAATAGTGCTTTTAAAAATTAGAAAAATAGGTGAAACAAACAAATGCAAACAAATAGATAATGTGAAATAAAACTTTTTAAAAATGCCATTATAATTTTGAAATACCTGATAACTGATTTGACTTATAGTGACAGCTAAAACTTTTTTGGTTTTAATGTAATGCACATTTAATAATAGCTCATTAAAACTTTTGTGGTACACAGTACATAAGTTTGATATTCTGCTCTGAGACAATTTTTTACTATTTTTTAATTTAAATTACTTTTGAGCAAGCTTTATTTTTTTAATATATTTAACAGATGAAATAAGGTCCAGCTTTTGGTAACCAAATATTTCCTTAAGACAATAATCTACATTTGAACGCAAAGCCCAAAAACAAAAATTGCTTCATTGCAAAATAGTATATTCAGTAAACAAACATGTGTGTTTTACCACCATCATTGTACCACTCATTCATTAAGAACTCATAAAAAGTCTTGAGAACTGCAGGCCTGTGCATCCAGCCTTATGCCAGCATTTTCCTGTCCTTCAACACTGAATTATGCCGGCCCCTAATGACAAAATAAACAGGGATCTGTGGAATAATCCACAACATAAACACAGGCTGTGCACACAGCATGTGCAGGCATCAGCGCATCAGAGTGCTGAGATGTATTTTCAGTGTAGAGCTTCACTTCTGACATGAAAATAAATCTCTTTTAGCAAAAAAAAAGTGTTATTCACTTTGAATAGCCAACGGAAAGACCTATTTTTCTCAGCGTGTACCACAGTATTTAATAAAGTGCCACATTTTGCACAAAAAAGAGAAATCTAATAAACTAATTTTAACCTTTAGGATAGAATTATACTGTTTTGTTTTTAAACAAGGCTCTAAACATGTCCACGATAAAATGAAGATCCTACATTATGATTGGAAGAATTCAATGATTGATGGTTATATTTTTGTTTTGAATAATCTTTCTATCAGAAAGTCCAGTAAACTTAAAAGAGCTCAAAAATCAAAAGTTTTCCCCCAATTTTAAACTTTTCAGTGAATTTCAATGAGCAGAAAATTGGCATAATATGCCAATTACTTTAAGAGTGAAAGCTGCAATGTAACTGGAAATGTTTCAAATAGAAGAGCAATAATAGGGGAAAATTCTGCTAAAGTTAAATATTAAAAAAGTAGTATTCATTTGATTTTATTAGGCCTTTCCCTTAATAAAAAATAAAAAATCACATTAAAAATGTAAGTATTTATGTTTTAAACACCGATACTAGAATGTTAGCGACTAAAATTGTACAAAAGAAAAATACGTGTTGCATCAGGTCATTGCTGCACTTTGTTGAAATGTGACATGTTCTGGAACAACAGCTGTTTTTTTTTTATTTTCAGAATTACAGACAATACATCTACGAGTATGCCCCTGTTTGCATCTATTTGACAATGTAAACAGACAAATTGCTGCACAATGATGATCCACATTCGGATAACTGTCTAACCTGTTGTCAGTTTTTTTGTTTTTTTCTGTGATTCAGGAGTGATTAAAGGTGAGTTGGCAGCAGTAAAGCTGACAGGTGGACAAAACTGCAGGGTCAGAGACATGAGCATTAGCTCACTGAAAGTCTGCTCACTTATTTATTGTGATGAAAAACTGTACAAACAAAAAAAAAAAAAAAAAAACCAAACTTGGTTTGGGTATATTTAAAAACTGTAGTGCCAAGTTTTGTTTCAGCAGCAGACTACAGAGACAAGTTTGGTCAGTGCCTGCAATCCAATCAAGCCCCATGTCCTACCTGGGACATGGATGAATCACTCAGTAAAGACAATTTAAAAAAAAAAAGGCAGGTTTGGTCACACTTTTTTTCAGTGCATTTTTACTATTCTGAGATAAAAAAAAAACAAATAGAACAGCAAAATTTCCATGAATCAATCCAATCGTACCTAATGAAATCTATGGGAACACCGAGCATGTGACCCATGTTCACAAATAGTGTATTCTTGATGCCCAGGGTGTTCACACTGAACGAGCAGGGAGGGGCTTCTTCTTATCATTTTTCTACTGATTACTAGTGCATCGTCGCCCCCTACATTAGGAAGAAGCTCGCTGCAAAAAGTCAAAGCAGATCTTGCTCCAGAGCCACAGCTCCATTCCGACATATGAAAGACTTCATGTCATAAAATTTTGCCCGATAAAAAAAATGCAATTAATCTCTCCTCCTGGTTTGCACAACCGTGTTTTAAAAAGGACGGCCTTCAGGGACGGTCCCTGATTGGTCAAAGCTCAGCTGTTTTGCAGTTTAATAATCGAAAGTTCAAATGCTTGAACTTTCACTGTGCGAGCAATGATTGCCTGTTGTGTACGTTGATCCTGAGAATGGACTTGAAAAACTTGCAAAGCACCGTGTTAACACGGTATTTATTGATACGGAAGCCTGAAACAATGGTTTACTTGCATTTAAATTAACCTTTCATTGGAAGTGACCACTTGAAGGCGAGTCGACACGGCCATGTGTATAGCTTGAGAATTTTGAACGCAGTAGCCCAAAACGAGCATTTATTACAATGACTTTTTATTGAAAATGTCCACTAGAATACGCGTTCCCAAAGGTAGTGTGAACGTAGCTTTAACCTACTATGTGGCAAAAAGAAGTCAGTAGCACGTTTTTTACGTGCGACCAATCACAAAAAAGGATGCAAAGATACTAACTTACAAATGCAAAAATACTAACTTACAAAATGCTTAGATGCTAACTAATTTGAGCACATAAAATACTAATTCGTGCATACAAGATACTAATTCGTGCAAAAACGCTTTGAACAAACTGACAAAATGCAAAGATACTAACTTGTACGCTCAATACTAACTCGTGTACACAAAATGCTAAGATGCTAATTTACAAACTGCTAAGATAGCACACTGACCTAGTGTTTTTTAATCTCTTTTTGAGCAAAGTTACACTTTTTCCTTGACAAAAATTTTGTGGCATCACCAGCATCCAAATATATTAAACAGAAGAAATCTATAGTCTGTATTCAGTACAGTTCCTCCACAATCTCCATAATTTTTGGGAAGAATTCAGGCAGAAAAGGTGGAAGTTGCGGCTTTTTTTCTAAATGTTGTAAAAAAGAAAAGTTGTGATGGTTTTGAATAATAATTTTCAACTAAATTAGCTGAAAATGTGCTCAAGTAATTATTTTTCCCTTTATGAATTTATAAATAACTTTATTAATATGCAATTTAATGTGACCTCACAAAAAAAAAAAAAAAAATAAGTTTGCCAAAACGCCAGAAAGATTGAAAAACAGGTCAAAAGCATCTGGAACGCAATTTAGAAAAAAAAGTAAATTTAAAAAGAAGAAGAGAAACGTGAGAAAGAAAAAGGTAATCTCTCATGTTTATTATATTTTCAATTTGTTAGGATTAGTTTTTTCCTGACTTATTTCTGTGAAGATCAAGGAAAGATATTGATTACATAAACAGTGTTTTTATTTTGATAAATGATTATGAATGAATTTATCATCATTTGATGAATGTTTTGAATTTGAATTTTAGAAGCCCACGGGTGGAAAAGTTTGCCCACCCCTGATGAATCTTGCAGCACCACCCTTTCCAAAATAAAAGACCTAAAAATGCTCATGTTATGAAGCAGCCATTAGATTTCCCTTGAGTGACGTCACATACGCCTACACACCCCCTTTAATATATATTTTTTCTCCTCGCAATTCTGCTGTTTTCCTCCATCAAGTCCACCTGAGCCACACCTGAATAGCTCAGAAGCTATTTGCGTCTCGACAATCTTATTAAGGGACTAGACTGACAGCCGCAGGGTGCGTTCTCTGTCCACGGGTGGGTAGGGGGGTGGAGGTGTGACTTGGACTAGAGGACAGGAGGCACCTGACGGCGTGAGGGTGGGACTGCGGCGCAGTGACAGTCGCATTTTGCTCCGCGGCGATTCCCCGTTCATCCTCCCTGGCTGTCTCTTGGTACCTCGCCTGCATTCCGCCCGTCTTCCTGCATTCTTTCACTGTTTCAGCATCAGAGGTCGCCGGTTTTGAGGACAACAAACTCCCCGCGGGACCATGCTGACGCTGCTGACGTCCATGTATCTGGTGGTGCGGGCCATTTTACCGCAGGTGAGCTAAAAGTGGTTCATCCGGCGGCGGACGGAGCTGATCATGCGTCCTTGAACGCACCATCACAGATGAATCATGGGTGCTTTTTTGGAGCTTAGAGTTCTGTTTGTGTTTTTATGGTGTGTTGTGGGGATAACCCTGCTGTCATGGTAGAAAGTGGGAAACTTAAAAAAAAATTTCTCAACATTAACTTCATTTTTTTTTTATTGCTATCGAGAAGCGGTGAAGGAAACTAACCGGTTGTGTCCTCTTCTTAAACATCTAGTTATCATTTCATTGAAATGCTGCAGGTCTGATTAAAGGTTCAAGATTCTTTGAAAGCTACTCAGCGTGAAATTAACAACTTCCGTTATGCTTCTCCAAAATAAAAGCCCTTGGCAAGGATTCCCTGTTACCTGGGGCATTGTACATAAAAAGTTAAAACTATTTTTTTTTAATGTTTTTTCTTTATTAATACATCCTTACATACAAACTTTTGATGTCTGATTGGCTTATTTTGTTTCAGCAGAAAGCTTTTAGCCTTGAGAAATACTGTTAACACAAATAGTGCCAGAAATTCTGAAATTTACATTTTGTGAAATCATGTTTTTGGAGTTTTTAACATGTATGTGTGGCATTTTTCTTATGAAAGAGAACAAATGTAGAAAGAAATTTTTTGTTTTTGCATTTCTGAGTATTTCTCCTTTTAAATCGCTGTCAGTCAAATTGTTGCAGAAAATCTCTGTTTGAATTAATGAGCAGTTAATGTGTCACGATTGCTTTGCTGCACATGTGCAAACCATCTGGCCCAGCTAGTGTGTCTAGCTCAGATGATAAGATAATCTTCCCGTTGACTGCGGTCAAATGAGCCGCCGTTCGCATTTCAAATCAGCCGTTTCTGGATTTTTTTTGTGTGAGTTTCATACAATAGCTTCTTACTTTAGCAGAACGGAAAATCCTGGAATATTCTCTACTAGACTTCACAGAGCTTCCTGATGTGACCATGTGACCGAATGGCGGCTCATTTTACCGCAGCTGTACAGGATCTGTCAAAGTTTGGTTTGCAAAGCTCTCAACTTCCTCATCTGAGCTGACAACCAGCTCAAAACAAAACTGCTAGACATTTATGTGGAGCAGCGGGTGATGATTTACGCTAGCGGGTCACCATAATCAGACAGGAGAGGTCCTCTCAGCTCCTAAAGCCACGCCCACCCAGAAAATATTTTGGAAGCTTCAGATCAATATGAAAAGTAGGTTTTTAAGACATTTTGGTTGTGGAATTTTGGTTGAAAACGTCATATTCATAATTAAAACACAACTGAGAACATTTTCTTTAAATAAAAAAATTGGTGAAAGTGAAAATCAATCACTCAAGCGACTTTTTCCATAATAAAGGTCCCTCAGTTGAATGAGACCTTAACAACTCATAGGAACTTGCCTGATCTGTAAAAGATGAATGTTTGTCTCTAACTGAATTTAAATATCTATCATGTTATGCAATCAGCACATCGCTTTAAAAAAAATGTTGGTCATTCAGAAAGACTGCGTATCGTAATTTAATGTCAATTTACACACTTGCTGTCCTCAGATTGTAGGAAATACATAGTTTTTGTCCAATATTGCTGGTAGAATTGATCGTCACGCTGGGATCATTTTTGATGAGCTGCTAAGTAGAAAGCCTCTTAACTCCACTTTTAGTTTGGGGTTAACCTTCCATTTGAATCTTAGTTTCTATTAGCCTACTCCAAACTCAAAGATTTGCATTTAATCTGGGGCAAAACTGTGGATTTTTAATTTTATAGGTTGAAGTTTCAGCAGCATAAGAAGCTATGGTGCATATGTGGAGTATAGTTTCAGTTTATTCCAAAGGTGCTCTGAAACTAATCTCACTATTTAAGGGCTTTACTTTAAAGACCCACTCGAATGCAAATTGTGTTTTAGGTGTGTTTAACATGTTTCTGTGGCATTTTTTTTTTCTCATAATGGGGGCATTTATAAAGAAAATTCAGCTTAAAATGTTATTTCAGAGTATTTTTTCAATTCAAATTATTGTGAATTAAGAGGAGATAAAAAAATGCTGTCAGAAAAAGAGTGCATTAGTGACATTGAAAATACGCTGGATGGGCCACGAGGTCAACTCTGCTTCATTATACATCCACTTTGCAGCAAAATGGATCCTCGTCTAAGATGGCATCTGTAGCAAAACTGTAAAGCTCAATAGCTCCAAAAATCCTCTCCATTTTTGTTGTTAAATAAGGGTATTGAGGGACTGTAAACTAGCCAGAGAATGTGTAAACAAAGAGCTCTCACTTACAAATTACTAGAAAGGGGAACGGTTGCAACAGTCCCTCCACAACTCAAATGCAAATTTCGAATGAACTCCTGCCGCTTTGCAGAAACTGTCCTAAAAAAGTAAACTTTTTTTTTTTCTGGCAATGCTTTGAAAATGGATCAAAAGAAAATCAGAAAATCTTTAACAGTTTGCACAACTTTGGAAGAATGTTGCTTTCCTGAATGTCTCCATCTTTTTGTGTTATTGCTCTTTTCTGGACTCAAACAAAAATAAGTTATATATTATTAGTCTCACTATCCCAAACTTTACACCAATGCTGTCTATAATCAGACTGCCATTATTCTATCGTCTTTATTGGTCACTTTTGTTCCTCAGCTTCCAAATTAGCCAACTTTCTGTAGAACAAAGCTCTCCATCTCTGGTCTCAAAGATCCACCATTTCATTGGTTTTCCAGCGAGAAGATTGTTGTTTTTTTTTTTTTTTTTTTTTTTTTTTTTTTTTACCAAACTTAAAAAAAAGCTTCAGTGTGGGTAATAACACTTAAACATATTACTGGCTCTGATCCGACTGGATTCTCCTTTTCAAGAAGATTCACTTTCTTCTTATTTTTTTCCTTCTTTCGTTGCAGACTCTTAAACAGCTATAAAAGACAACAGAAGTGATGTGGATCCACATTCTTGCTTTAAAATATTTTATAATGTTCATTTTTATGGAAATTCTGGAGAATCAATATAAAAACAGTAACATATGATTTAATGTACTTCTTACCAGATAACACAAACACAAATTTACTGATATTCTGGCTAATGCATTGTGCAAAAAAAACTTTTATTCTGAAGGCTGCAACGACCGGCTTCCTGCTGCGTGTCTGGAGTTTGCTGCAGCAGAACCTTCTGCAGATTATCAGCACCACGGTCAGTTCCTGTCTGGGTTCCAGCTCTGTTGAACTCTGCAAACAGCACAGAGATCAACATGGCTGCCCGTGTCCTTGACAGGTGACTGTAACTGAAAACCTCACCTGCCTGAAACTGAACCCCCACAGTGTTCTCCCTTCAAAAGGACATGAATTCATTCATAAACTTTACTGCATTCCAATAGCCTCACTGTTTACTTTTTTTAAAAGCAGAAATCAAAACTCTCTTTTATTTTAGTCTCATTGTTCAAGAAAGATTACAGTATTTTAAAAAATTACCACTTGTTTATTTATTTTTTTTAAAAAGAAAACAATTGGTTCATCGTGTGACTTCCTGACTGTTGTATACAATTGGGGTGTTGCTCTACACAACCTTGATCAGATCAGACAGCTCTGAGGAGATTAACCTCCATTAACCTCCCGCCATACTGCAGATAACAAGCTAGACACCTAAACAAGCTAGCAGCTGAATCTTCCCTCAAAGACAAGTGAACTTTGTTCTAAATTACTTTCAAGTTTAGTTAAAAAGACTTGCTTACAACTTTTATATAACTTGTTTTTTTCAGATGTCATTAATACCTCTTTTTTAGGTAATGCTGTAAAAAATAAAGTTTTTTGACAAATTTGGTTCTAATCTAGTTTTAAAAAGTGAATATAAAGAATCAGTTGCCATAAATATAAAAAAAGAGATAAAAATTAATAAAGTTTGTGTTATTCATTTAAAAAAAAGTTAACTTCTTGGTACAAAAGTGGGGTTTTCAACATGAAAGTCGATGGGAAATTCTTATTTTCTGAAACCAGCCTCCAGTGGTCATACATGGAACTACAACATAATTTAATTTTGAGGGGTGGGGAAAACCATACATTTTCCAAATTACATGAGTTACCAGTGTTTTTGTGATTTACAACTTTTATTTGGTTGTTAACTTCAGTGGAATTTGACTTGGGACAACCTTTCACTTTAAGTGAACTTTAAATTCCTGCTTGCAACTGTTAGGTATGTTTCCCAAGAATATAAAACAACCACATACGCAGAGGAACAACAGGAGAACTGCTGATGCAATGCATCGTACCAGGACAGTTTCTCCTGGACGAGATTGCAAACGTTTAGGGCTGGAAAAAATATGTCCTTTAGGTTAACGGGCCATAAACTTTAATATCTGGGGTGAAACGGCAGCATCCATCCTCAGGCTTAAATCGTCAACAATGTGAAGCAGAGGCTTTTGGTACAAAATTACTTCTGCTAAAAACCACTTTTGAGAGAGTTTTTATTGGTAGGAAGTAATTTTGTGTCTGGGGAAAATTGATTTTGTTTCAGATCCTATTCAGGTAATCTGACCAAATTGAAGGTATATATTGTCAAATATGTTTAAACCTTTTCTTAACAAGGCCCCTTTTCTCCATTTCTTCTCCAAAAGACTGAGCACAACATAGACGATATGAATAATCTTGATTTAAAAAAAAAAAAAAAAAAGATCAAGCAAGATCTCACATAAATATACCTGGTGCACAGAAAATATGTATTACAACCATTTTAACAGGAAATAATAAGTAAATCATGCATGTGCTCTTCTTGGATTTGTTTCTATATTGGAGTCACTGTTTTATGAAAACTGTTGCAGGGATTGCAATACTTTAATGATCTTTCTAAGGTGAGGTCTTCCTGTCAGTTTGATATTCTAAATGGATGTGATTGTATTTTAAAACTTGCATTAAAAAAATATGAGTTATTAGGTCAAAATACCCCACCACTGTGTTCTTGTGATGAGCTTTTAGGGGCTCTTATTCAGGAAACAAACATTGATGAATGTAAAAAAAAAAAAAAAAAAAAAAACTTACATTTAAAAAAAATATTTTTTGTGTTTTAATCTACATTTTTTATTCTCTAAGATGCACACATATTTCTAGTTTGGTCTGCTTTTAATTTGTTGAAAGAAGCTAAAATTGTTTTTATATTGGATTACAATGCTTTTATCTATAAATAGAAAAGTGAGGTCTTATGTCTTTTTGCAGTTATTTTTGAAGCAACTGGGACAAAACTTAATATATAAATAAGGGAAAGCTGCTGTATAAGTATTTCAAATGAATTGAATTGAAATCTGTATTAGAATTTCAAGGGATCTTAATTTCAATTTCCATAAATGTTGTAACTTTTGTTGGAAATTTCTGCCCATTTTCCAATATGTTTGGAAAATGGGTTTTATTTACTAAATTGTTGTTAGAAATATAGAAAAAAATCAGTCCTATTTATTTTTACATTGTAGATAATAATTTTTGTATTTATAATAAAAATCATCAACGTATTTGCTTTTTCTCTTGCGCTCAAGCAGCAATTTTTCTACCAACCACTAAGTGTCGCAAGCGTTCATCTTTCTGACAATAGTGGGGAGAAAAAAAGGTTCCTTTTTTTTAAGAAAATCGTCTTCCATATGTGGGCGCGGTTTGAACCAGAGTGATGCATTATGGGGGAAAGAGTTTCCTGAGACACATTCGCGAGGACTGAATTACTACATCAGGGTTCTTTTGGACTACAAATCCCATGCGTTGTGGGGCGTTTCTCTTCACCGCCTAAATTCACAAAACACGGATAGAGGTGACCCCCACCGTCCAGTCCGACTCTGAGCAGGGAGCACAGGCGCATCCTAGACAACCTCCTTCTTCCACGAGCAGAAAAAAATGGTAATGAGAGCATTAGACTTTATTTTTCTTGCAGTTTAAATCTAAATAACCTGCTAAATGTGTATCGGAACAATGAAAGTAGGGAGTTTAATCGTGCATTACTGGATGACATTGAGGCGACGTCAACACCATTGCATCTTTTTTAATGCTAAAAATGCTAATATTTGGTTTAGTTGATAAAGACGTAATGGCGTTCCGCCCGCAGTTTAATCGTTAAAAATGAACGAAAGGCGGAAACGAGACGATGCACAAAAGTGCGCAGAAGTTTAACGTTTAGCCGCTCCTACTTTTTAATTCATCTGCTGCATCCATTTTTTTTTTTTTTTTTTTTTTTTTTTTGATAGAAGCAGGCGGCGTGGCAGTGACGTCAGCAGAGGTTGACATCCATTTTCTTAGGGACTTTCTCGGCAGCCCAATCAGAGAGAGTCTCTAATCTGGTGGAATCCTTTTTTTTTTTGGTCATGTGTGTGTATATATACACACTTAAAATGTACCACCAATAAAGAGGTTTCATTAATAGAGATTGCTAATAATGTATGAGAATGTCCAAAAGTAAAGCACATGTCATGTGCTGTGACAGTGACATGCAAAGTCGTTCTGCCTGATTGGAGTGTGGTGGCAGTCTCCTTTCAGAGAAGAATGAACCACTATTCTTGGTATTGACCTTCAGAGTTCAGCTTAATTGAGTGACCTTGGGTTTGTTTCCTCTGCAGGCCGAACCAATCCGCGTTGTGGTGACCGGGGCCGCCGGTCAGATCGCCTACTCCCTGCTGTACAGCATTGCAAAGGGGGATGTGTTCGGAAAGGACCAGGTAGGAACCAGCCGATGCGTATCCTGGTGCAGCAGCAGACGGAGCCTCTGTTCTAGTGTTGGTGTCAGCTGCACACATAGTTGTTATGTAACAGCATTACCCTCTGGTTGGATGACCCAGCGTACAACCATCCAGCTTTTTGATGAAAATAGTAAAAATCAAGGAAAGCCCTATTATCTTAGAGCACTTAATTTGGTATCTTCATTTAAAAAGAATCTGTTTTTGTTCATTTTTAAGATATTTCATAAATATAATTATTTAAAATATTTTATAGTACATAGATTCAGATGATGCTATACAAATTTTTACCTGTTTATAGTTTTTAGTTTTGCATAAAATACCCAGGCTGCAAAAATTTGTATTTAAAATCACAAGCTTTTTTTTTTTCAAAGAAATGATAATAAAAAAATGTTATGTATTGAGATTGATCCAAATTTGCACATGTGTGTAAAAAGTTCATATTAATTGATTGATAATACATTTTGGATACTAAAAATTTAAAGTAGACAGCAGAGGCTTTAAAAAATCTTTTGAAAAAACTCCAAATAAAGTATTTCTGCAGATCATCAAAAAATGAAGTTTTTACATGCATTTAAAAAAATGTCAAATGTGGAATTAATCTTATACAAATATTTTTTAATATATTTTGCTAACAAGCTTTCATTTTCTATGTTATTAAATATATGAGAGCAAGGCGTGCAGAGCTGTTGCACAGGAAATATTTATATTAAATTAAATTTTGAGTCAAACATGGAAGTAAATGTAAATTAAACTAAATCAGCCTTTTTTAATTTATGTAATCTATGCAGTTCTGTTTTTGCAATTACTTTATATGGCATTAGAGATATATATTTTTAAAGATGAATAAAATGAAAAATACAATTAAATTTCCTTTTTTTTTTTTTTTTTTTTCTTTCTTTAAACAGCCAATCATCTTGATCCTGCTGGACATCCCCCCCATGCTGCCGGTGCTGGACGGAGTCGTCATGGAGCTGCAGGACTGCGCCCTCCCTCTGCTGAGGGGTGAGTCCATCTCTGAAAGTGTATCCTAAAATAAATGGACTTTTTGCATGTTTTACTTTTTTGACTCAGTTTTCAAAACAAAGACACATAGCTTTTGAGCCACATCAGAACAGACTTTTCCCATCTTTTTTTTAAACATTATTTAGCATCTACAGATGTACAGATTTTTTTTCATTTTTCTAACCAATGTGAATAAAATAAAAAAAAAAAAAAAGGATATTTCCTGAAACAAAAAACCTTTTCATTGAAGCTGTTTTGGGTTGTTTCTCCTTCAACCTTCCTCCTCATCCTCTGCTGCTGCTTGCAGGAGAAAGGAGTTTCTGAAATGAAGCTTCTGATTGGCTGCTGGTTCTGACATCACAGCAGCCAATCAGATGAGAGCAGGAGCAGAGCTGAACTCTGACTGAAGTCCAGTCTGATAGCAGCAGCTCCGTTCTAACAAAGAGTTCATCTTTATTATCAGCATCTGCTGAGGCGGCAGGAATTTATCGTGAAGATGGACTCTAAGTTTCAAACTTCTCCACAGAGGTCATCCCCACTGACAAGGTGGAGGTGGGCTTCAAGGACATCGATGCTGCCATCTTGGTGGGCTCCATGCCCAGGAAGGAGGGAATGGAGAGGAAGGACCTCCTGAAGGCCAATGTGGCCATCTTCAAGACGCAGGGACAAGCTCTGGACAAATACGCAAAGAAGACCGTGAAGGTGAACCCTCCAACCATCACACTGCTTTCCTGTAGGAAATCATGTGACTGTCGGTGCAGTCAGGGACCACTTCCTCTGGCTGTTTCACATTAAGAGATAAAAACAGGAAGTGAAGTTGCTTATGTTGCATCCACACAAACAGCAGGTTTTCAGCAGTTAAATTGGCTTTAATATTTTCTGGTACATTCAGAAGTTACTTTCACTTTTCTCAAATGCAACTAAACTGACCACAAAGTTAACAAAAATCTGTTTTTATTTGCAAATAAAAATTATAGACAAAATTTAGTTGAAAAGATTCAGAGAGGGGTTTTTTTGTAAAATTATTTCAGTTTGTTTTAAAAATTAAAAAAAACATTTAATTCAGAGTTGCTTATGTTTTACCAACTCAGTTTAATTTTGCACAATTTAAAATTATTTTTTTCATATTTACAATGTTTTAATATCAGAGATTGGCCAATGTGTCTGGAAATTAAAATTCAGACTTAAAGCAGGTTTTTTTATTTTTTTTTCATTTTCTTTAGCAGTTTTTGAGGTTGTAGTGTTCTGTTTTCCATGCAGTAAAAGAAAAAAAATAAGTATTTGTGTCTTTATACTCCTAGACTCCAGATGGTGCTGTTTGTATTGGTAAAGTAAAAAAACAAAGTTTTTTTTGTTCTTTTATAAAAATGAATAACTGTTGATATTTTTTTGGGGGGTGCATTTAATATATTTTTGTTAACTGATTTTTTTGTAGCTGTAATTGCTTTTAGTTACTTGATTGCTATGTTACATCAAGCAATTTCTTTTATTGATTAAGGCTTTTAAGATGGGCTGTTTTTGCTCTCATTTGTGCTTTGATGTTGACATTTTTGTCCAACATTTGCTAACATTTCTGTAGTAATGTTTGTCAAATGTCAGTCAGGCTTCATAGCAGAGGCCCCAGTCTCTCCTGAGGTCAGAGTTCATGTGCAGAGACGCTGGAGACTTTTGTTCCAAATATGACATTTTTTGATGGCATGTTTGTTTAAAAAAAAATCATTTTAACTAAATGATTACTTTAATCTAAAACATTTGACATTTTTAAAAATATTTCATTATATTTTATTTGTGTTTTAGTCGGGTTTAAAAATTCTTCCGTCCAAATTAAATAATTTATTTAGATAGAAAAAGATAAAATGGCGTGTACCTGCACAGTTCTACCTACACGAAGGCCCAAAGCGCTTTAGGCACAATCCTATTCACTTACATTTATAGCAAGGTGCTAGCCAGCTCAGTGTTGTAGGATTTAGCGTTCAAGGACGCAGAGTAGTAAAGCAGGAAGCACCTGTCGCTTGAAGGTCAGAGGTCAACCACTCTGTCTTGCATCTGGCTTTTTTCTCTATTTTAAGTATAAGAATTTAGAAATTTTAATAGTTAAAGTAAAAAAAAAAAAAGAAAGCTGTTTTTGTTTTTATTTATTTTTATTTTAACCTTTATTTGACCAGGAAATCCTATTGAGATGAGATCTTTTTCAGGGGAGACCTGAGCCAAAAGGCATCATCACTAGAAAATATATACATTTAAAACAGTAAAATTGAAAACAATTGCAATTAAAGTGAACAGTGTAACAATCATTTATATTTTTTTAATAGTAAGTTTTTGTTGGATTACACTATTGTTCAAAACCATAAACTGTGGCCAAGTAGTTGCTAATTCTAAAGCCGTGCGTTAACTGACATCTTTCTCTTTGTCAGGTCTTGGTGGTTGGAAATCCTGCAAACACAAACTGTCTGATCGCCTCCAAGTCGGCTCCATCCATTCCCAAAGAGAACTTCTCCTGCCTGACCCGGCTGGACCACAACAGAGCCTGCTCCCAGGTACGGCCGGGTTCACGCTTTCATTGTCCTAACGTCCTTTACTGCAGCAAACGCAGGAGGGATGGCTACTGAAGGACCCTGAAGTCCGTGTTCATAGCGGGTAGCGCCACCTGAAGGGCAAAAAGCCAAAGAAACAAACGTGATTCTGACAGACAAACAAAAACATTTTTAAAAAGTGTTTTTTTAATCTATATTTAAGCTTCAGGATCAATTCAGCAAATGTGGTTTTAGATTTCAGGTGTTTGTATTCTGCTTTGTTACAAAGGACAATATTCATATTTTTCCCTCAAACAATACAAACTGTGGTTTCACAAACTGATTTGATTTTCTGAAAATGTGTCTGCGTCTGTCCTGCAGGTGGCAATGCGCTGTGGCGTTTCCTCTGACAGCGTCAAGAACGTCATCATCTGGGGTAACCACTCCTCCACTCAGTACCCCGATGTCCATCACGCCAAGGTGAACCTCAACGGCGCGGAGGTGAGCGCCTACGACGCCGTGAAGAACGACGCCTGGCTCAGAGGAGACTTCATCTCTGTGAGTGAGCCACCTGCTGGAGGCAAACGCCGAGCCAGTCTGGTCTCCCGGCCTAGAGTGTGACGTTTTTCTTGGTTTTGCAGACCGTGCAGCAGCGAGGCGCCGCCGTCATCAAGGCCAGGAAGCTGTCCAGCGCCATGTCTGCGGCCAAAGCCATCTGTGACCACATGAGGGACATCTGGTTCGGCACGAAGGAGGTCCGCGCAGAATTCTGGAGTTACTTTCTCTTTAACATTAACGGATAAACTGATGTTCTGACTGACGTCCTCAATGATCTAAACAGGGCGAGTTCATCTCCATGGGAGTTTATGCAGCAGGAAACTCTTACGGCATCCCAGAAGATCTCATCTACTCTTTCCCCATCCAGATCAAGGTGAGAGATGCTCTAAAGATGAAGCACAGTGAGAAGAAATGCTGTGGTCATTTTCACCTTATAGAAGAAACAAGCTGAGAGTTTATTCTCATTAACAAAAATAATTCCTGACGGATCAGTAAAGTCCAAAGCCCCAAACAAAGAACAGAGTGTTCTTTGTTTCCCCCAGAGCGCCAGCACATGATCTTATTTAAATATATTTACTTCGGAGTACTTCGGAGTTCATTATTTCATTTCTTCATATCTAAAATTATTTACCAATACTTGTTTCATAATTTTTCCAATGAATATTGCTCTATAAACACTTATTTAGAATATATTTTTTGTTTTCGTGTGGGTCGCCTCAAATTTTCATCTTTTACAGAACAAGACCTGGAAAGTTGTTGATGGACTCCCCGTCAACGACTTTTCACGAGCCAAGATGGACGCCACGGCAGCAGAGCTGGTGGAGGAGCGCGACACCGCCATGGACTTCCTGTCTCAGTGACTATCGCCCCCTGCTGGCCAGCAGAAGCTCCCCGATCCGCTGCAGGCGCACTGCTCTCGGCTCTGAAGTCAAAGCCCTCCACTGTTCTAACTGTTGGAGCTGTGTGTTTGCGTGAGTGTGTGTTTGCGCATGTGTGACTGCGTGTGTGTGTGTGTTTGTCACCGGGCCACCTCTTCAGATTCACTGAGAATCTGTCCAAATCTCCACACCTGGCCTCCTCTGTTCGCTGGACACAAGAGTCTCTGGTAGATGAAAACAGTAGATGTGCAGAAACTGTAACAGATCATTTTATCTGCAATAAAACAAACATGAAAACTACTTTTTTGAGTCTTCTTTTATTCATGGTATTTTATATTGAGTCTTCAAAAAGAATTTTATAGAAAGTACCAAAGTTGATTAAAAAATAAATCAAGGTGGCGCCTTCCTCCTGAAGTCAAACAACTACAAAACTTCAGTTGTGGTTTTAGAGTTAAACTAGTGGGATGTCTACGAAATTTTGTTAGTTGTTCAAACAAAAGTTTTCCCATATGAAGTGGTTGCCAAGCCGTTGGTCTTGTGGCCATCCCATAATAGTTTTAAAACTGTGATTGGATATCCTCAACATGCTTGTTTTGGATTCCTTTTTGGATGCTGAGAATTTATTTTTAGCCCTACAAGAGATTTTGATCCCATTGATATGTTGTTTTTATTTTTATGTTTTTTCCAGCTGTGATGTCTTTATTTTTGGTGAGATTTTAAGTTTCTGGTAGGAGTAAAACTTTTGCGGAAATTCTGAAGTAGAAAGTCAAAATGGTGAAAACAATATTGTTCTTGCAGTCCGACTTCTGCGGAACATAATAAAACAACAAATGGGTCAACATTTGGTCAGTTTAAAAAAAAAAATCCACTTTTAAATACAAACTGAGCATTTAAATGTATTTTATAAGATCATTGTTTCATATGTGTCTAATAAAAGAAAATATAAATGTAAACAAAACGAGATTTGAATGTCTAAAAATCATCAAACCTGGTGAGAATGAAAAGAGGATTTAGAGTTTTTATTTTTTTATTATTTATTTTCAAATGGCTCAATTTGTTCTCTTTTATTGTTTTTATAGTGTAAATGCATAATATGCATCCTACAGATTTATTTTTTGTTACATCACACAAAAATTCCACAATTAACCTGATAGTGTCCAAAAAAGGTAATTCCAATAAAATAATATTTTAGAAGAAAGGACTTTTCCATTAAACTGGACAGACTACAAAAAATGTGGTGTCCTCAATTTTTTGCTGGATAATCTTTCATTGTTGCGACTGTCAGTGAGACTGTTAGTGAGAACTGTCAGCAGGTAATCTGGCCTTTCTAACAAACTGCTCCAACTTTTGACAGTCATCTTCTGATGTTTTCAGCTTGTTCAATAGATGTTCTTCAGGATTTATTTCAGGCTCAGAAGAAGAACTTCAGAAACTAACAATATTCCAATCTCAGCCTATTTAGGGTGATTTTAGTGTTTAAGTTTAAGGCCTCACAGTAAAAGATGTCGCTTTGTTTCTCCTACTTGATGTGGGTATTTTGGTCACACAGGTTGTGATGACAAAATAACCAACAGGAGAAAAGTTGGGTCCATATTCTGTGTTTCTTTTTTCATAGTTATGGTTTTAATCACATTTATTACTTTTAAGTAAGACTTGATTCTCTCTTATAGCTGATTTTTAGTATTCAATACTTTGTTGATGAAGTTCTGTGGACATAAAAAACTGTGGTGTGAAACACTACCAAGGAAAGTCAGGGATCAAACTCATTTAACACAGAATCTATTTAGGTTTAAAGCTTCTTCGAATAAAATAAATAAATACTCAGATGAGCAGCAAAGAATCTTCCAAGAGATCAATAATTGTCAGACCTGGACAGCACTTAGGATAGGATAGGCCTTTATTGTCAATTATCACAAGGACAATGAAATTGCAGAAACCGTTACAGTGCAAAAGACATAATATAAAATATTTAAAAATATGTCAAAATATATACAGAGAAATTATGCAATACAAGACTAATGTCAATTATAAGTATCCAGACTATGTACAGATATGTACATTGTGGATGTGCAAAAAAGCTTTGAGGTAGATAAATATTACAATGTTTTGCAGGTATCAGTATTTAAATAATAAGATATACATATGCATCTGTACATAAACAGTATATACATATATGAACATATACAGTGTGATAAGCAGTTATCTGTGTGATTACATGGTTTAACATGGAAATTGACTTTGGAAAGAAGCTGTTTTTCAGTCTGTATGCGTTACCTTTGTATTGATTTGTGAGACAAACTTACTTTCATTATTTTAAATGAGTTTATTTTATGTTATTTTATTTTGTCTTTTTTTTTTTCATCTCAAAAGTGTGAAAAAAAATTCTGCTATGATTTGATGTGCTTCTTGTAGTGCTAGGTTTTGGCCACACGGGGGAAACATTGAGCCAAATTTACCAAACCAAGTTTATTTTAGAAAAATAAATATACATTTTAGTGGTATTGTGACGCTCTTTGGATTTTAACACAGTTTAGTTAATTATAAAATATGGCCTGTAAGTTTTCTTTTGAATATTTATGCTAGAGTTGAAGATCTATTAATATCAAGACGCACATGCGTAACAAGTGGATCAGTCCAACTCCTGGGTGGATCCGTGTGATTGACAGGCGCCTTGGCCAATCAGCTGCTTCGGTTTCAGTGCGGGCCGTGGCGTCGCTTGCCTAGGGGTGGTGGGGGTCTCGGTTGCCCGGGCCGGGACCTACGTGCCCTTTGCTGCTTGGGGGCCAGAGATGATATTTCAGTGCGTCCACTCCCTATAGGTTCACTTCATTTTCTGGTTTCGTTGTGAAGCTGAGTCCACTGGGAGCGAGCGGCACGCTGCACCGTCCCAGGTTGTTGGTGGGGTCCTGAGGCGCGTTCTTAAGGCTGCCCCGTTACTTTGCCTGTGTGTTCAGGTGAGTCAAACAGCAGGTAGTTTGTCATGTTTATGCACGGAATCAGGTTTTGTTTACTTCTTATGAACAAAAAAAAGAAAATGATTTGAGATAATTCTGACCTAATATTAGAAGCTCCCTCTGCTCAGTGCGTTTCTGTGTCATTAAATGAAAGCGAATTATTTTATTCTTAATAAACATTGGATTTTGATTAAAATATGGCTGATGTTAATCCCACGTATTTATTCTTAAATATTCAAAATAACTCACATTTGCAATATATTTTAGGAAAGCTGTTTATTTTGATTACAGTCAGCATTTTTTCTTTTCAAAACTGTATTTTGTTCATTTTTTACTGCTGTAAATAAAAAATAATGAAGATAAAATGTATCAAAAACATTTTAAAAAGAGAATTTGCACAAGTCGTTAAAATTGAAGTTTTTACAGGTTATATTATTTTCTCAAAATATTTCAGAACAAGAAATTCAGGATTGACCAAAACCAAATAACATAAACACAAAACCTCCTCAATGTTTACACAAATTTTCACAAAAGACATATTTTCTTAGAATAAACATAACACACCAATTGTTAAATAAGCATCACCCGGGATAAAAAAAATCCTTAAAAGTTTTTTTTTTTTTTACTATGTAAATAAAAGTAACAGAAGTGTACAGTAAAATTTTTACAGTTATGTATTCATCTTAAATTTTTCTTTTTCATAATACCAGATTTAATTTGACTATTTATATTTTATTTTTAGATAATAACCAACCTTAGAGTTCTCCTTGTCATGATGTGTCCTAAAAAATTAAAAAAAAGCACTAACCTTTTCATTGTTTTTTCTTTTTTAATTTTCTCAGTCTTAACAACAACCCAGGGAATTTGTTTTTAATTTCATTTGCTCCTTGGTATCCACGTCCCCCACACATTTAGCTCTTAATTTAGCATATTAACTTGTGGGCTCTTTCAGGAGTCTGCTGTCTAACTTTTCATTAAATGTGGTATTTTTTTTTTATTGTTCAGCATTTTTTTTATCTAACTTTTAGTTTGCATTTAATGTAATTTTACAGCTTTACTACTTTTATTATTTTTCTGCATTTTTACCCTCATTTTACATCTGTTTTGCTGACTTAGTGCAAACCATACAAATTATCATTTATTTATTTAAAAAAAATGTTGATGCACTTTTTCGAATTGCTCGTCATTTTATAACCTTTGAGTGCTGCACTGTCCTTTTTTATTTATTTATTTTTTTATTGCTCATTTGGCATGTTTAGCTCCATCTAACCATGATATGACGAACTGAGAAGCTCCTTCAATGAGTAACTTTTTAGCACCACACTGCAAGATGGACTGCTTTTGTAGATTGTTTTTAAAATAATATTATTATCATTTTTAAGTTTATTTTTAATGTTAATTATTATTTATTTTATTTTTTAAGGCCCTTAATGCATGAGTTTATTCTGAGCCATGAAAATAGAAATCACCAATGCTTTCACTTTTAAGTAGATCCAAAGTGGTTTGTTGCATATTTTTGACAACAAGCATTAAGGGTTCTTAACAGAAAAAGCAACAAAATAATGTCCCCTTTGTGAGAGCATCAAAGTTCTATTCTATTCTAAAAACAAGTAATAGCATTTCGTCATAGCGTAAGATCATTTTTAAATTTCATTTATTTTTTACTTATTAGTATGTATGTATTTTATCGTGTTTTACTGTACTTTTTTTTTTTTTTTGTTAAGAGTAGTTTTTGTGACAGCCACAAACACACACACACACGTGCCCTGTGTGATTGGTCCGTCTGTTTGTGGGCGGGCTCACGCAGTAGCTCAGAGCTGAAGCCGCGTTCTCATGGGCTTCCTCTGAGCTGAGGATGAGGAGGACGAGTGTTGTTCAGTGAGTGACGAGTCTGGATTCTGCTTTTGGACCACCGTTCCTCTTTGTAACCCGAGTTTGAGCTTCCACAGCTGCAGATCTTATTTTTCTTTGACAAAATGTCTCTGACTGTAGCAGGTGAGTTTGCACCGTCAGCTTTAACCAAACCTCTGAGTTTGAGTTATTGCTGGAATGACAAGTTTGTGTTTGAAAGACACAAAATACTTTTTTTTTATGCTGAAATGACTCATCCTGTGTGATGTAATTGATATGAAGCTGCATTGTGCAGCAGCTGAAACCTTCTCAGATTCCATCAGACCTTTATGTTTGTATTTGAACCCAACACCTGTTCTTTCTCTCCCTTTACGTCTGTGTGCTTCCAGATCTCGCCAGAGGAGCCATGACCGAGTTCCAGGAGAAGCTCCGGCAGCAGCACGAGGACTCGATGCACCGCGAGCTGGAGGTGCTGCTCGCCACCGCCAACAAGGAGGAAGCAGAGGTGAGGGGGAGCTGACTCCAAAAGTCTCAAACATGTGGAATGGATTCATCACTGAGGCGTTTCGTGAACTGACCTTTCAGAGCTTATCGATGGAACGGCGTCTAAGCCTAAAATGGTTCCTTAATGCAAATTAAAAAAGGTGCTTTAAAAATAACCTGCTGCTTGGATCAAGGCCACACTGTTGTTCAGGTCTTTGAAGACCCTGAACTCATCGGGACAAATGCCACGGCCCTGTTTGTCTGTTGTGTGTGCTGAGCAAATATTTGAGCTGAAAGAGTCGCCGGTTTCTCTGAAAACCGGAGATCAACCTTTACATGCAACAAATCACTTCACAAAGCCAGGACACACAAATGACGGCAATAGAGAAAAACTGTAAAAAAGACAAACAGACACAAAAAATCTCAGCATCACAGGATAAACTTTGTTAGGTTTTTAATAATTTAGAGAAATGTTTGACCCAGAAAACACATTTTAGCTACATCTTCTGTTTTACGCTTTCAAAACATCGAAATACATCCTTTTATGTTTTATACTATAATGAATTATTTTAAATTTTCTATTTTTTTCGCTGGTTGTCACATACTTTTCATCCATTTTTGCTATTATGGTGTTTCTGCTAATACATTTTACATGATTTAACCACAGAAGGCAGATGAGTTCAGTTCTTTTTTTTAATTATCTACTAAAGATTTAGTGATTTCAATTAGCAAAAAGTATGTAAGTGTACTACAAATATGCTTAATCTATATTAAAAGTGAGTACACATGAAGTTTACTCAATATATTGTAAACTTAAAATTTTCACATTTAGTTCACATACTTGATGTACTAATAGTAAAACATACTTGATAACATCAACTACAAGAGTGCTACTTTTTGCTAGGAGTCATTTAAATGAATAATGGGTTATTTTATTTAAATAGTCTGACTGAGCTAACTTTAATAATAAAATAAGTTTAAATATATAACATAAGTTTAATATATAGATGATTCCAAACATGGAAAATTGCACAATGCAAAAAAAAAATGCACTAAAGACAAATAGAACACATTGATTGACATCTTTACCAGAATGTAGTTCGCCAACAGATTAACAACTTCAGGTATGAAAATCAATACAGTTTTCTGAAGGAAGAAATTTACCCTAAAATTTATTCATGTAAAATGTTTTATTACAAAAAACCCTTGTTTATAACAATATTTGAAAAAAAAAAAAAAAAAAAACATTTATTATGTTGCCCTTATAGGATGATAGTTATAAGCTCAGGGTCTATTTAAACTGGACACACTCAGGTCTGGTACTAGAAACTACTCTTGGATCCATCTTTGAGGTGGTCTCAGTTTGTTTCCAGTTGGACTGAGCTCCGGTTTGCTGTGGGATTCCTCTGTCTGAATATGAAAAGAACAGAAAGCGGAACAACTGAACCAAAACGGCCACCGTAGCTGGTGGTCATGTGATAGAAATGACATTGAATTGAAGCAACAGGACAAATCTAAATCAACAATTAATGTTTTATCAGACAGAAGAAATGGTCCAAATCTTTATTTGTTAGAAAGTTTATTTTAACACTGCTGAAAACGCTTTTTACACGCTTTCCTGTGTCTCATTATGTTACACATGACCCAATGCTGCTGTGACATCATCCCTGAAATTCTTTTTATCAGAATTCTGTTAAAAGCAATGCTATAATATCACAATGAGCACAGCAATTCACACAAATGTGGTCGAATGAATGCAGGCTCATTAAAACGACTTTTTTCCCATCCATCTATAGGTCTTAAACACTCATCAGCGTACCTTCACAGCCGCCATCTCCTCAGTAACCACCTCAGCCATACCAAAGCAGCAGTAAAAGTGTTCTACCTGACGTTGATACAGACATGCAAAATATAAAATCTCTATAAGTGAACTATCCCGACAAGAATTCCAAAGTGCAGTGTAGAACTTCCATAATTTCCCCCTCTAGTTGCTTTGCCTCGCCTTTGTAATTCCTGGCCAATGAGTGAAGAGATCTTTAGTCACATGGTTTTATTTACATGTTTCTGGAGCAGGAAAGTCCACCTGACAGTCTGAATACAGACCAAAGTCAAGGTTCAGGACTTGATCCTGATCAAACAATTTTCCAGTCTGATTCCACCCTTCAAAACAATTTCAAACATTTGCTCTGATTTAGTTAACACAAAGCTAAAACAGATAAGTTGTCAGGCTAATATTATGGTTATTAAAAAATAAACATTTGTCGAAAATAGAAATTATATTGAGATAGGGATGTAAAATTAGAAGGTTTTAGTCTCAGGCTTAAATAAAAGTCTTTGGTTGTCATGGACCTTTGAGCATGTTGCTGTGCTTTCATCACATAAAAGTGATAATATTCCATCACTAAAAGTGATGGAAACTGATATTCTTCTGTTGTTAAACCATTTACTCAAAATCCTTTTTTTTTTGTTCATTTTAAACGTAAAATATTAAAATATTTCACTTGGGTCGTTTTTTTATTACTAAACAAAAACAAACACTTGAAAGTTTCTTTCCAATTAGACCATTTGAAATATGAAGAAGTGGTTTTGGATATATGTTTGTCAATGAACTTTAAATAATAATGAGTTTTGGTTGATGTTCTGTACTCTAAAACAATTGTTTTGGATCGTTGTGTTTGTTCAGCTGCTGCAGCCGCAGTGATAGTCGACTCTTTCTCTTTCAGATCTCCAGGAAAGACTTTGACGGCTTCAAGAAGCTCTTCCACAGATTCCTGCAGGTCAAAGGTCCCTCAGTCGACTGGGCCAAAATCAACCGTCCGCCCGAGGACTCGGTAAGCTCCAGATAACCTGCTGTCCCTGTTTACCGGGCTTCACGTTGCAGTGAGTCAACACAGATTCGGGTTCAGACTTCAGAACAGTGAACTCCACATTCTGCAGAGTTATGCAAGGCTTTTGCCTAATGTAAATAGAAAGAGAACGCCACTGATTTAGTATTTAGTCTAAAGTTATGTAACAACTCTGGTGTTAAGATTTTCTCAACTTTTTCACTTTTATTTCCCCACAAAACATTTAAATTATTTTACATCTGTTAGTAAGAAAGAATCTTTTGGAAGAAGCTTGTTTATAAAATCTGCTTCCAATTTTCCTGTTTTACTTTAATTAGATTAAAACAACAACAAATAAAATTAAATATTGAATTCTTTTTGGTCCCCGTGGTTCTGTTCGGGTTAAAAAAGAT
Organism: Oryzias javanicus; assembly: GCA_003999625.1. NCBI lineage: Eukaryota > Metazoa > Chordata > Actinopteri > Beloniformes > Adrianichthyidae > Oryzias > Oryzias javanicus. The sequence goes on along the minus strand of CM012437.1, from coordinate 27,431,652 downwards.
CTGAGAGATTCTACATTTTAGTTTGGAGGTTTGAGGAAACTGAACTAACACGAATCAAATTTTCAGCGTTAAAAGTCTTAAAAGCATTAAATCTACGAATTTGGAACGAACAGCTTAAAAACCCTTAGAATTGAATTTTGACATCTGAGAATTATAAATTGTGCTGTTTGAAATCTCTCAGTTTCACATTTCTTGTTGAAAATTAAATGTGGATCGAAAAAATGTAGATAAACAATGGCAGAACCAGTAGTTATAGACTAAAATGCAGAAAGGTCCCCACTGGACCGCATAGACCACAAACAACTAGATAAGAAGCTACAGTTTTAATCTAATAAACAAAATGAGAAAACGCTGACAAATTGTTCTTAATTTTTGATATACGTGGTTTAAAAATGTCTTTAATTTAACTTGTAGGGACCCTGATTGTTATGCGGAAATGTGGATCATAATCAGGAAGTTATCAAATGACAGTTTTTATAGTTATGGACGAACAGAAAGATCAGAGAACAAAAGTAAAATAGTAGATCAGAATAATAGACGGAAGTTGGTGTTTAAGCACCAAAACTTAAAACAAATGTATGTTTGAATTAAATTGTGGCTGCATGGACAATAATGTGGTGTTTTTTTAGTTACTAAATCTTTGTGAAAAAAAACAGATTAAAAAACCCTAAAAAGTAGAAAACTGAGTTTTAAATTAGAATTGACTGATTATGTAGAAATTTAGTAGAAAAATTGATAAATTTGTTTTGAATGAACATAAAACATTTTTAAATAAGCAGTTTGATTTTTCTAGATAATGTCCAGTTAATATTTTCAAACCCAAACGTCTTTTTTCTGTTTTTGTACTCCTGAAAGCTTCTCTCTGAGGTAATCTAGAGATAGGACAGGAACAACCTGAGCACACTCGCAGAACACGTCAGGACAGGAACAACCTGAGCACACTCGCATGTTTTCCTTCATTGAATCTTTTCTGTCATATGACTTAAATGATTCAGTAGAACGTGCGTCGTAACTAAAGTTAGCAGTGTGTAACCAGACCTGACGGACGGCACCGCTCAACGCTGCTCGCCTCCGTCCTGGAGCTCAGCAAAAATACCCGGCAGAGCGAAGGTTACCTCCCAGAATAGTCTGACCGCTGCAGCATCCAGAAGCTGTCGGACTGTCGCCGACAGCCCCCCCCACCTCAGCTGCTCTGCAGGGTCACATGACCGTGTTCAAAGAACATGAAACACGATATTCCCAATGTCTCGCGTTCAAACATGCCGGTGAAGTTCAGGCCGGCTCCAGGATGGATGCCAGCATATGATTCTGAGTGAGTCACGGTGAGAGCGTTACAGAGAGTACGCTTTACATTCTGGAAACACGCGTGTCACATGTTAAAAGATATCACCAGAGAGAAACATTCAAGTCTTGTTGTTAAAGACAATTACAAAAATATATGCCAATGCGGTTAAATTAACACTTCAATCGCATTTTCAGAGAAAACCTTTTAGTGTTTTGCTGTTTTTTTTCTGCCTTTTTTTAACCCCAACAAGACAAAACATTCCACTTTGGATGCATTCCCATTAGTGTTGTTTGGTGGTCCACTTCATTTACCAGGTGTGAACGCTCACCTGAACTTTGATGCAGACCAAACAGTCTAGCATGCTCGATTCTGAGGCTTTTGATTCACTTGCAAGTGAAATCTGATGTGATTCACTGCAGTGTGAATGCTGGCAGACCAAAGAGCAGAAGGAGACTCACAGAGTGACAGACATAAATGTTTATGCTTTGAAAAACAAAACAAAAAAACCCTTTATTTAAATATGTCATTTGACATTTGAGTTACATTTCAGTAGAAAAACAGGTTTATGGAAGGTTTCTGTCTCTGTTTGATGCTCCATCAGATCCAGCCCTATGACAGGATCAAGGCCAAAGGACTTCCTGACAACATCACCGCCAGCCTCAACAAGCTGGTGGTGGTCAAGCTGAACGGAGGACTGGGAACCAGCATGGGCTGCAAGGGCCCAAAGAGCCTGATCAGCGTCCGCAACGAAAACACCTTCCTGGATCTGACGGTGCAGCAGATCGAGGTGCGGAAACACCGAGACCAACGCCGAGTCGTGTTTTTGCTCTGGTGTGAGACTTTTCCTCTGTGTTTCTAGCATCTGAACAAAACCTTTAACACGGACGTGCCGCTCGTCCTCATGAACTCCTTCAACACTGACGAAGACACCAAGAAGATCCTGCAGAAGTACTCGCACCACCGGGTCAACATCCACACCTTCAACCAGAGCAGGTGCAACACTCGTGTCATCACTCCTTGAGAGGAAACTCTTCTTCTAATTCTCATTAGAAGTATTATTGCAGCTTTTAGAATCACCTGAAGTCTCTTTAGGGGCAGTGCCGGTCTTTGGGTCACTTGGTAACGGGCTCCAGGTCAATAAATAAATACAGTAACTTACATCATTTCTGTTTTCTCTCTGATTCAGAACCAAACTTTAGTTTGAAAACTATCAGATTTGGACTTTTTGTTGGTTCTGTGCAGATATCCGAGGATCAACAAGGAGTCTCTGCTCCCAATCGCTAAGGGCATGGGTCTGAACGGCGCCAACACGGAGGCCTGGTACCCGCCGGGTCACGGAGACATCTACGCCAGCTTCCACAACTCAGGGCTGCTGGACAAACTCCTCGCCGAAGGCAGAGAGTACATCTTCGTCTCCAACATCGACAACCTGGGAGCCACCGTGGACCTCTTCATCCTCCACCACCTGATGAGCCAGCCGGCCGACAAGCGCTGCGAATTCATCATGGAGGTCACAGACAAGACCCGCGCCGACGTAAAGGTGAGCGCCGATCTCCCGGCGAGCAGCTGAGGGTTCGCTCGGCGTGGATAGAAGCTGAGGCGTTCCTCTGTGCAGGGTGGAACTCTGATCCAGTACGAGGATCATCTGAGGCTTCTGGAGATCGCGCAGGTCCCAAAGGCCCACGTCGACGAGTTCAAGTCTGTCACCAAGTTCAAGATCTTCAACACCAACAACCTGTGGATCTCTCTGCCCGCCATCAAGAGGCTGCAAGAGAAGAACGCCATGGAGATGGAGATCATCGTCAACCCCAAGGTGGAAACATCTCAAAATCTCTATTTCTAACCAACAAAATCACAAAGAAGATCATGTTTTTCATTGTTATTTAAAACATTTATTGTGCTTTTCAACAAAACTTCAACAGAAGCGCCTCTTTAGAATCACAACATTTATAGATGCATAATTTATAGATCACATCTTTTATAGATTGATTAGACTGGGATGGGGTTGTTACACCTCCATAAATTCAACAAAAATGTGTCAAAAACAAACGCCAAGTACTAGTACCACATCTTTCACTAATATTTTAAATAAAGTTTAGAGGGGCGTTCTGTTTTTTTAAGACACTTTGGGTTAACGGCTCGCGCTCTTCGCAGACGCTGGACGGCGGTCTAAACGTCATCCAGCTCGAGACGGCCGTGGGCGCCGCCATCAAGAGCTTCAAAAACGCCATGGGGGTGAACGTGCCCCGCAGCCGCTTCCTGCCGGTGAAAACGTCGTCCGACCTGCTGCTGGTGATGTCCAACCTGTACAGCCTGGACGCCGGCTCGCTCACCATGAGCAAGAAGAGGGAGTTCCCCACCACGCCACACGTCAAGCTGGGGAGCTCCTTCACCAAGGTCAGCCTGAACACTGTTTTCTTGCTCTCACACAGTTGCAGTACAGAACTCCCTGGTTTGATTGAGAGTTTATATTTACAACCGTTAAATGAAAACTAAAAAATGTGATGGAAAAAAGCACTTTTATAACCTGTCTATGTCATACAAGATCAGGATTTATTTATTTTTTATATTTTAAGGGCCACACTTCATTATGTGACCATTGCTAGGTAAAATACAGTAAAGTTTGATACGTTTGGTAAACTTGTTTAAAATGCTTATCAACAATAACATTTAAAAAAATAAGTAAAAGTACTCTGTCAAAAGATAGAAATAATGGTACAAATGATCAAAGAGAAGCTGGATTTTAGTCTCAAGAAAAGTCAGTTGTTTGCTCTTTTCTGATTTTAGAAAACAAGGTAACTATTAAAACATAATCACATTTATAAAGAATGGGTTGGTGATGTTGAGTTTATGATGAGAAACTGCGTCAAATGTTAGTTTTTAGATTAATTTTGGACTGAATTTCCACTCTTCATTCCTTTATTTGAAGAATCTGAACCAGTTCTGGTGAAAAAAACTTAGAATAAATTTGTCAATATTGTAAAATTTGTGCTTATTTAAATTACGGCTCCTGCCAGTGAAAATTCAACCTTCTCTTCTATACTAACAGCCTTTTAGTCTCACATTGTTGTTTCCAAAACTGACAATAATTGCAAGCAATTTGGCTTTTATTTTTAGTCAAAACTCTATTTCAAAGTTTTCATTAGCAACTCAGTTTACTCTGTCCACACCCACATAGCTTTAAAAATGACAGTTAAAGTTTCCACTGATGCTAATTAACCGATAAGTTTGAGCGATCGGAATATTTCCTGATAGCCAGTAAAACCTCTAACCTCTAATATTTAAAGCTTGATAGAGAATATAAACTGTTGCCACAATTTTAACTTACTATCAGCACATTTAGCGTTTTAATTTTAAGCATTATTACTATGTGTACATCTAAATTAAAATGAATATATGCCAATTAAACCAGGTCTTGGAGGTATTTTTCATTTTCTCTTTGTGGGTTTTAGAATTTGGTTTATTTAACAATTAAAAAAAAAAAAAGAAAAAGATTAACTTTACCTTTCCATTTTGAAGCCCCGCCCTTCCCACCTGACAGAGATCAACCACATTACACCAGCAGCCTCCACTTCCTCCAATCATTCTAACCTTTGTGAAAGTAAAATAGTCAGGATAAAGTGAAGTAAAATGAAACATTGTAATAAAAATCTTTAAAATCTCTCATTGTACACACTGTAGAGTGATAATTGATAGTTACCAAATAGATCATATTTAACCAGCATCACTGACATAGTTTACATGTTGAGAGTGGTGCATCCCATAATACTCCTACAGATGGATGTGAAGCTTTAATAATTTGTTATTCCTGCATTTGAACTAAAACAGTCAAAAACCTTAAGATCCTCTTTATTAGCTCAAAATGACTGAACACCTGCTGATGTAGCATGGTGGGAGTGCCGCTCTGTCGGTCGTCATGGTGATGTGAAGTGACCAGGGTCACATGGTTCCTGACTTGAGTATTGAGGGTTAAAAGGAAGGGGCTTCATCGCTGCAGCGAATGATCTGAATGCGTTTGGGTCTTCTTCTGCAGGTCCAGGAGTTTCTGAAGAGGTTTGAAAACATCCCCGACATGCTGGAGCTCGATCACCTCACGGTGTCTGGAGACGTCACCTTCGGCAAGAACGTCTCCCTGAAGGTAAAATCCCTCCAAGAGAATCCAGATGTGAACAACAGCTTTACCACCCATGGGTTGCAATGAAAATAGATGCAAGTTAGCATCTTCTTGTAAAAATCTGTCTTCTTCATGATCATCTCAATTCATACAAAGTTGGATGATTAGGCAGAATGTCACCCCCTTGTGGTAAATGGCGCATACTTGAATAGTTTCTAAGGCCCAAAGCGCTGCACAGTCACAGACCTATTCACCCAGTCACACACACATTGGTGGTGGCTCCGCTGCTGAACACTGGTGCCAACCACCCACCAGAGGCAATTTAGGGTTCAGTGTTCCCCAAGAACGCTTCGACACATGGGCGGGCAGGGAATCGAACCCACTACCTTCCGATCATGAGACGACTGCCCTACCACTGCACCACAATGTACTTCTACTTACAATCCATTAGACGTTTAAACTACTGAAAATCTTATTTTGGCTAATATATGTGTTCAATTTGATAAACAGCTCCTCAAAAACAAGTTTAAAAATATTAAATCCAAAAAAGAAAATTTATTTCCAAATGGAGTTAAAATGTCTTCTGTAAAATTTTCATTTTCAGAAGCATTATTGAACCATTGGCCCTTTAAAACAGTCTAAATACCCACATTTAATAATGTTTTCTCATTGATTCTATAAATTTCCTATTTTTAATTGGTTCACAAACAAAACTTAAATCGTGGTTCATCCTCAGGCAAACTACCTTTAACTTAAAAAACTTCAGTCCAGATAACATTTTCTGGTATGGTACTATCTTGGACAAATTAGTCTTCTAAAATCTTCGAAAAAAATAAATCCTTTTAAAGAAATCTTGATAATTTTTTCTAAAGCTAAAGTGTCTCATTCTGCCTTTTAAATTAATGGAATACTTTCTTGAAGAAAATACAGTGAAACCTGCTAAAATGTTTTTTCCATCTTCAGGGTACTGTCATCATCATCGCAAATCACGGCGACCGCATCGACATTCCCGCTGGGGCGATGCTGGAGAACAAGATCGTCTCAGGAAACCTGCGGATCCTGGATCACTGAGGATCCCATGGAGACAAAACTCCATCAGAAACGAAACCGCAAGCATTTCGAAGAGACTCAAATTCTCCCCGAGGACTGGGTTTTTAAATGCAATAAGATCCGCCTGTCGGGTCTTCATCGTTCTCACCGTAAACCTGGACTTCCTCAGGAGGAAGGAAACTCGGGTGGATTGCTGCTTTGGCCTCTTCTTAATTAAAGAATGGGTCAGCAGAGCCTCTGTGGTTTGTTGGTTAAGAAACACTTTAGGACTAACAAGAAAATTAAATTTAACAAACAAAAACTGAATGGCACTAAAAACAGTTGAATAATAGGAAAACAAAAGTAGAAAAACGTAAAAGAAACTGAAGAAAAAAAACAGACAAATGTCAGGTTTCTCCCTCATCTGGTTTATTCACAGCAGCGCTGAAGTGCTCTCAGACTGGCTTCACTCGGACACACAGTGGGAAGTCAGGCACACTGCTGGGAGAGCTCACGTCTCTGACAGCAGATCCAGAGTAGGCACTTCTGAAGCAGACAGTGATGGGAGTTAATGCCTCGTCGCGTCCGATTCACATCTGCGTGGGAATCAAACGGAAGTTTTCCTGATTTCCTTTTTCTTAATTCTGGTTGTGAAACTAAATCAGGAGCGACTCTGAAGTTTGAAAACATTTTCACGGGTTATCTTTTTTGGGGGCGGGGTTTAAACTGCAATCATGCAGCTTCCACTTAGAGAGAAATGTTTGATTTTGAGCCGCAGCAGACTCGGCCTCAGTCATGCAATTGTTTCGTAGCCGCAACAGAACAAAGGACGGGTTTGGGAACGATTTCAGGGAAGCATTCCAGACCCTGCTGAAACCAGGGGAGATGAGAAGGCTTGAGCAAGGTCACAGGTCGGCTCTTCACAGTAATGGGGGCTTGACTCACCAATTAAAAAATAATCTTAAAGAAAAGAACAGATATGTGAAGAGCTGCGTTTTGTGCCTCGTGTCCTGCAGCCTTCCAGCATATAAAAAATTACCAAAAACAACCTCCCCGTCATTTGTGGATCATCATGAAAGAAAAGCGACTCTCCTTCTGTGACATGAAGCTGAGCGCCATAAACCCCAGGAAAAAATGCTGTTTGAGTATAAAAATGTACGAAAATCTCTTCAACGTTGCAGCCTGCTGAGGAAAACGTCCAGAAAAGACTCAGAGAGGACAGAAAAATAAATTACCCCAAAGTTTCATCACCATTATTCACCCCGTCTCCATGGAAATAATTTACTAGTGTTTGTGTGAGATTGCACGCAGAGAGGAGGAGCTTGCAGCGGCGCTCGGGAGCTTCTCCGCTTCTTCACGAAGCTCCGCTCTGCACAGTTCGGTGCGGTTTTGGTCCCCGGTAGACCGCCTCAGCCGGCGGTCGGACGGCGCCCGTTGGTCCTTCTGCCCATCGGGGCTCTGTCCGCATCACCTCTTCTGCTCCCAGATCTCAGCCATGTTCAGGTCGAGCCGCTCCAGGCTCCGGAGAGCCTGGATGTTCTCCGTGTAGAAGGCCACATCCACCACCATCAACATGCAGACACAACCACCCATCAGTTGTCAGACTAACGTAAAAAAAAAATCCAAAAAAAACAAACAAACTAATATTTCATAAATAACATGTTTTTTTAGAGTTCCAATGGTAATATATGATCATATACATGGATATAGTTCACTCTAAAACGCTTGAGAAAATCATGGTACGGCCCCTTTAAAGCCTTCTCCTTTATCTGCAATGATTCATTGTTTTAAATAAATATTTTTCTTATAAATTGGGTCAATTTCAGCCAAAAGGATTCATATTTGTTATATATACTGCATTATATTTAAACAGGATCAGTCTGCAACATCTTGCTTCTGCAACTTACTACTTACTTACGAGAATTAATTAAAGTGAGCTGTGTGTATTGGTTACCCGTGCTGCGGTCCGCCATCATTTATGACCCCGAGTCGGGCCAACTGCCTCTTAAGGTGCATTTTGAAACTGGCGTTGATCCTCAGGAACAACATCTGTGCAGGTAAACACATCCGTCTCTCAGTGAAACTTTGTCAGACTCGCGTCTTCTGACACATTCAGTGAGCGGCAGATCCTCACCTGAGTTTGTTCTTCCGGCAGAAGCTCGTAAATGGCCTCGTGCATCTTCGCCATCTGCTTGCAAACGTTCCTAAAGCAGGTCGACGGCATTGGAGCCTTCACCTCGTACTGAAGAAGGAGATCGGTTTAAAAGAAAACTTCATATCATTGATTGGGTTGAATCACAGTGAAACAATAAAAAACATTCAACTTACTAGGAATTCAGATTAGCTAAATATAAGTTTCTATAAAAAATTTAATACATAAAAAGACAAAAAAGATAAAGAAATTAACTCAAGAGCAATAAGCTCGTTTTTTGTTTTGTTTTTTTAAAGGCGACACTTTCCTGTACTTCTCAGCCACATGAATGTTGAAAGACTATGTGTTTATATAATGGCAATTTATATATATAAAACATGATGTGTTTGTGTAGAAATGTTTTTAATTTATTTACTTAAGAATTGTTCAAATTTAGTCAAATATGATTAATAGTATTAGAGTTTTAAAAAGTCAGCATGTCTATAATATCTTTCTAAGAAGCTGCAGTTTGATCAAACAAAAGCAGTAAAACCAGAGTTTGTAGAATAGACAGTGAACATGTAAAGTAAGCAGAATACAACATTCCACATGTGGTAGGTTCAGTATGGTGGAAACATTTGCAGATCACGCTGTGACACACTTGTGTTGTCAGGAAGTTCTCTCACCCTGGATAAAACTCTCTCAAACAGACTGTCCATGATGGCCACCAGCTTGGCAGAGATTTCTGCGATGTGATCGTTGTAGTCCTGAAAAACAGGAGACGGTCTCAACATTAAGACAAGGACAACCGCACCACCTTCAGGTCACAGGGTTCAAAAGGGTTTTCTCTAAAAACAAGTTTCTCATTTCCAACCACATGGTGGCAGCCATGTGAGTGAAAAGTTAGTGAAAGTGACATCAGACTGAAACAAATCTCTTATTTTGTTATTTAAGTCCCACTCTTATAATCTCTTGTAAAAAAGTTTCCTCTGGTCTTTAATTATGATACCATTTTAAGGCAAAAATCACAAAAACCTGTAATTTCCAGGACAGTTTTTGCAGAGCGGCTGAAGAGTTCTTCAGAAATGTATCCTCTGAGAAGGCAGGACTGTTGCCAGCTTATGACCTAGCGCACCAACCTGACATTATCAGTGTAACAAAAATAAGAAACAATTTTGGAGCAATACAGTTTTGAGCCACATGCTACCTCAGACGAGGAAAACAAAGACATACTTGGATCCATCAAAATGGAGCGGAGAAAGGAGCCTGTGACTCAGCCAGCATATTTTCTACATCACAAATACTAAATCTTTTTTTTTTTTTAAATGTGTCTGATCTTAATTCACATCAATTAGAATACAGAAATACTCAAAATGCAATTTTAGTCTTAATTTTCATTATATTTGTCCTCCGTCACAAGAAAAATGCATCAAAGAATATGTTAAAAACAAAATTTTCTTCACAGTCTTTAAGCTTTTAAAATCTTGTTTGTTGTATCTTCACAGAGCACCATTTAAAGTTGCTTTTCATGGCTGTGTTTACACTACCCCCACTAACACCTTCTGTTTTATGAAACCCAATTATTTCCATGGAAACCAGGATTGCTTTGCAGCGTGGAAAGAGCAAAAATGGGGAGGAAAAGAAATAAGGGGAAGAAATAAATGTAAAAATGAAGCCCAGGAAGATTATAGCATAACAAGGAAACAGCACAGGAGAAAAGGAAGAAGTAAGGAGAACTCAGAAGCAGAGTAAACAGATCAGAGCCTTTAAACCACTCAAACGAACCATCTGAGAAGAGAAAATCTTGATAGGAACCAAACAGACATCTGTTCTGCTTCAGGAGCTTGTTACCTTAGTGATGTGGTCGAAGTGTCTGAGGACGCTGAACTGTTTGGGCTGCAGTTTGGTCTCAAAGTGGGCTCTGATGATGGGAATGTAGTGAACCACCAGCTGCAGACAGCGGGAGGCTAAAGCTGCACAGAAAGACAGCGTCGACATGAAAACCTCCCTCAGGACAAGCACAGCTGCTTTCGGGAGCGCGTGTGTACCTAGGTTTCTGGTGGTGAGGTCTTCAGACCGACGACCTGCAGCGCTCCGGCTCCCAGGACCAACTGGCAGCAGCGCGAGTTGAAGTGCTGCCGAAACAAAACGGGAGTTTTCTTTAACCGACGAGGTTCTGCTCGACAGTCTGTGACCGTGAAGACGTGCAGCTCTGCTGGGAGCTCTCACCTTCAGCAGGTCAGACAGACGGGTCAGCATGTCTGTGGTGATGGACGGGATGTCGTTTACACACCGACAGTATTCCAGAAAGATCCGAATCAGCAGCAGAACCGTTCTGAACAAACAGAAGGGGGAAATATGCCGTTAAAGACATCCTCATCGGAGAGCGGATACATTTTTGTGAATAAAAACTCACCCAATAACAGCGTACTTCTGTCCGTTAACTAACAGAAACTCAGCGGGTTTTCTGTCATCTGGACCTGAAAGGTCAATTTTACCTCTGTCAGTTATTTTGGTTTTCATGGATAAATCAGCAGATAAAAAAAGATGATTATCTGATTTACAAAACTTAAAAGTCTGATAAATCTCAAAAAAGTGTTTCTGATTTCACAAGCAAACTATAAAAAATAAGATACGTTTCCTTGATTACTAGGGAAAGAAAAGTCTCTTGCATAATTAAAAACTCCTATTTGTTCACTTTAAATCATTCATTGGGTACAAAGTGGTTCTTTTAACCAAAAAAGTTTTAAAATAGAAATTTAAAAATTATTTATAAACAGATTTTTTTTGTAGATTGTTGTGGAAATGGTCAGTATTTGTAGTCACCTGAGGTTTTGCGCTCTGGCAGTGTTATCCTGCCATCAGCGATGGAGTTTACCAGATCTGAAACTCAGCTGGGACCTCCGCCTGCTTCCAGCGCTCGTTATCGAGGAGGAGGCTGCAGGAGCACAACAGAGAAATTAAATAAAATATTTTGGCTATGAACATTTATTAGAAATATAAACCTATTTCAGCTTCCAATCAGAGCCGGAGGATACCTAAGTTTGGTTTTGCGTTCTTCGTGGAAGCGGTGGACAAAACGGTTGGCCTGGCTCTGCAGCGCCCCTCGCAGGGAGACGCTCCTCCTGCCACAAAGCTCCTCTGTGTCTCTGACAAAACCTTCAATCGTCTGCGACAGACAGACAAACTCAGCCGAGGTCAGGCGCTCCAGGGAGCCGTCCTGTTGGAAGCAAGAAAAATCTTGAACTGAACCAAGACTCCCCTGAATCTGACCAGCGGTCGGTGATGCTCCTCCTACCCGCGCTCTGGCTGTGAGAACTTTGACGCAGCGATCGTGGCTGACGTCAGATGCCGTATACAGCAGCTCCTGGATGTGGCTTAGCACGCGATTCAGCTCCGCCTCTGTGGGCATCAAGCTATCACCTGACCTGAAGAGAAGCACAAAAAGCTTCACTTGACCCATCTGCCTCATTTTATCCTTTATTTTAATCAATAATGCAGAAGACAAACTTTAATCTGACGGCTTCAATGCAAGGGAACCCGTCTGCGGTGGGGCGGAGCAAAACGGTTTTAGAAATTCCATAAGGAGGAAACCAACCATAATTTTATTTTAGGATGGGATCCGACACGAGTTTACAACAACAACCACCACCACAAGTGTTGTAAAAAAAAAAAACACGAAAACTCTGTTTCCGTGAAAGCCGACCACTGTTACGAGAGGTGAGCATGTAGACAGACACGCCCCCACCTGTGAGCAGATTCAGCCGAGCAGACCTGAAATCCAGCTGGATCAAATTTCTATCTAAAACCTTTTAATTATTCCTCACAAACACAACAAAGAAAATGTATGAGAAAAAAGAAAAACCTTTAAAAAGTAGAATTAAAAAAAAGAAAGAAAAAATTAGAATTCCAGGAAAAATGTCAAATGGACAGCAGTGCTCTTAGAAGAGAAAATCTTATTTTTTGAGATGCCTGGAAGCTGAAGCTACACAGGGAGACTGATCACTGTCTGCATAACAGCATAAAAAAGGTCATTGACCTGTGATCTGTAATGTTCTATCAACAGAAACTGTTCATTTGTCGCCCAAATAAGGAATCTGTGAATTTTGTCCGAATTTTTTTGGTATTTTAATTCAAAAATGTGTTGATTAGTTTGACTAAATTTATTATAGTTGTTTTTATGAAACTACACCTAAAACTTTCAATCCATGTTGTAAAAACAGTTTGTTAAAATTTTTTGGGGTATCCTCAGTAAAATTAACCCAATTTTTCCAGACGGAATTTTCTGTTTTTTCATGACTTTATGTGTAGTGTGTGAATACAGTATGGAAAAATGGCAAAAAATATAGGTAGTGTCACATAGGACACATTGTACAGATGAAAAATCATACCAAATAAGTATGCATGTAGTCTTTCAAATTGAAAATATAGAGGTAAATTAAAAAGTAGACAAAAACAGAGTTTTAGGTTCTAGGTTCCAGAGGGCTAAGAAAAAATGTCCTCATTACAATTTTTTGAGCTTTTAAGAGCATTATATGTTAGTTCCTCATGGGAAAAAAAACCCAAAGTGGTATTTTTATCTATTCACGCATAATTCCTCTGTGCTCTCCACTTTGACACGCTTTCGAGTGTTTTAAAAGTCAGGTCAGGACATTTTTTCAGAGGAGATTTAGCTGATCTAATTTAGTCTTTTATTGTGACCTGATCTTTGTTTAGTCTGTGGTGTGGAATTGAAGAATTCTAACTTTATCTGAGAAAGATGCTTAAGAAATAAATATTTACTTTTGTATTTTACTCATTGAAAGTGAAGATCACAAATTTGGTGTTTACACGCAGGATAGAACAAGTCCAGTTTACCTGATCTTCATTTGAACATATGAGGGAGATAACTTTTAAAATTAAAACAGTGGCTGATTTGGGATCAGTTTTGGTCTTTTTGTCCATAAAAAAAAAACAATTTAATGACAATTATTTTTAAATATTCCTCTACTTACTTATAAAAGTTAAAGAAGAAAGAGGTGTTCCTACAAATATTGTAGGTTATTTAGTTTTGGTTCTGAATCTGACCCTACATTATGAGGTCATTTGATTTTTTCCATTATTTTTTCTTAATGGATTAAATGTGATTATCACCTGATCCATGAGCGTTCTGGATTTATTTCAGTTTTAGAAACATCTTTAGTAAGAAAAAATACATATTATTAGTAGCATGACACCAGAGAAAATCTGCGTTTCTTTCGAAGCTCATCCAAATCAATTTACTGTAGCTTCACAAATGTTTTTTTCTTTGTTTTTCAGCCAAGTGTGCAGGAATTAGCTTTTTTTTTTTATTTCACTTCTGCTCTTAAAAAAAAAAAAAAAAAAAAAAAAGTGGGAAAGTTTTCTTTCATTGGGTCTAGTCAGTCAGTGAGCTCCCAATTGTTTGGTAGTCATTTCTGCACAAACCTGCTGAAAACATTTTTTTACATTTAAGGTGAGCAGCGAGTGGACCGGCAAAAACCAGCAGGTTCTTGCCCGTCCACAGTTTGATACCCAGAACAAATGAAAATGAGGGAAAAATCCCTTACATTAGGCTTTGCTCTCTGCTGACAGAAATCTCTGTGACCCCAGAAGCCGGGATGCTGCCGGCAGAGTGGTCCTGGCTCTGCTGGATGTTGGAGCTAGCTGCAGAGTTCTGATCCTGACCCGCCTGCTCCTGTCGGGCTTCATTCAGGGCGTCACTGATGAATAAGCCATCATGAGTGAGGTAAGCCAGCTCAGCCTCTCCCTTCATGAGCAGAGAATCCCGGGAAACCTCACGGCTGGACGCTGCTGAACTGGTCTCAGCCAGCAGCTGGTTCTTGTGGTTTGAGTCCAAAGCCTCCAGAACCACATTTCTGATGACATTTGAAGTAGCCTGATGGACAAATATGAGAAGAGCAGACACAGCAAAAAGTTTCACAAACAGTTGCTACCAGAACAAAACATTTTGCTTGTTTTAACTTATATATGCAGTTAAGGAGATTATTGTGGTGCGTTCACGGACCTTGATTCTCTGCAGGAAGAGAAGGAAACACTCAAAGATGTTTTTCAGCAGTTCAAACCACTGAGAAAACGCCATCAGACGCATCTGGTCGGCTAGCCTGACAACAGAAAACAAGCATTTCCTCCTTAGACAGAAACTTTTTTTTTGTCCTGAAGAGTTCTTGTTTACTGTGTTCACCCACACTTTCAGTTTTTCTAAACGACATGCATGTCAGAGCATGAATGTTTTTGAAAACTCATCAACATTGTCCACAAGGGATTGGTTGGAAAAAAAATTAATTGTTGGAAAATTTTGATTCGTCAAGCTTAAAAGCAGGCATGGGTCAACAGAAACATAGGAAATTAAAGATTTGGGTCACAAAATAAATGAATAAAATAAAATGTTTATAGAAGGAAAAAAGCCAGCTTTTTTTTTTTTTTTTTTTTTTACAGTCTAGTGCTATTATTAGTAAAACATTAACAGAACAGAACCAAAGTCAGAGATACTTTTGAGTACATTAACCCCTTCATGCCTACATTTTACATTAAAAACATCTGTTCAAGGTGCTGCTAAATAAATATGTTGTTCACCTTCAGCAAATCACATCAGGAGTCTCCAAAGCAAACCAACATTCATTGATTTACACAGGTGATTTGGCAGAGTTTTACACCAAATGCATAAAACTTTCTGACACAACCCTGCATGTTATTCGGGAAGGGGACCGGCACAGGACGACCCAAACTCAGACTCGGCCCCCACATCGCTCCATATTTAGACAGTAGCGTGGAGGGTTTTGCTTAAGGACCCACACAGGATTAATCTCATTGGAAACCTTGAGCGCTACTGCCTCGCGCTCCAAATAAGACGTACTTGCTGGCTCCAAGAAGCCAAAATCCACTTCAAGAAAGAAATAAACATTATTTCTTTGTCATTCTATTTGTAAGAATTATAATTTTTTTCTATAATAAGTTTTTGTTAACATCTTTTTGCAAATCCTTTCTTTTCATGATATTTTTCTTTTTCACAAGTTATTATTCAATTTATAAACTGACCAATCAGATGCCTCAATAGAAGCATCTGGTGCCCGTTGGCACTGTAGATTCTCCCAAGCCACTTTTAACACAAGCCGACTCATGATTGGCAACAGCAGTTGCCATGAAACGTTGACTCAGAGCAACTCGAACCAATGACAGTCATCTGGCTCCAAATGGCGACGCCCATTAATGTGGAAAAATGGCGACTGAATTGGCTTCACTTCCCTGGAGGTAAGGCATTTTCTATGGGTGACGTCACACTCGCTTTTTCTATCTTCATTTACAGTCTATAGTTGTGTTTCCATTGACAACGAAATTGCAAAAATTGGATTTGCAATACTAAATTTGCCTAAAAGAAACATGTCAAAAACTCACATTTGTCGAAGAAAGTTTTTGCGCTTGGAGAAGATGGCATAATTTCCCGCATGTATAATCATGTTAATCAAAGACTCACCATTCTGACTGTGAGAAGTTTTTGAAAGCAGAGCAAAAATATGTCTATGTCTGTTATAAAGTTGGTCTGTTCCACAATGAAGCGGACAAGAACTACCGGTAGTAGCTTAACAAGCCACCTAGTGGTTATCTGGTGAACTGGCCTGGATTCAGTTTAGTGTTTAAACTTCATCAAATTGCCATTTAGTCATAATCGAGCTGTAAAAACTTTAAAACAGAGGATTCAAGAAATGAATGATTAACTGGAAAGTCAAAATAAAGTAAATCATGAAGGTAGAATCACTTTAAAGCTTTTAAGCTCGTCAAAGCTTGCAGACTGACACGCCTATGTTGATTTGTTTGAAACAATGTATGACGTGTGACTTTCAACTTTAACAGGATCTAAACTCTGAAAAAGCCTAAAAAAAACAGAGGCTTGTCAAGATTATGGCTAAGCGCTCATCAGAATAAACTCTGGATAAGAGTCATATCTGTGTCATTTTTAACACTTGCATATTTTTATATAAAGGGAACATTTCACTCTTTCAAATGTCAAGAAGTAGTAAATAAAGAGACTTACTTAGTAACGACTTCAGTGTCAATTTCTTCAATGTGCACAACACTGTCTGCCACACACTGCAGAACAAACAGGGTTTTTTTTTTCTTAAGTGTTCTAAAAACAAATCTGATGTGCTGTTAAGTGTCTGCAGGCGTACCTGTGCGACGATGGCTTTAGCAGCTATGATCATCTCCTCACTGTAAATATCCAGAAAGTCCAGCTTCCGTTGCCGCAACAGACCGAACACCAGCGACTCCAGACGCTCCTAAAACACACAAAACAATCATGAAATTGACCTTAATGACTGTTCAAATGTGGTAATAAGCTAAAAAAGAAAAAAAGGTTTTTTTTTTTCTTAATTTAGATTATCGACAAATTAAAAGGTTTTTTTTTCCCCTTCTTGGCAGCAAAGATGCACAAAAAGCAACAAATCAGCGATGACAGAAAGCTTAAGAATTCTAACTTGAATACTTTAAATCTCTTAAAGGGAATATTTGTCAAGATTTTCAACCTCTAATGAGGATATAAACATACAGTAGTTCAAATGCAAGTGAATCTACTAAAGTTGTGTGGCAGATGTGTGGTTTGAAGTTTGGTAGGTAGTGAGGGTTCTACAAAACCCATCATAAACACACACAAATGCTCTAAATTTTCGATTATAAAAAAAGCCCAATACTTCCCGCCATCTGTCTGAATTGCCATGGCAACCACACACATTTCAAAAATTAAATGTTCGTTAGAAAGTAGTGACAATAGGGCCCTGCTACAAAAGGGCAGACTGCCCAAGGTGTCGAACTGCCTTTACCTAACTGTAGCTGGGATAGGCTCCAGCAACCTTATGACCCTGAAAAGGATTTGGAAAATGAATGAACGGTGAAAGCAGCAACACTCCCTGTGAAGGTCACCGTTTTTAGCCAAAGATATTATAGAATTATTCTATCTGTGGACCATTTGACTGAATCAGAGCGTATTTTGGTGCTCCACAGGGTTTGGAACTTGGACTTATTTTATTCCCTCTAAACATGCCAATAACACCCAACTTTGCATAATAATAGAACCCACCAATTCAGATATACTTCAAATTATGTTCCCATATAAAAAATACAAAATATATATATATATCTTGATTTGTATATAAATTAAAAAAGAACAAATGAGTAATGAATGGATCAACCTGACAATCCCACCAAAAGTTTGATTAATGCATAGCATGATGAAGGATTTAATGGATTTTTCATTTGATTTTCATGAGCAGCATTCTTGCATTTTTGGATTATTGAAGTGTACAGCCAACCTTTTGTGAGACAGCATTTGGTTTGGGGACCTGTGACGAAAGCAAGAGTTCAACATGAGAAAGGTTTCAGTCCCCGGCAAGATTCCTTCAGAAATCAGACTAGAGTGCCTTTTTAAAAGACTTATTGCTTTTAACTCGAGATAAATTTACACAGAAATCAAACTGTAATCCCATAAAACGTACGCATTTCCTGAAAGTTTATGTGGAGAGCTTCAAAATTCCCAAAAACTTGTTTTTACTTATATTTTGTTAAAAAACTGACAACGAAATTAAAGCTGACAGACTTGATTTGAGGGCAACATTAACATTGATTCAATAAAAACTTGAGTTGGAAAAAAAAAACATTAACATTTGGGTAATTTCAAAGTTGCGTTCTTTTCTAAAAAGCTTTTCGAGCAAATCGAGATTGGAAAAAAAATGAATGAAATAAAAATCCTTTTTTTTTCTAAAAGAGAAAGAATAATCAAATAAACTAGATTTAGTTTGATTGGCACACGTGGTACTGCATTTGTTAGATGCAGGAGAAATACATAAAGGGATTCCAAAGGCGTCCTAAGATTTTTGTTTTTCCTGAAAAAAATGTGTACAATTTTACTTAAGACAAACTGAGGGACACGTTAAAAGCATTAGAAATGGCTGCTTTTTCTACTAAATTTTCCCTCTATGGCAGAAGATGAAGGATAGGAGTGGTACGCCAGCACTCAGACCTTCTCCAGGACCTGCGGCTCCTCCCTCAGACTCCGGCTCAGGTCGCTCCGGGCATACATGCTGAAGTCCTCCACCATCATTTTATCAATCAGTTTCTCCAGCTCACATAGCTGGGAACCCAGATGTCTGAGGAAAAAACACTGGACGTCACTCGACTTCATTCCAACTTCAGCTTCCTATCAAATATTGCTTCTGCTTTGCTGCATTTTTCAAAATAAAACAAGAATATCTGACATTTGTTGACTCTACCTGAAGCTGTGGATGCCCTGCAGCTCCTGCTGCAGAACCTCCTTGGTGGTGGCGATGAGCTCCAGCGCTCCAACAAACTCCGAGGTTGAGAGCAGCAGCTGTACGGTGGGCTGCGTCTGATGCACCGCCGCCATCAGCTTCAGCTTGTTGTGCAGCTTGACGCAGTTGTTGCGAGTCAGAGTAGTGCGGAGTGCCTGCAGAGGTCCCTTGCACATGACCCGGTCCATGGCGGCGGTTCTACTCCGAAGGACAGCCACCGCCTGCTGCGTCTCCTTCAGGCGGTCCTGCAGCTCGTGCTGCGAGGACATGGCGTGGAAAAAAGCCTCGGAGCGCAGAGAGATCTGCCGAGCAATGCTGACCTCCACGACATCCAGGTAGTGACTCAGCTGGAGGGAAGAGCGGAGGAAGAAAAGTCGCAACTGAACAAACTTCCAAAACCATTCGTCTCTCTTTATCAGAATTAAAAATGTGTGTTTCAACAAAAAACAGACATATAGAAAGGAAAAGTTTTAAAAATTAAAAAAGTCAGCTATGCAGACAGAGTGGAATAATTTTATTCCTCTTCCACCGTTCAGTAAATAAATATGCTTTGCAAAAAGCTCACCTTCTCCTGCAGTAACTTGGAAGAGGCTCCATCTCTGCTGCTCTTTCCTCCAGCACTGGGAAAGTGGGACCACGGAAGGACGGTGTTGAAAGTCGATGGATCCTCCAGAGCAAAGTTGGGTCTCATAAAAATCTGCAAAACAATCAAGAAAGACAAGAAAAAAACTACATTACACTTCCCTAAAAAAATAGGGCAAACTCCTTTCAAAAAATTGTGTCTTTTAAACAGAGTCCTAAAAAAACAACAAAATTCCAAGAAGTATTGAAATTAAAAATGCACTTTGGAGAAGAAAATACCTTTGGGACTTGTTCCAGCTCAGCTCTGGATTTGTCTACAGAAAAAAAATATCCAATATTTAATTATTTGTAGCTTCAAATAGCAGCAAACATTAACTTTTTAATCCAGACAACTCTTCCTAACAGTGAGAGATTCCTAAACGTTTCATTCTCATTTTAGCAACAGCATTTAAGTCAAAACAAAAGTCAATGAGTATATATTGTCCTTAAATGTGTGCAATTGTCACATTCATTACTTATTATTTATTCTCTGTATCTGATGTTTTATGAATAATTTAAATTTTTTAATTAAGGTTAAGTAGGTACAGTTTTGTTCACAGGTCACAGGTCTCTTTTTCGTGCAGTACAGATGGAAAAAAGTGCTTACAGAAACATGAGGAAGTGGAATAAAAAGCTAAATGCAACATTTAGTTTCAGGTTAAATGGTCTACTTTTTGCTTTTTTGTACATTTTATTTTGGTGTTTCTTTAATTTGGTGGGGGGCATTTTATTCTGTTTGATATACAATCTTTTGAACTGTTGAAATGTGTGTGTATGAGATAGAATTTTACCAAGTAAAATGAAAAGCCACCTCCTTAAATATCTTGGAAAAGCATAATTCAAAACAAACACCTCACCTAACTTGAAAATATTAACTGAATTATGAACAAGGCTGTTAAAACCAGCAAAAATGAAAAAAAGAGGTGAAAAATAAAATAAAAACATACATTTACAAAAATACTGAATGAATAAAATCATTCTTTATGAAACAGATTTTTACTAACCATGTTACTACTATTATGTGGTGAGCACAAAAACAAATACTTTATAAAATTCTGTTACAATTTACAGGCCAAAAAATGTGTCTTTTTAAGGTCATGTAGCAAAATGTTCCAGTGTTGCTTCTGAATTAATGAGGCCTTCAGGTTAGTGCAGGCCTGTAGCATCAAATGAATTATTCATACCATGGTTGATACTGGAGATGGAGTCCACATCGTCTTTGTTGGGGCAGATCGTCTTACAGCGTTCATGAACTCGTTCCCTCTAAATGTAAACCAACGACACATACAA
The DNA here is from genome assembly GCA_003999625.1 of Oryzias javanicus. Taxonomy (NCBI): domain Eukaryota; kingdom Metazoa; phylum Chordata; class Actinopteri; order Beloniformes; family Adrianichthyidae; genus Oryzias; species Oryzias javanicus. Next base: position 27,410,863 of record CM012437.1, on the reverse strand, counting down.
ATCTTTAGACTACAATATTAATCAAATATGAGCTTTGTGTTTGTTTTTGGGGGAGACAAAAATACACAAGTGCAGGATTTAGGCTGAACAGTGGCATCAATTGACAGACAATAAAACACATACATGATCAAATGAGAGATTTAAAGCAACAGGAAGTAGAGAAGTAAAATAAAACAAAACACTCTGAGGCTACATATTTTCTGACAGATGGTCTCAATAGTTTCCACTGTGAAACTTGAATGAGGAAATTAAACCAACAATAAAGGCAGAAAGTCACATGTTTGGAAAATACAAAACTAACAGAAACTGAAAGAGAATACTTTGGTTTAACCAGGTTTCTTTTAAAAACTGAAAAGTCAAAGTCCAATTTAATTTCTTTTTGAAAATCAAAATAAAACAAGATGCAGTTAGTATAAAAAAACACAAGTGTTTCAGAGTAGTTTCAAAAAATAAAAAGTATGCATGAAAGAAAAATAATCAATTTTTAAGGTATTTTTTTCTATTATAATGAACATCCCCACTGTTTTGTATTTGAAGGTGTTTTTTTTATTTTTTTTTATGGAGGGAATATCCAGCAACCCTTATGCCAGGAAATCAAACTGTGATGAGTGACGGTTTGATGACTTTCTAAGTGCGTCTGCTGTGCTGCTCAGAAAAAAGTAACACCATGACGAATACTCTTCTGATTCCAATGTAGTTGTCCCTCCACAACAAACTCTGCTCTCCCAGTGCACTATAGTGCCCACTCACCCTAATGTACTCTGGCGCTTATGTACCCCGCCCCCCTTACCCCCACCACATTAACTCAACAACCGCCAATATACTTTGCCCCCTTCAATTTACTCTGCCCTATAGTAACTCTCGTTCCACCAATGTATCCTGCCCCACCAATGTAACCCATGTACACCCCCCCACACACACCACCACCACAAAGCCCGCCAATCCTCCCTGGCCCCACCCCAGGCACTTTGGCACCTCAATGTAATCCCCCATGAACTAATTTACTATTTCATAATTAAGTTTCAGAGATGCATAGTTGTTACCTGGGTCATCTCCTGAAGGTAAGGCCCAAACTGTTCTCTGGTGATGATGGGGAGGTAGAAGGAGGGCATCACCTCAGTCTCTGTGAAGTCCAGCCCCCAAGTTTTGGTGAAAAAGTCAGATTCCCGCTTGGCAAGCCGCGGGTCATTCAGAGCAGCAGGGAGGTTCACCTTGGAGCTGTACACAGTCCACCGGTCGTGCTCCTCCACCACAGAGGGGCCGTTGCACAGGCTCCGCCCCTCACCTGTAGAAATACATGGAGAAAACAAAAATTCTATACGTTTGACCACCAATCAAACTGTTGATAAGGACAGGATTCTTATCTTTGCATCAAATTTTTGTAAAACTCTCTGGAAACCAACCCACAACATAATGGACACAACATCTCTCACAACATTCCAATCAACAATCTTCAGTGACTTCACCTGCAAACACTTCTGTAAGCTCATCTGGCAGGAATGTCAATAAAGCACACTTTTATTTACTGAAACAAAGCTTAAAAAGTGTGTTTTTCTGTCAAAGAAGTCCTGGCTGAAGACATGTTATTGTGTAGCTCTTAAAGTTTGTTACCCTTTTCTATGAGTGTTAGATTTTCTTGTTTTCTTGAAAAGTGAGACACAGATCCACAAGATTTGGTGTGAATATTAAAAATATTTAAAATTTCTCTATGAAAAAAATCAAGATGTTTCGTACTGAATGTTGCCTCAAACAAAGTCTATTGAGCAACACGTTTCAGTGGAACTCACCCATCTATTGCTGGTTTTCTTCTGATTTTGTTTTCATGTTTAGGAGCACATCATTAACCAAGTCTAGCAGCTTTAGGATCATTTACTCCACTCATCTTGACCCACTTGACTTCCCATCTGTTCCACTTCTTTGTTCAATGGGATGGGAGCCTGAAAAGGCACTACGTCCACTCCACTTGCTCCCTGTTAATCTCAGAATTCAGGTTAAACTTTCACTGTTTGGTTTTACAGCTCTGCGTGGTCTCAGTGTACTTAACTGAGCTTTTGAGTCCTTCTAGAGTTTTAAAGTCTGCCAACAAATACTTGGTTCATGTGGCCAGATCACAAGAGAGACACTGGGATGACTGTGCGTTTTCAATTGCCAGCCCCCATTTATGGAAAAACATTCCTGCAGAACTGCAGATAAAACATGGCTTTTAATACCCAGTGAGTTTTTTTTTTTATTGCATTTTCATTTATCTTTTATGTGTTTTATTCCTTCATTCAAGGCCAAAAGTTTGGACACACCTTCTCATTCAATGGGTTTCTTTATTTTCATGACTATTTATATAGTAGATTCTCACTGAAGGCTGTATGAGGGCTGTTTGATCAAGAAGGAGAGTGATAAATGCTGCAGCAGATGACTGTAGCCTCCACATTAAGCTGGACCTGAAACCCATTGAGATTTTTTGAGCCTCGATTCCACTGAGCGGTCCGGTCTGGTACGGTATGGAGTGGTACGGTGCAGTCCAGTTAATTTTGGCGAGCGTTTCCAGACAATTGCAGTAAGCCTAACTTCCGCCGAGCGGTTTGTTTTCACGGCACATGCAGGGTGTTGACCGCTAACATGTCATTGAAGTGGGAAGACTAGATTAGCAACAACAATGGAGGTCATTCAGCAGCTCGTCTTTTTATTGCTTTATTTCTGGTACGTCGTGTATAACAGGAGTTTAATGTTTGAAAGAAGAATGCAGGTGAGATTGAAACCGCAGAACCCGGAATGCTTACAAACGTTAGCTTCAACGAGTGCTACATTGGGGCTTTCTTATGTCTTCACCACTTTCTGCCAATCAATGGCTGGCTACAGCAGCTCTGTCCCAACCATCCTGTTCCATTTTTCAATAGACCTACAAGCGATACTAGAGGTACTGTTTAATCAATCTATTTTACAATAGAAATGTTCAAAATACCAGAATGGGTGGCTATTTTGATGACACTAGTATCAAACATGATTTCAGATATTTCACCTTGTTTTGGTTGAGTAAATAACTCCACGTGTTCAGTCATAGATTTGATGCTTCAGTGAGAATCTACAATATAAATAGTCATGGGAAGGTGTGTTCAAATGTTTTGGCCTGTACTGTGTATAATAAGGAAACTTTATGTGACATGAGCCGTCACTCACATTGAAGTCATTTTGTGCAAATCATCTCTATTTTTTTTTTTTTTTGACCACACAAAATGAACGAGTAAAACAAAAACAACTTTTGTTAAGAACCTAACATGAAGTCCATCTTCAGCAACAGACTCAGTGGCTGGTGGAACCAAAAATTTGAGGCAGACAAAACACCATTTAGCTTAAAAAAAACAAATAAATAAAACAATATAATTTTATGATGAGGGTAGAGTTCACTTCACAGTTGTTGCACTTTCTTAGAGCTACAGTTAACAATTTCTACCATTTTTAATATTATATTGTAGTACAAATGTTTTTGGGTTTTTTTGGGGTTGTTTGTTTTAAGCAGCTGTTTTGGATGGATGGAAGTCAACAAAATTGATTCCTACCGGTGGGTTCCTTAGGACAGACGTCAGGCAAGGAGCGGACGGCCCGGAAGCGAGGGGCGGAGGGACCCTGCTCCTTGTGGAACATCCCATCTCGGCCTCCACTGCTGGGACGAGGCACTGGGGAGGAGCTGTGACTGGAGGCCATGGCATCGGGACTTGCCTCCTAGGAGGCTAGCTGGAGAAGGAAAGCAAAAGTTATGAAAAACAATTCATTTTAATTCCAGTCTGGATCAGAGTTTATTGTTTAACAAAGATGTGTAATATCCTGAAGCAGATTGAGGCGGTAAACTTAGAGTCAAAAGAGAGAATTGGCTGACAGCAAATGTGGTATTATTGCCTCATGAGACAGGAAAATATTCAAACCCTTCAAATGAATCTGCAGACAGATTTACTTCTGCTTGTTCTTTTAAAGAAAAAAAAGTCACATTTAAAGGAAGTAAAATCAGTTCATGTTTGTTCCTACTCAGCTAAAAACAATTTCAAAAGTTCAGCAAGAGTTCAAATAGATTTTCATGTTTGTTTCTCCCTAAAAGGAAAACATCCTTCTTCCTCCACCATTTCTCCCCAGCAGGACCTTCTTTCTGTGGTTTTGGGATTTTTGCTGCGTTTACATGGAAGTTGGTGCTTTTTAGGGGATTTGAATCGAGTAAAAGTTAGCCTTTTAAAGGCTTTTGTTTATAAAACATGCATGCAAGTTAAACATTTGAGTACAGGAAATGCATAAACCAAAAATATAAATTCTAAACTCTCTGAAAGGGTTTTTTTTTTTTTACCCCCATTCTTTTTATTTGTTTTTGGTTTATGAAAACACAGCGGGTCTTATTTTATTCAATATTTTGCAAATATGTTAATGTGAACTTTCCCAAGCATAGGAAAATCCATGTTGTGGAGCTAAAAAAAAATATCCTTAATGCACCAGTTATGTCCAAGAATACGTGACATAAGTCAAAATTCTTTTTATTGTGGAATGTGGGAATAGCAAAGTAGAGTCAAGCATTATTTTAATTTGTTAGAGACGATTTTTCTGACTTTGTGCTGACAGTAATGAGGCGGGAGATTTTTTCAGTAATCCCCTCATCTCTGTGATGGGATTAACAGCAGAGGGTTTTCTATATCTATGCTTTGAGCTGTCAGCACAAAAAGTTAATTCTTCAGTGTGGCGTTAATCATTCTTAAAGATGCTGCTTCAACAAACTGCTTCACTGTCCTGCATGAACCTCCAGAATTTTAGCAGTTTAGTTAAATATTACATCATAATATGATAGGTTAATATTTGATAAATGATGAAATCCTGATGTAATTGTATTTTTTATTCTACATTACAGAAATATATTCAAATCTACCTAAAATAAAATTGGGATATTTTTTTAATATGTTCCATAATAAATTACATGAGCATTTTATTTATGTTTACACCCACTCAATTTTCCCCATTGTGGGATTAATAAATTTCTATTCTTTTCATTTATAAACAGGATGACAGCAGAGTCAATAAGGCCACTGATTACTCTTTTAGTTGGCTTTTAATGCATTTCTGAACAAATTTAATGAATTTCTGTCATTCCAAATGAGAAAAAAAAAACATTCATTTAGAGATTCTCTTTGATTATAAAGTAGCAGAGTGGGTATTTTTGGTGCATCAGGAGTACACAATGTGATGTAATGGAGTGCATAAAAGTGCAAGGGTTATTTTTGACAAAGAGTTTTGCAGGAATGAGGGGAAAAATAAATAAAACACAAAAAGCAAAGCTGAAGACTTCTAGATTCTCTTTTGGAAAGATGAGGATGGAGAGCATAAGGATGAGGAACAATGTAGTGAGTTCATGTTAGAGAAAAATCCAGGCAATTCAGACTAAAGAGGAGAATTGGGGACGCAGTAAAGGAGGATACGTGGTTGCTTGAACATGACAGTGAATTCCCTGGACTAAAATGACGTCAACCCAATAGAAAACCATTGGGATGTGGTGGAACAGGAGATTGGCATCATGTATGTGCATCTGACAAATCTGCACCAACTCTGTGATTTCAATATGGACCAAACTCTCTAAGGATTCTTTCCAGTACCTTGTTGAATCTGTACCACCAAAGATTAAGGAAGTTCTGAAGGCAAAAAGGGGTCCAACCTGGTACTGGGAAGGTGTAAATAACAAAATGGCCAGCCCGTGTGTGCGTGCGTGTGTGTGGGTGTGTGTGTGTGTGTGTGTAACGATGACATAAAAATGTTTTGGTGTAATTAAGCTGACTGAGAAGAAATTAAGTGAATGTTAATAAAAAAAATAAATGAGAAAAAAAAAATCAGCAAAACTACATTTACTATCTGATGTGAACAACTCACAGAAAAGACAGGAAAGAGAAAGTAGCTATGATCAAGCAGTGGGTGACAGACCCATGACTGGAAGGTTGCTGGTTCAGTTGTTGCCTTTCCTGCCCATGTGTCAAACTGTCAGTAGGCAAAACACTGACACCCCCCCTATTTTCCCGCATGGTCATAGGTTGTTAAAGAAATGTAACACTTTAAATCTTTAATCAAGGTATTAATGCATTATTTTAGTATAGAATAGTCAGCAACTGCTATGTTGGCTTCAACATTCAAGGTTGAATAAGAGCAGACAAATAAGATCGTAAAAAAAGTACAAATGTCCAGTGCACCCTAAAATAATTACCAGAAGGATAAGTCTTTAGTCTCAATCTATAGAATCTAGATCAGGTTGACCTCAACTAACACCTTTAAAAGTTTGCTTAATACAAAGATACGACGCCCATCTTTAGAGATAAAACGGAGTTATTCCCATCTAAAATGTTTTGGAAATTAAGGAAAAGAAAAGCTCTCCACGTAAATAAACGCTCATTAGCATTTTTAGCATCGATAACTTTACACAACGAAGAAACAAGACTTTTAACTAGTTTCTGACTTCAACTGCACACTGAAGCTAATGTAATAAATCAATACACAATTAGTTTTTTAGCCAATTTTAGAAAAAAATAATCTCATGAGAAATTACTTTGACTTTTGTGATACAGTTTAAATGCTCCGACCTGAGCTGTCAAATCTACTCTGAAGCTAACCAGCTAGCATGAGCTTATCGGTAACTTATTTAGGTTTTTTTGATTGTTTTTGTTTTAAACAGAGTTGATATTAAAGTGTACTTTACAAACCGACACAAACACTCAATGTTTTTTAATTCTGCGCAAATAAAGCAAAGAATATGACAGAGTTGCTATCAAAGCTAAAGCTAATGTTGACGGTTACAAGCAGAGCACAGTGCTAATGCTAGCAGACAGACTCACGGAGGTTTCGCACAAGACACGAAACAAACCGCGGCTCGTCTGACAGTGTCGGAGAACCGGCCGCTTGCCTACCTGTCGTGTGGAGCGCACCAGTCGGAGTTTCTCCTCTTTACCATCCCAGAAACTTCAGAAGAACCGGGAGGAAAACAAACTGGCACACAGTTCAGTCAGCACCGGCACTCCGACCATCATGCACTGCGGTGAACACAGCGACGCGACTTCTCTTCTTTCACATTCACGCCAAAAGCTCTCTGCTGCCACCTGTTGAGCATAACTGTAACAATAGTTTTTCCAGAATAATATTATAGTTAAATTTTATTTTTTAACCTAATCTAAACACAAATATTGAAGCAATTAGTTTTAAAGTATTAAATGCATATATGGAAAATAACATTAGAATGAATGAAAAAGAATGTTTTTGAAACAATATTTTCAGGAAGAGCTGCAGGAAAACTGATCATCGTTTAATAAAGGACTTTAAAAGAAGAAACAATTCCCTATAAATATGTTTTTGCAATGTTGTTTGTAATTTAGATATTTTTATATTCCTTTCAGGTAAACAAACATGCTTTTTTTTTTTACTGAGTAAAGACAAAAGCTATCTTTATTTGTTACTATTTTCACATTCTTGGTTGAATTTGGACACATTGGAGTTTAAATCTGTTTTGCACAACTAAAAGACTCTTCTGCTGGAGATCTGATGAAACAGGATGCAAAGTTTCCACAAAGGTCCCATTTTATGAAATAACTCTTTTGCTCAGTTGTGTCTTCTTGAACTCTCCCATGGATCTATTTTTACCCAAAAGTCTCTTCATCTGTGAATCTTGAACTCTGACCTGAACAAGTCATGTGGGGGCCTGTAGTTTTTTTTTTTTTTTTTTCAGCTGCTTCTGTTATAACCTCTTGGTTGAGTTCTTGGGTTTTTGGTCTCATTTGAGTCAGTCTGTTATTTCTGGAAAGGTTCTTCATTCTTCTGGGGTTTATTTTAGGTTCAATGCAGCACAAGAAGCAGCAGAAATGTCTTTAAACTTTGAAAAACATCACTGACTTGATGCTTTTAGAAACAGATTTGATTTAAAAAGACAAACAAAATGATTAACTTTGTTATCTAGAAGGAAACAAACTGTATCAAAACCTCAGTGTTTTTTTTATTGTTTCTATTGGTACAAAAACAGTCTGGAGCAAAACTGCATAGCTGTGATAACAAACCAAGAGTCATACATGAAATGCACTATAATGATAAAAGGACAAATAAGTCTGTTAAGGAGTGGTTAAGTCAAGAGGTGTTTAGTTAAAAAAAATGTCATTACTCGATTAAAAAAGCTGAACTTCTACAGAAGAAACAGTCAGTTAAATGAAATTGATAAATAAGTAGCAGAAATGACCTCATGGGGACGCTAAAGGGCACTTTTACATTTTTGTTTTGGTTGTAACAAAATAAAAATTCCTTTTTAGAGACTTCCTCTTACAAAGCAGCTTCAACAGTTTCCCACAAAGCACCTATGCTTTAATTAAGGTCATAATAAACACAAGTAAAATTAATGCACAGATTAGGCAACAGTTTACCTGATTTCAGATAAAGAAGATCCCAAAGTTTTGAGTCACATTTCACAGTTTTTCGACACTCCAGTGTTTTCCAGAAAATAGGTTTTGTGTCAGATGTTAAGGAAAAACACAGGTAAGGTAAATGCTGTTCAAATGATTCACAAAACTGTTCCAAAGAGGCACAAGAATAAATAGAAGAATGCAACGACAACTTGTTCTGTTTTGTTGTCAAAAAGGACTTCCACCTGCTGACAGAGTTAAATAGAAATAAAAAAAACCTGTCAGGAATCTACCAGATAAATGCACTTATTTTGAAAAGCTGAAGTTACAGCCCCCTTCCCTTTCTTGGTTAATGCTGTGAAGTCACAGGAGCGTTCTAGTCCAGTGGGCTTTGGAAGATGAGTCTGATGCAGGGCGTGTCGGCGTTCAGCGGGCTGATGCAGAACGGGCAGGCGTGCGTGCCATGCGGCAGCGGGATCTGACTCCAGTACGCCGTTGTCTTTTCAGAGCAGACGTGTCCGCACGGGACGAAGGCGTGGGTGGGGGGTTCCGCGTCCACGTAGAAACCCGGCTCACAGCCGAGCCACAACGGCACGTAGGGCCCCCTCGCCCGACACATGGGACACTCCCACTCCTGATGGTCTGCCTCTTCTGCAGGGCTGCGGCGCCCCACCCAGCCATGGTAACCGTGCACGTGGCCGCAGCGTAGATACACCCAGGGCTGCTTTTCCACCACCACGGCTTTGTGTCGCAGACTTGGGAAGGCCAGAGTGTTGAAACCCACGGGGCACTGAGGCCGGCCGGCGTTCAGTTCTTGCCGCAGCGCCTCCAGGTGTTTGATGGTGGGGGTGCGGGCAAGTCCCTCCGCCGTGCGCCACAGCAGCGTGGCGCCGCAGAGGTCAATCAGAGAGCCATCCACCAGCTCGTTGGACTCAGACTCCACCTGGATCAAACAGATCATGTCATTTATCCATCCATCCATCTGGCTTTTTCTTCCTTTGTTGCAGGAGGTTCAACATGTTTTTGTGGCATTTTTTTTTTTATGATGGAGGACAAATGTAAAGAATATATAAATTGTTGTGAATCAGGAGCAGACGAAAAAAAAAATCAGTTTGAAAAATATTGTATTCGTTGTATAGAAAATTTATAGGTGGAGCCACAACCTCCCCTCCCCGCTCCATTCCATTCTGACGCGATCACTTGCAGACAATTAGATCCATGTACGTCTTCGTTTTCCTCGTCTGAGCGGGCTTCGCCATTTTTGTTACACCTCTAATAGCTTGGATTTGTGAGGGACAGTAAGTTAGTGGGGAAGCATGTAAACAGATGGGTGATGGAAATAAGGGGTGGGCTTACTCTGCGACAACAGTCCTGCTCACAACTCAGATTTAAATTTCTAGGACACTGTCCAAGAAGATGACAGTTTTTTGCTTTTGACTAATACAATGTTTTAAAGGATGATCAGAGTGAGTCTTTAAGGGAAATTAAGGTGCAAATATCCCAAAAGCCTTGTAATCCCAGGACGAAGTATGCAAAAAGAAAAAATTTCCTCAACACAAATGATCAAAAATGAAATCTCTAAGGAGCACCAAGTTATCAACGTCTATTCTGTTTTCGTAGAATAGTATATTTTTTTAGCACAATTTAATTAAGTCTCAGCAAAACTAACTTATTTATGCAATTTCAAAATCAAACAATTATGTTTTACCCTAATAAATAGAGACTATTTTCCTTTTAGTGAGTTTGTTTTTGCACATCACTCACCATCTTCTCTCTCTGCTGTGATGATCTGGTCTCCCGGAGCGAGAACACGTTGCCGCAAACAGAGATTTCCCTCCACAAACCAGGTTTGGAGTCCTGACTGAAGCCGTTGTGAGGATGCATCACCAGCACGCCGTTGGTGGTCAGTCCATCCATCTGACCGTCCCGCATCCTCCATTTGGCCGCCTTCTCCTATGTGGAAGAAAAACATTTTCCCTCTCAGCACCTTCAAACAAGAAGAGTGGATTTGTTTGTGAATCACTCAGTCTTTGGCTACAGCGGTTTCTTTATCTGACCCCGAGGAAGATGTTCTTAGAGGAGTCGAAGCCTGCGGCGTAGATCCGAGCAGAGTAGGGAGGGTTTCTCTGGCAGATGATGCGGCAGGCGAAGCGGGAGATGGTGCTCTGATTGGTTTGGTTTTCAGCGAGGATCTGCCCTCCAGGCACTGTGTCAATCACCACAAAGTCAATGGGACTCTCTGTGGAACGACCGATCTGTAATTAGAAGAACAGAAGAGCAAGGCCTCACCTTTCTGTGTTTCAGTGGCATCTTGACAGGAGTTTACCAAACACGGATCTTCACAAATAACCATTTATGCGCCAGAAACACCAAGGGCAGTCCCAATCTTACTAAGTGTTCACTTTGACATTCATGACGGCACCAACGTTCAATGTCAAGTTTTAAAAGCAGATAACACCTCGTACAAGTGACTGACATTAAATAATTTGCTTTCTTTGAAAATAGGCAAATATTCAGAGAGATTAAACATTTCTGTTTCCTCTAATTAATGGAGGATAAGCGAAAGAATAAAACAAAGACTGAAGAAAGGCAGACGGCTTAAAAGAAAATAAAAATAATATAAGTTCAAAAGATCTACACAAATTATGAGCTAGAAAAAACAACCTTTAGATGCCACATAATACAAAATGCATAAAACAAAATGCTTAGTGCTAAAATACATGATGATTTTACCAGCAAAAAGACCCAAAACACTGCCTAATAAATAGACTAAAATCCTAAAATGAAAATCCAGACTAAAGGCTCAGTTACATGCTTCCCCCCTTCCTGTCCTCTATAAACAAGAAGGCTCTGTTTACATTATCTCCTGCTAGTTTACAGCCTCAACCTAACATTACTGGTTCATCAAAAATGAATCGCAACATCAGAGCCATCAAGTAGTACAAGTTTGAGTCAGATGTCAGCTCAGATGAGGCAAACGAGGACGTACATGAATCTAGTCATCTGCAGGTGGCTGCAGAGAGAAGCAGGGAGCTTGTGGCCTGCCAAGCATATTTTGACACAACTACGCTTTTTTATTTTCCAAATATATATATTTTTTAGCTGCACCTGATTCCCAACTATTTAAATAAATAAATATTTGTATGTAATTCTGTGTCTAATTTTCTTACCATATGTCCTCCAACATGAGAAAAATGCCATAAGAGTATTAAAATGCATCCGAACCATCCTCATCTGACTCCGTGCCAAACATCCAACATGTCCGCTTCCGCTAAAGAATTCATTCCATAGGTTCAGAAAATGCAAATTTAAAGTTTGCACGTCATTCCAATAGAATGCTAATTTTAGCTCAATGTTGCCGCTGCCCTCTGATGTTGACCTAGATTGATCTCACCTGAAACATGTCAGTGTTGCTGTCATGTGTGTACTCCACCACCACTGTGTGGACTCGTGAGAGAGTGTATGAAATACTGTGCTGCTCCTTGTTGCTGACAGCCTTAAAAAAAAAAAAAGCAAAGTTTGAACATGTTAAAAGCGGGAAAGTTTTCCAATATGACATTTTTTAAAGTGGTAACTATGTAACTTTTTTGTGCTGTACTCATAGTACATTAAAAACATTTCAGAATCCTTTCAAAAACAAGCCTAACAGTTGAGTTTTACCTTGGCAGCCTGTGGCGTGCTGGATGTGTGGACTGTGCTGGGCTTGACGCCGTTGGCCTTGTTCCTGGGACATAGTGCGAAGCGACTTTTTTGTCTCCCTTTTTCGCCGCCGGGCAGAGAGCCGTTACATCTGAGGAGAACCAATGCGCGACGTCATGTCAGTGCACATATAGGAATGTATAAGGAATGATGGGAGTAATATTTATTTAAGAAAGTGTTAAGCTTGAGGGCGCCAGGGTGTTGGGACCTTTGCCTAATGTTAAGGCTGTATGGAGAAAAAAATAGTCTCACCCCAATTTGTGCGTTTGTAATTCTTGATTTGTAAATCATACAATACATTTTGTGCATAAATACCAAACGTTCAAAATAAAAAAAAAAGCTAAATACAATGTAGACATGCATGGGGTGGCTGTGGTGCAGCTGTAGGACAATCAACCTATGATTTCCATCTTGTCCGCCCATGTATCAAAGTGTCCTTGGGCAAGACACTGAACCACACATTGCCTCTGATGGGAAGTTGGCGCCAGTGTTTGGCAGCGGAGCCACCATTAGTGTGTGAATGGGACTGTACAGCCCCTTGGTCTTCAAGGAACGTTTACGCCATTTACCACCTACGCATGCACAAAGTGCACAAATCTGATGTGACCCTCTTTTCACGTTTCCGAGAAAGAAAAGATTTGTGTGCAAGTGATGCATTCAAATGCTGCTAGAATACTGGGTCATCAGAGTTTTCTTATCAGCTGCTTTGGACTTGATCATCATCATTTCAGCCTGTCACTGCACTGCTGGAGGGGAGCCTCCACAAAACTTCTCCATTTTTGGCAGTCTTGTTCCACATGCATCCAGGCCCTCCCAGTTTTGTCTCTCCATCGCTGCTTTAATCTCCTTCTTGCTCTTTTTCCATCTATTGGAATCCATTCCACTACTTCCTGGCTCACTTTTTGGTATCCATTCTGGTCAAGATGCCCCGGCCACCTACTTTTTTCCTCTTCTACTGTGCTTACCTCGTCTTTCCCTTTTGATTTTGATAGTCTTATTTCATTATAGATTTTGTCTTCTATTGTTATATTGAGCACTGATCTTTCCAGGTTTCTCTTTTTGACATCTTGTGATAGACCATGTCTCTGCTCCACATGTTGGTACGCTGACTGTGTCCATGATCATCTTTTTCAAGCATTTAGGCATTTTTTTGGTCTTTCATGAATGTGCTGCACTGCCTAAAAAGTCTCCCTCCTTCTGTCATCCGGTCCTTGCTTTCCTGTCATTCTCAAATGGTTTTAGTCTGAGAATGACATTATCAGGCAGAGTCGGATGTTTCCATGAGTGTTTGTGATTGAGACAATTTTGCTTGTTTTGGTGAGAATTTCCAGGTTTGACAGAGTCTGAACATCCGTCTGAGATCAGGCTGGCTGAACACATCCTGGATCGGTTAACACTTTTATTTTTAAACAGTTTGAAACCTTCACTGAAAGATTGAAAGCAAAAAAAGATGTTTTAACCCAATCAAAATCTGTGGTTGTGAGGTTTACTATTACTCAACCTGAGTCACCAGAAGCTAATTCAAATAAGTGAAACAGAGATCGATCATTTCATTCTGAACTTTGAAATCATCTTAAAGCGCGCCGAGCTTCAGCTGGAAGCAGATTTAGCTGAAGGTTGCCCTTTAGAGCCTGTCTGCCGCCAGTGGAGGGTTAAACAAACACAGCTCCAGTTAAATATGGAGCTTTTCTTGCTTTGGATAAGCAGGCTTCCTGGAGATAAAGAGGCAAGCCCAGGCTTCTCTAACAAGCTCCACAGCATGACACAAAACTAGTGTTTTCACAGCCTACAGGCTCTTCAACATGAAACCTAAATGAGCAGGTTGCAGTTTGTTTAAATCCACATGTGGACACAGCCCCGCAAAAGTAAACAAAAGGTCTGAAACCAGACCAGCCGCAACTTTCCCGATGCCCCCCCGACTTCCTGCAGCGAACGGTCCTCTGTCAGGAAGAGGTCAAGTTTCTCAGCACGTCACTGAATTTAGATCGAAGGAGTCAAACGAGAGCTCACGCTGAAGGGCACAGCTCAGATCGAGATCTGTTCTCACAGTCAGGCGCTTCATGCAGAATAATCCCAGGACTTAACTAGCAGCTTTTCACAAATGCATCAAGGTGTGGAGGGTTTAGGAGAAAAACAGGAGGATTGCGTTTTCTGTTTGAAGATTAGGGGTGGGGGGTGTTACCAGGAAAGAAGAAACGCCATAAGACACACACTGTGCTAAATGATCAGACATCAAAGACATTGACATAAATAATCTGATTTCCTGCCGAGCAGCACCACAGACATGAAGTCAGTCTGAGCAGTTTTCATATCTGTCTGTAGTTTTTTTTTTTCAGTCTGCAGCCTTTGCTGCACAAAAACCTTTTGTAAAATACATTTTTCATAGTTTTTGGGTTTACTGTATAAAATTGCAGTTTTAATATTACATTGACTAACATATTTTCTTTTAATATATTTTGTTAAGCAGTAGAATTACATTTTTGCTCATTTTAAATAAAATTATGAAATCATTTTTTTAATAACTCAACCTTTGTTCAGTATAATATAAATAATTATGTGAAAAATGTTTTTCATTACAAAATTGTGTTTAAAAATTTACTCTGATCATATTTGGATCTATTCTAATAGCATTATCAGTGGCCTTTAAATTATGATTATGACATTTTTAGGCAAAAATCAATAAATCTATAATTTTCTAGGACATAGTTTCTGCAGAGCGACAGGAGTTCTTTAGAGAATTCTCCTCCGAGTTGCCCCCTTCACCCCCACATTGCTTAGAGCTCTCCATCTACATGCTCCTCTGCTAGTTTACAGCCCCTCCCACCTCAACCTAACATGCATTTTCTAAGTTAAAAATAAGTTCTTTATCCAATGACATTTCTTGATCTTTTTCTGATTCACAATGATTTGCATACAAAAATACTTGTAAATGTAACTTTAAGCTGCATTTTTTTAATTATGTCATCCATCATCAGAAAAATGCTACAAGAACATGTTAAAAAACATTATTTTCATCAGAGTGAATTTTTAAAAACTGAAATTGATAAATTAATCAATACATAATGAAAGTTCCTTTAAACCGGCTTGATCTTTAAAATTAGGGTTTTAAATCAGGGTTTGAAACGCTTCTGGAGATCCAGATGTTCTGTTATGTCAGTGTGACAGCTGGTTCTCCACCTGCTGCTGCTGTTCAAGCAAAAACGTACACAGCTGGAGGTGGAGTTGCAGTGTTTTTGTTCCAGTAGTTAGAAGATGTGTTCTACTTTAGCTGTCCTCAACCCCTGGGCTTCGGACCAGTACCGTCTATGGGGCAGTTGGTAATGGGACAAACAATGCAACCTACAATTTTTTTCTATTTTATTTATGATCCGATTCTGAAGGAAGTTTTATTTTGGAAAACTACTCCACCGCATCCGACTCATCCTTGACTCATGTCAAGCCACTTGGTCATGTGTCAAATATAAATTCGCTACTTTTTAAACCATGTGCTATCATTAAGATGCTTACATTAAAAATGGGGTCATTCAAGGGTGGGGTCATCTGAACCCCACGAGACAGTGCACTTAACTGTTTCTTTTAAGGATTTTTTGACATAAAATCCTGTCCACATTTGTCAATGGAGGGATCACACATCGATTTAAGGGTGGGGTCATCTGGACCCCATAAGATAGCACAAGGGTTAAAGTGACTGAAGCGACTGCTAAATAAAACTCCCAAGTGAGCAAAATTAACAAAAAAGTGTTTGGAAAGCTTCTTTTTACAGGACAAAGCTGGTGAGACAAAACAGAAGAGTATTTGACTAAAAAAAAAAACAAAACAAGTAAAGCTGCATTTAACAGACTACAACCAGGAGGCTTTACTCCATGTATGGGTTTATTGCGACAGCTGTTTCCACACACAATAATAATAATAATACATACTATTCACCAAGCAATTAACTAATGTTACTAGAATCCTGCTAATAAAGTTGCTCAAATGATGAATGCATGTTTATTATTATATTTTAAAAATACTAGCTTTAGTGATTTTTTTGCAATTGATCCATCAAAATTCAGACAAGGCTGAAGTTGGCATCTGATTTTTAGCTTCCAGTTTGTCAGTTATGGGTGAAGGGAAAATCTAGATAACATTTTATTGGTTTCTACATGAAATCTAGAGTACAAATAAAGCTTAGTCCACAGAAGAACAGAACATGAAAATAAAGTTTACCCTCAAAAGTTAAAGGAAACTGGAAGCTTAAGTAAAATTATAAAAATAAATAAATAAATAAAAATATCAGAGGACCACTTTAGCCTCAAGCGGGTCAGTCTGTAAAAATATTGTCAGACATTATTATTGGTTCGCCTTTCTTCTTTGTGGCCTGAAAAAAGTTAGAGACTACTTCCGTTAGCTTCTGTTCCTGTGATCCAGATTTCAAAATAATAAATCAAGTTGTTCACTTCTGAGATTCACTTCATCTGCAGCTGTACTTCATGCTTAAAGATCCACTCCAATGAAAATCGTATATTTGGTGTTTTGAACCTGTTCTTGCAGCCTTTTTATTATTATGAAAGACATATATAAAATAAATCAGAGCATTTCTTTGTTCAAATCATGATTGATCAACAGCAGTTGAAAATCCCGGTCTTGACAAAGCTCAGATTTGTGATCCACCAACTGCTGTGGGCGGACCAAAGTCTCTTTTCTCTGCTGCAATTCAGATGCATCCACTTTCAGACAATTAGATCCATTAACATCGTCTGAGTTTCCATCTGGATCTAAACTGTGCAGTTGGATCGCTCTGGTTTTCCTCGCTGTTTTTATTTTTTGCAACGCTAATGTTGCTTTGGGCAATGAAGTGCTAATGGGAGAGCGTGTAAACAAAAGGCTGATGGGAAATTAGCTGGACTAACTTTCATACCAACAGTCTCGTCCACAAGTAAAAAGACAATTTCAAATGAGCTCTTGCAGAAAATGTGTCTCAAAACGCCACAGACTTTTGATTTTAGCTAAAAACTGCATAATTTACAACAATATAGTTGTGTGGAACTTTTTAGTTTTTAAACTAATCACTTCTTAAAAATCCATTTGCATGCGAGTGTTGGGGATTTTCTTGACCTGAATACCTAAACCACTTCTAAGTGATCGAAACATCTGAGAGCTCCTGAACTGACTGAGATGCTGCAGCTTCCTATTCTCATGTGGGAGCCCCGTTATGTATTTTAATTTAGCGCAAGATCAGCAAATTTATGACAGACTCTGCAAAATGGCACAGGCCCTGAGTAGCATTCCTACCCCAGAACGATGAGCTCTCCATATTTGACCAGTGCTTTGGTGGACACCTTGGAGGTGGCGATGTTTTCCTGACCCTGTGAGAACATCTGTGCGGCTTTCTCGGCGAAGAAAGTATGAGGACTTTCTCACGGCGTGCAGCTCCAATGTCACCATCAAAGCACCTCCATCAAGCTCAGGTACACAGATCACCTGTGGACAAACGTCAGGTTGAGGAATCGAGTTCTTCTCAAACTTGAGAGGACACCACTTTAAATATTTTATTTACAATTTAAAAATCGTCCTTTTGCATTCATAGAGGAGAACAAAAGGCCATAAACACATCACCATTCAGAGCTACAATACACCCACAATGCCTTTGTGCAGCGAGCAAGAGAGCCAAACAATGTAGGTATTCACTCCAGCACACTGAGTGGGGTTGTTAGGTGTAAAACAGCCGTTCGCGTCCATGAAGGGGTGACTCACAATGAGGCACGCTGCAACTGATGTGAAAATGCATTTGTGTCATCAAAAAAACAAGCCGAGCATTCATTTAGACACGTTTTCACGTCACAAGGCTGAGGGAAAACCGTCACCATGTTAAACCACGTCAAACTCTGCACTCATGTTAACTTGGGTTCAAGTTTGTTTCTCTGGAATAAAAATATCAAATATCTGTACTTTATTCTGAAAGAACTCGTTAACCTAATTTTCTACATGAAAGCTACTGTGATCAGACTTTCTTGCAAGTTTTAACCCTGGAGAACCCGCGCAGTCAAATTTATCTGCACATTTATTTTCCAAATTTATAATTTTTATACTTTTTTTTTTACATTGTTCATTGCTGTTGTACAGACTGAACAAACATACAAAAAAATCAAATTAACTTCAAAATTCTAGAGAAAAAAGTACCTCTTAGGTTCTCCGAATTTGTATATTACCAAGAGAAATTTGATTCTGAGGCCACCTGAAAACCGACCATAAGCAGATAGTAAAGGTTTTCTCTCCGAACAAAGAAAAAAGTCTCTGACAGGAAACTAGGCTGACAGACTCACAAGATAAAAATATCAAAAGTTCAAAGAGAGAGCTTTGACCTAAGATGACCAATAAAGAGGTAAAGTGGTTTGAAGTGCAACAAAGGAAGATAAAAGGACTAAAGTAGGTTATCATTTACGGTCAGAAAAAAAAAATGATCTGGGTGTTTATACACTAGATTTTTTTTTTAAATAAGTAGGAATGCAGGGACTGCATTTTTTCATCCAGGTCTTAATATTTTACTCTAAGAGAATAGATTTCTTCCTTTATGTACTGATCAGCACACAGCTCCTCACTACACAGACAATTTTCAGACGTTGGGTTACTTTTGAAGCATGCTGCTAAAGATTTATTTTTTTTTGTTCAAAAAATATTCAACTTGTGCCATTGATTTAATCTGTTCTTGTTCAATAAATGTGCACTTAGCACTGAAGGAGAACCAAGCCTGAGATTACCTAACTGAGATCTTTGTTTTCAGCTCAGAAGATGCCTGAGAAAGGAAGTGACAATCAAAGTAAAACAAGCTCTTTGGTTTGTACTAAAAAAATGAAAGAATAAAAGAAAAACTGAAATAAATGAAAAGAATACCAAAAAATACTAAATGGAAACTGAGTTAAGAACATTATTCTAAAGAAATACTGATGAAAATCGTGATTTTGGTATTTTAGCATGGTCTTGTGGGATTTTTCTGATGATGGAGGACAAATAAACTCTAAAATGCATTTCGGAGTATTCCTTTATTCAAATTATTATTAATCAGAAGTAGATGAAAAAAGGCAATTTGAAAAAGAGTGCATCTGTAAAATCGAAAATACGCTGGACAGGCCTCAAACTCCCTGCTCCATTTTATTCAGATGCATTCACCTGTAGACAGAAAGATCCATTAACGTCTTCATTTTTCTCGTCTGAGCTGCCATCTGGATCTAAACTGCACGGCTGGATAGCTACGATATTGCTCACCATTCTTGTTACACCAATAATATTAGGTTGAGGGTGTAAACTAGCAGGAGAGTGTGTAAACAGAGAGCTCTCAGCAACAAAGAGGGAAAGGGGGTGGGGATGCTCCACACCAATCATTCTGTCCCCAACTCAGAGACAGATTTCAAATCAACTCCTGCTCAACACCTTGCAGGAAACTTAAAAACATTAGACTTGTACAAAATCTGTTTTGAAAAATCTGTATTTTTTTCTTGAAGTATTATTTATTTTTTCATGGGAATGTGAAAAAGGAAGTTCCCAAAGCTAGTTGCGGTTGCGCACTTAATGTGCAAGTTTGATTTTTGTGTACATTAAACAGCTAAAATTAAAAAAAAATACGGAAATTCGTTATTATTTTCTCTTAATAGTAGGCTTACAACATTGAAAAACGACTTTACTTTTGTACTCCAAGAAAAAAAAAAGCTTTTATTAGGGCTTGCGTGTTACAAACACTTTTGAGGACTACTAGCTTCTAGAAAGACTTTAAAGAGTTGGTCACAGACAAAGATTAATACAAATTAATTTTAAAAAATGTGCTATTGGTCTTGCAACAAAACTTGTGATTCTAAGGCTTAAACAATGTCTGAATATACATTTGTTTTTTGCTTGACTTTCCTCTATTTCAGCTCATTTTACAGCCTGGGACATTTTTTAGCTGAAACCTTTGTCCTAACATGAGTAAACAGCAGCTGATGACGCACAACTGTGAGCACCATAAAAATGGAGCAATCAGCTCCTAACGCCGCCGCCTCCTCCTCCACCTCCTCCTGTGTGTGTGCGCCTCACATATATTCTGAGTCTGACCAGCTCACCACCCACATGCTGAATGCAGCTCACCACCGCTCTGAGGAACATTTGGTGAACTGCTGTTTTACCGCTCCAATTTAGGATTTTAAACTGTCACTGGGTTCAAAATTTTGCTTCCTGAAAAATTCTGGGAAACGCTTTCAAAGCACTCCCATCAATTGGTTTCAAAAAGACAAATTGTCTCTCTCTCTCTCTCTCTTTTTCATAATTATTTCCCCCAGTGGACTCATAATGAAGTGGGCCTGAAGTTTCCTGACAGCTGACAGGTTGAAGTTCTTCCCCCTCTTATGCTGCTTCATTTAAAGCCACTTTGTTATAGGTCAGTCTTTAGAAAAGCTCGACATGTCAGCATGCATCCGGCTTCAGCGGACAGTTATACAAAAGCACACAGGTCAAAGTTTTGGAGGAAAAACGGGGGACAAAGACAGCATCTGTGGGGACAGATGCTTTGGTTAGGATGGGGTGTTAATCAGTTTGCTATGCAGAACAAAGGAGGCCAGCTGGGCTCCACAGACAAGGCAGAGCGGTGGTGTCAACCACAACCAAGAAGGATCAGCCACAGACAACAGAGCAACCGTTTAAACCCACTATTCACAGAATAAGTTTCCTTTTTTCCTTACTTTATATCTCTTATTTGATTTAAAGTCAGTTCAGAAACTTGAAAAGAACAAAAAGTTTAAGCAAACAGGATTTTAGCAGATGCCAACATGAAACTATTATTTGTTGTAAAATAAGGAGCTTTAAGGAAAACTTTAAAGACATGTTTACATGAAATCCATTGAAAATATATATATTTTTTAAAAACAGCTTTAGGACTATAAAGAAAATTAAATTATGTCCTGTTTAGAAATGTATTCTTGAGCACTTTAACAAAAGCCAGTTAAGCTAGCTTTAGCTACCAACCAAAACTAAACTCAGAAAAGTTTGTTTGTTTGTAAAACGGCAACAAAAAATTAAATTTGCATTATTTTGTTCTTAAAGCCACTAATAAAAAAAGAGAGAATTTATACTCTTTTAGTCAAACAAGAATGTTGAGAAACTTAACATGAACTCACCTAAGTTTAAAAAAAAAAAAAAAGAATATTCCCACCAAATATCTTCGAAGAACAAAGACGGCGCTTCAATTATAAAATGTGGGTTTAAATATATTATTTTTTATGAGCAGTTTCTTTTAAAAACCCACGACACCATGAGAAAGAAAAAAACTAAACAAAACAAAACACACTCCGTCGACTTGTCCTTTCTTCCCTTTGAGCTGCTTCAAGTTTCTGCCTCGTTCCATCCTGTTCTTCTTCTTGGTGTTTGCTGGCGGTTCAACAAGCAATGGAAAGGTGCACTGCCGCCATCTAGTGGTAGGGGTTGAGATCGAACTTGCCAATTTCTTTAAAATGATTAAAATTTGGAACTGAAAACGCACATTTAAATTGAACAGGAACAGCAAAAAATAATAATTAAAAAATAACTAATCAACAGATTAAAAACATTTTTGGAAGTTCTGAAAAAAACTGAACACATTTGTATGACTTTTCAAAATAAAATTAAAAAAAAATTAAACTTTAAAATATTTTTAAGCGGAAATGTTTAAATCAAAAAAGTGAAAATGAATCAATTTAAAAAAAGATCAAAATGAATAAACTAAATCAGTAAAGTGTCACAATCAAATCATGGCTAGTCTAGAGTTTGCAATATATATGAAGTTTTAATTTGCTTCTTCCTTTTATGGTTAAAAATATGTTTAATCATTTAAGTAGAGATTTTAACCCCCATCTGACCTACAGTTAATGGCTGCACACAATATTGTCTGTCTTTTTTATTGGGGTTACAATATCAGTCTGTTGAAGTTACATTATTACCAATGAGAATATTGTGTAGTAGTTTTACAACTTAGATATCACTGGCCTGTATTTATTCTATCAAGAATGATGACATTTCACTGCATTACATTCCATGTAATGTACAATGTCCTTAAATGGGTCAAAAATCTTAAGGTCCCTTATTTATCTTTGAGGGAAATCTGTCTTTTCCTTTCTTGTGCACATGATTTTTTTAGACAATGAAGTTTTCCAGTTCCCAGAAATATCATCAGTTTCCCAACATGAAAGCTTTTTTTCTTTTTTCGTTTTTTTTTTTTGATCATCCATAATAAACTAGTTTCCATATAAGAAACAAAGGGGCCTGTCATTTTCCACCTCATTTGTGATTGTTTTTGTTCCCGTTTGACCTCTCCTTCCGTCAGTAATCACTGTTCTAACATGGAATTCCCACAGCTGACAAGCTGTTTTGGGTTATTGTGACATAAGTCATCACGGGATCTTGAGTCAATTAAAGAAAAAGTAAGAACCTGAGCCTCTACTTGAAAAGTGAAAAACTCTTTGGTGTTACTAAAATTACTAAAATGTGAAACTGTGTGCAAACATGCAGAGCAAGAAGAACCAGCAGAGCAACTGAAGGCTTCAGACCAAAGCGCTTAACTATGCTGAAACAAAAAAAAAACCAAACACACAATGTTCCACAAACTCATCAGTTTAACAGGAAAGATCAGCTGAAATATTAGATTTTTAAAAACAAGTCATTCAATTTAGACCTCAAGCAGAAAATAGTCATTGTTATCACACTTGGTGAAAACTTTGCCAAATTACAAAGTAGTAACAATTCATTTTTAGTAATGATTTCATTCATATCATAATTAGTGGTTGTTGAACCCATTCCAAGTCGATATTGGATTATTTTATACCACCCGATTCACTGACTTAAAACGAATCCAGGACATCTTTAGCCAAAAATTCAACCAGTGTGACTCAGAAATAAACACCTGGCATTGGACATAAAAAAATAATACAAACATCACATTCTTACAATATATTTTCCTTTATTGAAATCAAGATTTTCATCTAAATAATTACTTAAAAAAATACTCTTAAGTTTCTACTCCATCCTTGATGCAACAAACATGTATTTACTTGGGTACAATAATTATTTACTTTGAACAAAAGCTAGGATTGAGCAGATATAATAAATTGGCAAACTTATATCTAACTTTTATGAAAACGAGCCAAAAAATGTTTAAATGAGCGACATTCTTTTTGGATATTCTCTCTTTTTAAATTAAAGGAACATCAAAACCGACTGATTGACAAGAAACAAAAGATTTCTGTCAGTGGATGAACTCGGCAACAAAAAAAACCTGATACTGAGATAACTGCTCTGCTGGCAGAGGAGGAAACAGAGAGGATGAGCACCATCATAAATAATGAATTTCAAGAAAGATCCGCTTTCCAGATATTTGTAAGTTCTCATTTATTTTGATTTATTTGTGTGGAAGTTCTGTTAATTCCATTCAGATCACTGGGATACTCATTTGAAATGTATAAATCTCAAGCTTGAAACAGATTTATTTAAGTCTCTGTAACTTTGCTTTTCAAATAAATAAATTAATTACTTACTTGATTTATTAATTATTATATTTTACCATTTTATTTTTGCGTTTCATTGTTTATTTATTCCTTATTCATGGCTTACTTGCAAATTGCAACTTGTTGAAGTTCATGTTCAATCCATCGATTGGACTCTGTCGCCCCCTGCTGACCAAAAATATAAATGCAATGATATCTGTTCCTGAACGCAACACAATTCTAAAACTGAGCAAAGACACGCATGAAAAATAGGGAAACAATATTTAAGTCAATAGTATTTAAAGTTAATGGAATAAAATTATGGATTTATTAGTCTGAAATCGATCAAAATCTGAAAGGTTAGTAAATATGTAATTTAGTCATTTCCCTTTCTTCCGTACCTGCCCTGACAGCTTCCTGAGTAAAATCCGCGAAATTTTAAACCACTTCCCGCCCGCGCGAAGCCGCCAAAAAAAAAAAAAAAAACGTTCACACACTCATTTGTCCTTCAGCTTCACAGCTCTGACCGGTTCTGAGAGAAGACCAAAGACCAAGCGGAACCACCGGGTAAGTCCGCGTTTCTTCACGACCATTTAGACGTGAATGTTGCTCAGCACGTGCTTTTGTTCTCAGATCGTTTCGTAATTAACCATTCATTAAACGTGTCAAGTGAATTAAGGCGCGCTTATTTCATTCTGTCTATGGAAAATGTTGGATTATAAATTCACTTTGAACTCTAAATTGTTCATTTAATCATAAATTGTATTTTTTTAATTCCCCAAATACACATAAAGTGAATATAAATGTAGATTTCATTTGAGAAAATTTCATTTTTGATAAATCAGTTAATATTTTAGCACTTAAATTGTTACAGTTCTTTTTAAATTGGCTTCTAAAAATAACAAGAATGAAGTTTGGCAGACTCAATCTTATTTTATCAGCTCATTTAAAAGTAAACTTTTAACCAAAAATAAACAGTAGCTGACAGGTATGGGTGTAACAAAAAATACATTTAAATAAACTTCACATTTAAGGCATTTTAACACTTTGTTTCATTCATTTCGTGAAGTTCTTCCTCCTTGACTAACAGCTGAGTCAAACAGAAAGTGGAGTCAAATTACAATAGATGTAGTAAATGTGACCTTGAGGAGAATCACATTGTGGACTTTTTATATATTCCCTGCTATTTTAACCTGGATTTCTTGGATAGGGTGGAACAAAGGCGTATAAATGCCCTTTTTGGTCTCCT
This sequence comes from Oryzias javanicus, assembly GCA_003999625.1. Lineage (NCBI taxonomy): Eukaryota > Metazoa > Chordata > Actinopteri > Beloniformes > Adrianichthyidae > Oryzias > Oryzias javanicus. Next base: position 27,386,069 of record CM012437.1, on the reverse strand, counting down.
TGGGGCTTAAGTTGGCGGCATTTACAGTAATCATCTTTTGATCTTCCGGCCACGTGGACATGTGTCATGTCTGACTAACTGCTTTATGGAGGTGTGGCTTTGAAAACGACAAAGAGCACACTTCTACAGTCAGTGACTCCAGATATGAGCTTTTATGAACAAATATCCTGCTGTTTTAAGAAATAGAAAGCCCAAAAGTGATATTAACTTCAGAGACAAAATGATGTAACTGTGAAACGTCACACCAAACTGCTTTTTTAAGTCTAAACATCTATATATGTGTATTTAAGTAATCACAAAGCTGCTGGTTTCATAGATTTGTTGGTATATTTGGGATTTAATAAAGTACATTTGATAAGAGTCAATATTATAAGGAAAGAAGTAGAATTTCCTAAAAAAAAATTCTGTAAAAACAAAAATTTAGAATAGAATAAAACTTTATTGATCCCACAAAGAGGAAATTACTTTGTTACCATATCTCCATTACAAACAACAGATAGAAAATAACACTAAAAATAAACAATCAATAACATATAAGATAAAAAGTCAATAAGATTTTTCAGATATAAAATAGGGAAATGATGCAACTAATACTTAGATTTGTTTTTTTTACTGGAATAAGTCTTTAAAGCACTTTAGAATCAACAGGATTAAAGACAGAACGATTTGATCTGAATATTTTTTTCATTCAGAAACATGAGGAACGAACAGAAGCAGAGTCCTCCCTCTGATCGGTGAGTGCCCGCTTCGCTGAAGCGTACAGCCTAATAAGGATGACGTATTTTCTAAGTTTGTTTGCTTCCACAGAGGTCAGGCTGTTTCCATCATCATCTTCATTCTGGGTCTGGAAACTCTTCTACCCTGGAACTTCTTCATCACAGCATCAGAGGTTAGTCCCCCCCGCCCCGATTCTCATTTATATATTTTTTTTTATTCCTGTATTGGAAAAAAAGCTAAATCTTTACTCTGTTTTAAGTATTTTAATGGACGCCTCCACAACGACAAAAACAACACCAGAAACGTAACGACGATGGACGGGTCAAAAGATTACAACTATGACAGCTGGATGGCTCTGCTCTCCCAGCTGCCCCTGCTGCTCTTCACTCTACTGAACTCTTTCCTGTACCAGTTGTGAGTATTGGAAGAACTTTGAAAAAAATGTTAGTGGAGAGTATTTGGTGACCACTCTTTGCTTTGGTCCCTCTCGACACCCCCCTCTAAAGTCGGGACATGCGTTAGGTTCAGATTTTTGTATGGACAGCAGAAGGTCCTCAAAAGTGTTCCGTTGGTGTCGTCATCAGGGTGAAGGAGCATGTACGCGTGGCCTTCAGCATGGTCGCCATCTTCATCTTCTTCTCGCTCACCGCCGCTCTGGTCCAGGTAGACATGCAGCCGGACACCTTTTTTTCTGTCACCATGGCGACCATCTGGTTCATCAACAGTAAGTTCTGTGCAGTCCTTGAATTAATTCAAATTGTCCTTTTTTTTTGGCTAAATGGAAATATGAAAATCCTGACGGGATCGCGTGTTTGTGTGTCTGTCCAGTGTTTGGAGCGGTTCTGCAGAGCAGTTTGTTCGGCGTCGTCAGCCAGTTCCCTCCACGCTACAACACTCTGTTCATGAGCGGTCAGGGTCTGGCGGGGATCTTTGCTGGAATCGCCATGCTCTGCTCCATCTTCAGTACGTACCTCCTCCTTCCTCCAGTTAACCAAAACTAACGTTGAAAGTAAAGCTCACTTTGGTTTTTGCACATCAAAACAAACATCTGGGCGTTACCACTTCTTAAATTTAGTTGAAGGGATTTCAGATAAACCAAAACTGTTTGTTCATGGCCCACTGATCTCTCCTTACACAAACAGATGCACACACTCAACAAAAACAAATAGGAAATAGCAAACTGCATCCACTGCTGTCTGCAAAAATGTTAAGCAGCGTGGCGGGGATCTCTGGTCCATCTTCATTCCCCTCTCCTCCTTTCAACTCGTGTAGAAAGTAAAGCTCACGTCCTGTCAGTTTGGTGTGGATATCAAAACAAACTTCTTTAGATAAACAGGATAAACAGAGCTCATACATTATATTAGATACAAGGATAAGTTCATATCCAAACAAAAGCAGCGCTTCCATTACAAATTTTACTGACATTGTAGAAATGTTTAAAAAACACAATTTGGGCAATTACACTCCGGGCCTGAAATTCCTTTTGTTAAATGGGGGAATACTCAAATCATTCCTCGGGAGTCTGTGGCAAAACTCTTTGGTAGCACAGTAGATATATTTAAAGATTTCACCAGGTGAACGCTGAGACAACCAGAGACAGTGGGGAGCCCTTAAATGTCTGATTTTAACCTTTAAACTATATTTATGGACTTCCATTATATTTGAGTAAGTTATTAAAACATAAAATAATGGCCAGGCTTCCCTGATCTTCAGTTGAAGAAGTATGAAAGGAAGATTAGAGCAAGTACAAACTGCATATGGATTTCTTCCAGACTGAATTCAATCTTTGTTTGTAGGTAATCCAGACAGAAAATCGGCTGCACTGGGATACTTCATCACACCCTGTTTGGCCACGCTGGTGTCCTTACTGTGTTACCTGCTGCTCCCACGCCTGGTGAGGACACCACACTCGCCAGACACATGGACTCCATGCTGCTTCAATTCAATCTACATTAAAAGCGCATGAAATGTTTTTTTAAGGTGGAACTGTGCCTAATGTGCCGTATTCTGTTTGTGCTTCTCTTTTAGGAATTTGCACGTTTTTATCTGAATAGAAGTCAATCCGATAAAGTGGAGGCATCGCAGGAGCTCATCAGCTCAGGTCAGTTTAGTTCAAGTGTCTTCTAGCTTTGAGCTTATAATTAAATTTTTTTGTAATTTTTTTTGTCATTTTGCATTTCAAAGACCAAAAAGTTCAGATCTCTGAGAAGAAAGACTTGGAGGCCAACGGGAAGATCATGAGTCATGAAACAGAGGGTCAGCAGCGCGCTTCCGTCTTTTCCGTCTTCAAAAAGGTGAACAATAATACTAAATTTCTAAAAATTATTTAACATTTAAGAATGTTTTCAGTTGCACTTTCATATAGGGTAGTAACGCGTATTTGAATACTCAAATCAGCTCCCAAAAATGTGAATATTTGCAACGTTCAAGATCGCAGATCGCAATCTTTATAAATGTAGTAGAATGTAATACAATTCAGGAACAATGTCATTCATGTTCTGAAATTAAGAATAATTTATTTTAAGTTTATAAACTAAAATTAAACAAAATTTGTTTTTATACCGGAGCTGTGCACACAATGTTTACATTCTGTTGATTTTAGTAACTTTTCAACAGTTAATGAACGTAATGACAGCAGATTCTAAAGCGCAGAAACGCTGCCTCACTCTGATATATAATCACTGTAATTCAGCTGATTCTGCGAAGAAGAAAAGCACCTTTAATTGTTCGGCATGTCTGTTGTGTGCCTGTCAGATCTGGGTGATGGCTCTATGTGTGACCTGGATCTTTGCCGTCACCCTCGCCGTGTTTCCAGTCATCACGGTCCGCGTTCAGACGGTCTACGTGGGCTCTGAATGGGGTGAGACATCATGACACTGCGATCCAGAATGGAAAAAAAATGATTAGTTGGTGTCCTAATTTATTAAAAACAAATACATAACTGATCTGAGTTGTATTTGATAAAATTTTATTTGATTTGATTTATCAGTTTATGCATTTTGATGACAATTTTGTGGATTCATTTGTCACCTCTCTGTGTCCTGCAGCCGATGTGTTCACCTGTGTTTGCTGCTTCATTGTTTTCTACGTCATGGATCTTCTGGGTCGTGTCGCTCCATCTCTCATGCAGTGGGTGAGTCTGAAGGAAATAGTAAAAGTTTGATTTTTAAATCCCCATCATCTCTAACAATCGGAAAATGTTTTTCAGCCATCGAAGGAAAGCCGCCTGTTTCCCGTCGTGGTCTTCCTCCGTGTGATCTTCATCCCTCTGCTCATGATGTGCAACATCAAGGATTCCAACCTGACGGTCTTCTTCAAGCACGACTCTTTCTTTGTGGTCATCATGGCTTTGTTCTCCTTCACCAACGGGTACTTGGCGTGCCTCTGCATGTCCTACGCCCCACAGTGAGTTATTTTTATTTATTCTGAGAAAAAAAAAAAATAACGCTTAATTACAGACTGGCTTTTATTTTGTCAAACTTTTTTGAAACCATATAAACCAGGGGTATTCAACTCCAGGCCTCGAGGGCCACAGTGTCTGCATAATTTCCAGATATCCAAACTCTACTCATGACTGATTACCTGGTTCAGGTGTGTCCAACCAATTGGAGTATGCCAGATCCGGGTATGTTGGAAAACCTGCAGGAATGCGGCCCTTGAGGCCTGGAGTTGAATACCCCTGATATAAACTATACAGTTTACTGAACAAAGTCCACTGTAATTTAAAATGACTTTATCTTGGACGTTTTTGTTTCTGGAGCTCTCCTTTTCTTAACAAACTGCCTTAGATTGACAATTTGACCCTGTTAATGGTGCAGTGTTTGATAGCAATCATGTCTTGATTCAATTGTTGCACTAAAATCCACTGGAGAACTGAGGAATTTTAGCAGATAAAAAGACGATACAGAGCTTCTGAAAGACAATGGAGAACGACAAGTTTGTAATAAACCATCAGTTATTTCCAATTACAGTATATCACAATTTTAAAATGAAAATGTTAAAAAATAACAAAAAAGATCCTAGGGTCATTTTAACCTCAATTTATTCTTGAATTTACTCTAATGTGAATAATAACACTGGGCTGATTTCACCAAAGACTTTGCTGACCACTTCAGAAGCAAAACTGCTTATATCTAATCTTGGTTGCTGCACTCAGATCTACCGTAGAGGAAGAGGTTTCTTAGTATCTTCATCCACATACAGGGTTTTCCGTACTATGGGGCGCACAGGTTATTGAATGGTCTATTTTTTAAACTTTTGTCATGTAGAAGGTGCACTGAACTGTACGGGGCATTAGGTGAGACAAAAAGTCAGAGATGAGTCTTTCAGTTAGTCAGGCTTTATTAACTGCGTTCGCAGTAACTGTAAACCTTGTCTATAACATGCTACATGTTAGCTGTGTTAGCATATTTACAAAACACTTGCATCATGTTAAAAAGGTACTGATGCCTCTAAAACAAACGGTGTTGTGACTATACTATTTTCCAGCCTTGTTTGCGACGAGTAAAAAAACAAACTGATAGAGCTAAAACGAAGTTAGCATCGATACACTTAGTAACAGGACTGTGGATCGTTATTCAGGTGGTGATCCCATTCAATTCACAAATCAACAATTCACAAATCAAACCACAACCGTTATTTTTTAATATAATGTTTGTTGTTATGTATGTAATGTATGAAAATGTACATTATTTGTATTAAATCACTATAATTTATACTTTTATTTAAAACAGATCAGAAGGAACACAATTTATTTAAAAAAAGCACAAAGATTTAGAAAAAAAAAATGGTGTTTGTTACTTTGAACAAGTTTTTTTTCTTCTTTTTGTTAACCTTCTGGTTAAGTTTAGCAGTAACATAAACAGTTCAAAAAGCACAAACATCATCAACCTTGTTTGCAACTTGTAAAGTCAAAAAAATAATGCAGCCAAATCAAACGTTAACTATTACTTAGCTAACTCCCAACTTTGTTAGTAGCACACAAAAAATACACATTCTGACACTGATACACATTAGCCACATCAGTGTATTGAGAATAACACCCAGCCTTGTTTGCAACATGTAAAACAAACAGATTGATTAAAATAGACTTTACTCTGACAATGCTAACTCCTAGCCGCCGCACTTTAGCCACATTAGTACATTCACAATAACACACAACCCAACATCTTGAGAAGGCACTTTGTTTTTCTGAAAATCACTTCTACATCAATAAGAACAACTAGAAATAACACATATAAAAGGCAGTTTGGATTAAGGACATTATAATTTAAAAAAAAGGGTTTTAAGTGTGCCTTGTAGTGCAGAAAATAATGTATTTAATTTGCTTTTCTGTGTAAAGCCTAATGTTCAATGTTGACCTTTTTTGGTCATAATTACACAACACTGTTACAATGATTAAAAATTGTGGAAAATAAACATTTTGTTGTTTTCAAGATATTTCTAATTACAGTCCCCTGATTTATATATAATTTTATATGTTGTGTCTGTATGTTTACATTAGTTGGTAGAAGACTTTCTGTCTTATGTGCTGAGGGTGGTGTCCTCTCTTGCAGTGTGATGTATGTAACAGGAATGTAAAAGCTCAGGTGTGAGTCTGTTTCATAACCCGGTGTCAGGTCACAGCTTGTTCTTTCACAAGAACATTCACAAGAATGTTGAAAGATCATCTGTTTCCCAAGTTTCCTGAACAAAAAAAAAACAATGAGAGAAGGAAAACGTGTCAGAGATCAGCCAGTTACGACCCTTCATGCAATCAAGACAGATTTGTGCTCCTGCCCCGCCTCTCCCAGCCCATTTGTGGTATTGCAATCTGAATATTACAAATATCTTCTTTAGCTTTCAGCTGCTCCCTTTAGGGTATGACAGTAGAAATCATCCTCTTTCATCTAACCACTTTTTCCTGCCTCATTCTTTCTCACTCCTCATGTCCTTTACTACATCCATGGACCTCCTCTTTGCTCGTCCTTTTTTTTCTGGTATCTTTCGCCGTCCCTGTGGAGAGAAGCCCATTTGTCACGGCTTTCCTTACATTCTCACAGACTCTATTTTGCTAAACATCACACCTGCTTTCACACACCTTTTTACATCTATCCACAAAGATGTTCAAACAAAAAAAATCTCCTCTGAAGAGAATGAATCAAGAATGAATCATGATGTTTCAGTTGTTAAGCCCTCATGAAGGTGCAGCACTTCTCAGACGTCTAGTGAGCCTCCAGAGCCCTTCAAAATAAAAGCTTTAAGACGCTGACGCATGTGTCTGTGACAGGTTGGTGAGGTGTAAGGACTGCGAGACGGCCGGCTCCCTGATGACCTTCTTCCTTGCATTGGGACTGGCTTTGGGGGCGGGCTTCTCATTCCTGCTTGGAGGATTGGTTTAGTTAAACTCAGAAATTCTCAAAATCTAAACCACACATGAATTTGTATTTTTTTATTACATTTTTTTTATTGCATTGCATTCAAATGTTCATGTTCAAAAAGGGTTTTCAATTATGCATTTTTAATTTAGAAGTGTGAAGCATCTGTGTTTTGAGTTTATTGTTTACTTTTTCTGTACATAATTGTTAATTTTTATTTTTTTAACATTATTGTTTGCAAGCCAACTTGAGTTTTTCTCTTTTCTGTGAGTTTTTTAAACAATTAAATATTAAATGTAATTTATTTCTTGTCATTTTCAGAAAACAGACAAGTACATCAAATGTACATTTAATATTTATTTGTGGACACCTAAAATTATTCCAGTGTTTTTGTGTTTTACTTGAATATTTTTTCCATTAATTTGTCGGATTTGCTAAGTGGTGAATAAGATTGTTGTTCTTCTAAATCCACAGCTCCGCCTCTTGTGCGTAGAATCACAAAAACAAACACATTTTTTTATAAAAACAAATGAAACCGGAAAACCTCTGAGGAAAATATGTGGCATTATTGCAAACTATTCTGCTGTCCTTATAATGTATTTATAGTATTCTGAAGGACTCTCAAACTATTGTAACTGCAGGCGTTAAAGCTTTTGCATCGTTTGAAATGTTTCTCTATTGAAATGAGAATATTTCGTTCTTGCAGCTTGAAAACAAATGTTTTAACTCTCTTGATGGAGGCAAAAACACAAGGTTTTAAAGCCTAACGTTTAAAAATCGATGCTAAAATTTACTATGACAGAAACATAAAAATCCTTACACACATTTCAACTTGAAAAACTATTGTTGACACACTGTCATTTTCAGTCTCAATGCGATTTCCTTATTGTATATATTTTAATGTTTTGTTTTTTTAATCAACTTCTTCTGGTATTCTAAAGGCTTACATCAGTTTCAACGGCAGCTCGAACTCTGGATTGGTAGGAAAGTGTTTGTGACCCTGATGAGTTTCACATACTTTTATAGTTTTGCAAAAAAGGGAAATATGAATGAATTCATGCCAATTTGTTTCAACTGAGAACAACTTTATTTGCTAATTTATTTTTTTTTACTATTAAAGTATGGTTTTTCATTCTGTAATTTTTTTTATTGAATAAAAAGGGATTTCAGTATTTTTGCTTGTGATCTGTCTTTTAAAAATTCAAATGCACACTTTAGTTACTTATGTTATTCAGTTACAGGTCAATAGTAATAATAATAATTATTATTATTAATATTATATATATACTTTAATAATCACAAAGGGGAAGTATAAAACAGAAAAGGGAATAAAAAAGTTGTTTAATTTAACAAAATACATATTTTTTTTAAAGACCCACTCCCACAAAAATTTGTTTTTTACATCCTCTAATGGGACTTTTCTGATGATGGTAGACATACATAAGTAGAATTATGAATCAGGAGCAGATGAAAAAAGGGGTTTTTGAAACAGAGCCTATTTGTGATGTAAAAATGACGCTTGGTGGACCACGAGCTCCTGCTCTGCTCCGTTCTGATGCATCCTTTTGGGAACAAATAGATCCATTAATGTCGGGATAAATCTGATTTTTTTTTTTTTTTGCACTGCTAATGTTAGCGTGGGGTATGAAAGGCTGTACATTACCTGGAGAGCACGTAAAGGAATGATGGGAAGGGGGCGGGACTTACCCCACAACTCAGGTGAAAACTTCTCCCGCTCTGATGAAACTTTGTCTCAGGAAACAAGAAACTTTTTTTAAATTTTGTCAAAAAATGGCAGAATCATGATTACTAGATCACTTGGAACACTTTTAAAATAGATCAAAAGATGATCGGAGAGAAACTTTAAAAACATTCCAATTTTTTAAAAGTTATCAATGGTAGGTAGTACACAGTTTAGATTTTTTTCGACTTGACTAATATAAAAAGGCATCTATGTTTAAGTATAGAATATGTCTCAGTACTTTAGGTTGTAAGAAGTTAAACTACAGCTCTAATGTGGCTGTAAAGGGCTCATTAAAACCCATAATGACATGGTTTGTAACTGCTCTCTGCATTCCACTGTCATGCAGTGGCTCCGCCCTTTCCTCTGAGGACTTCCTCTCATTCTTTCACTCTAGCTAGATAGAAAAAAAAAATCCTCATAATGAAATGGAAAAAAAAAACATACAGAAAAATGAGCTTCTTTGTTCAGCTGGAAACTCGGTGAGTAGTTTAGAGTATTAAATTCTGTTTATTGCATGGAGATATTTCAGGGTTTCTTTGGTTTCATTCATTACATGCTCACATACCATCAACTCATTGCCGTCATAAGTGTGGAAACATCGACTGCTGACCTGGAAAAATCAATGAAGCAGGAAAAATCTGAAAAGAACGATTGGATCTCACTTGACCTTTTGAGGACAAGAACTTGATTTAGTTTACCTCTGCAAATATTTGTTAACAGTTTTTTTCACCTAGTCAAATAAAGCAAATCAAACATAAGTTTATTCAAAAATAAATTTTTAAGCTCTTTAAGTTCTCTTTACATTTTAATTTATATTTTGTTTTTGTAAGTATTTCTCAGTATTATTTAACTTTTCATCTGCTGTCTTTTAATTTAAAACATGAAAGTAGGTTTAGCTCAAACCCATTTAATTTGAAGAATCTTTATAGGTTTTTTTGCATATTTTAATTTGCAAGGCTTTTTTATCCCATTTTTTCTTAAAGATTTAGTGACACATCCCAACATTTAGCTTTGTTTAGGCAACATTTGCAAATTATAAGCAAATTATAATTAAATGATTATTTTTTTCTTCATCCTCTTGACAATAAAAACACTTAATTTAAGAAAAAAAACCCCACTCAAATTTCACAGTAATTTTTGTTTAAGTTTAAGGAAATTATTTAAAAGTTCAATTAATGTTTACAAGTTAGCCTGGCATTCATTGTCGTTATTTTGGATGCATTGTTTCAGATTTATTTTCTAATTTCTTTGAGGATTTAGTAAGATGGACAATTTGTACTAAGATTGCATTCTCAAATCAGTCATTTTCACGTATTACGCTTGTTTTTTTTTGTCACTATGATCAAAATAAATAATAATTAGGAACAAAAAGACACTGGAAGAACTCAATTTACTTAGAACTAGCAAAAAATGTTATAGTTGTTACTTTTGTCCATTTTTGAATGATTAAATTAAACACTTTGTTTATAGGTTTTATAATTTTATAATTTCTTATGCATTAAAATTACTTGCTACATGGAAAGATAATGTTACTACTTTCTAGTGGTTTTCTTGTTAAGATGAGTGTTAGCGGTATCTCTGTTTGCAGTGATAGTTTTATAGTTTATTTACCATTCATGATAACATCTTGTGTTGCATCAGATCTTTGACATAATTTCACTTCAGTATCTTTTTCTTATCTGATTTCTTCTTTACTTTCAGTTTAAACTAGGAAACAGCTTTAGATAAAGCAGTTTTTCAGATCAAACTATTTCCCTGGTCAGCTTTTTTTAGAGGAATAACCTGTTTTCCTGGAAGAATCATAACAGAGGAAGTGGGAGTTTACTGCAGTTCCAGCTGAACAAAGAGTCCGCTTGTTGGTGACCTGAGCGAGAAAGGCATGCAGCTGATTATCCCAGCCGGGTTCTGAGGGCTGCAGGGCAGCTCGAAGCTTTGTTTCAGACGACAGCAGACATCAGAGGTGGAAAAACTGGAAACGAAGCTTCTGTCTGTTTGCTGTAGGTGAACATGGCTGAATCCCAGAGAGTGACAGCGCAGGGCAGGAAGGTGAGTCCACAGAGCTGCCAGCAGCACTTCAAACTAAAACCAATGGAAAACATTTTTACAAACTGCTAAAAGTTTCAACTTGAAAAGAAAACATCAGCTGAACTTTCGAGGCTTTAGTTTTTAGACACAACTTGAGAAATCTTGGTTTTAAAACAAGTTAAGTTTGTCAAGTTGGCAAAATAAGTAGCACCTATTATATAAACACAAAGTTAACCTGTGTACTATCAAAATAAAAGTCTTAGAGTTGACAGCTGGTTTGAAACCTGCTTAAGTTTGGGAAATTACCATACAAAATGTTGTATTTTATCCAAAAAATTAAAATAATATTCATTTTTAGTAATATTTAGTATTTCTAATATTGTGAAATATCTACATGTTTGTGTTGCTAAAGAGCTGAAGTAAAGAGAAGCATTGTTTTTTGGGGAGTTTTACCTTTTTAAATACAAATTGAGGAAAATTGTTGAATACAGGGCTAAAGTTCAAATACCTAAAAAAAAGTTTAACTTTCACAACAAATGTCTAAATTTTATTAAGTTTAAAGTTTTATTAATAACTTCTTAAATTCTAAAGTTAGAGGAGGTAGTTAACTTTACATTTTGCCTTTATTCGTAAAGTTTGAAAATGGATGTAGCCCAGCATGATAACATTAGCATTAGCATGCTATGTCCACTACCATAGACCCCAAATGAAAATATTACAAATATATACATACACACACGTATATACCGTGATACATTCAGTCTATTTCCACAATGCAATTTGCCTCATTCAAATACAAATGTGTTATAAATGGGTTTGCTAAATTTTATTTTGAATGACCTACCTGCATCTTCTGGTTTTGCTTTAAACTTTATGTTGAACTTTACTCTGGAAGTGAGGCTACCTAGGATGACCTAGAATAAAAACAAAGGATTGTGGTAAATGTAGTGAAATACAAACTCTTCAGCTTGTAATTCAGAAATCCACTCTTCACAGCTGAAATTTGAAAAGTGCTCTCACAAAGAGACAAATGGATGACAATAGTTTGACTAATGGGATTGTTATTTTTCAGAGATGGAGTTTACCACAGAGAAGTGAGACTGATGAAAGCAAAGGAAGTCCTCGCTGCCCTGACCAAGATCCAGGAAGAAAACTGGTAAAACAAGCAGCCTGAGGCAAAAAACCCCTTGAAAATCTCTTAGTGCATAAGCTATCATAAAGATAAAAAAAGATAACAATAGATCCTGAATCATTAGTTTCTGAAGAAAACACAATGGTTTGTTTATATTTTATGTTTAGCAAGTATAGGGAGGGACCTTATTAGCTAAATAAATAAAACAAATATCATTAAATCAGTAACAATCAAAGATACATGACATTTAGAAAACAACAACAAACTAGTAAATTTAAAGCTGCATTTTATGTACCTTACATATTTTTTAAAATTATATACATAAATTGTAGTTTTTTGTCCTTTTTATAAATAAACCAATTAATTTATGTTAAAGTCCACTCCGATCACATTTTGATCCAAAAGTGTTTTTTAATTATTGTTTTGCAGTTTTAAGCCAAAATCTAAAAACTTGTCATTTTCGAGGACCTGGTTTCTGCAGAGTGGCTGGAGTTTATTCCAAATTTGCCTCTAAGATGTGTTCGGGACTGTTGGTGTGGAGTAAGCCCGCTCCAACAAACTATTATCAACTGCGTTTTTTTTGTTTGCTCCTCTTCCACAACAAATTGATTAAAGAAAATACTCTAAAATACAATTTTAAGCTTCATTTTCTTAATATATGTCCTCCATTGTGAAAAGAAAGATAAAAGAAAGAACATATTAAAAACAAAAATTTAATTGGATGTGATCTTCGACTACATCAGCATAATTGTCTATTATTTATAAATAATATACATGTCTGTTCTTTATTCAAAATGTGTTGGCATTCCATACACAGAATGTCTCAGACTGTCTAGATTTTATATTTTCTGATGATCCCAAAAATAATTTATCCTTAAGATTTGTTTTCGGACATTAATTTCCAAACATTTATATCACTTTTCTCCGTTGTTCTTCAGGCGGTTCCGTTCCGAGGCCACATCCCGGGCGGGTTGCATCCAGGGAAGAAGATTGTTGTTGTGGGCATCGTGGACCCTCATCCTGATCGGTGCATTTATGACTTTACTGTTTTTTTAAACTGACTAAGGAATTTTAGGCATTTTTTTGAGTGGATATAGCACACTATTTTAAGTCATTATTTGTACAGATTCCTGCAAGAGTTAAGAATATTTTGCTTAGTGGCTACAAATATTTAATGAAGTCGAATTCTTTTGTTAATTGATTTATTGATTGATTAATTGATTGGTTTATTTCAAGCATAGATTGAAAAATACAGGACAAAACACAAATATTTCAAACGTATTACAGAAACAATAAGATGCATTGATTAAAAAATAGAAAACAAACAAAAATAAAATACACTTATGTCACATTTGGTTCATTTATTTTTTGTGATTATTAACTAAAGTCAGTAGAGTTTGATTGATTGCTTGAAAAGGAGTGGGAAGAAGGGAATTTATATAATCCCACCCCTACTTGATTACTTCATTTAACTGTTTTGCATAAATATGTAATCCGGTTGTTGTTTTTTTTTTAAATTTTATTATATTCCCAATAGCAAAGTAAAGTGCTTGTTGATTATTGATGAATCTCATAAAACATTATTTCAGTAACTGAGACTCTCCTCTTTTTTATTCTACTTTATATCATTTATTCAGCATATTAACCACAACACATGCCCATTTATTGTCAGTCAATAACATATGAAAACACGCAATAAACACATCCGAGTTCTTATTATTTAAAAAAAAAACATTTATCAAAAAATATTTCTGTGTATTTAACCAAATAAAATGTAATGAGTCATTAAACATGTTCATATGACATAATTTCTTTAAAAAACAAAAGCAATCTGCTCATTTTCTTTGTGGAATTTAAAACCAATCATGTAGAACTTTTCAGATTGACAGATGTTACTTCTTCTTTTAGGTTTTACATTGCTCTGACATGTGGCCGTGGGACGTCCAGAGAGCCTCCACCCAATGTGGCGCTGGAGCTGTGTGTCCGCTTCAAGGACCAACAAGTCCTCCGAAAAGCGTGCATCTCTGGAGTCTGGGGAGAGGTGGAGAAAGCCGTTCCTTTCTTTCCATTCATCAAGGACCAGCCTTTTAAGGTACCCGTTTAACTTTTCTAATCTTTAGGAATTTGAAAAGTGTTGCACAAATAGTGTGGGATTTACAGTTTGCTGCCCTTTGAAGGTATTTAAAAGGTTATATTAGCTATTGTTTGTCTTATATCAGCAACATAGAATAATTCAGGAGTTCATTAGAAATTTGCCTCTGAGTTTTGGGAGGGACTGTCTGTATGGAAGTTTTCTCCATTAATTTCCCATCAGCCTTTTATTTGCCCTATCTCATGCTAGTTTATAGCACCTCACAAGCCCATTAGCATTTCAAAAAAAAAAAAAAAAAAAAGCTGGAAAACATCAGAGCCATCCAGCTGGACAGCTTTGTGCAGGATTGCAGCTCAGACGAGTAAAATGAAGATGTTGATGGATGTATTTAAGTGGATGCTACATAATTGTAGCAGAGCAGAGAGACTGCCCCGTCCATGGCAGTTACTGCATAACAAACCCGAGCTTTTTCAAACATCCGGTATTCATCTGCTCCTGATCCACCACGATTTGAATAAAGAAAGACTTTGAACCCAAATGAGCAGACTTCCTTCTGTCTGTCTGCAGATTGAGCTTCATTGTGAACACAGTCGGTTTCGCGGGATTGTTGACGGCCACCAGCTCTTTGATTTTGACCACAGACTGAAGCCGCTCGGCAACATAGACACCTTATGGATTAAGGGCAGCATAACTCTCACCAAGCTGGCTTGAAGAAGAAACTGCTGACAATTTCACCTGTAAAAACAGACACACAGACACTTGACAATCACGAATGCAATTGGATGGACACTTGTTTTCTGTTTCTCAACAAAAGGTTGGCTCCATTCAGTGAAGGTTTTTGTTTTTGCTGCTTTGCTTTATTGAGAAGTAAAATCTGTCCTTAAATTTGTCCTTTTTTTGTTATTTAAGATAAATAACTTGTATGATGTGATAATTCTTAACAATCAAATATTGAAAGAAATATTGAAGACAGATTTCCTATTTCAGTTTTATCAATGCAATTTTGTACATTTATTTAGGTTAAAAAAATTAATTTTATGTTATTTAGAAGTTTTCTGCTTTTATGATTTTAAATAAAGACATTTTAATGACACAAAACTTGAGTAAATGTATAGAAGAATTGACAGAAACTACCTCACATCCTGTTGTAATGGTGCCTGTCATTAATCAGTTATGATGTGTAATTTAATTGATATCAACAAATAAAAATAACTTTTTTTGTATGGTTTTCTTTTTGATAATTAATAGAGGTTTTTCCCACTTGGTCATAACATTCCATACATTTTTTTCAATCCTTTAACGCTTGACCTTTCTTTGAGTTTGATGTAACTTTGCGCTGCTTTTCTCTGCTTGAGAATCTGCTGGAATTACATTGATCGTGTTAACGATTCAAATGTTACAGTATTTTAAAGAAAGTTTGTTATTAAAGTGTCACCAGCAACATTTCAGGTGTTAAAAGGCTAAAGTAATGTGAATCATTTAATCTGCTTTGATTTATTAATTCATTTATTAATTATAATCATTTAGTTAATTTATTAATTTCACTTCTAAGTCTTTCATATTTTGAAAAGACTAAAAACGACCAATAAAAAATGCATAGCAGCTTTGTTTACTTATCATTTAATTAAAAATGGATGACATTGAACCTTTATTGCAAATAATTAATCCATGTTTTGCCGTTTTGTCATGTTATTTTCTTAATTTAGTCGTTTCCAATTGAAACCCCCCCAGCAGTTCACTTTTAAATAGAACAAATGAAAAATGCTTAATTATGCTATGATTTTGTATTCATAAAGATCAAAGATGTTTGGTCGCACCATATCTTAATTTGGCCTACAGGGGGCAGCAGAGTTTCAACCATTGAAGCACATGACACTGAAGCAAATGTACTTGTAAACTATAAAACATTTACATGAATTTTGATGCAGTAAAAACAATAATGTCAAATAAAATATATAATTATAATAGATTTAAACACCTTCTTAGCACTGAGGGATGCTCATTGGATTAAAACAACCACCTGATCAAGTTTGTTAGTGTTAAATCTTCTCGTGGTTGTGTAGTTATTTTTTTATCAATACAAACAGAAAACTGTGACAGAACTTTAACATTGTGGTGAATATTGATGAAGTTCAGACAGTTCTCTTCTTTGGTTTCATGGAGATGCTCCTCTATTATCACTTCCCGCTTATCCTCATCAATTATCCATCACAGCCACAGTTCACTGACCTGCTGCAGGCCCTGATTAACAAAAACCCTCTCATCTTATATGAAATCATGCTTTAAAGATCTGCATGTTTTAGGATGTGGTTTTGGGGATTCCATTTGCTTTTTTGACCTCCTCTACATGTTTAGGATTTGCTGTTGGGTTAGAGAGGTTCTCATCTGAACTCAGGGTCAAACAAGAGAACGGTCTGCTTCCACTTCTACTCCATTCAGACACCACGCTCTCTACCTTTTTTTTATATGACTTCACTGATTTGACAAAGTAAAAACTTATTTAATACAAGCATTTTCATTTATAAATCCATTGTATTCTGATGATAAAATGTGGATGGTTTATATTAAAACTAAGTTAAAAACGTTCTTTTTTTTTCACCAGAATCGTTCAAACGCAATGCATTGTGGTCTATATTCACCAATCTTGTGAGCATCGATACACATTTTCATACGCAGTCTTTCCAAAGAAATTTCTGGGAACTTTCTAGGGTTCTCGTGTTTGGAATTGTAGATTCAGACAGCACTACTAAAATAATGAACGTTGTGAGGAAATTTGGACACAACCCTTCACTTTGGTGATGTTTGCAGTTTGAGAAGATAAAACGTGTTACATAATCAAAACACTCCTTTAACTAAATCCCTGAACGATTCTTACTTTGATATTAACCTTTAGTCATCAAGGGTATTTTGGACCTAATCAATGGGTTTGAAGAGGGTTAATACTAACTGGGACTAACCAGGCTAACGTAATTTACCTTCATTTTGCATTTGTCAAGTTTTCTTCTAAATTTTTTCAGTCTGATCGCATGGATGTGAAGTAAAATTTATAACTTAGTTACTTCAATTATACATTTAAAAATATATATATTTTAAGAGTTTCACATTTTTTTGCCTTCTGAGGCTCAGAGCCTCTGTTTTCCATAGGAACCAGTTCAAAATTTGGCACAGAACATCAAGGAGAACCACTTTCAGGCGGGTCTGTGTCTCTGAAACAGGGATGGGCAAACTTTACGACTCACTTTATGACAAACTTTATACACAAAGGGTTCTAAAATGTGTCAGAAGGGCCAGACCAAGAGCAGATACGGGGTGTGATTAGGTAATCTACCTCATAAGAGAGAGAGAAATAACATGGAATCTGGACGAAAACATATTTTCATTTTAATTGGAAATTAATACATATTATTCACAAAGAAGAGTTCTGAGTTTTTTTTTTCAAAACTGGAATTTTTATTTTCATTTTAGTGCCAGTTGCAAGTCTCCCAGGGAAAAATTCAAACTTTAAGAAAAGCTGCGTTCATGTGGTGTTGGAATGATAAGACAAATGATTATCCGACTCAGAAAACACACGCGCGTCAGAAAAACAACAAATCCTTACACAATATGAATGCAGAGTAAATTTTTTTACAAAATTAAAAAGGGCAGTTTATTTGCAGACCACCATGTAGCTGAGACGCCATAATTACTTTAGCTTGGCGGGCCAGAATAAATAGTTTAACAGGCCACATTTGGCCCCTGGGTATTAATTTGCCCACCCTTGCTCTGAAGACTTTTTTTAAATTTTAATTAATACAAAATGTTAATAGAAAAAGAGTAAAAATCGTTATTATACTGTATTGAATTAATTCTATGTTTTCCTTTATAAATAGATTAGACATCAGGAGGTGATAAATATTAATGTGACCTTGTAAATAAATATTTTCCTTGTTGAGGATGTTTATGGTCAACTTAATTATGGTGTCACAAATGACTGCAACGGTTTGTCAAGTTCAGAACGCTCAGAGGTGGACCTGCTCGCTTGTGAAAAGAGATCAGGCCAACAACTAGAACATGAAACCAGGTTTAATGGAGTGGAGCACTGAGTAAACACAAGAAAAGACGCCCCACACACAGACACACACACACACTAAAATAAAACACATATTCATTCCTGTAGCTTCATCTTTAATTGTATTTTAGCTTTCAAGTGATAACCAGAACTTTTGGTTAAATTCTAGGACATTTTAAGTTAATGATAAGAGGGCATATTTAGGTTAAGTATGAAAGTCAATACTGGGGTGCAAAAAATATTTTCACATCATAGCATGAGCAAAGTGGCACAAAAGCACAAAAGAGGAAAAAAACAGAGAAAATGTTGATGTGAAACATTTCTCCTGAGCAGATGTGAGCACAAATGTCACTGCTCCCTCCCATACACTAGGTGGCAGTATGTACTCCTTTCATTGACAACTATCCATCAAGAAAGGCCTGCAGCATCCTTACTTACTATCTTCATATCTTTTACTCCAGTTTTCAGCCATTGGGACTGAATGGTTTGGTCTAAATATTTTGTGCTTTCTTTAAAAATGTTATTTAATGTGGCAGAAACATCTTCTGGTACTCCTTCTGGTGGTGTTACAAGGCCAGTATACACACGAGACTGTGGGAAAGTGGCTAAGATTATGGCCTTAAACAGTGTATAGTAAAAAATATGGTTGGATTAATTAAAATATGAAGGCAACATGGTTTTAGTTTTTGTTGCCAATAGTGGCTCAAGCAGTCAGTCCAAAGAAATCCGTCATAAAAAAAAATTAAATGATCTATCTCTTTAGTTGGGGTACAAAGATTCAATTTAACAATGATTTGATTCATATGATAATTTTTTGGTCGTTGATCATATTCATAGTTAATACTGGTTCATTTAGAGCCATCCGATTCACTGACCTTGAATTAATCCAGAACTTTAGCCAAAAACTCATCCAGTGTGACTTAAAGATGAATACTTGTTACTGAACAGTGCAGGTAAAGTTTTTCACATTTCTTGTATTTCTAACAAGATAATCATATTTAAATTAAATATGTGTAAGAATAAACAAGGATAAATGGCAAATCTATTCACAATTTAGTTTCATAAAGTTCATTGTGAACAATATTATCCAAATGTTATTATACAAATTTGATTATTAGTTTATCTCATTTTGAAAAAATGGTCTGTCTGAGTTTGTCTCAGATAAATCGGTTGGATCCTAAGAATACAAACTGATTCATGAATTATTTGATTAATTGTAACACCCCTGCTCTTCAGTCTTTCACAACAAGGCTATCCTGGATTTGCAGAATCTCAGATTGAAACAAGCAGAAGATTGTAGACCAAAATCATACAGCAGGAATTTTCGACTTTAATTGCAAGTCTCTGAAAGACCATAAAAATATATATTTCATTTATGCTTGTGTGTGCACTCATACTTGGTCAATAAAGCAGATTCTGAGGATGTCTTCCAAAGAGAAACAAAGTAAGAAGAAGACCCTAATTTTAGGGAGAATCCATGTAAATAAACAGCATATGAAGCTGCTACATGTCTCCAATTTGTCCATTGTGACTTTAAATGAGCAAAATGTCACTTTTTGCTTACAGTTTTAGATGGTATCCCTTCTTTCCTGGAAGAAACACTGCTAACAGACCACTGAACCAACAACATTCCTCTTTCCTGACTGATGAAGGACTTTATAAACCCTAAACAAAAGCTCTAAATGTCTTTAAAGAAACCAGCTGAGCTTGTTTCCCCTGGAAATGAACTTCCGTGGGTTTGAGTGTCTTCTTTAGAATTTACAATATTTGTTTGCTTCGTTAGGAAAAAAATTTAAGTCATGAAATCTTTTGTATTCATTATTTTTATTGGTTTTGATAAGAATTACAAAAAAGTCAGCAGAGGATTAAAAAGACTTTTTTTTTGCTTCCCATTATATTATTTTACAAATTTGTGTATTTTTCATTTTGATCATGTTTCATGTATTTGACAGCACAATAGTTTTATAAAAAATATAAAAATAAATACCCAGAGCAGTTTAATCAATTCAAAGTGAAAGAAAAATTCCAGAAAAAAGGATGTAATAAAGAAAAACTTTAAAAAAAAAATAACAGAAACACCTGAGCGGAAAAAAATGCACCTGATTGGTGGAGCTTTTTTAATTGCTCTTTGTTGTAAACTGTAGATTTGTTCTTAAGGTGAAAAAAAATAACAAAACATTTTTAAATAAATGTCAGATGAAAAGTAGCAATCACTGGTTTTACATTTGATAAGACTTTCAGAGGAAATTAAACCCTTTAACTTTGGTTTTTGAGTCATTTTTATGATCTCGGAACTGCAGAATCCATCAGAGCTGTCAAACAGCTTTAAGTCCTGCTGAGATGAGTCGGGTGTTGCATCCTCTTCATGACTTGTGCGGAGAAAAATAAATGTTGTTTACGTCTGATGCAGCTCAGGAGAGAGGAAACATTTTAGAAAGACTTCCATCGAATGGCCGACAGGATGGTGTGGACAAAGTACAGGAGCGTTGCTGTGTACGAGAACACCTGAGACGAAGAAAAACAGATTTTTACAGATTTTATGATGGAAAAATGTCTATCAAAAAATGCACAACATGATACATTTATGAAACTTTAGCTGTCATTTTCTGTATTTCGTTAAAGTTTGTTTTTTTTAATTGTCACACAAGTTGCTTCAAAAAGAAACCTCTGAAGGTTTATATGTATTTACTTTAATATAACTGGATAGAATAGTGAGGATATGAAGAAGTAGGAACAAGTTTTTTATTTTTACAAGGTAAGGAACAAAAAAAATTCAGGTTTTTTGGTTGTTTTCTACAGAAATGTAAAAATCTAGTGCTGATGGATAAGTCGCATGAATGGCACTTTAATGACAAATGAAAGGTGTATTATAAAAAATCAGGTTTACATCTATTCTATTCTGTAATTCATAATGCAGCCTAGATCTAGAACAATCTAATTTGGTGTCATTTTTCCCATCAATAAAGTAGATGTGAGATCATTTAAAGGAGACAGGATGTTTGCAGTCATTTCATACAAGTTTAAGTCTGATAGTAAAGCTGGTGTCACAGCTGCGTTTGAGTTAAAATTGTCTTTAGATGTGTCATGTTTTTCATTAATTGCGTGTATAAATAAAAGTACTAAAGTTATTTGCTTGCTGGTCCCAAACCACAAATTCAAATTAAATACAACTTAAAATTCTAAAACCTTGTTTCTGCTGTAAGTAAATGACTGAACGAACACACGTAAAACTGCAATTAATGAACAAAAAAAATCTTAAAAAAACAACGTTTAAAAATGCAGTTTCTTTTACATTTTGACCTTTCGTTTAAGTAATTCAATGTAGGAAAAGTCAGTTGCAGAGTAAAACAGACAAACTGAGTTCTGTCTTTTCATGTCAGAAGCGGACTCACCACAGCAGAAATGTCCAGCTTGTAGTTCCTTGAATCTGTTGCGGTTGCAGGGTTGTTCTTGTCCAAAGTCACTTTAGCCAGGTGCACTGAAGCGCTCAGGTAGAGCATGGCTGCAATGCCGTGGTAAGCAAAGTCCTGAAGAAGGAAAGTGAAAAAAGAGGAGGAATGTGTGAGAGAAATGTCTGTAGTAAATCATTCACAGCCAAGGTAAGTTAAAAAGCATTTTCATTTGACATCTAAGTCATGTTTTTTCTAAATAATACCCACTTTTGGACTGTACTAGAGTAACTTTTAAACACATTTTTATGCTTATCCCAATTCAGGATCTTCTTTATTATTTTTATACACGCCTGGTATTTATCTGCACAACTTTTTCAAATTATTTTCTGCCTTCTTTTCAAAGCTTATGGAAGCATTAGAAGATAGTTTGACATTTTTATCATTTTTTTTTCAGTTAATTTTGATATTTTTGATAAAAAAATAATTTTGAACAACTTTCATCTTTTCCTTCTACTGGTTAAATTTATTTAAAAATAACACAAGACAAAAAAAATATTTTTACTAAAATCTTATTAGAATTTGCTATTACTTCGATTTACAGATTAGTGCAAAGTTAGATGTAAAGTTAATGTAAATCATTTAATGAAGCATATTAGCATTGTTCTGCTACTAGCCATGCTGCTGACACAATACAATTTCTGCCCAGTTTTAAAGTGTGTCAAAGTGAAGAAATTCAATGAAGCACGGATCTGTGTTATTTGCTTTGTTTATTTGTACTCCTTCCAGGGTTTTAATGTAGTTCATTTGTGATACATCTGTGAAAAGTTTCCTGAAAAGACCACACTTTTCTCACTTTTTCCATGTATGTATCATATGATCAATTTTCATCCAAGCAATGTGAGCAAAATGTACATTTGTGACACAGCCTTTATTCTGAGCGAAGGTTTTATCTGTACTATAAGATTACACTCTTTTTTTTTTTGGCATACACACTGTATGAAACAATTTTTTAATTGTTAATTTACACAAAACTATATGAACAAAGAATATTTTGCCCCTTCCAATTTCCATACATTAGTAAAGTGAGGTATTTAGATTTTAAGCAAAAATACGAAAAGGTTTCCAATAATGGTAACAAAAAAATAGCCAACCTGAAGATTATTTCAGTGAAAATATCAACTTATTACTTATAATTATGTACTTTTTTAAAAACTGAATTGAACTTTATTAGTTTAATGATCCAATGTAAAGATATCAAAACAACATTACAATTGGTTAAACTAGTAAACTTCTTGATAAAAACACTTACAGCAGCAGCCCAGATGCCCCTGTTGTTATGAGAACCACAGGCGAACACCACTAGCCAGATGAATGTCAAAAGGAAGCAGAAGACGGAGACGAACATGACCCAGGCCTGGGGGTTGTGTGGCACCACGTATGTGCATGCAACCAGGATCCACACTAGACCACCAAAGATCTATGGGGACGGCAAAGAGACAAGAGAAAACAGTGAAAAACAAACCTCATTTCATCCTGTTTCGTTGCAATTTGGGTGCAGTGGAAGGATGCTGTTGTACCATTTTGTCCAATCAAAACTGTATTTAACCTACCAAAAACTATAATTGCGCTTCTTATTTGGTATTATTGAAAAGCCTTAAATAAGTTAATCCAGTGCTAGGTTGAGGGGTATTCTGGTTTAGAAATGTCTTCAACAGAGGACATATTTCCATTGATGGTCTGGAAGACATTCTGATTTTTATAAAAATTAAATACATATTTTATGGTGGAGGGGGGGAACATCCGTAGACTTTCCTAACCAACTATTTATTAAAACTTCACATCCTAAGAGTTTGTTCTGTTTTTTAGAAAAATAAAATAGTTTGGAGGTGGAGTCATGGCATTAAAATCTTCTCTTAAGTAAATAGAAATAAAAAAATACATTTCACAGAGTTCCCTTTTGCTGTTTAGACTAAATCATGGCTCACACAAATGTCAGGGAATTGTTTTAAGCCTTCAAATAAATTGATTACCTTCTCTGTGATGTTCTAAAATTACTCTGTGAACTTTCCAAAAGGCATCCATCATTCTCTTCCCACTACTCTTGTAGTGAGCTCACAGAGGAGAAAATGATACCCATCTGGACTCTCAACAGGAGGCCATTAATCCACAAAGCTCTCATTCAAGTTTAGCCCTTGGAGGTCCTTGTTTAACGGCGCACACGTGACCGCAGCTTGTGTTTCCATCATTTTGTCCAGCCTGAATTTCCAGCTTGATCGGCAGGGAAGAGGAGGGTGTCGCAACCACCGTTCACTCTACACCTCCAATGATTGACACGCTGCATTATTCACACGGCTCGACCCTCCTCCACCTGCTTCTGTTCCGTTTCTGCCTGAGTTCATGAGGAAAAACATTCCACATGAGAGTTTTATTCTGCTTGCTGCTTGCTGAGTGAAGCAAACAAACAACAAGTTTTAATGCAAGTTTAAAAACTGCAGCTCCAGAATCAAATTATTTTAATAATTAAAAGACATTTGAAACAATGGACCTCTACTACTAAGATCATTTAAGGGAACAAAAATAATCCAAAATGAGGAAATGGGGAACGTCTATGGTTGTGTTGTGTGGACTACAAAGCAAAAGGACCATAAATCAATGTCCAAACAGGTGTAAAGCTGCAAACACAGATACATATGAGCACAAATGAAATAAAACCAGAAAAACAGGAACAGAAAAGCCCCAAAAATATGAAGAAATTTTCCTCAAGTCTTGATCTTATGTAACGATAACTGCATAGTTCCACTAACTTGAAGGTTCACTGGTTTGCACCCATTTAAATCCACCTTTTGTTAGACTGTGGCTTCATTTTTGTTTTCTTAAGGCAGGCAGAACAAATAGGACATCCTCTTTTTGTTAAATCGTGCTGTGGACTGAGCTTATCTTGAGTTGGCGCTCTTGTCTCTAAGATCTGCAGCTTGAAAGTTGTCGGTTTGATTGCTTACAATCACACAAGCAGCACAAATCTGCAGAATCATTACACATGCGGAAAAAAAACATATCCTCATCTTATTTTTATTCCTTCCTGGTTCACGTTTCTTCTCAAACATCTCCTTAGTTTCCCTGAAAGGAGAAACGAGTGCTGAAAAAAAAGTTTGACCTTGTCTGAAAGAATGAGACCAAACTTGTTCTGTTTCTTCTTTTGAGCAGTTAAGGGTCTTCAAACTCTACCCCTGTAGTAATCCACATGGTTTATATTTGAGCTACAGGTGGGATAATGTTTAATTTCTTCATAAAAGCAATTGAACCGTGTAGCTGAAGCCACTACCTGATAGTTTTGATAAATCAAACGACATTTTTTAAAAGTCCATACCAGTTCAGGGATGTAGAGGATGTCAGGTATGGTCGTACAAACTGACGTTCCGCTGGGAAGGTTCCCCATGGTTGCGGTGTTGGATGCCATCCTGATGCTCCTGCTGCTCCTGCCGCTGCTGCCGCTGAGACTGAAGAGGAGTCAGACCTCCTGCAACTTAAACAGGGAGGAGACGACTGGAAAAACCGGAATCCCCATCAGTCGATCGCTGACACGCCTGGCGGCCTGAACTCGCCGGGAGCTCTCAGGTCGGACAAGAAGATCCAGAGATAGAATGATGGAGGGGCAGTGAGAGGGACACTTATCAATGTTTGACCACCAAACCCTTTGTCACCATAGTAACCCGAGACAGGTCTGAAAACAACACCACCAAACACGGACAAACAACAAAACCAAAACAAACAACTTTTCATGAGCTTTTATTTTTTGAGTCCCACTTTTTAATTTAAGCAAAAAATATCTTGAATTGAAATGATAATATAAGATTATATTTTATTTCTTGATTTATGTGAGAATAAAATAAATATAATTCTTCCTTCCTAATTTAAAAATCCCAACCTTTTTCCTCATCCTAAACTTTAAGATGAAAGGTCAAACATGGATTAAACTTTTATAATTTTGGAAATAAATTGCCCAATATTCAAGGTTAGTTAATTTGTTTTAAATTAAGAGCAGAAAGAAGCTGAAATCTGTTTGTGACACTCCACTTTTTTACACCCTAAAGTGTAAACAACAGAGCTATGGAAACTTCAAACATCACAGACTGCGCAAGGTGAGCTGCCAGGCAAACACCTCGAATAATCAGCACGCTGGATCTAGTTTCCTGCTGTTATCCAATCCTATTGCCTGAAATGTTTCCCTGGGTATTCCTCAGACCAAACTTCATCCATGGAGGAAACATTTGCTGTCAATTCTCAGTGTCTCAGGGCAAAGTTCTCAGTCTTCTTCTGAGATGATGCTGCACGTCAAGTCAGTTTTTATCTGGTGTTTGAGATTTTTTAATGAAAATCACTTTCAAAATGTAGTCCTAATTTTCTAGGATAAAACCAATCTGCCAATCAGCTGATATATAACAACCCTAGAACTGTTAAGAACTAGACTATATGTTTACTACCAAGTTGATAGAAGGATTTTAAGATGCTATTTAACATGCTAAGCTCCCTTCTTGGCTCTTCTTTAAGATGACCAAATCTATGTACGTTGTTGCTTTCCGGGTCCGAGCTGGAATTTGGCTCAAAACTATACGACTGGATAACTCCATTCTAGTTCACCACTTTTCTTAATTGGTAATGTTGTGTTGGGGCCATCAGGGGCTGTAAGCTAATAGGAGAGAGTGGAAAAAAAGTGAATGATGGGAAATGGCGGCAGGGTTGTTTGACCTTTGTGACACAGCAAAAACCCTTGGAGAACACTTTCATACATTGAAGATTTGGCATTTCAGAAGAAATAATACCCAAGAAAACACAGACAACAATTTTACTTCGGCTAAGACACACATTGCGATCAAATATATATATATTTTTAATTAAAAATTGCCAGTATGAGGATATTTTTTCAACACAAGGGAACTCACAACAAAATTGAAAATGAGGTAAAACAATACAAATGTTTAACACCCTCTTCCCACATGGGCTTAATGGATCACAAAAAGAGGAAAGGGAAAGTACAGGAAAGCATATAAAAGGGAACCCCATGAAGAATAAAAAAATTGAAAAGTCTACCACTTAATATATAATTGAGTACCAAAATTATTGTTTTTAATTCATACATAAAAATTGAAATATGGGTGAAAATGTGAAATAATTTTTTTCACAGAAATAAATTACATAACTTTGCCAAATTAGGATTTCTTTTGCTGTACTACTTATTATAATGTTTTGAACAATTCTGACACAGGGCTGTGTACAAATGACCCCACTACTCCCTAACCCCAAAAATACTATATTTAGTACTGAGTGCCCTGAATTTCAACATAATTCAGAGAGAAGCTCACTACATTTTTTTTTAAACTGCCATATGACATTACCCATTTGCCGTAGTAAATTCAAATAAATATAAACCTTTTACGTAAACTTTTTATGAATTTACTGTTTTCTAATGAGAAAAACTTGGAAATCTATTTAAATACACTTTAAAAATGTGTTTATACATAATGCAATTTTGCTAAACTTGTGAGCTTTGATGCACATGAGTTTTTCCCTGAGACCTCTGGGAAATTTCCAAGGTTCTGGATTTTCAGAACTTTTGATTAGGACACCCCAAATAAAATAGCCAACAACCCTATATGATACACTAAGTAATGAGAGACTTTGAACACAACCTAAGCATAATGACCTTGATAATTGTTGTGAAATAAACAGTTTTTCTAATCTAGCAATAACTTATTTCTGTATCTTGCGCTATAATTCGATATGAATAAAGTAAAACAAAGACTACGCCATTGAATAAACTGCATTGGAGAGAGTAATCCCAATAAAACTAACATTAGCTTAACAATACAAATTGTTGCAGTTGTTTTGAAAAGTACACGTACTAACTAGTTGTACATCAGTGTAGATAAATTCTTAATATATATATTTTTTAATCCAAATCTATGAAACTTTGCTGGTCAAAATGCACACTGCTACACACCGCTCATATTTTAAATCCAACCCTACCCAAAATTGATGCTAGTCTCACATTTGAAGGGTTACTATTATTAGACATTAGTCCAAAGTGAAAAGTTATAAGTATTGTTTTCAGTTTAAAGTTACACACTTTGCTGGTTTTTACATTATTTAAACGTGTGGTAGCAAGTATTGTCTCTGGCTACATTTTCTTAAAGATTATGCTCATTCTTCTTTCTTTTATTCTTTTTAATTTAAGTGGTTTTACGCGTAATTTTTAATTTCTATGATGTGATTTCTGTTGTCACTTTGTGGACCCTTCAAGTCTTAAAAATAAGAAAATTATATATGTATTTCTAATCATTTATTCACTTTATCAGTGCTGAAAACGGTTCATTCTTGACAAATGTTTATTGCACGTGAGGAACTGACATGAGGAAGACAGACAGGAAAACCTTGTGAGCCCAACCCGGAAGATGATGAAACTCCATGGTGACACACTCCTCCTCAGAGGTGACTCTTTCATTCCCGTGGGAATGTCTGCGCAGACAATGAAGTTTTATTGTGCGACGAACTTTAATTAAAAATCAGGTGTTTACTCATATTGTCTGAGGTTTAAAAGGATAAGAGTGGGTGAAAGGTTAGAGCTGGCAGCTGCGTTCTGCAGGGTGTGTCTGGGTGAAAGTTAGCAACGTGAAGACTGGGTGAAAATGAAGGGTGAGGGTGAAGAAGTCTAAACCATGTTTTTCAGATGAAAATACTGAACAGAAGTGTTCCAGAATTAAATCTTTTCAGGATGATGGATTACAAAGAAAGAACAAGACGGATGAAAACGTGTTTCAACATAAATTTTGTGGTAGTTGATGAAAAAGACAATTAAATGCAAAAGCTATTGTGCTATTTTAGTGATTCATGGGGTAAAGCAGTGGTCAAGTTCAAACTAAAAACTGCTTCAATTAAAAGGAGAAAAAGAAATCCTTCCTACAAAAGCTGATCATTCCAGCCAAACTCCTTTTTCTGCTCCATGTCATTTAGGTGTTTTAGGAATGATGCAACTTGAGTAGCAGGTAAATTCCTGTCTTTTGCATTTGGTCCCTCAGATGCTATCTCACAGCACAGCCTTTATTTTAAAGGTAAAGTCTTAGCGTTAAGTCTTGAAGGAATGAAACCCTGCAACTATAGACTATCTCATTGAACTACAGGACTTCTTGCCGGCGGCATTACAAGGCAATGAACTGTCGAGACAAAAGAAAACAATTTAATCTGCAGAACGACCAGCTGAGGTTCAGATGTAGATTTGAAAGGTCATAGAGTTGACATTCAGAAAGATAAAAGAGAAGGTTTTTAGGAACCAACATGGGCAGAAGAGAGAGAAAAAAAAAAGAAATGTTCATACAAAATGTTGATGGGTGTACAAAAAGCAGTAACAAAAGCAAACTATGTAAACACACAAGTGACATCCAAGCAAACAAAGAAAATAAATAGCATTTGTGTCAGTAGGTATTTAAAGATGGAAGAATTAACCTGTAATGAGCCTGATTGCCTTCTGGTAGAATCAATTTTTGAGTCTGTTGGGGTTTCCTTAGAAAGCTTTTGCTGCTAGAAACCCTAAAAACTAGTTTCTGGGAGGCAACAACTCCTGCCTTAAACTGGATTAGTTGATTTACTTGTGAAACAAACCATACGAAACTTTCATAATTTTTACTTTCTTCACCATTAAGGTTTTGGTTTGTTGATTTTTAATGTGAGGAGGAAAACACAAAAATAGCTGCAACATTTCAGATAGAAAGCATGAATGGTAGATAACTGATTTTCTTAAATGTACAGTATGCCTAAAAACATAGAAGAAAGAATTGACACAATCTCTTCAGCATGAAGGAAAGACGCAGTAGATTCTGGAGTTTGTCAGATCAATGCATTGATAAGGATGTGCTGTAAATCTTCTAAAAGATAAAGCGGCTGTAGATGTACATGCTGATGACGATCTTTTTCTTCTGTTTCCTCAACAGCAGCACGTTTTTTTGTTGTCAGTTCATCTGGTTCACCGCCCACTTGACGGACAAACCCCGGCAGCGCCTTCTCTGGAATCTAATGAGCGTGCCGTCCAGAGAAAAATGTTTCATTTGCTTATGATGTTGTCTTTGTGTGCGTTTTTCAGATCGATTAAGTCTGTGATTTCACAAAACTCATTGTGTTCTCTGTCATGTCTCTGATACTACTAAGATGTAACTAATAATCTTTAGACTCTCGGGATGTTTTCAAAAAAAGACGCCAGATTTTCTGCTGTCACTGATTAATGATCTCCCCGGTTTTGTTGTTGTTTAACTTTGATTGTAAACGGCGCATGACCTTCAGCATCAAAATGCTGCACATGAATTGGAGTTCTGTACAATTCAGCACACATTCATGTAATTATTATTATTCATTAAATGTGTTGACTATTAAAATAAACTCTGTTCCTTAAAATTACTTTATATTGGACATAAAAAATATTTTGTAAAAAAAAATAGAAATTCATCTAAAACTTCAGCTTTAAACTAACAGAAGTTTTTCTTTTTTCATTAGTAATCAGAATTTATCTCAATCAGTTGCTATTTTACTTATTCTTATTTCTTGAAGTTTAAAGAAGTTTTAAAGCCCAACTTTGATAGAAAATAGTGTTTTTAATGTTTTTGACATGTTGTAGCATTTTGTTGAAGGACATAAATTAAGAAAATTAAGCTCAATATTGAATCTTGGAGATTTTCCTTTTTCAAATCTTTGGGAATCTGGAACACAGGAAAAAATGCTTGCTTAAAAATATTGTATTTGTTACGTAGAAAATGCAATGGGCGGGTCGCAAACTCACTGCTCCCTTCTGGTGCATTCACTTTAAGAAAAATAAATTCTTTTACGTCTTCAGTTTCCTCATTTGAGCTGGCATTTGAATCTAAACTGTATGCTGGATTGCTTCAGTATTGCTCACTATTTTTGTTGCATTGGTAATCATAGATTGGGGGTGTGAGGGGCTGTAAGCTAGTGGTAAAGTGTATAAACAGAGTGCTCTCAGTTATAGATGACGGGAAGGAGGGTTGGGATTGCTACAGTCCGGCCCACAACTCAGAGGCAAATTTCTGTTGAACAAATGTCCTTGAAAATGACGCAGGTTCATTGATTTTGACTAACAGCAGCATAATCATAATTAGAAAACCACTGGAAACACTTTTACAATAAATCAAAATATAACTAGAGTGGAACTTTGAACTCCAAAAAAAGAGACTGCAGAGAGAGACTCTGGACAGGAAGGAGGAGAATAGAAGAACTTTGGCAAACGTCACAAAAAGATTTTAGAAAGTCTTTTGCAAACATGTTTCTGATTTCTGCTCAATAGTCTTAGAGCAGAGCTTTAATGTGACTAAAACAACTTCATGGAAAAGTTGATACACCGATATTTTCTTAAAAACACACAATTAGCAAACATAATAAATTTGATTTAGGGCCACTGGAAAACAAATTCATAATTCAGAAAGACACAATTTCCAGTTTATATGTCTTACAAGTGTGACTTTAAGCAAAGTCAACAATCTTTATTCCAAAATAAAATAAAATAAATAAAAAAATAAAATAAAATAAAATAAAATAAAATAAAATAAAATAAAATAAAATAAAATAGTCAAGTCTAGTAAATAAAATAAAATAAAAGCAGTTTGTGTTTTTTAAGCTAAAATAAGAGAGCAGTTAGGGGTTTGTTTTTTGTTTGGGAGGTAGGGAGACTCACCAAATCTCTTTTGCTCTGTCCCGCCCATCCACCTGTGACACATAGTTGGGATGATTGGGGTGTGGAACAGACAACAATCATTGCACCCATCATACATCTGGCTTCTGATTTACTGTTGAGAATCCTTTGGGTGAAGTCATACATTATCTAGTCAGTGCATATATGTAGTATCTATGATTTATGCATGATTGAGATTAGGGAATAAAAAAAAATGTTTGTTTTTCTTGCAGTTTCTAGGTTTTTTATTTGGTTACTCAATTACTTTATCCAACAGTAAATATTATCAAAGGATAGATACTTTTAATTTGATATTTGATCTTTTAACGTCTGAATTATGAAGCCAAAATGCAGGTTGACACTAAGCAGATTTTCTGATTGGGTCAGTTTGGTGTTGTTTCCTGTGTTTCATAGCCATGCTATCAGTGGAGCTATTTTAATCACTAATTCAATCTTCATACTACTACCACGGAAGTCCCAACATTGTTAAAAAGTTTGTGTTATTTCATTTACACCAAGAAACTTAGATTACATTTTAAAAGCCTCAGATTGACATGCTGACACTGAATCTTATTTTGGTGATGCAAGAGTACTTAAACTGGAGTACGTTTAATAAAAGGCCTCAAAATAAGGTTATCCATTTGTAAATAGGGAACAAATACACAATACAGACCAACAAATATAAATGTCAGTCTTCTAGCTAGATAAAAAAACAGAAGAAAAATCCCCTCAGTTAGCTAACTTTATACTAGTTTAGTGCCTTTTTGCTTCTATCTGTGTCTTTAAAGTGTATTCAAACAGCTCTTGAGTAGCTTTACTTTCATTTGCACGTTTAAGTTAAATAGGAATAACATTTATAGTGAATTTTTGGCTGAAAAAAAGCTGCCCAATTCTGACAAAATTTAGAAAAACAAATTATATTAGCTTTTAATGATTCATGTCAAGAACTGACTCAGTTAACTAAAGAACAGAAATGTCAAATCTTATAATCTATGATGCATTCAACTGAAAAATACCAGCGCAAGTTTGAGTCTTTTATTCTAATTCGTCATGCATTGATGAAAAATCTAAGCAGTTTGTGGGTTTGTTTGAGGATAAGATTAAGCAGTGAAGTGTAAATAAACTGTAACAAAACAAAACTGCAGCACAGAATTTATTATAGTGTATGGTACTATTATAATTAAGACTAATTAGAACTTTTGCTTACAATTTATTAATTTTTGTCAATAATGATACTAATATTGACAAAACAATTGTGGGACAAGTGGGGGCAAAGTTTTTGTCGCCCCTGAGTAAACTCTAAAAAGTGGTACAATTGTATGTGTTAACTACCAGACCAATGACAATTTTAAATACACTAATAATACTCTTTTGGACTGCTTTTAAGCTAATTTTTACTCATTAGATACAGAAAAAAAGAGTGGAACCAGTGGTGCAATAAAATAAACAATAAATAAACATCCCTCTCTCCCCAAGTTCCTCCCCCCACCCCCCAAGTTCTCCCAATAGGACCCTTGTCAATAAAATTGAACAAAGAGTAAAATAATAATAATAATAATAATAATAATAATAATAATAATAATAATAATAATAAAAATTACGTGCATGTTTTCTTGGTCCTGCAGTGCCATCTGCTGGACTGGGGCAGCACGACAATTTGCGGCCGTAGTCACAGATTTACGGCAGTCCGTTACGCCACCGCCGCTGCTGCTGCTGCTTGGTTCCTGATGGGTTGGACCAGTTGGACTGACATGGCAGCTGGCGTCGAACAGCGGGAGCTCCACAGCTCTGCGTAAGTCAAATTCTCTTTTCTTAAATGTCAGAAACGACGATTTGGGACAAAAGGTTGCGCCAGCTGGTGTGTAACTTACTGCCCACAGAGGGGTTTGGGTTTGGAAACCATCGTTTTGTAACTGGCTGTCACGTTTAAAATGAAGCGACTGATGTTGCAGGAGCTACAAGTTCCAAAAAAATCTGTCACCAAAACCAATTTTGGGGGTTTTTAAATGCATTTTAATCCGAAGAGAAGCGTTTAAAATGACAGTGTTTTCAGCACACAAAAATACAATTTACATAGTTTTTATTTCTTCCACTATAGCGTTAGACGTGTTAAAATAAAAATAAGTTTGCTTGAATAATGGTTAAATTTAACTAGTTTCAGGCTGGTGAGTGTGTGAATGCTTTAACAAACACATGCGGACCATCTTCGACATTTTAAGTGCTTTCCAGGTTCTTTTTGCGTTCCTTTCTTATAGAGTCAGACTCATTTACACCTTTACAACTGCTGCCATTTTGGAAGAACGAGACGTCACCTAACGATGGACTTCCTGGAAAGCGTAAAATAGGGCCCAAAGTTGGTGGAACAGCTGTAGTGTGTAATTGTTCCAAACAAAACAAAAAAAAGTTGGTGGGACAGGTGTCCAAGCAGGGCCTGATTAAAACTCCCCCAGGTGATCATTTTTCAAGAGGCATACACGACTTCAAATAATAAAATTTCGGTCCGAATTCCTTCACTGCTCACCAACTTCCCAAAAGTACCCTGGTTACAAATAGTTTATAAATAGATAATATATAAATTGATTAGGTGTGCAATGATGTGTTTTAATGATTTGATTCTTAATATAATTTGTGGCTGCTGAATTCACTGACCTAAATTTGATCCAGAGCATTTTTAGCCAAAAATTCAACCAGTGTGACTCAGAGATAAATTCTGCCTCAGACTGATTAATCTGGTGGGATCGTTGTAATAGCAATTGATTTGAATCTTCTGCAGAGAAACCTCCAAAGTTTTTCTGGACTTCATTCGTTGCCACATGATGGAAAACATGGTTTTTGAGCGAGTAGCATGAGTTTATATGTTTTAGAGGGCTCTATAAGGCACCAGCAAGCATGTCGCTGTGTCTGAGTTCACCAGATCTCTCTCTCCCAGAGCGGTGTACTTCACTCTTTCAGCAGAAGCTCCGCCTGGATTACAACCGTTTTAAACGTTACTTTAGTCTGTCTGTGAGGATTAACCTGAGAGTGGAAGAATAAAAATAAAACTGGATGCTCGCTCTGCTGGACCCTGAGCTCGCCATACTTTCCATCGGGCGGCTGGCTAGCGTAGAGGGCGCAATCACTCCAGATCCATTGGCTCTGTGACAGGCTGCTGACCTGTCCAGAGTGTATCCCGCCTTCGCTCAACAGTAACTGAGACAATCTCTGGCAGCCCCAGCAGGTTAAAAAAAATGGATGGAAGTTCAGGATGAAAATC
Organism: Oryzias javanicus; assembly: GCA_003999625.1. Classification (NCBI taxonomy): domain Eukaryota; kingdom Metazoa; phylum Chordata; class Actinopteri; order Beloniformes; family Adrianichthyidae; genus Oryzias; species Oryzias javanicus. The sequence goes on along the minus strand of CM012437.1, from coordinate 27,351,583 downwards.
CTCGCATTAAGCGGCCATATTGGATTTTTTTCCCTACCTTTTGATCGAGTCAATGAAAACGTCACATGCTCAAAGCTGAGTCTTTCACAGTGCTGCGCCCAAAGCCCACATCGCACTGCAAGACCTCAGATCGCGTCTTGTACATTGACCTAACATTAGTGAATCGGGTCCAGTGTGAATGCAGCATTACAGCCCTAATATTGATATATCAAAGTTAGCAAATTAGTTTAAAAAACAAAACAAAAGAAATGCCACTTAATTTCTGACTAGTTTAGATTTTTTTTTTTTGTTTAGTTTTTTTTTTTTTTTTTTACTGGTAATTGAATTTGTTTAAATACATACCCACTGAGCTATGCAGTTGTTTATATATAACAGTTCAAAAACCATCCCATGAATCCACTGTGTTCTGATGAAAACTTGGATTTTTCCTGAAAGTAACTTCCAATTATTTTTTTTTAAATGAAAAATTGTTCAAACACTGCATTGGTCAATCTAGTGAGCATTAATGTACACTAGTTTTTGGCAGTAACCTCTGGGAAGTATAAAGGACGCTTTTTTTTTTTTTAATTGTACATTCAGACAAAACCTGAACGCACTAAACAGTGCACTAAGCAGTGAGTTAGTGAAAGAGTTTGGATACTATCTTAAAAAAACAAAACATTGTTGGGATAAAAAAAAAAAAAAAAACATCTCTCATGAACAATACTTTATTTTATTTTATTAGTACTTCAAGTAATACAATCACCATATTAACATGAAATAATTGACTTCATGATGGATTTCAATTTCTATAAGTCACATTTGCCTGCCCTATAAAGACCATTTCTATTAAAATAAATGAGGAATCTGTTCCAATGTTCAGTTCTTTCTTTTGAAACAAAAGCCTCTTTAGTCTTTACTTTAAAGAAATATTTAAACTGCAGCACAATAATACAAGCTATTTTTAAACTTCGCTCTTTTTGTTTGACTATTGTACTGCATAAACTTTTATTGCCACACTTCTGTTTTTTATTTCTTTCTAGACTTTGAACATTTCATCTCAGCTCTAATACTTCTGTGTGTGTTTCTGCAAAGGCTTTTTAAATTCCCTTTATGTTTGAAAGGGGTTATAGATTCTCTGCCTACTTTGCTGATTATTTATTTATTTATTTCCCTCATCTTGGAGGATGTCCACGGCTGCTACGTTGTCTGTGTGAGTCTCTCTTTTGCAAAAGCGGTTTTGTGCAACTGCAGTTATCTGACTCGATCTGATGTGACTAAGGTCTATCACCCTTAATCATTTTTATTTTAAATTTCAAATAAAGTCAACCCAGAGAGACCTTGTAGCACAACATTCCATCTAAAGGTATCTGGCTCCATCTACTTTTGTTTTAAACCTCATTGAGAAAGTGATGAGATGCTCTTTTGTTCTGACTTCTGGATTACGACAAAATTTAAATGTGAAAGCTGTTTGGCTTGTTACACAAGAGTCGAAACATTCTCACTTTGCAACAGGCGGATGGACTCGTACTTGACTTAAACATTTTCCTTTTCTTCTTTACTTTAGGATATTGTTGGAAATATATATGCACTTTTTTGTTTTATGTCGATATTAAGTTCACCGTTCTCTAAAGGGAGCATAAGTTTTTCTGATTACCTGTTGAATTTGCGGCTTGAGTCTTTCGGAATCCGTTTACTGCTGAAATTTTGTCCTTGAGATCTACCTGCCTTCTCTACCTGCCGAGGATTACCTGGATCAGGTGTGTTCAGTCAACCAGTCTGCTGTAAAACAGTTGATCAAATATTTGTAGAAATGAATGTTTGAAAATATTCCGTCAAAAGAGCAGAAAAATATAAAGTAAAAATGCAAAATAATGAGATTTGATTCAAATAAATTTTTTTAACAGGTTTTTAGAGAAGATGTTTGCCGTGTGAAGTTTTCCAACTATAAAAATCTGATTGTCAAGATCAGAAAAGAAAGTGGTTTGATGTTTACTTTGAGTTAAGATAATTTTCTACTGAATTTGTAGTTTTTGGAGTTGAATTTAAGCATCTAAAAACAAAAAAACATTCTTTTCTTTTCCACAGATGTGAGTGACACTGACTGATCTGAAACTTCCACAGCTATTGTGTCAGAGAAGGGATCAACTCCCGGTGGCGGTTTCAGGTTTCGCCGCCTCGGGCCCTCTTCTGTTTACACCGACAGTCTTGGGAACAGAGTCTGTTCGTCTGCCGTCGGATTCATAAATGGTTCCATGGAGGCCTTTCCTCAGCCAGTACCTGCGATGGTCCAGAACCGTGACCCAAGCCTTCATCCTGTCAGTCGTCACGTTCTGCGTGATTCTTCCTCTGTGCTGCCAGCACCTGCTCTACTCCTACTACTTCCTGCGGTTCATGTACCTGGAATCTATGAGCGATGGCGCCCTGCGTGACAGCCTCGACCAAGGCCAGGAGGCTCTGCGCTTCTGGCAGAGCAGCTCCGCCCACGCCACCTCACCCAGCTTCAAGGACTTGAGCCAAAATCCAGAGCTGCTGGTTACCGTGGTGACAGCCAGGAGGAGGGAGGGGCGGGACTTCCACTACCTCCTGCAGGTGATGCGGCAGCTGAGCGGCATCCTCGCCGGCTGTGGGCGGGGCCGATGTGCTGAGGTTCTGCTCTGCGACGTGGAGAGCAGCCCCACGGAAAACGAAGACGCCGCGCTGCTGGAGAGCTACTTCACTGTGATTCGGCGCTCCTCCGAGGAGCAGCAGAACCTCCACGATCAAGTGAACACCTTTGAGAAGGAGAAGCGGGACTATGTCTTCTGTCTCCGTAAGGGATGGGAGCTGGTGAGGCCCAAACATGTGATTGTCCTGGAGGATGATGCTCTGCCCAGACAGGACTTCTTCAAAGTTGTGAAGGACCTGCTGTCCCGCCGGTTTGCCCTTCAGACGCTCTACATCAAGCTTTACCATCCGGAGAGGCTGCACCGGTACCTGAACCCAGAACCGTACCGGATCTTGGAATGGGTGGGGCTGGGTTTGGTCTGCGCGTCCGTTTTCCTCTACTTGTTGCCTTACTGGAATCCTTTCTCTCTCTCCTTCACGCTGTCACCCATCCACCTTCTCTTCTTCACCCTCTACTTCATGGCTGCTGCTGAGCTGCTGGGGAGGCACTACCTCTTAGAGGCGCGTCGAATCTCCCCCCAGCTCTACGCCGTCTCCCCAGCCACGGAGTGCTGCACCCCCGCCATGCTCTTCCCCGGCAACTCCTCGCTCAGGGTGGCGGAGTTCCTGGACGCCTCCTTCTGCTACAGAGGGAACGCCAAAGACATGGTTCTGTATCAGATGGCCCGGACCTTACCCGGGGAGCGGTCGCACAGCGTGGAGCCCAACCTCGTCACTCACATCGGAGCCTATTCTTCAGTCAGATCCAACCCGGTCCGGCCCAAACTCATCTGACAGAACCTGAGGAAGGTGACACCACTTTGAAATTTAAGGGTTTGCAGATCCAGTTTTTTTTTTTTTTTTTTCCCAAAGTTGTTTTGACATTTTTACAAATCATGTCTGAAAATTTGGAAGCAGAAACGTTTTTACTGAACTTTAGGAAATCACAAACTCTGACTTTTCTGCAAATGTTCTTCACTAGCAGCTCATCAGAAGGAATCTGTGAGGTTTGAAATCTTTATGCTGTAATTTTGATACTTATTTGAAGGAATTTTCCTTAAAACCACTTGTTTCTTGTTTCTTTCTTTATCGCATTGGAGCGATAAAGCATCACTTTCATTTTTTTTTTAATGCTAATGCACAGTTTTGCATGATAACTAGTGATTTAAAAAATACGACTGTAGTATATTATGGATCATAGGCTATAAAGAATGTAAATCCGTTGAGATTTAAGGTTTTTTCCCCCTAAAAAGTCACTTTACAGAACAGGGACACATGAACCATAAAACACTGCCACACTGCTTTATCGAACAATACTGACAGCACTTTAATGTATATGCAATGATGTGACAAAACCTTTGTTTTTAACTCTCCAAAACTTTCCTGTGAGGAGCAGCAGTAGAAGGAGAAGCTGCACGACTCCTTAAACGATCCACCAGATCACGGAGGATGAAAGCCGAAAAAGGAAAATTAATACTTTTTTCTTTCTTTTTAACTAAACTGAAAATTCATACTTAAATCCTTAAGAAGTAAAACATTAGAAAAAGCTTATAAATGTCTCTCAAATATGATAACATAAATATTGTAGATTTGGTTAAGTTATAAACTCAAAAATAGGCTAAAATTAAATTAGGATTACAAAAAAAAATCAAATTCCATCAAAGCAAAAAACATAAAGGATGAAATGAAAAAAAGGCAAAATTAAATATACTACAGCTAAACAAGTGAAAAAGAAGCTTCAAAATCTCAGCTACTAAACTAAATGCTTCCTCTTAAATTATTTGAAATGTTCTTTCTTCACTTTATTAATCAGAGTGATGACATATCAATAGTTTGACCAAAATATTAAAACATTGCAACCTTTTTCGATTTTTTAATTCTTCAGGCAGCTGATTTACTTTTTTCTTTAAGATGCATAAAACTTATTTTTATGGCCCATAATCTTTCTCATAACTACAATTTTACTGTCCTTATATGTGCAAAAAAAAAAAAAAAAAAACTAAAGGATTTTCTCCTTTTTGACTCTGTTATTTTTTTTCTTTGCATTATGAAAAATACTTTTTCTTTCTCTCTAAATAAGAACTCTACACTTTCCAGTTGTTTTTTTCCTTGTACGAATATGAAAGATTATCCCAAAGTGCCCAAAGTTTTGGTTTATTAAAACAATAAACCACCGAGAAAACAGTTAATGTATCACTGAATGTGCCTCTGATGCTTTGAATTTCTGTGAAATTATGTTCAAGATTTATTAATAAAAAGTTTAAGAGTTGTGCCGTTTGTTTTCTGGTGCAAACGCAGCCATCTGGACGGTTGAGTTTCAGAAGCACGTGCAGATCAGAATGTTTCTGCAGCTGAACGAGGACTAAATAATACCAGCTGGGATTAGATAGAAGCTTCAGACCGTCTGTTCTGAAGGAGGCACGCACACATCCTGTCAGAGGAAATGAAACATGAGCGCTTTGATTCCCAGGGAGCAAAACTTAAGCAAATCAGATTATTTCTGAGTTGGTACAACTGTCTGCTCCATCGGGGGGTAGACTGAGGTATTTAGGGGCCCTGGGCAAACGCAGCACGGGGTGCCCTACTTCAACATGTATTTTTTTAATCTTTAATACAAGTCACAATTTTTCAATAAATGCATTATTTTTTTCATAAATTATTTGCATGTTGAATTGTAGATTTACATGAAAAAAAAACCAGCTCTATCAACAAAAACTCAAACAACTACAAACAAATAAGAAGAGTTAAGATAAGATAAATGGCCATGACACCCTATACACGCCTGATCTCATCTGATCTCTGAAGCAAAGCAGGGGTCACGTCTGGTTAATCATCGGATTACCTGGGCAAAGATGCAGTAAGATACCACAACCACACGGGGGCGCTATCTTGTTTTTTCCAAGTGGGGTCCCAAGTCTGAGTGAGTGCAGAGGTTTGGGTCAGAGAAAACTTCTGCCAGAAAACTGAAGCCAAATCACATCAAAGCTGGAAGAAAAAAAAAAAAAAAATAGAAAGATAATAAGAACTGATGTGCACTGATAATTCTATGATTTTTGTTGCAAATTAAATAGATAAATTGAATGTAAATGGCAAATTAAAAAAAAAAAGTCTGAAATGAAATTAGTTTCTAGAAATAATGTCAGCATTTTCCACTCAAACTCTGACAATTTTCAAAAATAAAATCAATTAACTCAGGTAAAACATTATTGCTAAAAAGACTGAACGTTTTAATTATTTTTTAACAACTGTGGTTTTTGTATAAACTTGATTTATTTTATAATATAAAAAAAGACACCAGAAGTTTGTAACTTCCGTTTATAGAGTTTCAGATTAGTTTAACCTTACTTTACCTGCACGTTCATCTTAAACGCCACTTCCCTAAATCTCCGTTATTCTACAGCTGCGAGTCACATGACCACCTGTGATGCCTTCACGTTTCAGATGGAATTCAGGAGAAAATAGAGCTTGAATCTACGGCAACATTTAACAGATAAAAAAACTCAAATGTTGGTAACTTATCGTGTCTAAAATCGTTACTTGTTCAACTTCGTAAACATTATGCTACTATTATGTTTATTTTCTATTTAAAACCGTTTTCCAGGTAAAAGTTGCAAGAGTGAAACCGCGTCGCCTTTAGCATTGTCATTTCCGGCGGTAATTTAAAGCAACTGTGGTGCTGGTTTATTGGAGCAGCACTAACAGCAGCCCCGCATTGACTGGAGACAGCCTGAAGTTGGGATGAGAGAAGTTTCGACCAAGTCACTGAGCAGCCGACAGGAAAAAACTCTAATGCGTTTCCCGGAAGATGGATGGCTGCTTTTTTATCAATAAATATCAGCAAGAAGCGTGAAAATCCATCTGATCTTCGTCCTCCGGTGGCAGAAACCAGTCGATTGAAAGTTTGGAAACTATTGGAAATCTCCGAAGTAGAAGTTCTGGGAAGAGCCGTGTGGCGCAGAAATGTCAGAGGCAGCAGTGGAGAAGAAGGAAAACATTCCTGACGAGTCTGCAGGGAAACGGATTCCAAACGGAGGGAATGCCGCGAAAAGCAGAGAGGTAAGAGACGAGCAGATTCCTGCTTTCAGGGCGTTTGTAGAAACATTTCAGCGACTTTACGCCCACATGACAGCAGTAAACTGCTGCTGGACTCCTGCTCCTTCTGCATCATAAAACGGTCATCTGAAGACGCTTCACCAGAAACTTCCAGCTTTTTCCCATTTTGAGTCTTTTTTTAATTAAACAAAGATTCAATGAATCTGTATTAATTCAGAACTTAGACATTTTTAAATTATATTAAAATGGATTTTTCTTTAAACAAAGAAAAAAATATAACATCTTCGCTCAATAATTTCTTTTACCTTTTTATTTTTTAACTAAATAAGGTTTTTTTAATTAAATGCATGTAGCTTTAAATTAGTTGTTTTACATATTATCTGTGAAATTATTTTTGCAAAATAGGAGAAAAGAAATTAAAAACATATTTTACCAAAGCAGTGGAGCTTCTGCTAGAGAGAGAGAGAGAGAGAGAGAGAGAGAGAAAAAACATGATAGGTCCCGCCCATTCCTATTTTTAGGCGTTTCCGGTTTTATCATTCACTTCAGAGATGAATGATTAAAGTTGGACGTATTTTGTGAGACTAAATTCAATGAAAACGGGAAAATACGTTCCATTTCACAGACATTTATTTGATGCAATTAGAATTAAAGGTGTTAAATTAAACAAACAAACACCCAATTTGATGAAAATAGGATTTTTGGTGTTTTTAATATGTCCTTGTGGCATTTTTCTAATGGAAATAATAAAGAAAATACATTTTAAAATTGTATTTCTAAATATTTCTTTATTTAAATTGTTGAGAATCAGGAGGATAATTGTGTTTGTGCGATAGAAAATGCATTGAGCAAGCCACAAGCTCCCCCTGCTCCACTCCATTCCGATGCATATACTGCAGACGACTAGATCCATGTACATCTTTGTTTTCCTGGCTCAAAACTGTATGGCTGACTAGCTCCAATATTGCTCTACTTCTTTTTCACGCGCCAATGGTTTAGCCCACAACTCGTAGGCAAATTTCTAATTGTGCTCTGCAGAAACTCTGTCAGAGAAAACAACACAGGTTTGCCGACGCTGGCGAAAAATTGCACAATAATAATTAAGACTGCTGGGAAGGCTTTTTCAAGAGTGGGAGTTTAAAGCTTTGAACATTAAAACAAAAACTAAAGTCTTATCTGCATATCACTAGTTTGTTTGAAGTGAAATGTTTTCTCTCTTTAAAAATGGTCAGTTTCATTGAACACTTCAACATACAAAGACAAGTAGAGGATAACCTTTTAGCAAGGGGTCAGTTACACACACACAAAAAAAAAATGTATTAAAATAAAAATTGAAAATAAGTAAAACTGAGCTAAATAAAAACTATAAAGAAATTACAATAATTAACATGAGGAGATTTGTTTGGCGATCACATCTGCAATTTTCCAGTCTTTCATACATTTAAGAGCTTTAAAATACTTTATAAATTCCTATAGAAAACAAAACAATGAGGTTTTATTACCTCTCCATTTCCGGCAGTGAATGTTGCATTTTTCAAGTTGTATAATTATATTCATGAGATTTGATGAGGATGCATCTACATTTTCCATAGATACTATTTTGCAGCTTGTTGGAGCGCATCATTTCAGGTTGCTTTATTTTGTAGTAAGTATAAGGAATTCAAACAAATTTTCTTATAAAATCAGAAAAATATATTTATAAAATGTGTTATTAGCTGGATTTTACAATATGACATGTATACAATAAATTTGTGTGCGAATAGGTTTTTATAGTTATGTGTTTGTCAGCAGGCCTGATTTCATTTATCAACAAAAGGCTAATTCTTAATCGTAGTTCTGGAAGAATCAGCATTTAGAAAGACTTTGGGAGAACCACCAGAAAAGTAGCAGTTTTTAAAAAAAATAAAATAAAATAAATATTAAGTTTACCTTTTTTAAAATTAAAATGATTAATTTTTTGGCTATTAAATTTGATTACTTGTGTGCTACTTGTGCTTCAGGACTTTGAGTTGGCTACCATCTACGTGTCAGATGCTCAGTACAACAGGAACATCTACTTTGACACGTCGCCTCAAGCTGTCAGGTGAGATCTCACTTTTAGTTGTTTTTGTTGTGTTGTATAATCAAGGTGTGTGACATTACAGCTGCTCCTCACTTCTGTGTGTGCAGACTCTATCTGCTCTACCATCACTGGATCCTCAAGGTGCTCCTCTACTTCTTCATCCTGCTCAACTTGTCTCTGGCCATCTTTGAGGAGCCGGCTGTCCTCTCTCTGCCCACGTGGGTACGATGTCAATGTTTTGAAACAAAGTTTCCAATCGGGTGGATTGCTTTTCTGACTTTAAAAAATCAAAGTAGTTTGCACTTCTTCTGTCATCGCAGTGCTTCACGCTGCGTTTATGTGTTGGACGGACTAAACAAAGCTAAATGGAGAACGGTTTCCTTTGTGATGGAAAAGTTGCAGAGCTGAGATTTCGGCCAATTAATGCTCTTCTAGTTTTCTAGTTTCTCTTGTTGCTAATATATAGTTAGCAATTGTAGTTAAACAATATAAAGGTCTTGATTGGATGTGTCATTTATCACTACCACCATTTTTAGTTGACAGATCCAATATGGACCAAAGGACAAAAAAAAAAACCCAAAAAAACCCCCAAAAAACCCAAAACTACTTAGAAACCGTCTTAATTGGTAGACACATTTATTTTGAAAGATTTGAATAAGAGGTTGTCATCTCCCTCATTATACAAACCATTTTTTTCCTGTCCTTATGCAGCAGCTTACATAGATGACTTTTCCTCTTTAACTAAATGCGACATCCCACTTATTGGGAGAGGAGGAAATGATGAGAAGTCAACATGGTGTCCTGTTGCATATAAAACTTTACACAGTGGCGTCTGTGCTTAGGTCGTTCCGTTAAGTGGAATGTGAGTGCAGACTTACAATGAGTCTGGACAACCCAAAAAAAGGCCCTGGAGCCATTTGTGAACTGTACCAATTGAAAGTAATGAAGAGAGCTTAGAGCAGAACCCTGAGGAACACATGTGGAGTTGAATTTCTTCTGCCAGTACTCGTTAAAATTATAAAGGGAGGGTAGCTTTTCAATTGGCTGACATCTGTGTTCCTTGTGAAAATAAACAGAGGATGCTTTCACTCAGAAATTTTAGCCAGAATACAAAAACTTGTCATTTTCTAGGATATATTTTCTCAGTTCGATAGAAATTCGCCTCTGAGTTGTGGGCGGGACTGTTGGTGCAGAGCAACACCACCCCACTTCCCGTTATCCATCTGTTTACAAGCTCTCCTGCTAGCTTACAACTTACACACTTACAGTCCAACATTTGTTTTACGTCACACCTACAAGATTTTTCAAATGGAATTTTTTCATCTGCTCCCGATGATTCACAACAATTCCGATAAAGAAATACCTCGACTTCTTTCTTTATGTCTTCCATTATCAGAAAAATGCCACAAAAAGCAAGATTTTCATTAGAGTGGGTCTTTAAGCTTATTAGTGGACACAAAGGTTTTCTTAAAAAATTGTCTTTGAAGGACAGCTAGCTGTGATGCTAACTCCGTTACGATGTATTTTGTCCTTCGCAGGCCACCATGCTGGTGGAGCTCTTCTGCCTGCTCGCCTTCAGTCTTCGAATCGGTCACTACGCCAAAGTGATCACTCGAGACAAGTTCTGGAAGGACCCCAAAAACATCTGCATCATCGCCACTCTGGTGGTAAGAGGGGGAAGGGTTGGCCTTCCCGGCTGTGGGAGGGGCATAGTTGTAAAGGGGAGGAGTATTACTGATGTTTTAATAGAATATCTGCAGTGACCTCCCTCTTTGATTAACTATATGTATTTAAAACTTTAATCATTGTTGGCTTGTTGACTGAGTAACTCGGGCCTCAGTGTTGCCTGTTCTGCTCTGAACTGGTTGCGTTTGGACTCAGAAGTTCCTTGTTTTCGGAGCAGAAGCTGCGTTGGCTGCAGTTTGCTGAGCAGAGTTCCTGTCCAGCCAGAATGTGCTGAGAAAACTTTCTGCTGCTGTTGTGAAACAGACTTTAGCCGGAGCTGCTGCCTCGTCAGCACCTTTAAAGTGGAGAAGCTTCCTGGAGGCTCTCATGGATGAGATAGAAATGCTTCCCTTTCTGCAATATTTGTTGTCTCTGCTACAGGAAAAACCATTCAGGAATTGTTGTTGGTTTGTGTAAAATTTGATTAACTTGCTTTACAAAAATGTTTACTCAAAGTTAACAGGTTAAATTCAGATTCTGTTTTTCAGTCAAAGTTGCACAATTTTTAGACGTTGTAAACAAATATTTCCTAAATATTACATTTTTCCAGTTCATTTTTGACTTCTTTGAATTACTGAAATATGTATTTACCTTTATTTTAATTATTTTTGACCTAATCTTTTCAGAAATAAAGATTTATTATTTATTATATGCTCATAAAATAATTCTTATTAAGTGATTAAATTCCAAATTGCAAAAAGGAGCTAGAGCATAAATTTGATCATGCTTTAGTCAAATAAGTTACAATTTATTGAAATACTATAACTATTAAAAAACAGATAAGATATTTTCTTTTAACCCTCACTTTTTTGCTCTGAGTTCCTCTGTTCCTTTGTGCAGCTCACCTTGATTGACATGGTCATTTATGGCGCGCTGAAAGCTGCGGACTGCTATGGCGTCCGCTGGTCCAGAGTCCTGCGGCCGCTGCTGCTGGTCAACGTGACAGAAGGACGACAGGTGAGTTTTTGTCTGAACTACAGTCAACAAGTCAAAGAACATCCTGAAAGAAAGTGACTTTCCACTGACATTAATAATTCTTATTTGTTATAAATGTTTTTTTTTTGTTCTATTGTTTTTTCTATTTGATTTACAGGGACTTGGTTATTAAATCAACATTGTTTATCATTATATAAAACCCATCTCCATAAAATAAAATACTAATTCCAAATGTGTTAAAATGTGCTCCACAAAATTAAACAAAAAAAATCTATAGAACAATAACTCCAGATAATTAAATAACCTTTATTGTTAGACTAAAACTACTAAATTAAAGTCAATTTTCTGTTTTTACAAAAAAAAAATCCAAATAGAGTTAAATCCTGCCTCATGTTATCTAAAATACTTCTGCTCTTACCTTGTTTATTTATTTATTTATTTTTAGCTAAATGCAATTAAAAACCTTTTTTAAGTAATTTTACTGTTGATCTTCTCAGATGACTTAAAGTACTACTAGATCTCGACTATGTGGTGCTTTTAAGCAAGCTCAAGAACAGAACTGAGGTTGTTGATATGTTTTAGTATGAATGAGTTAAATACATTTCTGAAGCTTTGGAACTCCAAACCATCTCATTTGACTCACTGAAGGTCAGAGTTCACAATTTAACTGCCAGAAAGAGACTTTTGGGCAAAAAACAGATCCATTGGAGTGTTCGAAGAGAAACAATTGAGCTAAAAGAAGAACTCGGGTGTAACAGAAATCAGAGATGGTGGTGGTAGTGTGATGGTGTGGGCTAGAATTTCTGCTAGCACTGCTATTTTCCACCAAAAGATCCTGGAGAAGAAAGTTCTGCATTGATTTATGAGCTTAAGCAGAAGGATGTTCAGGTTCTTCAGCAGAACAACAACAATCAAAGCACAGCAATAGAAAGCTCTGTCAACAGAACTTTCAGACAGTTCTGTTAATCAAAGTTTGGACTCAAATTTGACCTTAAACAGTTTTTCAATTTGGGAAAAAAAAAAAAAAAAGTCTTTGAAATTTAACATTTATGCGAAACCATAGATATATCAAATTCATCCACAGACATGAAAATAACCACAAAAAAGACTTAATTTGTAGCGCTTCGTTTTTGCATAAACTCGTTCGTGTCATCTTTAGCTCCATTCTTATTTTTGAAATTTGAGAGAGCACTTTTAGAGTCGTTGGAAGGTTTGGTTTTCTTGGCTGCTGGTGCCTGAAGGGCTCATTAGTTTGTGTCAGCGAATGACGAGGAGCATAACGTTGTGTGCGTGGTTGTTTATGTTCAGCTCCGTCGAGCGTTCAGGAGCATCCGGAACGCTCTTCCTCAGATCTTCTACGTCTTCCTGCTCTTCATGTTCAGCATCCTGCTGTTCTCCCTCATGGCTCTCAAGCTGCTGGGCAAGCGGTGAGACTGCAGCCTTTCCTCTTATCATTCCATCACAGTTTAGCTCAGTTAAAAAAAAAAAATCCCAGTTAAAAAGTGGAAATGTTTGTTTTTTTTGTGGACTGTAGTTCATCTGGATTTTGTGTTGATCAGATGCAGTATGTGCAGCTTAAATGTGTGTCTGTGTTTTTAAACTATAAGACAATCTTCCATATGAGGTTGTAAAAAGAAACGTATTGTGTTTGGTTCTGGTTGAGCTGCAAGAAAATCTCTACCATCCATGACTTTTAAGTCTAAAATGCTTTTTAAGAGAGCGTTTTTTAATTGGTTCAAGGTCATCAGGAGACAATGATGTAAACCTTTGTATCATCAGCATAACTGAAAGTCAACACCATGTCTCCTGATGACATCATCAAGAGGCAACATAAAGTATAGGACCTAAAATTGACTCTTAGGGAATCCCAGAACCTTTTTCGTGGCTTTTTTCAAGAAAAGAATCCAATAATAAAATAGGATTTATGGTAATAACAAAAATATTATAAAGTTTAGGAGGAGAAATCAGATTCTCCTTCAGGTTTGTTTTAGACTTCGTCTGTGTTACTGTCACTAGCAATTACTGATGCACTGAAGTGGGAAACAGCTGCAGAAGAGCAACCGGTTATTGGAGGGAAAATAAAAAATATACGAGTCTATGCTTAAATAAAAAATCCCATGCAAATTACTTCTGACCATTAGTGGAACCTCTGGTCAAACAATGCTAAAAACCACGACTTTGACTCTGAAGAATAAGCATTAATTTATTTTATTTATTATTTTGATTCGTTTAAACACTTTACAAATGTTTTGTTTAGCATTCATTACATCTTTTTTAATTGTTGTTTTGTTTAGGTCTCCCTTGGAAAAGCAGTTTTAGATCTCAATGGGATCTCCCAGGTTAAATTAAAAAAAAAAAAAAAAAAAAAAAAAAAAAAGAGCAACATCCATATTGAATTTTTTGTTTTGTTTTTATAGATTACCTATTTTCTGAAGAGGATGAACAATAAAATGCACACTTTGTTCCAAACTGTTTGGTTGCCATAACCACACAATGAAACAATCAGACTCTGAAAATGTGTCCTTTTTTTTTTCTTCATTCTTATGATCTATTAAAAAAAGAAAAGTTTAATGTTTGAGAATTCTAACGGCAAACTTTCTTAAGAAAGATTTAATTTTGAATTTAGAAAATCAAAATGTTTTATACTTCCTGATTGGACTACAGTTTGGGATACTGATACCTTTTTTGGAGGTTGTTTTGGTTCATCTGACGTTTTTTTTTTTCCCACAGAGATCTGAAGACCATAGATGGGAAACCATACTTTACAAACTACGTGGATATAGTCTTTGATCTGTACGTCCTGGTCACCACAGCCAACAGCCCCGACGTCATGTAAGGACTTACAGACACAACTTTCTAAGTGCCACATTCAGGGCTTTAAGGGAGGGTAAGAAGGGTGGTTGATTCAAATTTTAGCTACCTATTTTTTTATTTGTATTTTACATGTTTAAAGCATATTGCCACAATATGCCAAGAATTGCTAATTCTAAAAAAATAAAATAAATAATAATGGTAATATTACTGCAGAATAAACTGGAGAATAGACTGCATCCACTGCTGCCTGATATAAACATCTAAAGAGAATATTAAAATGGAAACAGTTTTCTTTTGCTAAATGTGTTCTTAACAGCAAACATACAAATTTCACCAAATGAATTCTGAAACCACCAATTTTGGTTCACTGCCCCCTGTGGTCTGTTTGGTTTATTGCAATCTGTGATGTCAACCTTCATAATATCGTCAGGAAGAAACGTGCCAGCATAAAAGCAGGTCGTTTCTGGCGTGCTAGTGAGTTGTGGAAGGAAGCTAAGCAGTGCCAACTCAGATTTATTTGTTTTGCACCGTGTGAGGTGTAAGTACAGCACTGTAGCCAGACTTGAAGTGAAGTCTAACATCCATTTATTGCTTTGCAGAATGTTTCTAAACACAATCAGTATTTTCTGCAGATCCTGTCACGCTAATGGTGTTTTGTCTCAGTGTCAAGTGGAAGGAAAGCGTCAGAGCTGAGTTGAAATAAGTGGCGTTAAACTAAACATCCTTTCATCCTCCGTCGTCGTCTTCTTTTTTCTCTCTTTTTGCAGGATGCCAGCGTACAACGCCAACTTTGGTTTTGCCATATTCTTCATCTTGTACATCCTCATCAACACTTACATTTTTATGTCTGTCTTCTTGGCTGTGGTTTACAACAACTATAAAAAATACCTAAAGGTAAAGCTGCTAGACTGCCAAGATATTTATCTTCCTGTTTTACAGTTTATGTTCCGCCTTTTCCTCTTGTTGCTCCTGTTTTTCCTGTTTCTTTTCTGCTCGATTTGTACAGTTTTCTTTAAGTTTTTTCAGTTCCTCTGATTGTTGTTTTCTGGTTCATCATTCTTCATCTTTTTATTTTCAAAAATTCAAGTAGCTTTTACCCTATAAATTGTGTCTGCACCTTTTTTCCCTCTATTTAATTAAAAATATAATTTAGAGCATCTACATTTTTTGGGTTCTAAATCCACAGAAACTATCTTAAATATAAGAATAAATGCATCTGAGATGCAGGGCTAACAAGTGAGCAGTTCTGTTATTCTCCAGGAAGAGGTACGGCAGCTGGTGAAGGCCAAAAGGCACAAAATGGTGCGGGCATTCGCAGTCCTGCAGGAGCAGAGGGAAGAAGGAGGCCCACCTGTGGTGACCCGGAACAACTGGAACCAGCTCATCCAGCTGGTGCAGCCCAACCTGGGCAGTGCCCGCCAACAGCTTGTGTGGAGTGTCTGCGACGACAAAAACCAGGGCTTTCATTCCATGGGTGAGCAGAACTTTCATTCCATGTTCTTTGAAATGTACTTAGAACGGATGAAAGACATGATACATATCCATAATGAGTGTTTAAATTCCTAAACTGGTGCATTTAAGGATGGTGCTGGGAAATACAGGTGCGTCTGGATCAATGACTGTATACGTATATGTATAAGTGACTCCTCCCCTCTGGCATTACTGACAGGAAGTACCTTCAGGCTCCAGGAAGCCAAAATTTCATAGACTTCTATAGAGAAATAGTTATCATCATAAACAGTCATTTTCTATGTCAGTCATTCAGTCCAGTTCTCATTTACAGTCAAAGGTCTGCGTACACAAGCAGGGTTAAGAGAGCGCAAATACTGATTATATCCCTGCTTATCATCTCGTGTTAGGACAGATCAAGCATTTTGGCACATCCTTAAATAATATTTTACTTTTTATCAACATTAAGTAACATTTTATTGTTTCATCTTTGAATTCCAAGCCAAAAAAAATCCCAGTACATTTGGAAAACATGTGGCAAATTGGGCCAATTAATCAACTAATCTCTACACATGATCATTAATCACTCAATTAAATCCTGGCAACTATCTTAGAATAGTTTTTTCCACTTTTAGTCAAGCTTCAACTGTCTTAAAATTGAACAAATACATATATATAATTACTTCAGATTTTAACTTGAGAAAAGTGTTAAGAACTCACAATTACTCTGTGGTTAACCCTAATACTTTTAACTTTTACTACAGTCTTGTCATGGGAGTTATGTTCTGAAAATAACCTGAGATAGACAAAATCTGTGAAGTAATCTTTTGTTTTTTTACAATTATAAATATTTTAATGCTGTGAAACAAATTTTATACATTTTTTTTTTTTAGACGGACATTAGTATTTTTAACATTTAAACTCTCAAAGTTCAAACCTTCGTAGAAAAGTAAATCCAGTATCACTGAATGAAAACAAAGATCTGATCGTGATAAAAGATTTATGTAAAATGAATAACTGGAAGCATTCTGTGCAGGAGATTGACTACAGCCAAAAAAGAATGTTAAATTTCACTTAAAAAAATCTGCGAAAGATGAACTGTGAAATGGCGAGGAACGACCGCATTTGCAAATGACCTTCATCAGACTTGTCCACTGAATGTCCTCTGCCTGTAAACATGGCTTAGATGGACTTTCTTATTCTGCTGTGGTATCTCTGGTTGTAAAGAACTTTTTTTTTTGGTTTTGTTGAACAGATAAAGTGGCTTTTATTCAACTCGCTGACCTCCTCAACATTGAGGTGATCGCCGTTAAGCCGCGACCACACCCCTTCCTGAATTTATTCCCCAACTTCTACCAGTCTGCTCCCAGCCGCTTCGTTTGCAAAGTTGTTCAACATCGGTAAGTTATTTAAAAGTTTAAGCCTTGAAATGTATTTTTTTCTGCTAAGAGAAAACCCTGACACGTTGATGCTGTTCTCATCTTTAGGGGCTTTGTGATAGTGTTCGACCTCATCATCCTGGTGAATGCCATCTTCATTGGTCTGGATGAGAAGAATCCTCTGATCTCCAACTCTGAGTGGGTTTTCCTGACTCTGTACGTGTTGGAGATCCTGTTGAAGCTCTATGTGTTTGAGCCCAGAGCTTTTTTCTCCAGACACAACTTCTGGAACTGGTGAGGAAAATGATCTTTGAATTTTGTATAAAACAAAGAGATTTATTCTTTTTTTTTTTAAGCTTTTTTGAGTATTGAAAAAAACCAACAGTTTTGTTATTTGAGTTGTCTCTTAAGGGTTTTTTTTTTACACTCGTCTTCTGCCTGTTGTGTTGATCCAAGTTGCGTTTAAAAAAATGTAGCTCCTCTGCTCAAGATTTGAGCTCAAACTTGTGCTGCAGAGCTTCTGGAAATAAAGACCGCTTTAGTGGTTTAGTAAAGTAATTTGGTAAAGTTCTATTAGTTGTCACACACCAGGGTGTGTGAAACGTGTTCTTTGTATTTGACCTATTTTGTGGAGGAGTGATGAGCTGCAGACACAGGAACGATTTGGTAATCCAGCCCTTAGTGATTCTTTTAGTTCCATTTTTAGGATTTTTGCTACGACTTGACCATGGATTTGAACCGACATCCTACCGGTCTCAGGGTAGACACTCCACCACTATCTTTAAAAGCTGCTATGAGAAACAGCAATTGCTGCAATGATCTGACGGAACCACATAAACACACTTCCTGCCCAGAATTAACGTGCAGAAAATCCTCCAACAAAACCACCTCTATTTTAACATACCCTTTTGTCAGGTCTAAAATGGGTCAATTGTGTTGCATATTTTTTCATAGAACAATTTCCCCCTATATTATAGTGCCTGAGATGCTTTCACTTTTGTAAATGTAGACCAGTTTGTTTGAATGTTTTGTAGAGAGATCTTATCAAATGCAATGTCATTATGTTCAGTATTGAGGAGATAAATAACAAAAAATCAGGTAAAGTTTTTTTTTTTTTTTTTCAGAAGTATTACATTTTCTTTGATATTTTACTGTAATCAATAACAACCTCACCATATATTTAATGGCTTTTATAAATAATAATGAAAACCTTTAAACACTTCTTAAATTCTAAATCCTGATTAAAAAAAAAAAACAAAATCAATTTTATAAGGTCAATACTGCTTTATATAAATAGTCATGAAATATTATGGAAAAAACCTAAATTAGAAAAATACTGTAAAGACTTGGTGATTTTTTTTACATTGTTTTCTCTCAATTTTAGTTTAGTTTAATTATTTGGTTGTAATGTTTTCAATTAATTTTTTGCCGCACATGGCAAAGGCACATACCTTGCAAAATCCACTTTTTGAGCTTGGAAGTGCATTATAATGTTCATTCCTTGCTATAACAAAACCTAAAGCTGTATTTTATTTTATTATTTTTTGTACTTCTTATTTTGGTATCAAATAAAATCAAATCCCTCAAAAAAAAAAAAAAAGGTTTAATCTTATTCAAAGAAAATTTGTTTTAATTTTTTTGTTGTTGTTGTTGAAACAGTTTAAACTTTTGATGAGAAAAGTCTGATTTTTAGCCGTTTGGACCAGATTGGTTTGGAAATTTTCTGTAGTTCAATACTCTTTTATGTTTTGTCACCTTAAACATATTTTTCCATATAGTTTTAATGCCTTTATTTTATTGTTGCAACATCATTTTGGGTTAATTTTGAAGATATTCCAAATAAAAGCTCCTTTGTTTAGGTTTGACACCATCATTGTCATCTCTGCTCTCATTGCCACCATCGTCAACTCCTGCTTGGGATCATGTAAGTTCTTGTTTTTTTTTTTCTCTTTTGCCATCCATGTACCAACATATATATAAAAAAAAGTAATTATCAAGTAAACTTTATCTAGAAACATGACCGTAGTTGAAACTTTTTGTATTTCCCCAATAATTTTATCATGTCTGTAATGCTAAAACCAAACCTTCATAACCTTAAAAACACTTGAAACCATGTAGAATAAAAGTATGTGAAAAGTAATTACTGATCAATTCATCTGTAAATATAAAATCTGTTTTGGTGTAGAGATCCAGACCTTTTAGACACAAAAAAGTTTACAATGAATTTGGAAGTGAAGCAGATGCTGCCTGAGCAGTCCAACGTGTTTTAAAGTAACAATTTATTAGATAGAAAAATATAAATTGAATAATCTGTTTGTATTTGGTTTCTTCTGTCTTGATGCAGCGCGGGAATACACCAGCCGCCAAATCCTGGATATTGTCTTCATCCTGCGAGTCCTCAGGCTGGTCCGGGTGGTGGACAACATCCAGAGGTGGACATGCACTCATTAGTATCAAACAAAGCAAAGAAATGAGAACAGCTTTAAGGCATCACAGGTCGGCATCAGTCATAGCCAATGACCAGAGACGGCAGAGACCTCCCCGTCTTTTATTGTGGCCATTTAAAGGCACTGTAGTTTGAACATTTTAATTTTAAGGCCAAAGTGAAAAAAAAAATTGTGTCAAGGAACTGTCTAAAGCTGACATAAGGCATTGGATCAATGTACAATAGGACGGTGGCAGGGGGGTGGCAGTCTGAAATCTGCAATTTCAGGGACCTTGTAGCCCCTCCTGTCAGTCCATTATGGCGCTGCTGCCTTCCTGCCACCCGCCTGTCACTGGACTGCCGCCACCTCCAAATGTGTCCAGGTGGCCACTGACCGATGTTGAAAAGCTGTTCAGTTGCCGCAAAAATTTTTCTCTAAACCTTTCCAATCCCCAATAAAAATTGGATTTCTGCCTCCTGATTACAAATGACTGCTGCTGTATTTGCGGAAAAACTTGCTTTTAGGTCGCTGCGCATGGCCATGGCATTTTGGATATCTGACCGTCCGTAGCCCCAGTCAAAATCCTCCAGTGTTTCACTGGATGTTTTTTTTTATCTGTTTGTATTGTTTTTGCTAGTGTTCTTCTGCAGATCTTATTTTTTCCCCTCATTTTTGTTTCAACTTAACTAAGTTTAATAACTGTGGACCTGCTCTGCCTTTTAGGTTTCGCACAATCATTAACACGCTTATCAGGATCGGACCAGCCATCTTCACGTTTGGACAGCTCATAATTGTAAGTAGCACACAGTAAACTGACCTGCACACAATCTTTGCTCCTTTTTAGAACTGCAGAAGCACATTTGAGTTTTTTAAAAACAGGAGCTACTTTAATTGTAGTTTTAGCAGTTCATTGTTTGATTGATTGATTGGACCAGATGCATGTCATGTTAATTTGAATTTACTCCAAATTAATTATTAATCATTAAAACATTTTTTTTAATGCTTTTTAGTCCTGAGAAACTGAAGTGATAAAATGAATAAAAATCACTAAAGTTTTGCATTTATGGGGCAATTATTTGCAGTTTAAACTGATGTTCTCCCCCTCTTCAGGTGGTCTACTACATCTTTGCCATGCTCGGGATGGAGATTTTCAAGGACAAAGTGAAGTTTTACGACGACTCCAGCGACCCCGATAAGCAGTACTGTGGGAACCCGCTGCTCAAAGGCACAGCCTTCGCAAATCTCAACTACTGCAAGAACAACTTCAACAACGTGGTGTCGTCCTTCGTCCTGCTGGTGGAGCTCACTGTGGTCAACCAGTGGCATGATATCCTTCCCATAATGCACTCCTCATAGTCCTCAGGAGTTTTACCCCCTTAAAACATCCTTGATGACTCCAGTTTATGATTTTCTTTAACCAGTCCACTTCTCAGTAGCGGCTTTGTGACCGTCACCAACGTGTATGCAAGGATTTTCTTCGTCATCTTCCACATCACTGTAGTCATCATCATCATTAAGTAAGCTTTTTCTCTTTGAGCTCCTTCACAGCTGTAAATGGAAGAGTTATCTCTGTCTAAGATTATAGATGTATCAGCTGAAATCTGGGCTTGTGCAGATGAGTGACCGCCCTAAAGGGGAAAATTTGATCTTAATTTTGTTTTTTCTCCACCAAAACATCTATTTCAACAAAAAATTTCACTTGATTTATAAACCCACTCTGATAAAATTATATACTTTTGTTGTTTTAAACATGTTCTTGTGTTGTTTTTCTCTTGATGTTCGACATATTTAGAGAAAATTAAGCTTAAAATTGCATTTCTGAGTGTTTGTTTATTGAAACCATTGGGACTCAGGAGCGTACGAAGATATGCTGTCGGAAAAAGATCGTATCTGTGACGACGGATAGCTACAAAATCTCATTATTTTGTTGCACCGTTAATGTTAAGTTAGGATTGTCGGGGGTTGTAAGCTAGCGGGAGAGAGTGTAAACAGAGAACTCAGTTATGGGTGATGGGAAAAGGGGTGGTGCTGCTCCTCACTTACACTTCTACCCACAACCCAGAGGTGAATTTTTATTGATTTACTGGTTACTTCTTCTGAGACTATGTCCTACTATGGCATAATCATAATTAAAAGACCTCTGAGAACAATTTAGAAATGGATCAAAAGATAATTAGATTGGGACTTTATAAATAGAAAGGAGATCATGGATATTCTTAATCACTTTTTTTCTTTCACGGTCAGTTTTTCAAGGTACAAAGAAGATAGAAACAACACTGAGTGACCATATTTTATGTTTTCCCTGTAACTAGATTTTATATTAAAGTAGTCAGTCAGACATCATTTGTTGTCTCCTGATTGGGACACAGGATTTACACAGGGTGCACAGATTTAGAGGACAGCAAATGGGAATACATTTCACATTTTTCAATTTATTTATTTATTTTTAGATTTATGATAATGCTGACTCTTCTGCTCCAATCTTATGTTTTTATTTTATGATGTCCCATAATTTGTCCTCATCAGCTTAAATATAATCACTGTCGTTTTACCCTGAGTTAGACAAACTGCAACTTTGACATTCCTGCACAGAGGGACATTCTTCCAAAATTTTGAGCCGTCAGCATCACGAAGGACTTTACCATCAGGCTCTCCAGCTTTATTGTTTCAATAATTTCTCTGTCTCTCTTCATCTTGCAGCATCTTTGTGGCGTTCGTGCTTGAGGCCTTTTTCTTAGAGTACTCTGACCTGCAGACGTCACTAGAGAAGAAAATCGAGGAGCTGAACCTCGCTATGGAGCAGTGCGTAACCATGGAAGCCCAACATCTATTCACACATTATGTCTTGCTTAAATGCTTAATGTGTTTCCTTTTCCCTTAGAGGATTTTAACTCACATTTATGATGTATATTTTAATGACTTTCTTTTTCTTCTGTTGGATGTTTTTTCTTCTTAATCAGTTTTTATAACCATTATTGTGACTTAGGGAAATGTGTGTCAATAGAGGCACAGATGGGACATTTTGATGAAGATTTTAAAGATGGACAATAAGTGTCTCTCCACATGTGCAGACCTGGTTACTGTCAAACATCTGCTGGCATCCAAAATCACGAAAAGATGAGACACATTAAGCAGGGGTCTCAGACTCCAGGCCTCGAGGGCCGCATTCCTGCTGGTTTTTAAATACTACAGCGCTTCTAAAACCTTTTGAACTTCAGAGAACTACAGAGGAAGTCTTCATCCACACATAGAGAAAAATGGAAAGAAATCCAAATCTGCTACAAGGATAAATTCATTTAATTTGGCAAGCTTTATGATTAATTAAATAGAACTTAACCAAATCCAAAGGAAACAAATCTATTAAATCATGTCGAAAACTTAAATATGTGCCCCCAAAATCTCATTTATAAACTTTTTAGGAAAACCTTTTCCTTTTTTGACATGGCTTAATGCAGTCAATGTTTTTAAATCAACAAAACACATTTAAAAAAAGTGCTAAAAGGTTTGTCAAAGTGCTGCTAAAACATAATGAGAACAAAATTATGGTCACTTACATGTTTCAGTCTGAGAGTTTCAAAGACATCTCTCCAGAGATCCACAGTGAGGAAAAATCTCCTCTGCTTCAGACAACTCAAAAGGTTCCAAGAGTTTTTCCAGAACCATCCGACCAAATGAGTCCATGAACACAATAAGTGCTCATCCAAGAAGTCATCAAGGAAGGAGAAGAACATGGAAAGAATAGAATAGGACAGAATATAATATATTTATTTCTATAGCACTTTTCACAGAAAGATTTACAAATTGCTTAAAATAGAGAAGTAATGAAAACCAATAATTAAACAACTAAAAACACTGTAAGACAAAGTAAAGCAAGGGATAAAATCAACTAAAAATCAAATCAATCAACTAAAAAGATGTCTAGATCTCAAATGATTCACTAGAATTCAAAATTGTTATTTATCTGTCAGGCAATGACAAAATTGGATCCATGGTAGAGATGCTGCTGAGCAAAAAGAACACAAAGACGCATCTCAAATCTGACAAAAATATGAATTATCTCCAAAACTTTTGGATGGAATATTTATAGACTAATGAATCAAACGTTTTAGAACTTGAATATAATAATCCAAACACAGCAGCAGATCCACCTCTGGTTGAATCAAAATGAAGGTTCTGGAGTGTTCTGCTTTAAGTTTGGCTGTAAATCAGGCTGAGGTTTTTTTTTTTTTTATCTTTAAAGCCATTTTTAAATTCTCTTAGCTCTATAAATCCAAAAAATTCTATAAAGAAAAGAAATAACATTTAAAGGCTCACTGACAGGTCAAATCTGGTACATTGAGAAATTAGAATTGGAACGGATTCCATGTTAAATGTTCTTAAGTGGTACAAATATGCAACAAAAAAGAAAAGTCACATTTTTTTAGGACCCATGACAACCCAAATCTCCCAGTTCTGTAGGAGCCAGAACTGGAGAACTGATCTGTTCAAAATCATGTTTACTTTCATCATTCTGCATTGAGTAAACAATTGTTTGATTATTTATCCATCTTTTTGTTATTCAGGGAAAGATTAGAGGACAATCTGGTGAACGCCATGGAAACCATGGACAACAACCTGGGAACCGAGGAGTCACCAACTCCAAGTCATTCATCCATGGTGTTTAAAATATCTTCAAAAAGTGAGTGGGAATATTTTCAGCTCAAACGCATCAGTCTGACGGAAAACTCACGGCTGTGTTTCGCCTCAGGATATCGGACGGTGGATGCGCTGTTGCAGCGGATTTTCGAGGCGGATCTGGCCCCCGAAGATTTGTCTGAAAATGACGACAATGAAGCTCAGAACACCGGGAGCTTTTCAAACCCATCGTTCGGTTCTGCCTCACCATGAAAACCGCTACAACTTTTTTATATAGTTTTACTCATATTGTGCCATAAATACTGACGCCTGTCCTGTGCAATGTGTCAGCTAATGGATCAGGTAATTTCCAGTGTTATTATTATTTTTTTCTTTATAGTTCTGTGCCGCATCACTGTGTGACACAAAGATAATCACTTTTTTCACATAAAGAGTATTTACACAAATGTTGATGGTGAACCTTTTTTTCAGAAAATAACATTTTATAGCATTTCAGTCAAAATTTAAAGTATCGAATTTTAATTTGAAGCATTAATAAAATACAATTTTTCAGCATTCTGGTTTCAAAATTTTAAGATTTGAAGACATAATAGAAACAGTTACTACATTGTTTTAAAAGCAAAAACAATACAAAAAATTGAACATGTTTAAACTATTTAATCATAAATACTTGAGCACCATGTTATTTAGTCTAAAATGTGTAAATTACTCATAAAAACTAAAGAGAGAGCAGTCATCAATTTAAAATAAAAGCTTAAAATTTTGTTGTGTAGGGCAAAAAAAAAAAAAAAACTTGTTAAAACTCTTGTGTATGAATTTAGAATGTATAGAGTAAAAACAATTTTCCAAGTTACAGATAAAACAGTGAAATAGTTGAAACTGCCTTAGCAATCCTTCAGTTTCAAGTAACATTTTGTTTTTTAGCAGCAGATTATTGAAAAACCTGTGTAATTTAATCAATATACCCAAAGTTACATGAGTTTCAGTACAAATGAAAATTAATTTGTCAGAGCTTTGTTTTGTGCTTGGAAAAAAAAACAAAAATCAAGGTCTAAATTGAACTGGAGTAAATTTGTGGTAGAACGTACTCCCGGCCAGCAGGGGGCGCCGAATACCTGCAGCTTCAGCATCCTAGCAGATGAGGAGCGGCGTGTTTTTGTGCGCGTGCGCGCGCGCGTGGTGCTGATGCTGTAGAGATGGAGTCCACGGAGAAGAAGCTGCGCGGTTCCGTGACAGCGCGGAAAACATCACTCAGGTAAGACAGACGGATGGAAACAAACGTTCTGTGTCTGTGTAAAAAATAAATAAAAGCAGTTGTAGAGAAACGAGCCGAAACAGAAATCAAAGCCAGGATGGAGAGTACCACGCGCGTGCGCGATTGTTTGGCCTCAAACCACAAAATTACAATTCCCGTTTTACTCATTGGGATTTATTCACGCGGAACTTGTCTACTTCAGGTGCAAATAATACGGCAAAACAGAAGGCCTTGAATGAAGTCAGAGATGATGCGTTCAGTGCCTCTCACGGACATGGGCCCTGAACGCATCACCGTGCCTCACCCAGCTGTTGGGTGAGCCTTTTTTTCCCCCCTCTGTAATATGAAAAACATTTTTGTTTTAAACGCGCAAAACATTCCCAGTAATCTGTTCTATATGGGAATTATTTGGGTAAAATTTGCTTTAAAAATTATATTCTACGGACACAAACGTGACGTTCAGGTTTCACTTGTAGCTAAAAATAGATCCAATTTCAAAGCGTGCATTTGTTGCTCCCACATGATGGACAAGAAATCCTCCAATCACACAAAAGAAATAAATGACGGGGGTTAGATGTGTTTTATTATTCAAAAAGGTGAAATGATGAACAAAATTCAATTTGAAAGGCATTATATTTATAAACTAATGACTAATTTGGAGATTACAATAAAAAGCGACAACTTCAAAGATAATATCTGGCTCGGATCATCGTGTTAGGTTGAGGTTTTGTGACATGAATTGACGTTTAGGTGTAAGCCAAAGTTTAAGATGAAACTTTGTAAGCTGGTGCTTCTTTATTGTGGAACATGTCATACTTTGTGGTATATCTTCACTACAAATGCTGATGATCTTCCCTGTTTATATTACAGCGTCCTGTATTGTTTCTGGCAGAAATTTAACCAACATTTAAGGAACAGGCTCAAAATAGCCATTTATTAGTCTGACGACAAAAAAAAAAAAAAAAAAAAAAAGTATTGTAATTCCAATTTGTCAGTCAAATCAAAAGAAGGAGAATTTATTTACATGTTGTATTCATACCACAGTAATATTCAGTTTAACTTGAAAATATTTATTTCTTTTATCCTTTTTATGTAATCAATGAGAGTTGATTAGGCCTCAACTTTGATTTATCTCTAGTGAAGTATGGCACAGATAAAAATGTTTTTCTCTGAAGCTTTACCGTGTTTATTTTATTATTTATTTTTGTGTGTAATTTGGTTATTCAAAAATATATTTTTATTACCCATGAGGTTATATTTGTTATTTTATTTTTCATTTTTGACCTTTGATTTATATTGTTGTGAAAGAAGGCTTGAATTTTTTTACATCCAATATTTTTTTCTCTCTCTCTTTTTTTAAAACGTATTTTACACTTTTAAAACCCAAAGCCTGTTTTCTAAATTACCTATATATTTTTTTCTCAATATTATTGTTGCTTTTTGTGTATTGTCATTGTGAGCTTAAAGCATTTTGTAGATAGAAAATTTAAGCGTTCTGGTTTAACGGATGTGAGAGGCTTTATTTTGAAAGAGCTGCCCGGATGTTGTGGCGGTGAGCGGTGACGTTAGTTTGACGCAGGTGGAGGCAGAGCTGCAGTGCGGACAAACGGGCTGGAGCTGGACATCCTCACGCCCACAGACCGCCCGTGACAGCCGACCCGGGTCAGCTTCTGCCGGGTCTGTGATTCTAGGTTCGGAGCGGGTTCGGTTCACTAATCCGGTCCGGTCGGAAAGAGCGAGGGGGAGCTCCTCATTTCCCACCTGCCCTTCTGCAGAACTTGACAAACGGGCCGCGCGCTGCAACGGAGGATTGTTATGAGCGCCGGTGGACTCTGAACGGAACCGTGTCCTGCCGGTCTTTTAGCGGGTCTGCTCTGCTCGGGGCGGTTGGTTCTGACCCGCCGTGGGATGACGGTCTGAAATAAATGGTGGTGTGATCTCAGTGGGAGTCTGAGGCCCCCACCTCACAGAGAAACGGTGGGTTTTCTGGACCAGAACGTTTTGTGCCGAAGTAAAATCCCAGATGAAGATTCCCAAAAGGCGGAAAAGGAGCGGACGGTGCGCCAGGTAGGCCTGATCTGGATCATTTGGGGGTTCTAACCGTGCAGTCTATTCGGTGGGTGTGTTCCGCAGCTCCGCGTGAACGGAACCGGACTTAGTGACTCGGTGATTCAGAACCGTTTGGTTAGAAAGCGGCTCGGCGAAGTTTCAGACGGGGCTGTGGAACTGCGGTGGTCTTTAATTGATGGCGGGGGTCAGTGCAGGCCAGATTTATTGATCCAAGTCAGGAGGTGATGCCGCGCATGCGCACAGCAGACCCATGACTGTGCACTGCAGAGGAGGGATTCAATAGGAGCGATGCAGGGGTGGAGGGAGGCTGAGGCTTCATTCATGGTTATCCTCTGCTCCGGGTTAATTATTATAATCTGAATGTTTTTCTTAATCAGTGTGCTCTGATAAGGTTTTTATTGTCATGTAATTTCCTATCCAAACTCGACCTACAAATTCAAATGTTTTTATTTATTTATTTTTTTAAAACATATGGAGCTGATAAGTAAATTGACAATTATGAATGTTGGAAAATATATCCTAATTTTACAAGAAAAACATTCAAAGTAATTATTTACATCTTACTTAATTCAGTCCTTTTAACATTTGCATCTGTTTTTTTAAACAAATTTTTAAGAAAACTATTTTATTTAGAAAATTTGCAACTTTTATTAGTTCATGTCAACTACCTAATTTTTTTAGTAATGGAAAAACAGTTAAATGCACTTTTTGTGCAACACAAGGATCAATGTCAAGAATAATGTTTTTTAACAGTTAAGTTTTGGTCCTTTTGCTTTTTGGCTCTTTTAAGGTCGTGTCAAACAGCCACTATGTAGACCGCATATTGCACGGATGAAATTTGGTCATACGTGAATAGACGTGGAAAAGTGAGAAACGTTGTTGTCTTTTATGTAAAATGTTAACAGATGCATCATGAATGGATCATGTTAAAACCACAGAAGAAGTACGAATAAACAACATAAAGAACGCATAAACCTGAGCTTCATTTAATTTCTTCACTTTGCCATTCAGAGTCCCAGGCTGAAATCATATTGTGTCAGCACCACGGTCAGCGCCCGCTGTGGGCCCTCACAATATATATATATTTTTAAAAACAGTCGGATTCTGCGAGTCCGCACCAATTCTACGTCAGCTGCTAGGCGCCAGCTGATGCAGCTTGTTTGGTATTCGTGCATGAATTACATCATTTAACTTGATATGTGCGCCGTATATGTGATTTAAAAGTTATAAATGGATGGTACATGCGTGAAAAGTGTTCTAGACATACTGTGTATGCATCGTACAAAAACATTTAAGTAATAATTGCATACAGACTACGTACAATATGTCTTAAGTGTGTATTCACAATCTACCAAAATTTTTGAACATCTGAAAACCAAATTCACATTGAGGCGTGTTGGCCAAGACCCTCAACGAACATCTGCACACATCAATGACTCCAAGAAACACTTATGAACCATGTTTATCACCCATGGACCACAAAAGACCAAAATTTCATACGTGACAGATGCACAAAATGTTTGTAGTGGCTCTGTGACACGGCCTTAATGTAATGCAGAATTTACAGATGTGAAAAAATGTATTAAAAGAAAAGCGGTAAAGCTTTATGTTACATTTAACCCCGAAATCAGATTTTGGTTTTAGTCGTATTGATCTCTACATCAGATAATCAGGTATTGAAGAATCTTCAACGTTGGAAAATTATTAACAATCTGGTTATCTGGGAGCTCTGCGTTTGTGCTTTACTTTCGTTTTCTTCTTATTCTTTTAGATAAATGAGTTAAAAAGTATATTTAAAAAAAGGGTTACAATTTGTATTTATTCTTAAAGAAAACTAATAGATAAGATAAATCGTATCTAACAAGTACTCAGTTTTAGAATTTTTTGTTTTATAATCTACTGATATGGGTTGATATTTTGTATATGGAGTGTGTAATTGTTGGTACTCGAGGACTTGTGTTCTGTTTTCTCAAAGATCAGAAATCTTGTGAGAAGTTTGACCTGAATGTCAATCTCCACAGACACACAACTTTTAGTGTTGTGTGAAAAAAAAACCAAACAAACTGATTGTGGTTATAAAAATGTGCTTTTGTTGTTCCAATTTCCACCTGATGTCAGATTTACTGAAAATAATCGGTAAAAAAGGATGTTTGTCACACTTTTAGCAGATACAGCAACACCAGAAACATGTCAGCATTTAAATTCAGTCACATACATGTGAATTTACATTTTTATTTATTTTACTTTTCTTTTCCTCTTTTTTTTTTTTTTTACTTCAATAAGCAGAAAGCCTTTTTTCTTTTTGTTTTAATGTTCTTTTTTTGTCTGGTTTCTCCTAATTTTTTTTTTTAATTAAAGTTTTTAGGATTCAGGCAAATTTTCATCAAAATTGTAGTTTTTCAGCTCATTTCCTATTTTAGGAAGCTATTCTACACTAATACACTATTCTTCCCTGAACTTAAACACAAAATAAAAATTAGGCCTTATACAAGTGTTTTTTAATGAATTACTTGACCCCTTTACCTCAAAATTTCAACCAACCAGCGGACTTGGAAAACGTTCAGACATTTAAAGTGGTGTTTATCTTTATTTTCACAAGCAAAAAAAAAAAAAAAAAACCCACAATCTTTGACATGACCGCTAAACTTAATTGGCAGCTGCCATCTTTATTTACATTTTTACATCACAAGAAATACTTAAAAAATAAAAATCTTCACAACCATTTTAAAACTCATTTAAAATTATATTTGTACTTTTTTTTTTTTTTTTAAACAATAGTATAATTCCTTCAAAATAAGATATTACTATTGAAAAATGCATTGGTTTATCCCCACATTTTTTTCTAATTAACATGAAATCTAATCCAAATTTGATGCATCAGTATGTCACTTACTGGATTTTGTAAGGATTTGAGTGAAGCTGGCTAATATAGAGATAAAAATTGGTATTTACATCCAAAAGACTACAGATGAAAATACTTGCATGGTAGCTATGGCCTTATCAGCATGGTAATGAATGCCGTTTTAAATCTAATATAAATAAAAGCACATTTAGATTTGTTTAAAATCCTGACAAAATCTTAAGGATTGATAATCACACATATTTTGGTGAATCTGGCATCACGTGGAAAGAATGAACACGTCCCTCATTTTGTTGGATGATTATATAACTTAAGGTGAAAACACAGTCTTGTTCCATCAAGCTCCTTCCACCAGGGGACATCAGGACTCCTCCTTCTCCTCTTCCTCCTCTGCTGATTAACTGTGCCCTCTGTTTTGGCTTGTAGGCTAACACAGGAACAGGAAGGGTTTTGTCCCGCTCAGGATTTGTTGTAAGCCGTCAGGTTTTCCAGGAGCTCAGAACTATGGTGAGCTCAGACCGACTTCATCAGATCCAAACTGGAATGATGCAAAACCCAAGCTACTGGCAGATCACCCCTCCCCCTCCCACTCAGTCACAGGTTTGATAGGCTTTTAGGTGATGAAGAAAAAGAAGAGAGGAAGACAATGCTGAGGTTTGACGGTAGAGAAAGTGTCTGCCAGGATGTTTCGCTTTGATCCGCTGTTCAGACCCGGTCACGGTCCAGAACTGTGTGCTGCTGGACCACAGAGCTGCTTCCCCATTTTACACTTCAGTGTAACCGAGGCTGACGACAGAGGCAGTAACACTACCAAAATGCAGACAAGTGAGACAATGGTATTTTATATATAAAAAATATAAATAACTTAAAAACTTTGTTTAAATAAATCTTAGTTTCTTTAAAAATGAAAAACTAAATCTCACAACAGTTCAGTTTTTCCTGCATTAACTTCAGAACTAGTTCTTACTAAAGTGCAAAATCTTTATTTTATTATAAAATGACCATTGATGACATTTCCACGCCATCAGTGGTCTGAAGCTACGTTCACATCGCCCTTGGCAACACACTTTTAACTTCCAATGAAGAGGCTTTATAAAATCACATAAATGCCGGTTTCAGGCTTCCATTTTAAAATCTCTCGTTTATACAAATAGCTACACACGTTTCTAAAAAGACAAAAAATAGAAGAAGCCCTTCTAGATTCGAGATTCTAAATCACATACATTTTTGTCTGTGATTTGTGATGATTTTAATTTAGATTCAAACTGAGGTTATGTAATAAAAAGTTGCAAAAACTTCAAGTCAGATTTTTGTAAAATATTTGTTTGAATTTGCTTGTTCATCATAAATGCTGGAGCGACATTTGCAACTGTCTTAAAAACGCATTTTTTTAGTCTCAATTTAGTTTATTAAGCTTCAATTGTCTCATGTTCCAAAAAGAAGCAAACCAAGAAAAAGCAAAGAAAATTATAATAACAACAAATAAGCATCAATGAAAGAATAACCAAAGAGAGCGTGTAAAACCACTACATATTTACATGTTTTAGTTTAAACAAATATTTTTAAAAAAGCCAAAAAGAAACAAGAAAATTAAGTTGCAAGAAGAAAGTAAAAAAAAAAAATTATAATAAGCCAATCAGAATTTAGTTTTATATATGTTTTACAAATAGTAGAATAAATGCTTTAAAATAATTAAAGAACAAATTAGTATTCTGCCTGCATATCATTGCATAATCTCTGATAATCTCATACATTACAGTTGAATGAACTTGTGTTCTGATTGGTGTTGGCCTCTGTGTGTGCTGTTGTATAAGCCTGCCGTGGTGCATTCTGGGAAGTGTGTGGTCCGGCCTCTGCAGTGACCGGAGTCTCAGCAGCGCGTGGAGGTCTGCAGCAGGTTTCACTACATCTCCAGTGTTACAGTGCTGCTGGTCGCTCCGCGTCTGGAAGCAAAGACGGTGCTGCCTCTCCTCTGAGCTGTACCACTGACGATGCAGAGAAGCCCCTCCCTTCCCGCGCAGTCCGCCCGCTCCCCTGTCGGAGTCGGTCGGACCGGAACTTTAGCGGACACCCTCAATTGTTGTCTGCAGTCCGCCTGAGCTCTGCATGCACGGATGACGGTCCATGGCACTGCATGCAGAACAGCATGGGTTTAGGGGACTGACATGCATCAGTTTGAATTTAAGATTTCCCCCACAATTCCACTGGAGGCTAAAATCCATTCATAATGTCCTGGAGCTGTAAAACTTAGTATGGAAACACCTGAAGCAATAAACAAAGACAGATGATTCTGTTAGATTGATGGTAGAAGATGATGGTTTCAGTTTGAAAAGTTTGATTGCATCTTTTAGCCATAATTACCAGCAGTTCAAGCAACTTGTCTTAACATACGAACACATATGATGCAAGTTCAAGAGCAGGCATTGGAATAACTTTCAACGCCCAAAAATTTCGTAGGAACTTGCATAACTATATGTGAACGCAAAAACCAGAAACATGCATTTTTGATTGTTTAGACAAGATTCCATTGAAAAATGTTGCTTAAATGCGCATTTCTGAAATTGGTGTGAATGTAGCATGACTTTCCAACATATTTTCAGAAACTCATGTTGTTGCAGGGTCACCAAAATCAAGTGAACATTCAAGGGGTACCATTATTTTCCTTGAGGTTCAGGAACTTAACACTAAACCTGCCCTTCTTAGAAACAAACTTGATTCCGTTTTATTTCCACTGAAGTCAATCTTTAAAGGGATCATACCGTGAAAAAACAACTTTTTGAGCTGTTAAGTGCATTATACTGTTCAACCTTCACTATAAAGAACCCCAAAGCAGTGTTTTGATCTGTTCTCGCAATTCTGTGTAATCCTCCAAAAACCTGCACTTTCAGCAGCAGCCCCTCCCAAACCCTCGAAAACGAGCGGGTCCTCACGTGCTGATGTCAGGAAGAGTCTGCTCTCACAGCACCGCCCCCAGTCTTACACCAACGCCCAATTTCTCCACAGAGCTTGCAGTGATCTGCAAAAAGACTTTCATTTTAGCTGAACAATACCGTATATCTTCTAATTGTGTCCTATCTTCAATAAATCCCAGCTCAGAGAGGTGTTCGTTACTTTAGATGTGGGGCTCCTTTAAGACACCCCCACCCCCCGTTGGGCAGAATTGTGAGGACGCTGTGTGTATTTTGTATGTGAATCCGTCATTGAAAAAGTTTGATGTTGTTTATTTTCGTGGGAGAAATGTAGAACTAAAGCCTAGGATGTTATCATGAAATGGGCGACACCCACACGCAGGGACAGGCGGAGCTTCAGGAATCGGTTTGTTTTACTTCCGGGTAGGAAAGAACTCACAAAAACAACTAATATTTTGTAAATAATTAGTTTTTTAGTGTTCCAAAAAGAATATATAATCATATATATGGATATAGTTTACTCTGAAAGGCTTAAGAAAATCGTGATGTCCCACCCACAACTCGGAGATGACTTTCTCATGAACTCCTGCAAACATTATGTCCTATAAAACAACACAGATTTTCTTTATTTTGGCTAAAAATGGCAAAATCCTAAATAAAAGACCACTAGGAACACTTTTACAACAGATTTGAAGATGATCGGAGTGGGTCTTAAAGACATAAATCCCTTCATGCTGTTTTTTTATTCAGAGGTTTATTTGACCTCAAATAATCAAATGTGCACTTCGACACATCTGAAGCTAAATGACCAATTATTAATTTACATTTTTTCTACTGAACAGGACATCCTGTAATCATCATCATTTATTTAACATCAAAGCAAGAAAAAAAAAAAGAGTAAACCACATGATTTAAGAAGTTGTAACTGTAATCGCTGGTTCTGTCATGATGATCCGTCTGTCAGGTGACTGAAGGCTCTTTTCGTTTCCTCACACAACCGGATCTGCTTTTGTGCTTGAAATTATTTTCCTGTTGGTCGATGAATCGTCGGCTAAACTGACGTTTTCAACTTTGAAACACAAGCAGAGCTGATGGCTGATTGAGCCTAACT
Organism: Oryzias javanicus; assembly: GCA_003999625.1. Taxonomy (NCBI): domain Eukaryota; kingdom Metazoa; phylum Chordata; class Actinopteri; order Beloniformes; family Adrianichthyidae; genus Oryzias; species Oryzias javanicus. The sequence goes on along the minus strand of CM012437.1, from coordinate 27,317,274 downwards.
CACTAATGTTTTCCCTTTTTTCTATTTAAAATTGATTCGAAAAATGCTCCCTTAAATAAAAAGCACTTGATTAAATAACAATAATTTAATAACTGCTCCACAGTTATACCTGCCCAATACTGCTAACAGATCTACCCATGGATTTATGGATGTAAGCAGCTGGGGTCAAACTACCACTGCCCAAGTTTGTGTTTTTAGTAAACACAATCAAATCTTTGTTTATTGGATCGATACCGGGGCTTAAGGTGGTGGTTGGGTCTACATTTGACAAGCTAATAACAATTTCCAGGGAGTGTCTAAGGGCAGGGATAACCAGTTTATTTATTGTTTACCCTTTAGCTATTTTTTTTTATTTTTCATGACTATTTTCTGCATCTGTAAAATTACCTGCATGAAGCCCATTGAGGCAAAATTTCTTTGTGATTTTGGGCTATATAAATGAAATTGAATTGAATTGAATTTCCATTATACAATAGGTTATATATATTTAACATCATCATAAATACTCCGAATAATACATTTTATTGCAATAGAATTAAAAAGAGTAGAAACTGTTCATCGTTTTGGTTCTAAAAACAAATTTAAAGGACAGCTGGAGGCTGACTTCACTCTCATGCAAGATTTTAAAATCTAGATGGCTTAACCATAGAACTTTCCGTGGAGGTTGGAGGAATTTTTTTGTTTTTTCTCCACCTTCTACCGGGCAGGAGCTCATGGTCCAGTCCCAAGGGGACCCGTAAAATGATGCTAGCATAATGGCTAATAAATGCTAACGGATTAAGTAAACAATCCTGAGTGAAATGTTTGTGGCAAACCCCAAAGCCAGGACAGAGTTGGCTAGATTCCACGCCAATTCCTCTAAACCACTCGTTGTCTAACTTCAAAGTCACACAATAACAACCAACCGTTACAGAATGAAATATGGACGGAGATTTTATACTGGAGCTGCAGAACATGACGACGAGAAACTTTTGAAATAACATTGCACTTACACCTGTTGACCAATCACAAAATTCAATGTGATACCCCGTTTTAGGGGGCAGCAAACAGACGGGTTTTGACTTTAATTTCAGGTATTAAACAAGTTTATTTTAATATGTCAAAAATGTGGCCTACAGACAGCACTTTTAAAGCTCCATTTATAGAGCTCAACAGCCAAAAAATGTTGATTTAGTGTTGGTAACCCTTTAAGCAAAATTCAATATTGTGAAATTCTTAGAATATTTTAAGTGAAATATTGGTGAATGAGGCTCCATGACTGAAATGTCCTGTCCCAGCAAAACGAGCCCTTATCATCACCTTTCTACCTCTGTGCTCAAAACATGTAATGTAGTGAAGGTTCTTTAAATTCTGCAGACGAGGAGTCCCGTGGTTTGATTTTGCGATTATAAATTCAGGAACTTTCTGTTAAAGGTCAAACCTTGTCTGACATGCGGCTTTATGTTTTTTTTTTTTTTGTTGTTTGAAGCGTCAGACCTGCAGCTGCAGTCAGGATGAGAGACGAGCTGCTTCCACTGCAGATATGATATTTGCTTCACTTCGTGCAAATACCATCCACACCCTCCCCCCTTACCACGAACGCCAACTGCAACGCCCCCCTTCCAGCCTGTAGCCTTATCAAGCTGAAGAATGGCTTCTAATAGCTTTCGGTCATATTTCTAATGCCTGTTGTTTAAGCGGATTGCTGCGACCGTCCCGGCTGAGACCTGCGTTTGGACTCTTCTGACACAGAGACGACCAACCGCTCTCGTTTTGACTTTCTTTCCTTCCCCTTTCCGCCTCTCTCCACCCCCCCCACCCTGTTCTCCACAGATAAATGGCTCTTTTAAGCTGGGAGCTGCTCGTGTTCTGTCTGGCTGGCAGATGCAGTGCCTAGTTCCCGGCCTCCAGGACAACGGCAACATGAACGGGACGTCCGAACAGGCCGACATCCTGCCGCCAAACTGCATGGTCAAAGACCGATGGAAAGTGGTAAGTGAAAAATAAAAGACCCAGTATTTAACACAAATGCAAACAAGTCCTTAAAGAAAACATAAAAAGCAAAAACTGTATGAGAGAATATTTAATTCTCAGTCTAAAAGCAGATTAACCCTCAAAGCTCTCAGGCTGAGTCATCTCTGAAGATGTGATGAGTGGTTAAAGAGCTGCAGGAGCATCTCTGCAGCGCTTCATTTGCTAGAGAGAAGTTACATAATGAAGCTCCTGTCTCAGCAAATCAGACTTCAGCCTTTGGTCTGCAGGCTGTTTACACGTCACCAATCATCTCTGCCGAGCTCCAGTTCCGTCACAAGCCGAGGAGAAAACGCAGAAAGAATAAAAAAGAGAGTGGCTTATGGTCTGGAGTTTTAACCCATAAAAGCCCAGACCCATTTTTTACTTAAAAATACAATTAAGTGAAATAAATCGCAAACTGAGTGGACACAGAACATTTTTTCTGACATGTTTTTATTACACTGGTGTCACCATGAGTTCTTTGGGTTAAGCTTACTTTATGAATATAAGTGAAAATGTTGATAAATAAATCTGAGTTTGATGGAAAGCTACTTTGTCTCAAAATAGTTCAATAGTCTGAAGCACTTACTGTATATGTTAACTGGACTGTATATAACATCGATTGGGTTCAGCCTAAAAAAAACGACACTGAAATCATTCTTGCACAGGCCCACCACCTGCTTCAGAACTCCGGTCATGGAACTTGGCTTTTGTGATCTGGAAGGTTTTTAGAATATTTTCATGATATTTTGAGATATTGTTTTCTTTAGTTATTTAAGTTATAAACTGATCAATTAGATGCTTATATAAACGTAGGTGGTGCCTGTTGGCCAACGTTCAAAATGCTTGATTGACAGATTCTTCTGAGCCAGCTTTCAAGTGGAAGGGGTATGGACTTCCATCAAGGTCACTCCTGACTGGTGAGAGTGGTTGCCATAGAAAAAATGACTCAGAGCAATTTGAACCAATTACTGCTCACTGAAGTTGTCCGGCTCTGTATTGTAAAAAAAATTATGACTAAGTGAGCCATTTTCTATGGGTGACGTCACCTTCACTCAGTCCAGTTCTCATATACATTCAATGGCTGGAAGTTAATGTCATTTTCCCAGTTTGGTGACATGGTTGTGTGAACTGTCTCTGTCTCAGCTAAAGAAGATTGGCGGCGGCGGGTTCGGGGAGATCTATGAGGCCTTGGACCTGCTGACGCGGGAGAACGTGGCGCTGAAGGTGGAGTCGGCCCAGCAGCCCAAGCAGGTGCTGAAGATGGAGGTGGCGGTATTGAAGAAGCTGCAGGGTGAGACGCCGTTGCATTAAAATGAAAATAGACAAGCCAATTCACAAAAAAAAAAGATTGTTTTTGTGTTTTTCACTGAAATGTTCTGAAGCCAGTGAGCTGCATCGTTTTGTCGATTCAGGATGATAAAAATGTTTCTGTTTTTCCATCAACAAAAGACCGCATTTGGATATTTTAAGCGTAACATTCTGAACTTTAAAAATTCCAAATTGAATCATATATCGACTTCTTAATGGAAGCTTAAACTCCTCTCATAAAAATGGAAACATGACCAAACTCAAGCCTGATGTATGAAAGCACTAACATGAGTGGAGAGATGAGCTAAAACTGAGCATGGATTATAGTGGTAGATGTCATTACTTAGCCAAAAATAGCTTCTCGGGTTATAGAAACTCATACATGGAAGATAATAAATTTAAAAACAGATGGATACAGCCAAGAACAAAACCAGGAAAATCAAATCAAAGAAACACATTTTCACAGACAAAACCCACAAAACTGATGCGTGCTGTTTAGTTTAAAGTGAAGTGCGTCAGTGGGAACACTTTGAGCGTGCTGAGTCATTTTCAGCTGCATCAGCGGAGCGAGACGATCTGAAAAGGCAGAATCTCCGCCTCCAAACAGCTTCTGTTCCTGCTGGAACCAATGCAGACCTTTCCAAAACAGCAGATCTAATCTCTGTTTGACGCGCTTTCATGCAGAAAGTCCGTCTCATAAAAAGAGAAGGCGTTGTGTAACAGCTTTATGCCACAGCTGAGCTGATGTGTCGCACGTGTCCGTCTGTGAGGCCGGCGCCTGACGGGCCGTTTCATGATGGTGGATCACCGTCCTCGTCCTCGTCCTTAAAGGCTTTCAACAGATATCACGCCTCGGTCTCTGTGAATTATTCAAAATGGAAGAAGGGAATGTTTTCTAAGGGAGGGGAGTGTTCTGCTACGCTTCATTATTGATGACTATCAGATTTAAAATGAGAAACTGATTGAAATCCAGATGAAAGGGACCATAAAAAAACAAAAAGGAGTCATTGTTAAAGTTTATCACAGTGTTAAATGAGGCAGTAACCGTATTTACTCTTCTTTCTGCTTTGCAGGTAAAAACCACGTCTGTAAGTTTATTGGCTGCGGGAGGAACGACAAATTCAACTACGTGGTCATGCAGCTTCAGGTGAGGCAGACTTCAAAAGAATAAGTAGTTACTTTTATGATGATCATGAATAAAGATAATTAATTTTAGGATGAAATGAAACCAGAATTCTTATTTTTTAATATGTTATGCTTGTGTGGTTGTTATATGTGTGTCTATTTACTGGATGCATAAAAATGTAAACAATATTATTTAATTGGCATTTGTATTTGTATTTTTTTTAACAGGAGATCAGAATCAACAAAAAATAACAGATGAAAACACAATGACTTTGTCACATTAAACATTACACTCAAGTTTTCATGATTGTCATTAGCTGTGTTTCTATTACACATATGTGCAAAACTTTATTAAAATTCTAGAAATGTAAAAAAAAAAAAAAAACATTTTGGAATTTCCCTATTTCTATTAAACCATAATTATACAAATAACCCAAAACAACTCATGTGATATGTTATTCAAAACCATGGCAACGGATATGAACAATACATTGATTTACAGCAGATGCATTCAAATTTCTGTCATGGCATCATCTATCAAAGGAGACGTCTGCATCTGATTCAGGCCATAGAGTGCCAAGATACACTTTACTTCCTGTGACGTGTGCAGTTAGTTTAGTTTATGTACCTAAGCTCCAACATCATTTTAGGGCAATAATTAGATTGATGATATTGGAATGATACTTTACAATATTTATAAAGATCAGAAATCTCACAATTATGAACAGTTGAATATTCTGGGTCTGATTGTGAGCATACGGGTATTTGGAAACTGGTTTCAGACCAAATAATAACTTCAATCAAATCCCCTTTAATCCAGCTGTTGACTGTTAACTATCAGAGGATGCACAGAGGCGCTGCCTCTACAATCAGTCCTGCACAGCCTTACAGTGGAGATGCAGAGTGGTGCAGTCATGGGAAAAATGCCAACTTGTTACAAAACTGGCTCGTCAGCCTATAATGTGGCTTGGTGATCTGCATTTCAATAGAGGTCTCGTCTGGGAAGCAGAAGCTTGTCAGAGCGCATGTTTCCGATTCTTGGCAGAATGTTTCCTACGCATGGAAAGGTTTTGTGGGTTATTGCTCTTTTCCTCTTCCCTTGCTGCATTTGGGGAACAATAATCATCGAAAGTAAATTGATGAATGTTCTCCTAAAACCCACTTGGATGAAAGGTGAAACATTTCAAAGAAAGTTGATGTGAAGTACATGATTCAACTTTGAGATAACAAAGAAGAAAACAAAATGACCTCTGGGGATCAAATTATAAAAAGATAAATATTAAATTAACTTGAACCTCTTAAGATGCGTTAATATTTAAGCTGACCTTCTAGTGCCACACAAGCTTAATTTAACTGCTGTGGTAACATCAGCCAAAGTGTGATGTCCATGCATGTGGATGGCAGGTCTTAAGAGGTTAAAAGCCCAGAAGAATATTTTTATTGGATTCTCCAGGGTTAAAATCAAGACCAAGCATGTGTAATCTGATACTTAAAATCTTTGTAAAAACAGAGCATATCCCAACGGCGTCTTTTGTCCTCCTCGTGTCCTCGCAGGGTCGTAACCTGGCCGACCTGCGGAGAAGTCAGCCCAGAGGAACCTTCACCATGAGCACCACCCTGCGACTCGGCAAGCAGATCCTGGAGTCCATCGAAGCCATCCACTCAGTGGGATTCCTGCATCGAGACATAAAACCGGTACGACCGACGAGAACTGGGTCCAATTTTAGCTTCAATTTTTCACAGCTGGACGTGTTTGCTTTGTTGTGATCATCGAGGCGAAGCAAATCCCTGTGAGAATGAAAAAAATGTTGAGAGGATTTTAGTGTCCTGAATAGATTTGCATTTTAAAAAAGGAACAAACGCCGGCGGTTCAATGAGGATGAAAGCGGAGGATCAGGAAGGTCAGAGTGGGAAATAAAAAGCCAGTCGACGGCTCTTCCTCCTTCTGCTGATGCAGCATCACCATCCAGCCTCCTCCTTTCAAGCAGCTGCAGTTTGAGAGCTTTTCATTCCATGCAGTGATTGATGACGTTTAAAGGAAATTCAATTAAAACAATCATTTTTAGTCTTTAGATTAGAAGCTAGAGTTGATTTTTAGGGTGATGAATTTCCGTCATGATTTATGTGAAGGTGCAGTTGAAGATGCAGAAAGTTTGTTCTAAAGAGGCACCGAAAGTCTATTTATGTTTGGACCTGAGGAGTTTCTGTCTTCTGGTTCCTGCAGTCAAACTTTGCGATGGGCCGGCTTCCCTCCACCTACAGGAAGTGCTACATGCTGGACTTTGGTCTGGCGCGACAGTACACCAACACCAACGGGGAAGTCCGACCGGTAAGAGATGCAACGTTTCCACGGCAACATGTTTTATTTAGAGCTCCAAGTCACTGTGGGAATACAGAATATTAAAAAAAGTTTTTGTAAATCTCACTATTAACACTGTTATTTTTATATACAGCAAAAATATCCTTTATTCCTCATTTGTTCAAACACACATATGTAATTTAACCTTATTTTTCATATGAAAATACATTGAATGATTGGAAAATAAATTTAAAAAAGCTTTCTAAACATATTTGTACAAAATTTCAATTATAATGCTTCATTTCATTTCACAAAAACTCAAACAAATGTATTTTTAATGTCATTATCTACACAAGATTTATTTAACATTCTTTAAAATTAATTTAGATTTGATGTAAATAGCCAAACTATTCAAGAAAGTATTTGTTCTTTGTACACATTTTATTTTATAGTTGAGATATTATCATGTTTGAAAAAGTTTTTAACAAAACCTAATTAAAAAGTAATTATTTTAGATAACTATTTAGCTGGATTTTTTAAAGTTATAAAACGATTCAGGCCACCGCATAGATTTGAGTATATATACACACAAAAAAATTATTTTATAATTTTAAGACTTTATTCTTGTAAAATTACAATCTTTTTCCTTATTTTAAATTTTATTCTTTATTTTAATTTTTACTCTATCTTTGTAAAATTACAATTTTTTCAACTCAATTTTACTATTTTGTCTCAAACCTTTTTTTTTTTTTTACTTTTTTCTCGCTCTGTCACAAGTTTGTTTTCATAAACGTACGTTATAATTTTTTTTTTAATGAATCTTGTAAAATACAACATTTTGTCATAATTTTATGACTTTATCCTCATATTGTTTTTACTTTTTTCTCTTAATATTTCAACTTTAGTCTAATAAAATTACAACTTTTTTCCTCATATTATTACGACTTTATTCTTGTATTTTTTTTCTTTTTACATTGTCCCTAGTACTCGATTGTACACTTAGTTAGACTTTCTAATTAATCCAATCATCAGTGTGAAACACCTTAAATAAGCAGCAAGTCTTCTCAATGGTTCTCCACTCTGCTCAGACAGTACTGGCCTGTGAGTTGGGTGTGTTTTGCTGCACTGCAGCACATCCTTGCATTGCTCTTCTGCGTTGGTCCTCCTGTTAGCTGCCTCTTTTACTTTTCACTGCATATGATCAGGATGTGGTCAAATCATTTACATCAGAGATGATCCAAAGTTTGTTATGCATCAGCCACAATCATGAGCTGCAAGCTTTGCTGTAATTTGTCAATTTTAAGGCCATTTTTTAAATTAAAATTGAGCTATTTTTAGATCAGGGAGGAATGAGCTTCACTTTACCTTTTTTTTTTTTTTTTTTTAACTTTCCTGTCCATTTCCTCATCTTTCCTCCTGTCCTTCCCGCTCCCTCCACCTCCCCTTCCTGCAGCGATGCTTTTGCTGCAGCAGTGAGATGAATATTTGATGCTCTAACATGCGCCATGGGGCGAGAGACCTAACGCTTTTAGTCTGCCTCTCTCCCCTCCCTCTGTTCAATCAATCATGTATTGTCTCTGCAGCTGAGTCAGCTTCACTCCAGTGATCTGAGAGGTCCGCTCCTTCCTCTCCTCTTCCTGTCCTTCCTCCTCCATCGCTCCCTCTGACAGCCTCTCCCCTTCGCTGACTTTTGCAGAAATGAAGGAGCACTGACTGTCTTTATGATCCCAGCTAATCGCTGTAACACAATCCTGCTGCACAATTTTTGTCTTACTTAATCTTAGCCTAATGGTTGGAGCCCACACGATACATACAGTCATGTACGGTGGCCATGAAGTGCAAATACCAGCAACAAACCACTCCACGGAAAAACACATCTATGATCACATGGACAAATTAAAAAGCAAAACAAATAATAATAAAAAGCAACATCACATTTTAGAAAGAAAATAAAAAAGGTTTGATTTTTCAAAATATAATGTTTTTTTATTTATTTGTTTTGCTTTTTTAACTATCGTTGTGATCTTCAATATTGCTTTAAGTTGAGTGATTTGTTGATGGGATTTGCACTTGCAGGGCCACCGTACTCATGTCATGAAGTGTCACCAGTTTTAAAAATGCGCTAAATTAAAAGTTCATGTAGTGGTTTAGTTCATCTTAATCCAAAATTAACAAATTTGTTTGTGGAGAAGTCTGAACCCAGATTTTTTTTTATATCTCTATAAATGGTAATAAATATAAAAATGCCATTTTCATCAACTGTTAGCTTACTGTTCAGCCTTTATTGATCACCTGCCATTATTTATTTTGTCATTTACCTTCATGATTTGACATTTCTGTTGTGCCTTTATGTTCAGTATGTTTTGGTCTTCTTTTGTTTTTTTGTTTGTTTTTTGCTTTTCCCACAGTTCCTTTGGACTTTTGATTTTGACGTGCATGCCTCCCGCTTCTCCGTCACCTCCATGCCACCCCAGGGATGTGAGTGGTTTCTGTAGCAACAAGAGGGGGGTCGCAGCCTCGCAGCCAGGCAACAGCCGCACTGCTAAAACTATGTAATAGTTGTTCTGCTGCATTAATAACGCAGTATATATTTTTTTTCATTTAAGAAGTCGGAGGACAAAACTGTTGTGCATCTCCAATGAAAACAAAGAAAAAAGAAAAATTACCACCTTTTATAATGAAAATATTCTCTTAGGATGTGAGTTTGGATAACAGTATTGTTTAGTTTTTGTCTACAACTTGTATTTATATGAGGTGTCTTTAAATTTCTGCTGGCTCTTCTTCATTTCAAAATAAAAGCATTAAAGTTATTTATGACAACAAACAGTATAGTAAAAACTAAGAAAAACACTTAAATGCATAAAGAAAAATACTGTCCTTAACATGGGATGGGTACCAAAATGGTGCCAAGTTGGTACTGGTATCACCGTATACGGCACTACTGGTACCTTATAAAAACCTGGATTTCGTTACTCTTTTGACACTTTGTTTTGGGCATGTTACTCACTTGTATTCTCTTCAGTTTTGCTCTTTCATTGTAACCAATCATTTACTTCTCCAGCGATTGTGGGCGGACTCAAAGCGAGGGTGGGTGGAGCTCTGGTCAAAATGCCAAAGGCAAAGCGAGTGGGCAAAAGTTTGTCAGCAAAAGGCTCGAATTCAGCAACCTGATGGATAAGAGCGATGAGTGTACGAAAAAAGACTGTCGTCGTGGCGATGAGCAGTGAAATCTGTGTTTATTTCAGTGTGCGTGAAAACAAAGATGCAGCGCCGCAGTGGAGTCTGTCAGAGCGCTCTCCGTCTTCCTGTCGCACTGCTTCTTCGCACTTAAATGTTTATGGAAAAAACATATTTTTTTCCATTTTTGAAGCACCACTTTGAGCAAAATACCCATCCCTATGCTTAACACAGACATGACTTGACTCCCCGTGTTTGACCGTGTAGACACGATAATATTTCCTAATCCACTGCTTTCAGTTACATTTATGTTTGTCTTCCATAAAATTAAGATTTGTTCTTGTTCCGCTCTGATGTTGTATACAAACCATACTGTGCCTTTTTGTTTCATGTAGTTGGACGTTGCATGTCAACATCCGATCAACCCAGCACGTTTTTGGATTTGCAGACACCCTTAAATCGAACACAACGTTGAATATATTAACAGTAATTGGCACATCAAAGTGGCTCCATCAGTGAGACTGATGAAACCACTTGGATTAAAGGTGAAACGCGTGAGAAGTCCAGAGGCACGACTCGACTTCGAAACACATTTTGTTTTTTTAATATCACAAAGATACTTTTTTGATTCTGACAATGATGTTTCAATTTTGCTGCTTTATTGGAAGCAAATTTTAGCTTTTGCTAACGTATTTTTGTTTTCTTTTTGACCTTAAAAATGTGTGAGTGGGATATTGAGTGACAGTTAACCTTGAAGCGCCCAGCTCTGCAGCAACTTCACGCTGTTGTGTGTGGTTCTCTCGTCTACTTGCCCTATCATTTAGAAATAAAAAATCCATAAAAATATAAAAATGGGGCAAAAATTATGACGTTAAAAAAATGTTTAATGAAAATGACGCGTGCTGGCTAGAGTTGGAATGCAGCAGGTTTTTTTTATATATCTGTAAAGCTTAAATGAAAAAAAAAAGAACATCTGTAAATATATAAGAGTAATATAGATGCTGCTGAATCCAAATGCAGTGGAGTTGTTGATGTTTGTTGATGGGAGCTCTGACTCTGCCTCCTTCTCTTCAGCCAAGGACGGTGGCAGGTTTCAGAGGGACGGTTCGCTACGCTTCAGTTAACGCACACAAAAACAAGGTCAGTGTTTGTTGAATTGAATAATGATCTTTTTTAATCCAATTAAAATGGAAAATAAAGTTAAATCAAGGATGGATGTACACAAAATCTCATTAAAAAATAATTTGCTTCCATAAATAGTTGCTTATGTGTTGCAGTTTACTAGTGAAAACATCATTTAATTTGTGTTATAATTTCTTTGACATTTAGGTTCACAATTGTTTCCAACTGTATTTCCTTCATGCTCCTGCAGGAAATGGGTCGCCATGACGACCTCTGGTCTCTCTTTTACATGTTGGTGGAGTTTGCTGTGGGACAGCTGCCGTGGCGAAAGATCAAAGACAAGGTCAGACGGTTACATCAGTCACACAGTGACTTTTCCCGTATGCATCGACAGATTGAGAGGTGGAAGAATCCACTGATGTATAGATGGATGCATAGATTATGTATGTTTTTATAGCAGATTATGGATTCATTTCTTTGTGATGTCCTTTTCAAAATATAACTCATTTCAAATTGAAATGGTGACTTGTCCCAGAACTGTCAGAGAACTCTGTGGGGTGTCCTCAGGAGTAATGTAGAAACTCATACTGTGAGGCAGAAAATAGTCACCTGAGGGATTTGACCTAATCCCTGATTTTCGGAATCACAGAAGCTCCCTTCAGATAAAGATTTAAGTTATAAAGAAACGATACGTTCATGAGTTTTTCTTGTTGAAAGTTTGCACACATCAGTGGATCACAAGCAATCTGAGCTGAGATGAAACTGCTAAGTTTGGTTACAAACATTATTGACTGTTTCCGATTTGTCTCTTGAAAACAAAACTTGTCACAGAAGAGAAAAACTTCTTGCATCACAACGTTCATCTCCTTCAGGAGATTTCTGCCTTTACCTTAAGTTCCAGAGATTGTGATTTCTAAATCGTTAACATTTTTATGCTTTATGAAAGTAAAGTTGTCATTTTTAAAAATAAATAACTTTACTTAGCTTTCAGTTATTTATCTTTTGTTTGTCACTTTTTTTATTTTCCTGTTTACACGTGCATTGAAAAATCAATCAATCAATAATTCCTCAAAACTTAAGCTCTTTACATTGTACTTAGATTTACAAACTCCATATCATTTTTTCATTTTCAATGTTTTTTTTTTTACCTCCCATCCATCCATTTTCTAAACTCGTTTAATCGTTTTTTGGGATCACTGGGCTGCTGGAGCCTATCTCAGCCTCTGTGGTCTACTGCATCGTAGACCATCACAGGATCTCATTATTTAGTCAATTTTTTGTCAATTATTCAAAAATAAAGTGTTCACCACCTAATTTAAATAATATTTTTTAGAAATTGTTTAAAAAATCCACTTTTTTTTTATCAAATAATGCATTTTTTTTGACTATTTTTATGGATTTCTTTAAAAAAATGTTTTGTTTAGCTAGTATAGTATTTTTGTTGTTTGCAGTTTATTTGTTGGGGAGAAGCGTCTCATTTTCTCATGGTTAACATGTATCTATTTCCAACAAATTTAGGCCTCCTTCGGCTTTTTTAGCTCCTACCATTTAACTTGAACCTTTTGAATTTATATAACTTTTTTTCCAATAAATACTTTTGTTGAGTTTTTTGGTTTCTGATCAAATTATTTTGATTATTTAAAAATTAACATTTGGGCTAATGTTACAGCATTCCTAATCTCAGTGTGCATTCATACTCCAGCTCTGTCATTTACACATGCGTTTATGATGAAGATATAATATGAAAATAATCATAATATGAATATCCCTAAAGCTCAAATCCTTTCACTGATTGTTGATTTTTTGGTTTTTTTTCTTAGGAGCAAGTAGGTCAGATTAAGGAGCGTTTTGACCACAAGATGCTGCTCAAACACATGCCTTCGGAGTTCAGTATCTTCCTGGACCACGTTTTAGCCCTGGACTACTACACCAAACCAGATTACCAGGTATTTCATTTAAAAGAAGCCATCCTCTTCACGGAGGGTTCACTTCTGAATGGATCGATGAGGCTGTTTCATTTTCTGTCCAGCTGCTGATGTCGGTGTTCGAGAACAGCATGAAGGAGCGAATCATCACTGAAAACGAGCCATTTGATTGGGAGAAAGGAGGAAGTGACGTTACTATGTCAACCAGTGCCTCCACCCAGCCTCTGCAAAACACTCGACCCACCGCAGCCATGGTTGGGTACGAACCGAGACAGAGCTGAGCAAATAGTCGAGTTTTGGAATGTGTCTTCTGTTCTGAACACATTTTTGTTTCTGCAGCGCCATTGTGACGCCGGTTCCTGGAGACCTCCAGAGAGAAAACACAGACGACGTTCTGCAGGATGAACATCTCAGTGATCAGGAGAACGCTCCCCCGCCACCAACCAGCCGACCACCTGGGGAAACGTCTGCTCAGCACGCTGGAGAAACAGGGGAGGCCTGGGAGGATACAGACTTCAACCGCAACAGACTCAGGATCAGCCTGAACAAGGTGGAAACTGATGTTTTTAGAAGAGATAAAATGGTCAAAATGATGACGGTTTCTGTAGTTTCTTTATGCTTGTATCTTTTTTTGTTGTTAAACAGGGGGCTCAGGAAGAGGAAGCAGGTAAAGGGGCGTGTCCACCGTCACCGGTACGAGGGGGAGCCCCAGAGTCACCGACGGGCCAGGGTCGATCTTCACGATACAGACGAGCAAACAGCCCAGAATCTGAGCGGCTGTCAGCTGCTGAGGGCCGGGCCGATGGCTACGGACAGAGGTGAGATTTTTACAAGTGATGTGTTAACTTCCGATGTGTCAAAGTCAAAAATCAGGGAATTTATAAAGTTTTATAATTTTGATTAGAAACTTAATCTTTTTTATTCCTGAAAACCCTCAGGTCTAGGATGGACATGCTGGGATCTCCATCTCGCCATGTCTACTCTTCACAACCAGCTCAGATGTTGTCTGTTGACCCTGGTTGCCGTGGAGATCGTCTGGCCAGCGGGCGCCAGGAGGTGTCGGTGGCCTCTGTTGACCAGGAGGCGCACAGTAACGCTTTTATCCGCTCTGTCCCACTGGCCGAGGAGGAGGACTTTGACAGCAAAGAGTGGGTGATCATCGACAAAGAGGCAGAGCTGCGAGATTTTCTCCCTACCACGTCAGGAACCACAGACGAGGAGCCTGAAGAGCTCCGCCCCCTGGAGGACCAGGAGGAGAGGAGGAGGCTCAGGGCTGGAGGTAGGACTTTTTTGGTTGACATAAAAATAGCTTTAGTGCTCAAAATTGGAAATGATTGCTTTGTTTTCTCAACCCCACATTCCATTCTAAGACATGAAAAAAATGCTAAGGTACAAAATTTTGTAGTTCCTCAAGTGACCACAGGAGGATGGTTTCAAAAGAGAGAAATTTACTAATAACTCCCAGGAAAAACATCTACCCAACTTTAACCAGAAAAGTTTATTTTTGCTTAATTTTCTATTAAAGACCCACTGATAAAAATCCTGTTTTTAAATCCATGTATGTCTTAATTTTCCTCATTTGAGCTTACAGTTGGCTCAAAGCTGTATGGTTTGATAGATATGATAAACAGATATTGCAAGCCATTTCTAAATAGAAAAAAAAAAAAAAAAAAAAAAAAGTAAATCTAATTGATCCACGCTTTGGTGAATCGAATCGATTCCAGAAATTATTGGCAATACCCAGTCCTTCTTTAAATAGCAAGAATTTTTTTGTCAATGAATGTTAACCTAAAGATCAGACACACTTAGAAAACTTTTTTAAAGTTTATTTCATCTTAACCCTTTCAACATTACCAGTGATTCATTTTATGTTTATTATTAAAGTCCTGTTTGCCTCAAACTCCCTGCAGGCGGGGAGCTGGTGGTCCGTCCAAAGACGCACACGCGGGACAGTAGCCGAGGGATGCTAACGCTAACGGAAGAAGAGGCGTCGAGGAGAAGTGGTGGGAGTCCTGCACAGTCGCCTTGTCACTCGCTGCCGTCAGGACGCCCTCGCCGGAGAGAGTCGGAGCCGACCGGACCTCAGAGACCGGTAAGAGAGCGAGCTCGCCAATCTCAGCATGTGGGTGGTGAGATGAGCAGAGTGGAAGCTGTCGTGCAGAATCGCTGTCTGAATCCAGCAGCAGCCACTTTGCTTCATCTCACCACCAGAAAACATGCAGCTTTAAAGACAAATCCAGCATGATGGGAGGTTTTTTCTGTCGGCTTCCATGATTCTTAGTTGGTTTGTAGTTTAAAAAAATAGCAAGGAAGAGTTCAAGCATTTTTCCAAAAGTTTCACCATAAACAGAAATGTCAGACAGACTTCACCACCGCCATGTCTGGCAGTTAGTATTTGCATAAACTGGATTCTGTCATGTTTCTCATTTTAAGTTTTGTGAACTTTTATGTATCTAAAAGGAACAATCCATGATAATCCTTACACATGCTGGATTGTAACCTGAGTGTAATTTTTATCTTATAAACTAGTTTTGTCGGTTAAGAGCTTTGCTGTATCTGTGCTTATGGACTTTTTTGATTCGAACTGAGTCGAGATGGAGCTCTGAGGTAGTATTCATTTGTGTGTTTGATCTGCCGGACTTTGAGGGAAACTCGCTGAGTCTTCATTTATTGGACGGATGGTTTGCATTTTTCAGTGTTTCACACTCATAGTATTTTACCTTATAGTTGCTGGATATGCAAATGTTCTGAAGACTAATGCAGCTACAGATATGCATATTGCACAGATTTGTTTATTTATTTATTTATTTTTTACTGGGGTGCCCACACTGCAGATCATCATACGCAGCTTAATCTCATAGCCCTGAAGGAGCGGATGGTGTTTGTACTTCATTTACTCAACGTTTCCCCATTTTTTATGTGATTAAAATGCCAGCTATTGATGCTCATCAAACCTCATTTTAAAGGGTCCGGACCTAGTAATTTTTTTGTTTTTTTGTTAGTTTTGTTGCATAGATAGAAAGATAAGGATTATAGACTGTCTCTGTCCATAAACTTTGTTCTTTCATCCAATTTTGTCTACTCTAGTCTACTTTTGCAGTACTCTAGTCATTGGTTTACTTTCCAACAAAAATGGAAAAACTAGTCTTGTGGAGATGAAACCGCATTTTATAATGTTTCTTATGGTTTTTTTTTGTTGTTAGAAATTTGGTTCATGGTTTAGATGTTTTTGCTGGGCTATTTTGATCGACACTTGAATTGCTTCCTTACCCCTACACCTTCTCCCTGTTTCTACATTGATTCTCCCAAGCAGGGAGATATGGAAAACATAGTATCTTCAAATTTGGACATATTGCTTGATGATGTCCTCAATAGTCGCAGGTCATCCACGTTAGTGTGTGGCTGCTAGCGCTCGAAAAACACACAACACTGGTTTAATAAGTTACTTACCTTTAAATGTAAACTTCTGTGCTTCAGAGCACATCCACGTGAAGAAATGCATTTCTCCTTCACACCGGAAGCACAACACGATCACACTACCAGTTACGACAGCTCTTCTTTAAAAAATATAAAATCAATTGAGTACTGCTACAGCTTCAAATGCCTCCACAATTGGAGCAATTAGGAGTAGCCAGAGGGATATTTGAAGTTTAGGTGTTTTCAAGTTGGTTCGTGGATGGAAATGCCGTCTGCATTTGATTCTACGCATTCTGAGGGACTCAAAGACTTTCTGTGTGTTAAAACGGTCTGATATTCTCAACTACATCAAAGGAATTTTACAGTTTGCTGCTCCAAAATTGTGGGAGTTCTGTCTTGGAGGTTTTCAGAATTTCTTTGTGTTCTATATATTTGTTGACTTTTTTTTTCCTAATTTACAGATCAGCCTTTAGGGTTTCTAAACATTTGGATAGTCCAGCAGTCTGTGTTTGTATGGGGAATAAAAGGCTCACAAATCCTTAGGCTGTAAGAGGTCAACAAGCGTCTTCATCTCTGTTACAAAATATGTTTTATGATTATGTATTGTAGTGAACCACACCAGGGTTCCTTTGCAGGCCAACCAATGTCTTTGTTTAAGCTTCCATTTGTTCTGTAGGAGAGTTTGTTTCCTGTAATTGTCAGCAATGATTGCTTGGAAGGAAATCTCACCTGAATCTTCTGTTGTGAACTAAACAAATCAACTTTAATCCTCTTGAAAATAATCTTAGAAGGACCAACAAGCGGTAGTGAAATGAAGAGTGGAAATGGAAGGACCATTTGAGTTCAGAAAAAAATATATATAGCAAGCCAAAAAAAGTTTAAATTTGTTAGTAAATGTGGTTTACTGAGAAAACGGACTAAAGGACTTGCAGAACCAGGTCGACTCTTCTGGGGGTGGTTAGCATCTGTTCAGGCACTAAGCAAATATTTGTTGTAACTCCTCTTTACTATTTGTTTGTTTCTCTTAAGAAGCTGACTAAATTGAATTAAATGTTTATTATTTTGTTGTTCTCTGTACAATTAAACTAGCAAAGTCTAGGTCTGACAGCATCTTTGGTACTCTGAAACAGAAAGACAAAAAAAAGTGACCAGAATATAAAGGTTAAGCTGAAGGACAGTTAAGGTTTTGGGGTTTACTTTAAAGCAGATCAGTAAACAAAAAGATGGTTCCTCTAGATTTACTGTCTCTTGTGGTCCTTGCTTTGGTCCAGTGGAGTGACATCATCATTGAACAGTTCTTAATATCCAGCAGCCACCTGCAGGTCAGAGCAGGAACTGCCCAAGTGTCCAAAATCTTGTTATTCCTCAAAATTGTCACGGCAGATATTTTGCATGTTTAGTAGATTTTTTTTTCATCACTACATGATTGAAAGCTGTTTTTAAACAACAGATGAGCCTGTGTGTTTGTTCTTTGCATGAATGCTGGATTCCAGCGAGTGATACCACTGCTCAGACGAGTCTTTTCAGATTAACATCCAGTCCTATTTTTGCAAATCTAATAAAAAAAAATATTTTCTATTTTAATAAACTCAAAGAAAATTATTTTGTGTTCATAAACTCTATGTATAGAAAAATCAACATTTTAAAACTATGGGCCTAAACTAGACATAAACATGACTAAAACTAGTAAAATTACTTTTTTATTATGTCTGAGTCAATAGTACTTAAATTAAATGGATTTATTTACTATTTTTAATATATTCTATGCAAAAAGTTTCTTCACATGAAACAAACAATATATAAATATATATATATATATATATATTTTATGGAGGACCAAACCTGACTACATAAGAATGAGTGAGAAGAAAATTAGATAAAATCAAAATAAGACAATTTTACCAGTTGAGGGTTAGTTTTAAAGATGTTGTGTGTGGCTGATTTATTTTTTTTCTTGTGGATTTTTATGTGAAAATGTCCGACAGAAGTGCTCAGACAGAGGAGACTTAACCTCAACAGGAAGTGAATGTGAAATACTTGAATTTCACATTCACTTTTTTCTTTGTCTACTTTTATTTCTTCAGCAGGATTTCTTCATGGGTGTGGTGATTCTTTTATCCATTTCTTTGATTTTTTTTTTTTTTTTTTTTTTTAAACCTCAATTGTGAATATATGTGACCATTTGAATTCTTTTTTCATGCACTCATTGATTTATGAACTTATGGGTCAGGTCTGGTCCTCCATTCTTGGTGGCTTCCGCACAAAGGCATGGACGTTTTGACTCTCCGTTTGCACCTTTTTTTTTTGCCCGTGCGTTGATTTTCACTTAAGCGAGCTCCGCTTCGATTTGTGCGCCGGTTGTCACAGTAGTTTGCCGCCAACCATCGAGGACTGCCATTCTCTTTATTTTTTTGCTCCTCTCAAGTTCTTTTTTTTCCCTCCCTCCCCCTCCACTTAACTACTATTGCCTTTGCCCCCAACCTATCGCTTTAAAAGTACACAGTATGTCAAGTTTGACTCACCTGAGGAGAAAAGAGCGAGGGTGCCGTTGGGACAACACAAGAAGAAATAAAGTGATGTTTCGGGGTAAGCACAGTTTAGGAATAGTCCTTTACCTCTGTTTTCTCACTCAGTTTCTGTCCCTCCTCTTTCTTTTCTTTCTGTTCAGACGTTTCCTCCTCTTTTCCCCTCTGTTGTGTGTCTGTGTTTTGTGTGCTTGATGACTCCATCTCCTTTTTACTTTTTTTTTTTTTTTTTCCTTTAAGTTCCCTTATTCTTTTTGCATCTCCAGTGGTAGATTTTCCTTCTGAAATACAAAAAAAGTCTGCTCTTGGCTCAGTAGAATAGAGACGTAGAGTATGTGCAGAGTTCGTGCTGGTGACTTCCTTAACGTGCTGCTTTGGGGAGATATTTTTCAGACATAAGGGATGCTAGTCTGAATAATCTGCTAATCTGGTTCAGATGCCCTGTTAGGTCTTTGTGTAGCTTGTAACTAGTGTTTGTTTTATGTAGCTGTAGATAGATTGACATCCCTCTCCCCCAGCTTCCCCCCTCGTGTTTGACCTATCAGATGAAGGCTTTAGATGTGTCAGAGCACCAATCAGCTCTCATGTCTAACGTCTGTCATGTAGAAAGGAAACGAGGGCAGGAAGTCAAATGTTTGTGTGGGGATGTAGATGTAGAAAAACATACTTTTTTTTTTGTTTTTGGGTTGTTTTTCTGTCTTTAACCCGCCCCTCCCCTCTCTCTGATTGGTCTCTTTACAGTTGGAGGACAGCCGGCATCAACCGCGACCCAACCAGCTGAAGAGGCTGGCGTCCTACTTCTCCTCCTCCACCCTGGAAACGGAGCAGTACCCCCACCCGGGCAGCGGCTTCATACAGAGAAGCCGCTCGGCCGAGAGCAGCCCCGCCCACATGATCGGCGCCACCGCCTCGACCCGGCGCCGGCACGCCGGCACCCTGCCGATGCCCGGCAGCCCCCGCAGCAGACACTCGGTCCTGAACACGCCGAGGGTGCATCTGCAGCAGATGCTTGCGAAGCTGATGAACAAAAACAGCAGCTGAGAGGACTGAGAGGCGGACTCAGTTTCACCACAACCACAGCCATGAACACACAAATACACACAAAAGCAGGACTGGTTTTGAAATCTGGTGCACAATTTGACCCCTTTAGCTTTATTTGGTGCCCTCTCATAGACTGCAGCCTGCATTCAGTGTAGCTCAGTTACCAGAAAAAAGCAACAAAAAATTGAAGCAAATTTAGTTGTGGATAAGTCCTCTAAATTTACTCAAATTATGATGAAAATATTACAGCTTTGGATAAATTTTTTATCAGCACTAAGCTTGAGCTCCAACAAACACTTAAATAATAAAAAAAAATGAATCAAAAGCATGTTTGCTACCCGTGTCCAGCTCTGCATTCATAAACATACTATGAATGTACACAAACAAACAAACACAGCACACTGAGAGCCAGATCACATAACAAGCCATATTGGTGGTAACACACGACACACAATCATATTCACGTAGCTCACAAACTCTTCTTCAAGCTGATGACCAGGCAGAAAAGAAGAAGAAAAGCCCTGAAGACGGGAATTTATTTCTCATGCAATAAACTCTAAAAAAGCCTCTCTGCAAAGCTGATGTTGCACACGCCACAGACCTGGTTCACTGGTGGAAATAATGTGAATCCCAATACTTGCCTCTGTGAAGAGGAGCGTCTAACCGAGTGGGGCTGCTAACAGACTGTTAAGCTTTACAGTTTCTCTGCAAGTTTTTCTTTTTCTTACCTTTTTTTGCTAAAATGAAGGAGTGATCGTCGAGGAATGCAGGTCGTCCCAGCGATCACCTTTTTTTTTGCACCAAGACTTCTGTGTTAATCCACCTTGCCCACCGAGCAATACGCCGCTGTCGCCAACTCCTCCTCCACACAACTGCACCCACAGAAAACCGGAGATCCACATGTTTCCTGATTCTTGCTCCATTAAACATTGTCAACAAATTGTCTGAAGTTGTAAGACCTGATTTATCTAATCATAATCATAAAAAAACTATGAGAAAAGCTGTCGGAAAGTACACTGTAAGTAAACTAAAGGGCCCTAATAATGCAAATATCAATTATTAAAACAAAATGTAGCAATATTATAAAAAAACATTGGCAAAATCAAAGCCAAAGTTGCTTTAGAAAGTCATATGTATTATTTACAAAATAGATATCTAGTTATTAACATTTCATCACTTATTGAAACATAAAAAGCTAACTCTATCACTTAAAAACTAAGTGAAAATAATAAACTAATTGCCATTGAATTATTTTTATTTATAATTTTTATTTTGTATTGTATTTTTTTTTTATCTTTTTTAAAAATGGGTACTGTTTTTACTTTATTAGTTGTGACAAAATGAGGTATTGGGATATGAATGTGTTCTTTAAAAAAACACAAAAGTATACGGCTTATGACTCACAAAGGAGTGTGTTGGGTTGTTGCTTTTCTAGGATTAATAAATACTTAACATGTGGGTTGATTGTAGTCAAACTTGTTGATTTCATTGTCTTAAAAAGATTATTTCTCTCATCTGAAGCCTTTCATACAAAAAATAATTATTTTTTATTTTACTTCTTCTAAAAGTTAATTTTAATTAAATTTAAAAGCTAAATTTAGCACAATTACATGACAGATTTTTCTTTTCTATGCTTCTATTTTACATTGATTACCACAAAACATTGTTTGACATTTAGCTTAAAGCCGAATGATCTTCCTGATGCAGCTCGGGAACAGCACACTAACACTATGAATCTTAGCATGTGGATTTTGGGATGCTAAATTTAACAATTTAGCATTTTAATATTTAACATTTAAATCACACAATATTACAGAGAAGAAAAAAGAAGTCTGGTTGCGAACATCAGTTGAGCAGTCTGAGATTGTTCTTTTCTTACCTGCAACTTGCCACAGCCAGGAGTGGGTAGAACTTAAAAGTTCAGCGCTGACATGTGAATGTTAGCATGCTATCTTTGCCATGCTAATGTTAACATATTAGCATTTTGAAAGCTTAGCAATCAAATCAGACAAAAGAGAACATTTGTATGGCAAAAAATGATAATAGAGCCTTTCAAGTTAAATAATTTTTACAAAAAATTTCAATGATATTGGGGTACTGTACTTTGCCTACACTCTCTGGTTAAAAAAAACAAAAAAAACGCTATTTCCTAGAAATTTATGATTTGGGATGAATATGGGTGTAGTCATTTGTCTAATTAACATCCCATAATTGTTTTCAGTTTACTTTGATATCTTATTATTGTGTTACAGATTAAATTTGCACAATAGTTTTAATCAAATCATTACAAAAATACTTTTTCGTCATTTATATCTAATGTTAGCATGCTAACAGACTAAACAAAGACTGGTTGTGCCCGAATTCCTTCACTACTTAGTGCACTAATAAGGTTTTTTGTCAGGGTATCTTCTACAATTCTAAAATCCAGTGTCCTGGACATTTCCCAGAAGTCTCTGCAAAAAATTTGTGTGAATTGAGGCTTAGTAGAGTGGCGAATATAGACCACAATGCATTGCGTTTGAACAGTTATTATTATTACAGCCTGTTATTATTTGTAGCTATAACGCTGTCCTTTTTAGCTTGTTAGCATGCTAATAATATTCTCGCTGGTGTTAGCATTGCTGCATTTGGCTTCTATAACTTGAAATAAAGATTTTGTCAGGAAAAATGGGCACATTGTTGATCAGGAAATGCTATTGTTTGCTAAGTTCTAACATTAACGCAGCTAAAAAAGGCTAATTTGAGATTTTAAAAAAATCAAACCATTTAAATATATATCAACATACATTTAAGTGTTTTTTTGTTTGAGTTACATCCAGGTCTTCCAAATGGTGCAACCTTTCCATTATTCATCAGTTGGAATGTAATGAAAAGGTATTATTCATGTTGGTTTTAGTTGGAATGACTGTGAAGAGTTTTGAACTTTCTAAGCTCTGTAGTTTTAGCTCCAAACCAGCAAAGCAAAAGATAGTTGTTTTTTTCATGGTTTTAAGTGCTTTCTGGTCCGGCCAATTAGGCTTTTTTTTCCATTGTTTTTTAATGGAATTTTTCTGACATTTTTGGCTGTAGTTATTGTGCTTCCTTTACCATAACCTTTTTTTTTCTCTAAACTTTACTGTTGCACTTTATCACTAAGTTGGCCAGACTTGGAAATCAGGGGCTGAGATACATGAATGCAAAATGTAAATGCAATAATGTTGGATATTAGTGAAGGGAAAATAGACCTTTTAAGTATTTTTTCCCATTTTTTTAATAAAAATGCTTATGATCATATCAATGATTTTGGAATATTTTAGTTCCAGATATATTGGGATCTACATTTAGGAATTGAATTATTCTTTGTGTCATCCTTTAACTTCAAGCGAATGCAAAACAGTTGTTTTGGCTTTTACCTGAACCACAATACTAAATACAGCCGTTTTCTCTGTTGATAAATACTGATAGGCTTATCTTCAACAATAATGAACAGTTAGATCATGTTATAGGGGTATTCAATTAAAAGATTGATAGAAGGCTTTTCTAACCAGTTTAAAACAAGCGTCAAATGTTTATTGATATTAGTTGTAAAGTAAAAATGATAGTTCTTGTGGATAATGTGAAACTGAGATGGATTTACCATAAAAACCAGTAGGTTTTTTGTATTATTCTCTGATTTTTGGAGATCCCTATATAGATTTTATTTCTCATTAAAGTCTGCTTTGTTGCAACATACTTACAATGACTGTTATCAAGGAAAGAGCGCCTTGTTGCTTGTTTTCATTTACAACTAAAGGTTTCTCAGAGTTGGTGAAGCTTGATGGTGGTTTTATGTGGCGTGTTGTGGCAATGTGTGATGCTGAATTTGTCAACACTCAGGTTTCCACTAATGCCTTTGTCATAGGGGTAAAACAATAGACCTATGGTTTGATTGGCTACCGCGATGCTTCATAGCTTCAGTCGGTATTCTGTCAATCTTTAAAGTTGAATCATAGACATTGGTTTTACCATCATGCAATTGGCTTCTTTGAGTTGGCAATAGTGATCATAATCAAAGTTACAAGAAAAACTATTATTCCTACCCTGTCATAAGTGATGTGGTTGTATCATTGTCTAAGGGAACATTCTCACTGGTATTGTGGTGAATTGTGTTCTGTTTAAAAAAAGCACAAAGATTAACTCTGGATAGTTCTTTGACCAGTATATATTAATAAATACCATATTATTTTCTCTAACCAAGATACAACTTTTTCTCATAATTTCTTTTTTTTTTTTTACTCAAATTCCTTTGTACACCAAAACAGGAGTACATCATCACTTAAAAGCACGATCGTCTACCTGCAAGTGAAATAAAACCCTTGTTTCTAGACGGACACCAGTTTGCTTTATTTAATCTTCACCAGAGTTTGGGGAAGGTTCGTACCTGCAGATTGAATGAGCTAAAGGCTATTGGTTTAAATTGACATTGATCTGAAAAGTATGTTTTTGCAGTGTTGGAAGTGCCACTACTACACGTTGCACCTCACTGATAAAAATTAAAAGGGGATGTTGAATTTGTGTTGAATTATTGGTCAATCACTTATTTTGCGCTGGAAGTTGTTACAGTTCAATAGATGAGACAGTTGATGTGGTTATGTGACGCATTAGGTTGTAACAGGTCAATTCAAAGCCTCTTTTGTAGCTCTGTGTATCTACTTTTCCAGTCTATAGTTTAAGGTTTTAGTCAATTAAAAGACCACACCCCCCATGATAAATTTTAGAATCAGTGGGTGATGTCCAAAAAGATACCCCAGTTACAGGTGATACAGGCTAGATAAGAAAAGGTTTCAATTTGAGTCAATTAGTATGTATATTTCTTTCTGCTTTGCTTGCACGTCCCAGGTTGGCAACTCCTGTTGTTTTTTAGATATCACTGCTCTCCCCATTGTGTATTACCAGGGTCAGTGCATCCAATCAATCAGAAGCAGCAGGACCTCGAGTGATGGTAAAAAGAAGTATGATGTTACCCTTGAAGATTAGATTTAGGCAATCCCTTCCTTAGAAGACCCTTGATTCATTGCTTTTTTTGGGGAAAAACTTTTACTTCCGATTGAAGGCTTGGTCAATTCACCAGGTAACTGCTTGGTGGACTATTACATAAACAAGGCGTTCTCGATCAACCCCGATGCATAATGTGTACACTTGCAGCCTGGTTTTAAATATTCTGTTACCTCTGTTGATAGGTTTAATATCCATACTGTACTGGCATTGATTTTGTATCTTTAATTCACATAAGGTGTTGTCATTTAAGTGGCCCATTTGAATGATCCAAGCATGGCTTCCCCTAGTGTGGAATAACAAATGGACAACACAGAAACTTGAATTTGCCCTCCATCAACCACTATAGTTTTACTCATCTGCTTGGAGATCAATTTACTTTTTATCAATAACACTGTAGTTGCACTAAATTTACTGGTTTTTATGACAAATATCCATGAAAAATGAGTTATTTTGGTAAAAAAAAAAAGTTTTCCTGTAAAATAATTCCTCCTTTGCTCCGGCAGCTTGTTTTTAAAGCGTTGTTTCACTGTGACACCAAAAGAAGCCACAAACCCGGCTTTGGGTGCAGGTTGGAGTGGACGGATGGGTTAACACAAACCTTATACCAACCGTGTTTCTTATCATGAAAGTTCGACACTTCAACTGTGTTCCTATCAATCCAACCCTCATCTCCTAACCTTTTTTTTGTGCCTGGTCCAAATGTCACAGAAACAGAACATTCTGAGCTTTCCAAGAGTTCGCATAAGCCATCAGCATGGTCTTTGTGTTTCTGTTAACAAAACGACCATCACTGGTGATTTTGTTTAAGGGGCTTAGATGTTGAGATGCTGATAAAACCAGAGGCCATCCATGTGTATTAAGATGGATGTTTTTTTTTTTTTTTTTTTTTTTTTTTACTGATGGTGAGTGTAAAGAAGCTTTGTTTCATATATGAATGCTGCAAATGAAGCAGCAGTCTTTGGTTTGCTGCTTTTTGCCTCATTTAGGCGCCTGTATAAAAGTTCAAATCTGGTTAGGAGTCACATTTTGTGCAATGAAAGCGGTACCGTTGCTTTCCCAGTGTATTAAAGGGCTACATTACCTAAATATGCACCGCTTGCTGACTCATTTAGCTGGTATTTGATGCATTCTTCTTTGTGTTGAAGCTCTTTGGGGCTCCATACTAAGAGAGAAGCAACCTGAGTTTGTTTTCATGCTGCCTCACGCTGAGTTAAGAGCGTCCCGCTTATTTTATATGCTGCGTAGAGGTAGAATACCAACACTTAGGGAATGTATGTAGTGGACTTGCTGCTAACTTTGTTTTTTTCTGGTTAGCAAAGTAAAACTGTGCGAGATCATCACTGTTTTTGTTTTGCATTGCCTCAAAGGTAGTTAAGAGTTTGAGATGTTCCCAATGGGCTGTGACAGCTAGCGAGTAATTCAGAGACCAAAACAAATAAAATAAAATGGAGGAATTGACTAGAATAATCAATTGGACTTCACTAAAATGGAATTTTGGAACTGTTGTAAACAAACATCTATCAGATTTTGTTTAATCGAATCATCTCATCTTTGTCATTTATTTTAGTTTTATTTCTATTTTTATCTCACATTTAGCAAAATTTCAGACACAAAATTTTTCTTCTCGTATAAATAATTTGAAGTGATCAAAACGTTCAAATTTGATAAAACCCTCTATGTTCTGAAACGTTTTGGAATCTCCCTCAAGAAGGCGGTTCTGATCGCTAACAGTCACAGCCCAGTGAGCTCCAAGCGGCCGACAGCAGCGATCTCAGTCGAGAGTGACAGCTGACTGTCGTCACCTTTTTGCATGAGATCTACTGTTTCTATGTCTTACGTTTTTCTACTGACTGTAAAGAGTCACATCAGCAACATACAAAGACACAGTGAACATTATCGTTTGCAAATTTAAGTTTGTGAATGTTTTTTTTTTTTTTTTGTAAATAACACTTGAAAAGGCATTCACTGAACAGAACGGTAAACTTTTGCCAACTTTAAGTGGCTTTTTTCTGTTTCAATCATTCAATATTGTTTGAAACATGATGAGCATTTTTTTCAGAAGAGATCCTTGATGGATTACTTTGTTCAATGTAGAAACTTCCATTGATTATGTAATAATTGATATAACGGCGTATTTACAGTGCACTGTTGTTACTGGTTAAGAAATTAAGAAAATGTTGTATTTTTGTCCCAAAGGTATTTTTCAGATCAGTGCAATTTTTTTTTTTTTTCTCGTAATGAAAAAAATTCTACAAACAAGTTTTGTCAGTCAGAAAAGTTATGGCACTGAATAGGTTTTGGACTAAACAGGAAGTTTGATTAAAATAAAATCATGTTCTCTCTTGTATTTATCAGATTAAAAAAATCTAATTGAATAAAGCAACATTTTATTCTGAAAGGGACAATTTTCCCATTAGCCAAAATAATAATTAAAAAAATCAATTTTTTTATTAGTAAGAACATTTTTTTTCTATCTTCTATCACTGATTTTGGGATTTAAAATGATCCAAAATAAATTAATACAGTAGAATTTTAGGAATAACCTATATACAGAAGTGACGTGTGCTTTCCCACTCAGATATTGTGTCATATTTGATATTTCAATGGAATAACAGGGTGATTTTGTACAGATACGACATCTGTAAAGAAAGCTGAAGTGTCTTGTGTTTTAGAGATGAACATCACATCGATGCCCCATTTTTGGTAATCACATGAAATCACTCCTTGTTCCACAAACCCAAAAAGGACCAGTCAGAAATTCAACCTCAAACCTCAAACTGGATCACAAAGAAAAACAGATTTCATAGAAACAAATGATTGTTTGGTCATCACTTTTTGCAATAAAATCTTCTGTTTTTGAGTGTAAAGGAACTGTTTGTTAGACGCAATGACGAGTCTTTCACTTGTACAAAGAACAAAAGCATTTTTTCTACCACTATACGGTTGTACAGTTCTGCTTGTATAATTTACAGGTAAAGCATGTATTTTAAACTTTTTGTAAATCCAAACAACTGCTGTGTAAATATATACAGAATTGTAGAAAGTAATTAAGTTTGCAGTTAATCTCTAATAGCATGAAGAATAGCTGGGTTTAGTAGGTATGTACAGGCTGTATGTTAAATCTTTATGAAGGGAAACACTTGAAAATCACCTGATATCAGACTGCGTCCTGTCTAAAGATAAACTCTGCAATGCATTTTTTTGTGCCTTTTATATCAATGTATGTAATCTAGACAATCTTGAAAAGCTTGTGTACAACCAAAATGTCAATAAAATGATTCTAGGGGCAAATGTATCACTCACTAGTAGTTTTTCGGATGCGGAACGGTTTGCCCAAACATGGCCCACGTCCACAATTTTTTTCATTTTAATCAACATTTCTTTCAATAATGATAAATATGGATGTCAAATTCACCTAGTACAAAACATATCAGGGTCAGACTTCACAATCCAAAGGGTTCATCAAATTCCTTTAAGCTAACTTCTTACATTCGGCTACACAGGACCCCCCATGTAAAATTAATGCAGTTAGGTCTTGAAAAATGCAATCCCTTGTGAAAAAAACGTCTCTTAACTGCTCAAACACATGTATTGTCTTGACTTTAACATAAAATGGTCCAACTAGTTTAAGAAGCTAACTTTGCACTGCACTGTTGCAATATTAGGATTTCATATGTGAGCATGTTAGTTAACATTTGTTCAAACTTTTAATGAACTTTTAAAGGGCAACAACAAGCAGCTAAAAGAACAAATAAGAAAAATCAAAAGCAGGTTCATAATTCTCTATATAGATCTAATAGCCAACAAAGTTATCTAAAATTAACACGTTTTCATCGCTGCGGCCACCGTGCAATGGAAGGGTGGTCAACCTCTGATAGGAAGATTACAGGTTTGATTCCCACCTTGCCAGCTTATTTGTCGAGGTGCCTTTGGGAAACACATTGAAGCCCTCCTTGCCTGATGGAAAGTTGGTACCAGTGTTCAGCAGTGGAGCCACCATCACTATGTGTGTGTGAATGAGACTGTGACTATAAAGTGCTTTGGGCCTTTGAGGAAGGTAGAAAAGCACTACATAAGTTTGCCCACTTACCATTTTTTTTTGGTATTCCCAGGTACTACCATTCAAAATCCTAATTGCCAGGGTTTTGATATGGTGGTATCTGCTCCAAGGCTTACTTAGTATGCCATGTTTGACTATGGATAGACTCTTTGGGATAAAACACCATCAAACTGGTGTGTTTCTAATCCAAGTTGTGGCATTGTCGTTCCATTGATGTGCCAAATACACACTGAAGGCCACATTCCAAATAAAGGGGAATATTGGGGAGAAACCGCAAACTGAGTTAAGAAGACAAAAGCCCAAGAAGACTGTATGTACCTTCACTATAGTATTTTGGTTGACATACATATTGGTAGTTACGGTTTGCAGTGTGAAATTGCCCACTATTCTCTGCCCAGACAATCCAGAACACACTGTACACAAACAATCCCTTTGCAGAGAAATATTGAGATGAAATTCTGCAACCAGTAATGATCCCATGTCTCTACAGTCTGGGATTGATCTAAATCCTCCAGGATGACAATGCTCACCCCCACAGAGAAGGTTTATCAGAGATTACCTCTGATAAACCTTCATAGGGGTGAGTGAGCTGCAGACACAGCCATGTTCAGGAACCATTTTGATGGTTTAACTGCCCATTCCAACTCCTTAAAACAGGGTTTTAAGGGTTCCCATTTTTAAAGCCTTTGGTATGACTCGGCCGGGATCTGAACTTAAGATCTTCCATCTCAGGGCGGGCACTCTACCACAAGGGCACTGAGCTGGTCATGGTGCTTCTTCTACACTGTTGAGGCCAGTCTTTGTTAAGCAAATAAACTGTTAAATCGTCAGTATGTCTTGTTCCTTAAATTAAATTATTGGATTCACAAAAAAATTCAACCAAGAGTCATTGATTATCTTTTTGGTAGTAAAGCACTGGCACTCACGCTTTCTCAAAGAGTCCATGAATATTTATCACTAGTCAGTTGGTGACTCTAAATTGTCCCTGGATGTGTATGAGAGTGAGTGCAGCTGTATGTGTCTATGTGGACCGGCAAACAGTCCTGGGTGTAAGTCGTCTTTACCCAACAGTTGCTAAGATGTCTGCTCCTCTGCTCACCCCAAAAGAATAATAGATATATTCCTTGTGTCTTTCTATGCATGTTATGTATTGTGTGATGTTTAGCAGCTTAATCTGTGTATTTTCTTCTAAGTTGGATGAATGTTCCTGGAGGCTACTCTTTTGTAAGCAACTGTTCTTGTATTGTTTTGCAGATGTTGTCACCCATGGAGGAGAGCGCTCCTTCCCCGCCCTCTCCAGACTACCGAACGAAGGGCCAAGATGATGAAAAGGAGCATTTACACATCCTTCCTCAGCTGCAAGCCAAGAGGGCCGACTTCCTTACCGTCATGTTGACTGGTACCTTGCCACAGCGTAGGAGCTTTGCTACTCCAGACGAGGAGGTCCCAGAACCTCTTGGGCCAAAGGATGATGATGTTACAAAAAGTGAGTCCAACAGTGAGGCCAGCCAGAAAAGCACTGAACGTAGTCAGGAAGCTGCACCATCAACCCTCATGGCTGAGGACCAGAGGGTCCAGAGAGAGCATGCCTCAGCTGCTGATGCAGATCCAGATCTGGAGGATGCATCCAAAACTCTTGTTCTTTTTTCACCTGGGGATACTCGCAAGTCTCCTTCAGGTGGAGACCATGCTCTGGATGGTGAGTTAGCGACACCATCTGGTTTAATTTCCCGTAATGACCGCCTCCTTGTTGGAGAGTTTGTACAACCTGAAGCTTCTGAGACTGGTCGTCTGTCTCCAGCTCTCAGGTCAGATCTGCGACCCTCCACTCCCATTGCTCCTGCATCACCTCCTTTCACCAAAGTTGAGCGCACTTTTATTCATATTGCCGAGACATCACACCTCAATATCATGTCTTCCAATGGTCATTCTGCAAAGGACAGTGACCGGGAAGTACTTTCAATCACAAGGGATATGGTTGTTAAGGTTGATGACTCTGAGCAGGAGGGAGTACCAGTGATCCAAGAGCCTTCAGATGAACCTGGGCCAAATAAGCAACTGAAAACTGAACATGTTCCCTCACCTGTCATGGCCCCGTCTTCGGAAACCCTCTTGAAAGTCATATCACCAGTTCACGAACATATAGATCCGTCGCAGGAACCAGGGAAACAGCCATCACCCAGTGATGAAGCTTCAAAGCTTCAGACCGCCAGATCAGAGATACCGGCTACCTTAAAGCCAAGAATCCGAAGCCGAATTCCAATACTTATTTCAGAAGAGGAGTCGGGCTCTGAACAGTCTTCTTCTCTATCAGCTCGAGCTCGGCTTCAGCAGCGAGCCAGGCAGCTGGACTTGGCTCGTGTGCTGGTCCAGAAGCAACAGGGTCGCTGGACAAGGAGAAGAATGCAATCTGGAACGTCATCGTCCTTGTCCTCTGGTGATGACGAACGCCGGAGGGCATCAGAAACTTTATCCACCGCTGGGTCAGAGGAGGACATGCATACCTCGGATGAGTCCAGAAAGAGCGTCCGTCTCCAACCGACTGAAGAGCAGGGCTCCAAGGAATGCAGGAGCAGGATCCCCAGGCCTATGACCCCCATAAAAAGACCTTCAGGGGGGTTTGCTTCTGTGACTCCTTCACCTCTGTCCTTGTCAGACAACAGCCGTACCAAAGGAGCATCTCCTATTATTAATGGGTATGGTTTCTCTCTTTCATATTCATGTTGTTTACATTTGAAGAGCTTAATTTGATTTTGTCTTGGATAATTTTTTTTTTCTTGTCCACAGAAATCAGAAAATTGGATTGAGCACTGTCACTACACAACAGAAATCTAAGCCTGTCGCTACCAGATTCTCATCTTCATGTCCCCGTCCGTCGACTGGCTCTGTCCCACCTGGCAGTCCTCGAATGCCCCTACGTGTCCTGGTTGGAACCCGACGCAGCCTTAGCTCCACCCATTGCAGGACTGACAGCCCCTCGCCTCAAAGAGCATGCCCAACCAGGCAGCCCCTTTCAGTTCGAGCCCCAACTGTCCCCATGCTACCACCCAGGACTACATCAACAATGCGGCGCAGCGCCTCACAAGAAGCAACCGCGCAATCTTCTGCGCCCATGCCCACCAGGACCAGGCCAAAACCAGCTGCAGTAACTAAAGGGAAACTAAACACCAAGGAAAAGGTGGTACCCGCTAGATAATACAAAGAGTCTCAGACCTGAAAAGTGCATAATCAGTCACTGGACAAGCTACGCCTCAAGACTTTTCACCTGATTCTATGATGGACTGTGACGCTACAAAAATGTTTTTCAATTAGTTTATTGTACACGAACATCATATTTTTTTCTGTCCGAGGACTGCAAACGTAACTGTCTTTATGGGCTTCCAGTTATCCTGACTGACTGTACAGGAGTGTTGCTGCAATGGTGCTACAGATATGTCTGCTGCTCCCTGGTCAATCCCCGGTTTAACTGCTTCCGCCAGCTGAAAGTCTTGACCTCCAACGAGTCCTTTTTTCCAGATAAAGCACCTAGCACTGTACTCTTCACACAGCTCTTCACCTTCTCTATCAACGATACTCTGCTTGGTTCACACTGCATGGTGATGTATGTCAAAAAAATTATATAAACAGAATACAATATGAAATTCTTTGATGTACTTTTTCCTTGGTAATTGTCCGTCAACAGATTCGATTCGTCTGAATGCCCAACTATGTTATTAAGACGTTACCAGCTGCATCCTGTACTCATTACAGTCTTGGATTTAGAGAAGAGTTAAATATGAAAACATGAATAAATTGCTCAACCACTTGCCTCCTCCACATGGTGTCAGTGGGCATGCTTTAATCTTTATTTTGTTAATGCTTTGAATTGTACATACCTGAATCCTTTCCCATAAAGACATCTTTATTTTTTAACTTGCCAAGCAAACTATAAATTGAGTATGTAGTTTTTTGTTTTTCTTTTCCCAATGTGTTGGCCTTTCTCTTCTTCTTTTGTACGCATGATAAAAACAGGGTTAACCATGAAAGGAAATGATACCTGCTTGGATCTGATGCAAAGTTGTGCTTTATCCTCGTATGGCGTTCCTGGGCATTGAGCTGTGAAGTAAAGTCTTGGTCCCATATTGCAGAATCCTGTCCTTATTTATTTATTTATATAAAAAAAAAACACAGGCTTGAAGCTTTGACTTCCAAGTTATGAGTTATTTCATGTCAAGAGTAACAGAAGTATATCACTAATTATCCACTAGAGAAATGTCTTTCAACCTGTGTGCCGTGAGAGATATTCTGGTGGGAAATTATTCATTTTCACTAATCTAAAAACATTTTCTATCACCAGGTTATCAGCTCTGTTTTCATCCAAACAGGCTCTGATAAAACACTGAATACTTAGGAATACGAAAGTCCATAAAATAATTTATTTGTGTTTATTTGATACCAATAAAGGCTTTTTGATAAGAATGATGGTCCCGCGATTTATCCACAGCTAGCATTTCTTAGAATAATCACCTAATTTATGCTAACTAAGCAGTTTTTTTCTTTCATTTATTAACAATTTTTTCTTATGATCCCATCTTGTGCTGAAAGAGCAACTACTCAGTGAAGGTTAAAAGGATGGTGTTGAACCAAAGCCAAAATTAACAGCACAGCAAATGCCAACATGTTCTTCTAACATTTAAAGCATTAATATATTTGTTGATTTAAAAAAATGATTTTTATGAACGGTTTTTAAATTTGATCCTTAACTCAATGTGGGCCATATTCATTTCCTTCAAAAACAAAGAAAAAAAAGACACTTGCTACTCACACAACTCTTCTAAACCTCTGAAATATATATATCATACAAAATATTTCTCCTTATTACTGTTTTATAAACTTTTAAATAAGTGGAACATTTGTTTCCTAAAAAAGAAATACAAAATACTACAATCTCCTAATGCATGTGGTTGTACCTTTATTGCCTTAAATTAAATTGAATTTATAAAACCAATTAGTGGTCATACTAATTGTTCAGTCTTTAAAATTGAACTATCGCCCACTTTTGTGGAGAAACAGTCCTAAGGAATCTCTTTGGGAAGTTCCGTATAAAAGTGTGTTATACAACTAATTTGTTCCATATTGAGGTAAATGGTTTTGTCATTTCATCTGTAAATATTAAATGAAAAGACGATTTTATTAGATGTTCCAATTAAAAGTTTGTAAGGAAATAAAGTTTTTCTGCAGTTCACCAGTTCTTCCGCTGGGTGGCGGTCACGCGGTGCGCACGTGTGGTGCGCATCACATGCAGAAGAAGAGCGAGTATGGCGCTGGAAGTGCAGTTGTGTAGTTTGGAGGAGTTCCCCTCTCACTTGAGTCCTATGGAGGTTCTGCTCCTTCAAACTCACTTGGATTCAGTTTTTCAGAATACCGCAGACTCTCCGACGGTCCTCTTCACGGCGCAGCAGCCTCAGCCCCACGGGCGAACGGGCATTCTGCTGCGCGTTCACGCCACCACCGAGGAGGAGGTGTCGGGATGTGGAGGAGCGAGCCTTCCAGCGGGCAGCGGAGAGCCGACCCTCCGCCTGTTCACCAGCCGCTTCTTCCTGCGGCACCACCGACTCAAAGGGACCGGCTTTATTCGACCCATGGAGCCCGTTAGCCTGGACCGAGTAGTGCTGGGTGCCCGCAGCAAGCAGAGCCTCTGCTGGGCTGGAGGCAAGCAGTTCTCCGCCGGGCTGACGGCGCTCTGCCGCGGGGAAGAGTGGCTGCTTGCCCGGCAGGGAGACCCGCTGCTGCTCCCTCCACACCCGCTGCTCGGAGAAGACCCGGAGCAAGTGAGAGCAGCTCAATTCTCTTCAATTGATAACCTTAATTTTCACGTTACCTGTTTTGTAAAATAAAAAAAACATTAATTTCTAAATAATCACATTTAAAGTTATCTAATTTCACATCGGCAGTTTTTGAGAAATACACTAAAATGATTAAATTATACTTAAACTTCACTAGTTTAAAAGCATTGCCAGTAATTAAAATAATATATATATAAATTGCAATATATAAAAATGTATTTTTTTTCTGGGACATAGTTTCTGCAGAGCAGCAGGAGTTAATTGTAAATCCTCCGCTGACATGTGGGCGGTTATATTAGTGTGGAGCATTCCCACCCCCCCTTCCCGATTCTGAGAGCTCTCTGTTTACACACGATTGGCCTCCATCAGAAGTATATAGAGATGGACAAAGCGCCTGTGACGTCACCTGTAGAAAAATCCCTCACCTCCGGTTCCAACAAAATAAAGTTAATTCTTTAGCCCCCATGTTTCCGTGATACGGACGTCGCCATGTTGGAACCAGATAAAGTTAGGAATCGATGATTGGTCTGAATCAACATTTTTATGGCAACCACTCCCGTTTGTCGAAGTCCACACCCTACTTCTCGACAGCGGGCTGCACAAAACCTGTCAAATGTTGCAAGTGTTAGACGTAGGGGCCGGCAGGCACTCGAT
Source organism: Oryzias javanicus (assembly GCA_003999625.1). Classification (NCBI taxonomy): domain Eukaryota; kingdom Metazoa; phylum Chordata; class Actinopteri; order Beloniformes; family Adrianichthyidae; genus Oryzias; species Oryzias javanicus. The sequence goes on along the minus strand of CM012437.1, from coordinate 27,281,785 downwards.
GCTTTTTGGGGGGCATCTGATTGGTCAGGTTATCGATTGAATAACTTGCATTACAGACTAGTTAGTAATATTTTAAAAAGAAAGCTGACCAATAATGTTTTTTTTTTTTTTTTTTTTATTTTTTTTTTGACAAATGTATGAGTCAACAATGAACAATTATTTTTGAATAGAAGTCTATGGGATTTTAGCCTCTTGAGTCAGTGGGTACTTCCTGTTTGGAGCATGAGGGGTCACACTCAGTCCAGTTCTCAAATACTGTCTTTACGTAGCAGCTATTTTTTTTAATGCCTTTTTTTAAATTGACTCAGACTTTTTAAAGCATCCGTTTAACACATTCCAACTTCTCCTTCAATCCATCTGTAGTTTTTAGTTCTTGTATCAGCCATGTTTCTTTTATAACTGGAAGTTTCTGCTCCTCTTCTTCGTCTTGATGAAGGTGCGTCAGCAGCTGATGGAGCTGCAGGTGTTGGATTGCAGTCCCGTCACTCAGGGGAGGATCACAGCCAACACCGCTCTTGTCCTGACAGACTTCTGGGACCCAGCGGACCCTCCGGCGCCGTCCGGCCCCTGCAGACCCCTCGGCCTGTGCGTGTCGGACTTTGCCCGTTACGCAGACAGCCTGGGAGGAGGCGGTTCTCTCCTGGACAGCAGGAGGGCGTCGAGCTCGGGTTTATCGGACGCCCTGCGGGTGCTGGAGTGCAGGTTGGACGTTCGGGTGGTGGACACTCGGCGGTGGTGGGGGGCCGATCTGGACGGCTGTGTTTTCCTGAGCAAGCATGTGCTGCTGCGACTCGGTTTGTTCAACCATGAGTGGGTGACGCTGGGGAGGCCGGGCGGAGCCTCTGCTGAGGATGTGGGAACAGGCGGCTGCAGAGAGCGGCTGGCGTCTGCGATGATGGTGGATCTGTCGCTCTGCCCGGAGCTGCAGCCTCACGCAGATGCAGCTTTCATCTCTGCGACTCTGTGGTTCAACGTGACGGTGGGAGAGGAGGTTCCTGTGAACGGCTGCACGCTAACGATGAAGGTGCAGATTCTTCTTGTTTTTTGCAAATTCTTTTAAAGAAGCTACAAAAAAGTATAAATATGATTAAAACTGACCCTAAAAATGTTCAAATATCTCTTCGTACTCGTTTTTGAGAAGCTGTGAATCTCCATGAATTCCGATCATTTTTTGATTTGTCATAAAAATTGTGGTGATGCCGTATTTAGACAATAAAATTTAAAATTGTATTGTTTCTAGAACAGAGTATCTGCAGAGTGGCAAGAGTTCATTAGAAATTTGCCTCTGAGTTGTGGTGTGGAGCAACCCCGTCCCCTTTCCCGTTGTTGAGCGCTCAGAGCAAGGAGCTTATGCTCCGCCCAGTGTTTTTTCTACATCACAAATGCGTTTTTTTTCCAATTGCATTTTTTCATCTGCTTAACAATTTGAGCAAAGAAATACTCAGAAATGCAATTTCAGCTTAATTTTATTTATACATGGTAGGACAGCCACGATTAGTCGATTAATCGACAACTTAACAACTATTAAAATAGTCACCAACTAATTTAATAGTTGATTAGTCAATTTATATGATGTGGTGTCAGAGTGAAGCAAAGTGGAAAAGTTGTGAGTATTCAGTACCCAAAAAAGCACTTTGTTTTATATTTGAGTCAGTGAGACAAAACTTTATCTTTTTTGAAAATAGTTCCTTGTTTCTGATTTAATCTTGTTTCAATACCAGAAACTAATGAAGGACAGTGGCTGTACGATTGATTTAAAAAGTTGAATGAACTATCATCTTAATAGAATGGTGAAAAAGTCGACTATTGAAACTATCTTTTGTGGCAGACCCACTACATGTCCCTCATCATCAGAAAAATGCCACAAGTTCATGTTAAAAACACCAAAAACAAGATTTTCTCAGGGTGTTAAGAGAAGTCCTCAGAGATGAGTTCTGTTCTTGTTTCAGAGGTGGAGGCCGTCTCCTGCAGAACCCGACCTTCATCGCTCAGACAGCTCCTGCCGCTTAGCTTCTCCACCCGTTGCGGGCGAGCTTCACATTCAGCCCGTCGTCTCTTCGTCATACAAAAACCTGAACTGCTGTGACGACCTGCTGGCCGAACACTTCAGCACTCCCAGGTGAGCTTGGATCTCAAAGCCAGTTTCTGTTCAGGAAAACCTGGTTTAATGTTTCTGGGTTTTTTTTGTTTTAATTTCAGAGTGGTTTCAGAGGGAGACATCCTGATGATTCTTACCGAAAACCATCCGGAGCTGCTGGAAAACAGCTCGGAGGGGATCCACAGGTAAAACCGGCCTCTGCACATGTGAGCGGAGGAGGACAAATAAAAACCTACCTCACATCTGATCACTCTCTGTTTTCTAAATAAACAGTAAATGATTTCTGTCAGGAGTCCGGCGCTCTTCTTTAGAGTGCAGAAAGTGAAGCCTCCTTCAAATGGAGGAGGAGGAGGAGGAGGAGGAGGAGGAGGCGGCGGGGCACATACCTGGCAGACAGAATGCACACCTCTCTCTTTATGGTGCATTTTCCTTTCTTCTATTCACATTTTTAATCAAATTTAATCAATAATTTTCTAGAAATGTATTTTTATAAATAAAGTTTGATTTAATTTGAATGAAATTTTCTTGTTTTTAGCCAATTGTCAAAAACACAGGTTTTATTTTTTTCTAGTTTTTTTACAACTACAGACACAAATGGAAAAAAATTTGAATTGAAAAAATCTACATTTAAAGGTTAACAAACTATTACGGTTGAGTCCATATTCTATCACTAATTAGATCACTAAATTGCGCGTTCACAACTTTGTCAAGTGTCAGAATTCAATTCCAAAAGCCAATGCCCATCAATTCTCAACAGATTAGCAAATATGGACCACAATGCATTGTGTTTGAACGATTTGACATTTAAATAATTTTCCATGAATCATTTGAGTTTCCATCATCAGAAAACAGCACTAGTCTTTGTAAAATGTCTTTATTTGTTAGGTTTTTACTTTGGCAGAAGAATAATATCATGTTTGGCAGTCAAAAAAAATAAGATAAGCAGGTTATCAAAGTTGCATTAAAAAATCTTTTGGGGATTAAGGAGTAGTGAGAGAATTTGGACATATCCTTAAATTCAAATGTTTTAGGTCGGTCCAGCTTGTTTCTTATGTTGCTCAGCGATGTTGATCTCTCCAGGGGGCGTCCACCAACAGCCCGGTGCCGTGCCTCTCTGCAGACTCCGCCTCTCTTTGGAGCAGCTTATCTCCACCGGGACTCCACAGAACCGTGGAGCTGCTCAGCAGCATCATCCTCCCTCATCTGCAGCACAGGTAGAACCTCCTCACTGAAGCGTCGCCTGTCTTTCTCTTTAATGTTGCATCATGGGAAATGGTTTGATGGCAGATTTTGGTTTTAGGGAGTCTTTACCCCGGTGCACCGTCCTGCTCCACGGCTCTGCAGGCAGTGGGAAGGTGACAGTTGTCCGAGCGGCGAGCTGCAGGCTCCACCTGCACCTGCTGAAGGTGGGATTTACTTTAAACACGAGGAGTTTGTGGGTTCACCAGCTGTAGTTGTCGTGTGCGTTCAGGTGGATTGTGTGACGCTGTGCGCCGACACTCCGGCGGCCTCGGAGGCCAAGCTGGCGTCGTTGTTTCAGCGGGCTGAGGCCCTGCAGCCGTGCCTCCTGCTGCTCAGGAACCTGCAGCTGCTGGTTCGACCGCGAGGAGCCGAGGAGGACGGCAGGGTTCATGCCGCGCTGTGCCAGCTGCTCAACAGCGCCCCCACCAGGTCTGTTAAATTTGATCGAGACCAGTTAGGGCATCTCCCGGTCTCCTGTAAACTCTGTCAGTTTTAGCTCTGTAACCATCAGAACCCAACATCTCTGTGCCGGTGTTGCAGGGTGGCTGTGGTGGCGACGGTCTGCAAAGCTCGAGATCTCTCTGCTGGTGTCATGGCTGCGTTTGTGCACCGGGTGGAGCTAGAGAGTCTCACGGAGGAGCAGCGGCACGCCATTCTGATCAGCCTGAGCCGACACCTCCACCTGGGGAGGGACGTGAGCCTGGAGAGGCTCTCCAAACTCTCCGCTGTGCGTAGAAATGTCAAAGGCATTTTTTAACAACTACAGAAATATTTAACCACATATGTGCTGAAAAAATTCCTCCTAATTGGCAGTTTTTCAAATCTATTTACTGTAATTGAAAAGAAAAGTAGAAAAATGTAACTACTAGTTCTTAAAGTCCCACTCTCGTCATCTTTTGATCTGTTTTCAAAGCATTTCCTGTGTTTTTTTTTTTGTTTTTATTTTTTTAGTTATGATTGTCGTTTTCTACAACATAGTTTCTGTAGAGACTTGAGGAACGCAACCCCGCCCCTCTTCCCCTCTCCATTACTGACAACTCAAAGTAGGGAGCTTTTGGTCCACTCAGTGCATTTTCTGCATCACCAAAAAGATTTATTACAAATTTGAATTTTGTTTTTCTCTTCTCGTGATTTAAAATAATTGAAATTGGAAAATTTTTATAAAACTTCAGCGTAGTTCTCTTAATATATGTCCTTTAAAGAACTCCTTTAGCTTTCCTTCGGCTATAACTACTTAGGAAACTTAAAAAATTGTAAAATCTCAAAACAGATTTTGGTGTTTTCTGTTTTTTTATAGTTGAGTTTTTATCAGATTTTAATGATTTCCTTTATCATCTGAAATGGCTCTTTTTTTACCTTGTGTTAAAGCTTAAAGTGTATTCACATTCACACACTGTAGCTACGAAGAGGTTCAGTGTCTTGCCCAAGTACACATCCGCCCATTGAAAGGTATGGTGGGTATCGAACCTGCGATCCACCAAACAGAGGTCAACCACTTCCCCTTTGCACCACAACTGCTCCATTAAAAAACATTATTCTGTTTTCTCTTGTGGTATGACTCTATTTTTTTTTTGTTTTTGTTTTTTTAGCATTTTTGTGACTGTGTGTGACATTGTATGGATATTTCTTTGTAAAATCTCTCTTAGTTCTTCTAAATTTGTCGAAACTTAAATTTTCCACTAAAGTAAAGAGTATTTAAAGTGCTAAAGAGTATTTTTGTCCAGTGTTTGTGGAGAGTTTCACTGTTTTTGTAAGTCGGTGCTTCATAACAGCTGAATTGTTTTAATGTTTTTTGTCCTCAGGGTTTTGTTTTGGGGGATTTGAACGCGCTCATAGTGGAGGCTGGCAGAGCGGCCTGCAGGAGACTGACGCAGAGCTGGTGAGAGTAATTATGAAAAATAGTAACTTAGTAAATATAAATATTAAAATAATGACTTGGTAAATGGATAGTGACAAATAGTAACTTATTTCAGTTTTAACATGAAAACATAATTAACAACTAAAATGTAGAAATGGATTTAAATGTATTTGTTCCATGAAAGATTCTCTATTTTAAATCCAGGAAACATTTTTTTAACCATTTGAAATGTTTTAATGTAACCTGGATCTGTTTTTTCTGCAAGCATGATTTATTATATTTGAGTCTTTCATTTCAAATATAACCTGGATGGAGAATCAGGAAGTGACTGCAGTGTTTTTGTGTATCCAGTGGTTCTCGGCAGCAGCAGGATCTGTGCTCCAGTGGAGTGACCGTTCAGAACCAGGACTTCACCTCTGCTCTGGAGGTGCTGCAGGACGCTCAGTCCAAAGCCGTCGGAGCCCCAAAGGTGACGCAGCTGCACAGAACAAGAACCAGGCAGAACTTTCTGGTAACTGCCTCACAGATCGTCTCTGCTCTCAAAGATCCCAAACGTGCGCTGGGAGGATATCGGCGGCCTGCAGCACGTGAAGAAGGAGATCTTAGACACGGTTCAGCTTCCGCTGCAGCATCCAGAGCTTCTGTCTTTGGGCCTGAACCGGACCGGGGTCCTGCTGTACGGACCGCCTGGAACAGGGAAGACTCTGCTGGCCAAAGCTGTAGCCACAGAGTGCTCCATGACCTTCCTCAGGTTCATCCCTATCGTCATCAGTCTGTGGTTTTGCTGCACAGTTGTAGCATCAGATGTTTCTTTTGTTCCAGTGTCAAAGGGCCAGAGCTCATCAACATGTATGTGGGTCAGAGTGAGGAGAACATCAGAGAAGGTTTGGCTGCTCCACTGTGACTTTACGTTTGGGATTTTCCGATTCCTCATTGTATTTGCTGCTCAGTGTTCCACAGAGCGCGCTCAGCATCTCCCTGTGTTGTCTTCTTTGATGAACTGGACTCTCTGGCTCCCAGCAGGGGGCGCAGTGGAGACTCAGGGGGGGTGATGGACAGGTGAGCACTGGTGTGAGGCGTATAAAGCTGCATTCTTAATCTATCGTCTGTCGAGTGGTTTGATATTTTTGGTGCTGCTCAGAACTCGCGTCCTGCTCTCCACAGAGTCGTGTCCCAGCTGCTGGCCGAGCTCGACGCCCTGAACTCGTCCGCAGGAGTCTTCGTGATCGGAGCCACAAACCGACCGGACCTTCTGGACCAGTCTCTGCTCAGGCCTGGCAGGTGTGGAGCCACCAAAGTGCTGCTGCTATGGTTCCTTACATGAAAAAAACTTTAATTTATGTTTGCTGATCAACTGATGCATCTGTGCAGGTTTGATAAGCTGGTTTATGTCGGAATCAACGAGGATCGGGTCTCCCAGCTGCAGGTTCTTCAGGCCATCCTCAGAAAGTTAGTGAAATCTGCATGAAATCAGATCCCAGATTTTCTTTTTATGTCTTCCTGTTGTCAAATTTGATATAATACACAGTTTAAATCTAAAGAAATATACAAATACCTGTATAAATAAATAAATATTTAGAAATGTTCTGCAGAATAGAAGATCTAAACCCATGTATTTGTTCTCCAGGTTCCAGTTGGATCCGGCTGTGAACCTCCAGGAAGTGGTGGATCGATGCCCGGCTCTAATGACCGGTGCTGATCTTTACGCTCTCTGTTCAGACGCCATGACTGCCGCCATCAAAAGGAAAATTTCTCTCATCGAGGGCGGTGAGAAGACTTTAGATCTAAAGAGTTCCCATTGTCTGCATCTGTTTCTGATCTCCGTCCCTTCTGTTTTAGGTCTGGACACTGAGGAGTCTCCCGTGCGCCTCTCCGCCGAGGATTTCTCCTCGGCGCTGGAAACATTCAAACCGTCAGTGTCGGAGCAGGAGCTGCACCGATACCAGAACATCCAGAAGAAACTGACAGCAACGTAGAAACAAGCTTAAGTTTGAGGCCTTTAAGAAGGTCTTTGAGTGAAGCAAAAATTGAAAGTGTTGAAATGAAAAATGCTGATCAGAACAGAGAAACTACTGCTGTAAAACAGATCTATGTAAATGATGTAAAAAGTTAATTTATGAATGTAATTATTTTTAATACAAAAAAAGATGAGAATTCTATTAAAGTTTGATTGTCTTTATTTTCAAAGATAATGTGACAAACAACGCTTGATAAAAAAATGTTTTTTAAGGTTTTTTTTTTTCCTGAAATACAACCTCAAAATTTGATGGGTCATCTTCATTAAAATAAAACAATAATAATGCATGTTTTTATTACAATTTACATACACCTTATTTTTTTCTAAAATGAAGATGAGTAAAATAAAAATAAAAGAAAATTCTTAACAAAATATCAACAATTACTTCTTTAATGCTAGTGTGAAAGCCTTTTGCTGAATGTGGTTGCTGAAGATCTTAAAGCTGTTTGCTAAAGAAATTTGCTGTAATCGCTGAAGAAATTTGCATAAAAATTCTAATGCTATTTGCATAATCCTAAAGTTGCTTAAATATTTAAAACCTTATTAGAAGTCAAATTTGCTAACAAAAAAACTCCAAAATAGAATGGAAAAAAATCCTCAGTAGATGCCAAATTAGCTCAAAATGTTAGCATGTTGCTAAAATATTAGCTAAGCTCACATTTTCCTTCAAAACATGAGTAGTACTAATGTTCTGAATAAGTACAAGAATAAATATCTTGAATGTGCTGAATGTTTTTTAAATCAAAATTGCATAAGTGGCAAAGTGCAACAGGATTTGGAAGAATTTCTCATTGATTTAACATGGTATTGCATAAAATGTTAAAAACTGTAAAATATATAAATAAAAAAAAGAACAAGCACCAACTTTAAGAGCAGAAATTGCTTAGAGCATACTGACAAAGCATTCACACATTATAGAATGAATTTGGAAATGTGTATTTTTGTTGACAATGAATTTTATAATAACAATTACGACTTTTGGCAAATGAAAACTGTGTATTAAATAATTACAAAAATCCAGTTCGTTCTGCCATCCCCACAGCATGATGCTGCCACCACCATGCTTCACTGTAGGGATGGTATTTACCTGGTGATGATGAGTGGTGCCTGTTTTTTTTTCAGGTATAATGTCTGCGATTCACTCCAAAAAGTTCTTTTTTTGGGTCTCATCAGAGCACAAAATGTGATTTATCATTATCTGAGAGTCAGTAAAACACTAGGAGGCGCAAAAGTGCGACTAAAAAAAAAAAAAAAAAACCCGCACTGAAATGACGAGAGAAAGGTGACTTCTAACACGTCCTCAGAATGCAAATAAAAAGCGGAGACTGTTCCTCCAGTGTCACATTGTGTTGAATATCTCAATTCTGCAACATGAGCGGAAGAGGCAAAGGCGGGAAGGGACTCGGTAAAGGAGGCGCCAAGCGTCACCGTAAAGTTCTCCGTGATAACATCCAGGGAATCACCAAACCAGCGATCCGCCGTCTGGCTCGTCGCGGTGGAGTGAAGCGCATCTCTGGTCTGATCTACGAGGAGACCCGCGGCGTGCTGAAGGTCTTCCTGGAAAACGTCATCCGGGATGCCGTCACCTACACCGAGCACGCCAAGAGGAAGACCGTGACCGCCATGGACGTGGTCTACGCCCTGAAGAGACAGGGACGCACCCTGTACGGATTCGGAGGTTAATTCTGCGGCTTGATCAGGAAAAAACATCAAACGGCCCTTTTCAGGGCCACCCAAACCTTCTTCAAAGAACAGATGACCTTGTTGCTGTCGACTTGATATTTTATAATGAACAATACTGATTAGGTTACAAGGTAAAAAATATATACTAATGATTGTTAAATACAAATCATGCAGCATGATTTTTAAGTAGATACATGCTGATCTGATATTGGTGGCCTGAGTAAATTGAAACACTTATACTATAAAGTTGAATCACAACATTAAAGTGCATTAAAAATAGTTTTGGATGTACATTTCATCATGAAGTCGTGTTATTTTAAAGAACACTATTTGCATAAAGATTAAAATTTCTTACGGGAAAAAGATGTATTTCAGTGATGACCCCAAAACAAGAAGGGTGAATTATTTTGAGAAATTGCCTGCAGAAATATAATCAAGGATCATGTTCATAAAATGTACCTAGTTTAAACAGTAATGATTGGTCACAACACAAGTGTGATTAATCTGATCCTTTAGAAGTCTCGATTAAAAATAAATGTTCCAAATATACAGTTTTGCATGTTATTTCATACTGTGATTATTCTGACAGTAGGTAGTTGGCTAATACTATGAGAAAAAAAAGCAATCAATTGTTTACTTTAGAAGTCTCAATAAATGTTCCAAATGTACAGTTTTGCATGTTATTTCATATTGTGATAGTAGGTAGTTGGCTTATACTATAACTATAGAAGGAAAAAAATCTATCGATTCCAATTCTTCCCAAGTTTGCAATCAGTTTTCAATCGATTCCCGGCGCTACTAAAAACACTACAGCTTTATATTCTTTCATGAATTTGCCCGCCAAATCCAGCAACGGTCATTCAGCTGCAGCTTTAACAAACCCAGTCATTGTTAAGGAACGGAGAAGCCTCGGCCAATCATACACGAGGAACAGCACAGTCTCATTTACACACTGTGTGTATATACAGCGCCTCCATTCTCTCCTCCCCTCATTCTCTGTTGAAAATCTAGAGAGGAATCATGCCTGAACCCGCCAAGTCCGCGCCCAAGAAGGGCTCCAAGAAAGCCGTCACCAAGACCGCCGGCAAAGGAGGCAAGAAGAAGAGGAAGACCAGGAAGGAGAGCTACGCCATCTACGTGTACAAGGTGCTGAAGCAGGTCCACCCCGACACCGGCATCTCCTCCAAGGCCATGAGCATCATGAACTCCTTCGTCAACGACATTTTCGAGCGCATCGCCTCCGAGGCTTCTCGTCTGGCTCACTACAACAAGCGCTCCACCATCACCTCCAGGGAGATCCAGACTGCCGTGCGTCTCCTGCTGCCCGGTGAGCTGGCCAAGCACGCCGTGTCTGAGGGCACCAAGGCCGTCACCAAGTACACCAGCTCCAAGTAACAACCTTGTTGTCAGCTATCAACCCAACGGCTCTTTTAAGAGCCACCCACATGACCTGAAGAGCTTATTTCCTTATTTTGAACCTGAATGTTCTCTGCACAGTATAACTCCAATGCTGATGCAGAATGTATTTTGGATGTAAAATAAAAGGCCAATATTGCAATTTACCTGGCCTGATGGGTTTTCTTTTGGAGGCTCAAAATATTTAAGAGCAGGCTCTATGGTGCAAAGAAGTCATCCTAATATTGAAAGAACTGATTTCCTGACAAGATCAGTAGTCACTCCTATGATTAAGACGTCCTGACCACACTGCAGACCACTCGATGTCATCTATCTAATTTGTGCATTGATAAACTCTATGATTCAATTAAATGGCGTAGCTTGCCGGTTGGATAACTGCAACTGCACACCAGTGTTTGTGTGTATAAAATTACTGGACTAAGCTGGGTGTGAACTGTGGTGGAAAAATAGTTGGATGGAATAAAGAAATGTTGTCAAGCGGTTTTAAAAATGTTTATTAAAACAGAGCAGAGAAAAGTACACGTCTTGCATGGAGGAGAGGTCTGCAGAGCCCTGCCTGTGATGAAGGACATTCGTATTTTATAGAGCCATACAAACAACTTTAATCAGAAACTTAGGATAGGAAGGTAAGCGCCATATCTAATATTGACAAGATGTTCTAATGAAGTCAAAATGTTTATACACTGTGATCAAGGCGTCCTGACAATAAGAAAGCAAAGTCTGTGACTTCACGGCTGTGCACAAAGGTTAGACACATTTAATTGTAAAGATGAAATGTATACCTAAACGTATAATTTCTACGACGGAGTATTAGGGTCACCTAAAAAAAAAAAAAAGTAATATTACTATAATAATATACGTTTTTTCTCGTAGATATACGACTTTAAATCTTGTAAATTTATGAGTTTAGTAATATTACAAGTTTTTTTTCTCGTAGATATACGACTTTAAATCTCGTAAATGTATGAGTTTTAATCTCGTAGATTTACGACTTTTTTCTCGTAATGTATTAAAGTCGAGGGGAGTCTACATTCCAGCGAATTTATGCCGTGAACTGAAGCAGACCAACCAAACTGTGAAAAGCGTCTTGGATTTTATCAGGTAAACTGAATGTTTAAAATATTCCAAATAATTGGAAGTTCCTTTATTTGATTTACAGTTTAATGTTTTATTCGTTGATGCTGCTTGCAGGATCTCTGCAGATCCCGTTGATGAAGCGGTCCATATCCTCCAGCTGTCCACTTCACGTCATTCCTTCCTCTACGACAGACCAGATCTCCTCCAACTCTGTGATGCTTCCGTCTGAAGAGGACGAGTTTTTGGAATTTTCAATGTTCTTGTGCTAACGTGACAGACTATTGTCATTTCCCAATGTTGTTTTGTGTCGAGACGGGACGTTTCGGGAAGGAGGCGTCCGGAGCTCTGTTTACGTTCTCTTTTGGTTTCTGAGCATGACAGAGACATGACGTAAGGTGGAGAAAGGAAATGAAAGATGTAATAAAGTGACGATCCTGATGAACGTGTATCTCTGAGCTCTTTATTTTACATATGAAACTACGCACTGTTGTGTATTGAAGTTAGCTGTTTACGAACTGCATTACCCAGAAGGCCAAGCGACTGGTCACATGTTCGGTGCACGGCAAGTGGTAAGCAGCAGATGAGCACTAGTCATGCACAGTGCTGCAGTAAGAAGAGACTGTTAATAAAAAGTCTGTTTAACACAATAGCAGCGCCTCCTTTGCTTACTTGAAGATACACAAGACAACACACGCACTACCGAACCCGGAAATAATTTGATTTTGAATCGCCAAAAGGTTCAGAATTTCTTTGCTTTTAACACCGATCTGGACATAATCTACACCAGATTCTCCACGTCTTTCGTCTTCAAGCACGGCTCTGATAAACAGACAACTTTGGTTCTTTTCTCATTGAATTACGACTTTTAATCTCGTAGATTTGCGACTTTAAATCCCGTAGATTTACACGTTTTTTTCTCATAAATTTACGACTTTAAAAGTTGTAAATTTAACCTATGACTTTTAAAGTCATAAATATACGACTTTATTCTCATAATTTAGCAGTTACGACTTTTTTCTCGTAAATTTACGAGATTTAAAGTCGTATATCTACGAGATTAAAAGTCGTAATATTACTTTTTTTTTTTTTTCGGTGACCCTAATACTCCGTCGTACAATTGCATTTATGCAGCAAAGGATTAATAAAGATGCATACTTCACTAAACGTTAAATTAATGACGAAATTGACTCTGCTAGGAGCTTTGTGCCGTCTATCCGGTTTAATTGCTCATTTATATCCAGTTGTGGCTAACTGTTTTTGACTTTGCAAATATCTGTATACTATTTAATCAGTACTGTTGTCTAATTTTCTGTATGCATTTTAATTGCTTCCCAGGATATATTTACTTGTTTTACTTGATATTTTAGGGAATAATTGCAGGAATGGTTTGGCTCAGTGAAAATGTTAAGAGCAGTTATAGAGCTATGTATTTTCAGATTTTCAAAATAAGAGTGTCTCTGGGTGAACATTTTTTATAACATTATGTTGAAATAGTTACTTTCATATTTTTGGCAATAGTCTTCAATTACTTTGATCATTTTTTAATGAAGATTTTACCAAGATATGGGCAAAAACAAAGTGGAGCAAAATTAGAGCCACAGCTGAGCTAACAGCAGCTCACTGACCAAAGTAGAAAACATTGCATACGACGCTGAAGTTGGCTTCCGATTCGCGAGAGTATTCCACCTAAAAACAAGTCCTGTTCAAAAACTACAGCACCTAGACGGTTCAAACATGGATTAAATTATGCTTTAGACATTAAATAATAAATTAAGAATAGTTTCTGATTTGTGAAAGCTTTTACTGATTTGTGAAAATGAGAAATAGGATGATTTTATTACATTTTTTGCACTCTGACCTCCTAAGAATAATTATTTAAATGTTAAACAGGAGAATGTTGTTCTGAATGAGACAAGTGTGTGGCTCTTAAAAGAGCCGTTGTGTTGTGGATGGTGGATCTACTTGGTCTTGGCGGGTTTCTCGGTCTTTTTGGGCAGCAGCACAGCCTGGATGTTAGGCAACACGCCGCCCTGAGCGATGGTGACCCCGCCCAGCAGCTTGTTGAGCTCCTCGTCGTTGCGGACAGCCAGCTGCAGATGACGGGGAATGATCCTGGTCTTCTTGTTATCGCGGGCGGCGTTTCCAGCCAGCTCCAGGATCTCAGCGGTCAGATACTCCAGCACGGCCGCCAGGTACACGGGGGCTCCAGCTCCCACGCGCTCGGCGTAGTTGCCTTTACGCAGCAGCCTGTGGACACGACCCACGGGGAACTGCAGACCGGCACGGGAGGAGCGGGTCTTCGCCTTGGCTCGGGCTTTTCCGCCTGTCTTGCCGCGTCCAGACATTTTTTGATATTGGTATTTTCTGACTGTGAACAGAAGAGAAAATGAGTCTCAGCGCCGCTCCGCTGCTTTAAATGAACGCGAGCGCGGGACGCTCCCTGCCAGACCAATCAGAGAACAGGATTCCAGCAGGGCGCCAAAGGGCGGCCGCTCCGACAATCAGCGGATTTTTTTTACACTGATCGGAGCCCAATCCGCGGCTCTGTTTCGGGCGGGAGGAGTGTCGTGAAGGCGGCGCTGATCTGCAGGAGGAGCCGCCCTCCAATCAGGATCCGCTGCTGCGAAGTTGCGTCACTTTCACGGCGGCTTTAAGAGCAGCGAGGCTCCGCTCTGTAACAAATTTCTCTTCTGTTCAGTGGAAAAAAAGCATCTAAGATGGCAAGAACCAAGCAGACCGCTCGTAAATCTACCGGAGGCAAAGCTCCCAGGAAGCAGCTGGCCACCAAGGCTGCCCGCAAGAGCGCCCCGGCCACCGGGGGAGTCAAGAAGCCTCACCGCTACCGTCCCGGGACCGTGGCTCTCCGGGAGATCCGGCGCTACCAGAAATCCACCGAGCTGCTGATCCGCAAGCTGCCCTTCCAGCGGCTGGTGAGAGAAATCGCTCAGGACTTCAAGACCGACCTGCGCTTCCAGAGCTCTGCGGTCATGGCTCTGCAGGAGGCCAGCGAGGCTTACCTGGTGGGGCTCTTCGAGGACACCAACCTGTGCGCCATCCACGCCAAGAGGGTCACCATCATGCCCAAAGACATCCAGCTGGCCCGCCGCATCCGCGGGGAGAGAGCTTAGACACCGACCGACCACTCAACAACAACAACGGCTCTTTTAAGAGCCACCAACACTTCTACAGAACATAGATCCTCATATCTTTACATTATGTCAAGAAAATATTTCAACAAGAACACAATGTGTATTTCAAAGACATAAACTAAACTGTGTTCATCTGAACAAAATTGACACATCAGTTTGTTTTCCAAGAACTATAAATGGCATCTCTTAAGAACACGTTTTCATTACTTAACATCTTTTCAAAAGTAACTATATCAGAACAAATATATCTGGATGAAAGAGCTGTCACGTCTATCATTATGCAAATGTCATTGTTAGTCTACATCAGACCAGTTAACGCCCAATCGGAGGTGATCTCAGAAGAGTGTAACATTTAAATAATTATTGCAATTGACTGTTTTTAAATGACAAAAAACTAAAAGTAAAAGTGATAAATATTTAAGTGTCACATTGTACATAAATAAATCCACTGTATAGCCACAGAAGCTGTTACCATTCAGGCCACTAGGGGGAAGCCTCAGCTCGATTCTTTTTACTTTACAACATTCAATGACATGCTATTAGTTGCATTTGGATGCAAGTCTGGGAAAACGGCACATATTTGTATACTTGTAGTGTATAGTTTTCAAAATACTAGGGCTAAAACATTTGCATTTTAGACAGAAAACTGCACAAGTTAACTTTGCATTTGAATAAAGTGACTTTGGTGACTAATTCAATGCTCTAAATACTATGTGTCTTTATTTGACTTTTTGTGTTGTCATAGCATTCTTCAAGGATAATTTGCTAAGGCTGATGTCATTTCCACTTATTTATGTGCGACCAGCTTAAGATCTGATAGAAGTAATGTTGGTGACACGTAATAACTTGTATTGTTGCATGTCATGTATTTCAAGTGCTAAATGTTAACTAAATGTTACTAGTCACTCATTAACTCATTAAATGTTAAAGTCCTGTTAGCTGTCACACAGCTCGAGCGTGGGGCGCAGCTGCAGAAAAGGCCACAATCAGGAACCGTTTTTGTATGTATATGTTCACCCAGACCAGAGACATTCTTTATTTTGAAAATCAGAAAATACATGGCTCTATAACTGCTCTTAACATTTTCGCTGAGCCAAATCATTCCAGTTTTTTACAGTTGCCCCCTAACATATCCTATAAAACAAGTAGATCTGTCCTGGGAAGCAATTAAAATGCATACGGGCAACATTAGACGATAGTACTGATTAATGAATAGTGTAAAGATATTTGCAAAGACAGTAACAGTTAGCCACAACTGGATATAAACGAGCAATTAAACCAGGTGGCACAAAGCTCCTAGCAGAGTCCATTACGTCATTCATTTAATGTTTAGTGAAGATAGATAGATAGATAGATAGATAGATAGATAGATAGATAGATAGATAGATAGATAGATAGATAGATAGATAGATAGATAGATAGATAGATAGATAGATAGATAGATAGATAGATAGATAGATAGATAGATAGATAGATAGATAGATAGATAGATAGATAGATAGATAGATAGATAGATAGATAGATAGATAGACCTTTATTGTCATCATCGCAAGGACAATGAAATTGCAGCAACCGTTCCAGTGCAAGAAGTAGCATAAAAAAAATACAAGACATAATGTAAAATACGATTTAAGTTTAAAAAATATGTAGAAAAAAATATATAGAAAAATTATATACAATGAACTGAACCTGGTAAGTAAATGTTGTCCCTTTTAGTTTACAGACTATGTGCAAAAAAAGCGAGGAATTTAAATAACCGGATTTACATATGTATATGTACATAGAATATAAATATATGAACATATAAGACACAATGTACAGAGTGTTGAGCAGTTATCTGTGTGAATTGGAGTTCACACAGATAAAGTATGCATCTTTATTAATCCTTTGCTGCATAAATGCAATTTTCTGTCTGGTGTTTGGCATTAAAAACTAAATGATAGTCAGAAAAAATTAAATAGTTTCTAATGAAAGTAAAATGCATTGTTTTGTAGTTACCTTGGCGACTTGCAGTCAGCACAGCACCAAATTCCAGCTGCAGTAGTCGAAGTAGGCACAGTGCAAATGCCCCTTGTGTTTTTTTTTTTTTTAAACTTGTCAGAGCAAAATTTACCAACATGCACCACAATCAAGGCATCAAGTTGTTACACCCAGCTTGGTCCAGTGATTAAAATATATACACACACACACACACACACACGGGTACCAATCACTAGCGTGCAGTTGACCGGCCAGTAAGCTCTGGTATTCTATGAAGCTTAGGGTTTTTAATGCACAAATGTTCGTTGACTTTGCATGAATCAGCAAAAAGTGGTCTCCAGTGGTTTTCTCTGCTGTGTGATCAGCACACATCTTACTACTCATTTTGCCAGGAAATCAGTTCTCTATTAGGATGACTTCTTTGCACAATAGAGCCTGTGAGTCTTGTGAGCCTCCAAAAGAAAACCCATCAGGCCAGGTAAATCAGTGGCCTTTTATTTCACATCCAAAATACATTCTGCAGCAGCATTTAATTTACATTCAGGTTCAAAGTAAGGAAATATAAGCTCTTCAGGTCATGTGGGTGGCTCTTAAAAGAGCCGTTGGGTTGATAGCTGACAAGGTTTTTACTTGGAGCTGGTGTACTTGGTGACGGCCTTGGTGCCCTCAGACACGGCGTGCTTGGCCAGCTCACCGGGCAGCAGGAGACGCACGGCAGTCTGGATCTCCCTGGAGGTGATGGTGGAGCGCTTGTTGTAGTGAGCCAGACGAGAAGCCTCGGAGGCGATGCGCTCGAAAATGTCGTTGACGAAGGAGTTCATGATGCTCATGGCCTTGGAGGAGATGCCGGTGTCGGGGTGGACCTGCTTCAGCACCTTGTACACGTAGATGGCGTAGCTCTCCTTCCTGGTCTTCCTCTTCTTCTTGCCTCCTTTGCCGGCGGTCTTGGTGACGGCTTTCTTGGAGCCCTTCTTGGGCGCGGACTTGGCGGGTTCAGGCATGATTCCTCTCTAGTTTCTCAACAGAGAATGAGGGGAGGAGACAATGGAGGCGCTCTATATACACACAGTGTGTAAATGAGACTGTGCTGTTCCTCGTGTATGATTGGCTGAGGCTTCTCCTTTCCTTAACAATGACTGGGTTTGTTAAAGCTGCAGCTAAATGACCGTTGCTGGATTTGGCGGGCAAATTCATGAAAGAAGATAAAGCTGTAGTGTTTTTAGTAGCGCCGGGAATCGATTGAAAACTAATTGCACACTTGGGAAGAATTGAAATTGATAGATTGTTTTCCTTCTAGTTATAGTATTAGCCAACTACCTACTATCAGAATAATCACAGTATGAAATAACATGCAAACCTGTATATTTGGAACATTTATTTTTAATTGAGACTTCAAAAGGATAAGATTAATCACTTGTGTTGTGACCGATCATTAAGGTTTAAAATAGGTACATTTTATAACATTCAGCCTTCTTGTTTTGGGGTCTTTACTTAAATACATAATTTTCTTTTTCCCATAAGAAGTTGTCATCTTTATTCAAATATTGTTCCTAAAATAACATGACTTCATGATGAAATGTACATCCACTACAGAACTTTAATGCACCCCATTGCTGCGTGATTTAACTTTGTGTCCATGTTTAAGTTTATTCAGGCAATCAATATCAGCTTAGCATTTAATATATTTCAAGTGCTTGTACTGCATTAAATTTGATTGTATTTAACAATTTTGAGTACTTAAATTTATATCTGCATTAGTCTAGTTTATTTTAAAAAACCCAAGACTGTAAAAATGACACCGCTGCAACAAGGTCATCTGCTCTTTGAAGGAGGTTTGGGTGGCCCTGAAAAGGGCCGTTTGATGTTTTTTCCCGATCGAGTCGCAGAATTAACCTCCGAATCCGTACAGGGTGCGTCCCTGTCTCTTCAGGGCGTAGACCACATCCATGGCGGTCACAGTCTTCCTCTTGGCGTGCTCGGTGTAGGTGACGGCATCCCGGATGACGTTCTCCAGGAAAACCTTCAGCACGCCGCGGGTCTCCTCGTAGATTAGACCTGAGATGCGCTTCACTCCACCGCGACGAGCCAGACGGCGGATCGCTGGTTTGGTGATTCCCTGGATGTTATCACGGAGAACTTTGCGGTGGCGCTTGGCGCCTCCTTTACCGAGTCCCTTCCCGCCTTTGCCTCTTCCACTCATGTTTCAGTATAGAGTATTATACCAAAAGTGACACTGGAGGAACGTTCTCCGCTTTTTATGTGCCTTCTGAGGACGTGTTAGAAGCCATGGGCGTTACTCCTTCTTATTCGTCTCAGTTCAGTTTTTCAATAGCCGCAGTTCTTCTGCTCCTAGTGGTCTACTGTAGTAAAAGTAGGAATATATCCACGATGAGGGATACACTTGATGAAGTAAACTGTTCATGAAAAAAATACTGAATTAAAAAAATAATTAATTAAAAAAATGTCAAAGGGGGACTTTAAATGCTCTTAAATTATCGTTATGTTCACTGAGGACATTCGACAATATTACACCTTTGCAGAACTTAACTTTTATATTGTATGAAAATACAAACAATAAACAGTGGGAATAAATAGGAACAGATACTTATAATTTTAAATACTCTAATAATGCGAACATCTTCCAACTTTTAATTAAAAGTTTAATTCCTTCAAAATACAATCACGAAACAATGAAAACACGGACAATACATACATGCATGTGATTTTAAATATATAAAAAATAAATATATCACATTATCACAAATATTATTTTCTCATCATGTTTTCCACACAACTACAACGTTTACTGCACCACCATTACCACGTTGAACTGTATATATAAAGTATGAAAATATGTTTGTTTGTTTTTTAATTTAATGTAAATATACACTCTATTTTTCAGATTAAATAATCAATCACTGCTGTTTGTTATGTTCCTAGAAGAGAGGAAAGAGCTGTGAAGTCAGAGGTGGTGGCTCTTAGAAGAGCCTTTGTTGAGCAACAGTTGTTGCAGGTGTTTTTACTTCTTCTTGGCTGCGGTTTTCTTGGCTTTAGGCTTGGCTGCCTTCTTGGCGGGAGCTTTCTTGGCTGCAGGGGCTTTCTTAACCACCTTCTTGGGGCTCTTGGTGGCCTTCTTGGGGCTCCTGGCTGCCTTCTTGGCCGCTGCTGCGGGCTTCTTGACCTTCTTTGGAGACTTCTTGGCCGCTGCGGGCTTCTTGGCAGCTGCCTTGGGCTTCTTGGCCGCGGCGGGTTTCTTGGCGGCGGGCTTCTTGGCTTTTGGAGCGGCTTTCTTCGCTGCAACCTTCTTGGGCTTCTTTGTTTCGGTGCTCTTGCTCATCTTGAAGGAGCCGGCAGCGCCAGAGCCCTTGGTGTGGACCAGGGTGCCCTTGGTCAACAGGCTCTTGATGGCGGTCTTGACGCGGGCTTTGTTCTTGTCCACATCGTAGCCTCCGGCCGCTAGAGCTTTCTTGAGGGCGGCGGTAGATACGCCGCTGCGCTCCTTGGAAGCGGCCACCGTTTTGACGATCAGCTCCTGGACGCTGGGACCGGCCTTCTTCGGCTTGGAGGCCTTCTTCTTGGCGGCTTTGGCCGGCGCGGCGGCGGGAGCTGGAGCTACTTCTGCCATGTTAAGTTCTGTTCGCTGTGTCTCAGATCGGGGATCCTGACTGAGGTCTGAACAGACTGAGCGCAGCGCCACACTTAAACACACCATGAGGACCGTGGAGACTCAACGCGGCGGTGGCTCCCGCGTGAGGCTGAAACGGCGACACTCGTGTGTTTTCTTCCGCTCCAAAAAACACTCAAAAGTAAGTTTAGGAGCAGCGCTACAGGCTCACGAAGACACAAGCGACAGTAGACAAACGTCTCTCCATCTTCAGCTCATATCCAGCTCTGTCGCTGCATGCAGCTTCGAAACGGAGCCTCGAAAAGTCTCTCCGTCCTCTTGGAGTCGGGCGCTGCGGAGCGACTTTTTCTACTGTTTTCCCTACAAAAATGATCTAAAATCAATTCAAACGTTGTAAAAACTATTTAATTATTCAACCAACACGCCTCTTTAAAGATAGGTAGCAAAAACAAATGTGTGTTGTTTGTGATTTGGAAATAAAATGAGGTTGAAGGAAGCACAACAAACACAAAGATGGCAGCTGACAGCAGCTTCAAGAGGAGTCTCCTCAGGAAGAATAATCGAACAAGTAATCAGAGTATTTATCAATAAAAAAAAGTACAATTGTGAAAATGTTTTGTTTATTAACTAACCCAGTGGTTCCAAAAACCTAATGTGGGATGAAATGGAAATTATAGCAGCATAAATGTAGTGAAAAGGTTTCTGATGCTACTGCACTCACACATTATTGAGTCTGACTCTGTGATGAGAGCATCAATGAACAGTTTTGGTAAAAAAAAAAAAACAAAACATTTTCTGTTAATCATATTTTTAAGCTATAATATTAAATATTTTAAATTCATTTTATACATTTCAAAACTTTTTATTTAAGTTTGTTTACTTTTTATTTACTTTTTGATTGGACATAAACCAGTTCTTAAGAATAAATAAGCTTGTGTTAGGAGGATTACAAGTTAACATCTTTTTATGAGTCAGTAGATGTTTTATGATTTAAGTATGACTTTCACTCAAGTTACAAAATATATTTCATTTTTTCATTCTTATTTGCTATAACTATATGTGATCTGACACGCCGCAAAATGAATAAAGAAACAAACTAAGCTATATTTCGTTGAAAGTCTAAAATTATAAATGCATTGAAAACAATTTAGTCATGATTTCCATTTTAGAAGCAACATCAGATTGTGTTTTCAATTGATTCACTGAAAAGAGGAATTTCTTCTTCATTTCAGCTGCAGATAAAAGACACAAATCCCTTTTTGCAAACCCAGTTTAAGTCTTTGCATTTAAACTGCAAGTATTCAAACTTTTAGTGAAAAAAAATTAATTATTTTCCTACATTTTGATGGACCTAGTTTTAAATCACATGTGGAAAAACAATAACAGGTGGTTTGTTTATCTGCATTTTCATTCCATTTTCATTATCAGAACAGTAAAAAAAAGGCTTTTATTTGTGAGCTAAACAGTGATGTTCTGGAACTAAAAAATACAAAAAAAAAAAAAAAAAGATCAAGGTTCATAGGTCCGAAACCTCAAATAATTTAGGTCAAGTCTCAAATCAAGACCTAAAAGCAACTGAAGAAAAGTCTCAAGCTCAAGTCCCAACATCTGCCTGCAGGTGGCGTCCTTTCCCTCTCATCCTTTCAGCACTTTCTCTTTCAGCAGTTCCAGGATGACTTGTCTTTCTTGGCTCTCAAGCTCAAATCTCCGTTCTCTGTCTTTCCTTTCAGCTTCCAATCGTGCTCTCTCCAGAGCAATTTTACCTGGAAGCACAAATAATTCTATTGGACACGGATATCACAAAGCAAATAAATGTACACAATATGTATACAGATGATGAAGTCCTTTCTAAACTCAATGTTTTATTTCACACTTTTCTTTTGTATTTTGAAGATTTCCCTAAAACGTTGTTCCTTTTTTTAATTTGTAAATATCATAGGTGGTTTTAAATTCAAAAAGGGAAATTTCAATGTGATGATCCATTCCTTTCAACCTAAATATGGATTTTTAAACATGAAATAGTTAGAAAAAGGCGTACTCCTCTGGATCTCCAGCTCCTCTCTGCGCAGGGTCAGCTCTTCCTCTCGAAGCCGCTGCTCGGCCTCGGAGCGTTTCTCCAGAAAGCTGAGAATCTCAGAGTAGGTCTGGCAGCAGCACTGGCAGGGCCTCTTAGCGGTGGGTGCCGCTGAAAGCTCTGTGATTGGCTCGGGCTCGTCTTCAGGATCTGGAACCATCAAAATGGGACAATTTAAGGCAACATTCACTAAACTGATTTCTATATTTTCTCCTAAATGTTATGAGTCCCATATGATGCACACATGAGATTGTGTTTTTCCTCTTAGCTTCACTGTCTCCTGACTCGTCTTGAGAACAGGTTTTACCTGGAGCAGGTGTTTGCGTGATGATGGGTTTGTCCTGTTCTGGTAGAGTGAGCTCTTCTAGAGCACGACTTCTCCGTTCTTCATCCTGAGAAAATCAAACACAGAATTTAATTAGTTTAAACAGACAGTCTTTTTGGTTTTTTCTACTCAGCTTTTAACCCCATCTTTAGTTCTCAGCATCTACAGGATTTTTCTTTTTATTATTATTCCATAAATACAAATCTATGAAACTCTGGGAACTCCAGAGAAACGCAAACTAAAACATTTACTTTTCTTTTCTTTTTAAATTTTTTTAGTTTGACACTACATTGTGTTAATTTACCTTTACCATTGCATTTCTCACCTTGTGAGGTGGCAATAATATTGGTTTTGTTTGATTTGAGTTTGCAAACAGAATTTAAATGTTCAGAGTTATGCTTTATTATTGTATGATCGTTTGGTTCATCTTCTCCTGTTTAAGCTAAAATCAAGTAAATCAACTGTTTTTTATTCTGCAGTAACGTCCACATCTGTTTCAAAATGCTACATTTTATGAAAAAGTAATAAAAAAAAAAGTTAAAATTGACTTTTTAAATTTATTTATGATTAGCTTTAGCTGAATTTTACTCAGTATAGCCAGAATTTCACATTTTATAAACAAACCCAGATTTTCTGATGTGTAATCAATATGTTTAATATGTAGCATAATTTTCTGTCTGAAAATAGGCTTATACAATCACAATATCAAAAAGAGTTATAAATTTAATTTTTTTTTCTTTTATATTGTGGTTTATTTAGGTTAACAATTTTCTCTACCTTTAACTGTAACCCATAAGACTCTTTGATTGATAAAAAAAAGGTTTTCATTGAAGATGGATACGTTTCTGTGAGCAGATCAGTGAGTTTAGATGTGTTCTTTTGAGTAAAGCTAACTTTGAACATGTTTTGTTTTAAATATCATTGAGTTAGTTTACATTTTCTAGTCATTTCTCATAAATGTACCACCATTTTTATTTAAAAACCAACATGATTCTTTAATCTTTAATGCATCTAAACGATTTATATATTTTTATATTTAAATATATGTGTATGTGTGGGTGTGTGTGTGTGTGTGAAAAAAGTGATACTTTAATATACTTTATATCCAGGATGGTTCCATGACATAATTTTTTTTTTTAATAATAATCTAAATTTGCCTTTTTAAGTCTCTTATAAAAGAGGATTAGCAGATTTTCAGATTTCATTCAGCCTTAAGAGGCAAAAGATCTTCTACTCAAAAAAGCAAAGTCCTGACAACCTTTTTTAAAAACACTGTATTTGTATTTTTTTAAAGTGTTCTCTATTTTATTCTGCTTTTCTGATATTTTACTGTCTGCATAACATTTTCACTCACTTGGTACTTGACAACCTCGCCACTGGCCAGGAGCCCCTTCTCCGCCTCCAGCTCCAGAACCTCATGGAGCAGGTCCTCCTTTTGAGCGTAAAGCCTCTCTGTTCCAAACCTGGATAAAAGCAGAACAATCTCTGAATGAATGTGGAACGTCTGAGTGAAAAAAAAAAAAAAAAACATCGTATGATAATAAAATAGCTGAGCAGACATTATGATGTTACATGTATTTTTATTTTATTTAAGGATAAATGATAATTGTTTAAAGACTTTCTTGAAACATTTCATCACTAATCCAGACGTCGTCATCAGTCTGATCACCTGGATAAAGGAGAACTTTAACAGACAGATGTTTTATGAGTTAACTTTGAAGACATTTTCTGGTAGAAATGTCGCATTGTGTACCAAACAAACCTGCGCAGACTAGGATAGTCTTGTTTCTTGTAGTAGTCCAGCAGCAGCATGGTCCTCTCTCGACACCTCCGGGCGTCCACCTCAAAGTTTTCCTCCTGAAGAGCTGCAGTGATGATCTCCCCCACGCGGGCCCAGATCCGTCCTGAGCTCATCAATAACAGCTTTGTTACACTTCAGTCTTTTCAGTTGTTTTTTTTTATAAAATCCCACTCCGATCATATTTTGATCTATTTTAGTGTTCCTGTGATCTTTTAGTTGTGATTATGCAGTTTCTAGCTTAAATCAAAGGCCTGTGTTGTTTTCTAGGACACAGTTTCTGCAGATATAATGATGTATGAAAGAATATTTAAAAATTAGCTTAAATGAGCGCTTTACTGGGGATTTCTTGTTTCGTCATCACTTTCTGCCAATCAACAGGTGGCTACAGCAGCTCCGACGTTGTGTTACATTTTTTTTTTGACCTACAACCAATGGAATCCCTCAAAAGGTACAGTTTGGTTCATTTTACAATGGAAAAGTCAGAAACACTGAACTATACCATCTGGATCACTCAGTGACAACGAGGCTTTTTTTCATCCAAAACGTAAGCAATCAGGCCCCATGCCCTCTCCTTCCTCTCTGAGTCAATCAACACAACAGAGACACACCAGGACAAAGTAGTTAAAATCAGCCTTAAAAGCCTGCCCTCACTTCCCATTAACCATCTATATACACAGTCTCCCTCTAGCTTACAGCTCTAACTTATATTAGAGGTGCAACAAAAACGGCGAGCAATAATGGAGCTAACCAGACGTACAGTTTTGAGCCAGATGTCAGCTCGGACGAGGAAAACAAAGACGTTCATGGATCTACTGGATGTATTAGAAAAGTGGAGCTGGGAGCAGATCGTAGCTTTTATTTTGCCGACTGCTCCTGATTGGTTCACACCAATTTGAATAAAGACATGCTCAGAAATGAAATTTTACTCGCAATATTATTTTACATGTCCTCCGCCATTATAGTAATACCACAAAAATATGTTAAAAACACAATTTTCATCTTGAGTGGGTCTCGAAAGCTCAAAAATGGGCTTGTTGTAAAAGTGACAAACCGGGTTCTTTGGAGGCAAAGGGGTTCTGGGCGATGACCTCTTGCAGGAGGATGATATCATGGCGAGCTGAGAAGCGGACCTGCCGCTTTCTGGGTGTTGTGGAAGGACAGGAAATGGAAAAACCTGATGAAAGTTAAATAGATTTATTATATATGTTATTTATTTATCCACAAAACTATGAGTTACCACTACAAATCAATAACAAAACAAGTCAAACACATGAGATCTGCAGTTTAGGAATGTGGCATAACTGCTGGTTTAAAGGCCTGAGCTGTGGTGACAGGAGGCGGACACATGGCAACTCCTCCTGAAGAAAAGGGGGGAGCAGCTGCAGCTACAGCAAGCAGAGCGGAGAGCCTGCCGGGTCTGCAGCAGCTCAAATGCGTCACAGGAGGAGGAGCAGGAGGAGCAGAAGGCCTTTGTACAGGAGCTGCGAGGAGTTAAACTGCGCGCTGTGCGTGGAGGCAGGAACGGGACTCACCATTGTTGATCGGCACCTCCACCACAACCCGATCCATGCTTCCGTCATCCGGGAACTGCCTGACGCGCGCGGCACACGTCCACTCACCAGTACAGGTTTCCCGCTGACGTGTAACCCAACTTGGCCGAGAATCTGTGGGGCACTCGTTCCTTGGAGCTGCGCTGACTCCCTGTGGCCAGAAGAGGGCGCCAGAGCGCTGCTGTTTGTTTCATCTTCAGGCCCTTTTCCTGGAACACGACCTGGGGAGGATTTATTGACCTTTTAAGGCCAAATTATATGTAATAATAAAGGAGGGTTGTTTGAACGAGTAAGAGAAATAAAAAAGTTCAACCTGGATGTTCTTTCAAACTTCAAGTCTCAAAGTTAGACTGACAGAGAAGACTTTTCACTTTTTTAAAATCAAAGTTTGACATATAAACCAAAAAAAAAAAAAAAAAACCCCCAAAATAATAGTTTAAAGTTTATAGGTAAAATATTGACTTTAGGCAAATCTGATTTAATTTAATAGTATCTGGATTAAAAATCTTATTCCTAAAAAGGTTTCGTCACTGACAGAAAGAAAACAAAAGAAGATTTTAAGTCCAAGTGCGCTCACTCAACTTAAGATTCCACCTTTAGATGCAAATTTTTGTTCAAAAGCTGTCTGTTTTAGTTCCTCCACCACTCAAGATCTTTAAAAAATGTATTTTGAGTGTTAATTGCACTACTTTGGAGATATCCTGCAGTTAAAGTAACTTTAAAATATTGTTTTTAACATGTTTGTGACATTTTTCTTTTAAAGAGAAGAACACATATTAAGAAAAATTAAGCTAAAAATAGTTTCTGAATATTGATTTAGTCAAATAGTTGTGAATCAGGAGCAGACGAAAAAATTGTGTTTGAAAATGTGTTCATATGGCTTCCTCTTTTAAGCTGAAATCTGGATTAAAACTGTTTGGCTAGATAACTCCAAAATTGTTCATCATTTAAATTTTACGGATAATGTTAGCTTGGAGGGTTTGAGGGGCTGTAAACTGGTGGGAGAGCATGAACAGATGGATGATAGAAAGTGAGGGCGGGCTTACTCTGCACCAATGGCACAGCCCAAAACTTGAAACTACGTCCTATAAAACAATTTATATATTTATTTATTCATTTATTTTGGCTAAAAACCTTTAAACAAAAAAAATATAACAATGGGAGTGCTTTTAAAATATATCAAAAGATGATCGGAGTGTGTCTTTAAGTGCTAATGCTTAAATATATATCCTATTTGGACAAACCTTGACTGAGCACATTCATCTAAATCAAGTCTCTTGGCCTCACTTATCCAAACAGCTAGATAATGCAATGGTGTCAAAATCATGTACCCTTAAATGTCACGCTCTAGCAAGAGTTTATACCCCCTGAGGAGCTGACTAGAGAAGTGTCAGGGTAAAAAATTGAACTTCCAACCAGCTCATGACCTTGAGGGTTACACTGACAACATAAAATAAAGAAAAGTCTTTGGAACTGTCTTAATCAAACAGTTCTTAAATTGCAAAATGTGACTGAAATTTAGAAAAAAAAAAAAAAAAGAAGGTAATTATGATGCAACTCAAGTTTGAATAATGTAGTGTACAGAATATGTTAATGTAATGGGCTCTTCATGTATGGATCAGATCAAATCAAATCAAATCAAGTCAAGTCAAGTCAAGTCAAGTCAAGTCAAGTCAAGTCAAGTCAAGTCAAGTCAAGTCAAGTCAAGTCAAGTCAAATCAAATCAAATCAAATCAAATCAAATCAAATCAAATCAAATCAAATCAAATCAAAGTAACTATCCCAACAAGGATCATAAGGATCAGACTTCCATTATTCTTCTTTTGCTGCTTTGCCCTTGTAATTCCTGGCCAATGAGTGAATAAATCTTTAGTCACATGGTTTTGTTTACAACTGTTGGTTTGGCACAGAAAAGTTTTCTTGATGGCAATACTTTATTTTTTCAATACTTGTCCTCCATTGTCAAAAAAAAAAAAAAAAAGTCAAGACACGTTTAACATAAAAAACATGATTTTCATTGGAGTTGCTCTTTAGAATTTCAAGAGAAAGTTTTCCACAAGTGAATCTGAGAGACATTAAAAAGAAAAAGTTCCCCTTCAGACACATCTGGTTGGGTTTGGTTCTTCATGGAAAGGACCAAACTATCTTTAAGTCAGTTCAAACAACTGCTTATTTGTTGGTGCTCTTGCCTAAAAAGAACTCCAAACACAAAGAAACAAAAGCAGAAACAAGGAAACAATCAATGAAAAGCATGATCCATGATCATTTTCACTATGGTTTGAAAACTGCATCTAAAATAAAGATGGAGGTGATTTGTTACTATTGACAGTCATACTAAACGTTTCAGTCATTTTGAAGCCTTCAGGCTAAAACAAGATGGCAGCTGCCATAAGTGAGAACATCTGGGAAGAAAAAAAATTAACTGAAACTGACACAGGTGGACTAAAGATAGTCACCGAAAAAAACTCCATCCATACAAGCGGCGATTATGCAGTAGAAGTCATCACCATGGTAATGCATGAAAGAAAAGGAAGCATGCAGGCTGAAGCTGCGTGCTCAGATGTCGGCGGACTGTTAATGAGCAAGGACACACAGTTCTGGACCTGCTGGGATCAAAAGGCTTTTCCAGTAAGAGCTTCAGGGAAGAGCGACGGTGCAAATACAAGACGGAGAAAACACACGTCTGCTCTTCTTCAGTGTGTACGCACAATTTATGACTGATCCGATCAACTATTTAAAATATGTATTTGGCTAAATAAATGCAGTTCTGTTAAAAAAAATAAACACTTAAAAATGTTCATCACCTGCTGCTACAAACTTGGTGCAATTTTTGAAAATTCTATTTATTCTTTTAAACTCCAAAACTACAGGAGGAAAATTCACTGGAAACATCCTCAGAGTTGTTATTAGAGATGATATGTAGCTAAATGTACAGTAAAGCTGCTGCAATATATGGTATCCATGACAGCAAATGGCTCAGAAGTCATTAATTCCTTTTTTTTAATGTTTTTTTTTTATCTTTGTAAAGTGATGTTCATATACTGAACTCCACTGTCTGAGACCTGCATGCACAAACAGATTATTTCCTCCAAGGAATAATTACGCTCACAGAGCAAATGTCTTCCTGACAGACGCCTTCCTCTCATTGGTCAACGAATAAACAAATTAAAGATTAGCTTTCTAACCATGTAAACAGACACAGACCAGCGATTTGTTTTGTTCTAAACTTGTTTACTAGCTCTCATTCCCTCAGAGCCAACCTTCAAAATAAACTACTGTATGTGCAAACATTCATAAAGAAATGTATTTTCATGCTATGTTTAGCAGCTCCATTGAAATAACTAAAAAAGAATTTAAAAATGTGGTTGCAAGACATTGTTAATAAAAAAAAAGAAAATAAATAAAATGGAAAACTTGAAATAAAACTTGAAAATTTGAAAAAAAAATGCATTGTAACTTTGAAAAAAATACTTCTTAAAATAATTTAATTTAAGCAATCTTCACAAAAATTTTACAAACTTAACACCATCTTTAACCTACAATCACCACTGCGTTCTGTTGATCTTTGACACTGGGAAGAGGTTGGTATCTTGAATTACAAAAAAAAACTTTATTACCTGCAACAAATTTAAATGCCTCTTAGGAATTTCAATCTTCTAACCTTGAGCATCATTGGAAAGCTATTTTAACACTATATATTTTGCTTTAGAGTGGCAAACTCGCAAAAGGGATGTCCCCTGTTATTCACACATTTTGTACATGAATGGTTAGCTCAAGCTGAACGAAAAGATATAACAAACAATATTAACGTATTTGGAATGTGGACATGGTTAAAAAAACCTCAGTTCCCACGGAAATCCAAAAATGTACTTTTGCCGTTTGTCCTAAAGTTTACATAGGCCTGTTCGTCTGTCTCAGGAGAAAAGTCACTTTTTTGGACAAAATTAATTCTGAATATGAATTTTTCCTATGTAGCTTTGACCAGGGTGAAAGAAAGTGAGAACGGACAAAAAGGGGCGGGAAAAGCGAGGACGGGCGGCCTTAATTAGCAATAAAGCTTCATAAATCAAAGACATTGCTTGTCTGTTTTTTATCAACATAATTTCTTTAGTTTAAGTCCAAAACCTCTTCCAAATATTCCCTTCTTTGTAAGTTTTGCATTTATTGAAAAAGCTTAAATCAACATCAGAAATGCTGTAATCTGAGGTGCACGTATGTCAGCTTTCTTCTCACAAGATCATCGTTTTTAATCTGCATTTTCCTGACAGTTTGACGGTCGCGTTCAAAGCTGCTTGCAGACACAGGATCTCACAACACGTTGGACATGGTGGCAGTGAGGATGCTAAACACAAAGCCTGTCAGGTCTCATTTCATCTCACTCAAAGTGTGTGGAGTTGAGTTTTTCAGGTCAGTACTGTAAGCAGGTCCACCTGCTCCGTTTTCTGCCACAGCCAGACCTTTGATGCGAGTGCAGAGATGATGTTTCCTCCTCTGTTCTAATAAAGGCTATGATAGAACATTTGCAAATACTTTGGTGCAAAACTCCAAATAAACACATTTCCAGTTGTGTTGCTTTTATTGAATTACATGGGAGATGGATGGGAATTTTTAATTAAAACCTGCTGTCTGTGGAGGTTCACCTGTGTTTTACTCCTGCACTCCACTTCACAGGGGACTGCTGGCTGATTGAAACGCACCCTGTATCCATGGTAACGGAGCAGTGACAGCTACTGTACCTCTCATCACCGTCGATTCCATAGACGCATAGATGAGTGCAGGTGCCTGCAGGAATGCAGGAACTCACCGTCGACGTGTTTCTCACGTACTTGTTCTTGTTTGCAGAGTGAAAATTGGAACCGTTGCGGCGCTTGAGGAAAAGGTTTTTACTTTTCAGTTTTGTTTTTTTTTGCTTTTGGCAACTTGTCATTTCTACCCTGACAACAAACATGTCCAAAGCAGTGACAAAGAGCTTTTTTTTCTTTATCTCCTCCTTTTAAAAAAAAAAATTTTTTTTTCTCAGTTTAGTTCCCTCAATATTTTCCTCCCTCAATAAAATACAAACAAATTTTAGAGAGACGAGCAGTTTTTCCATTCTCCGTTCATTCAGAGCGACAACAGAGAAAGTCTATTTTGAATAGAAATGGAAAAAAGGTTAGTTTGTATCCAGACGGGGACCCAATTCCAAAGTTTTGATGTATCTTTTGATGTATTTTAAATATGTTCCCAGTGTTTTTTTTTTTTTTTTTTGAAATCAGAAAATAAAATCAGACATTTGCCTCCAAGTTGTGGGTGGGAGTGTTAGTGAATAGTAAGCCCACCACCCCTTCCCATCATCCCTCTGTTTTACATGCTTTCTTGCTAGCTTAGAGCCCCTCACGACCCCAGGAATAATAAAAATGGCGAGCAATATTGAAGCTATCCAACCCCACAGTTTTCCAGATGTCAGATCAGACATGGAAAACAAAGACGCATATGGATCTAGTGGATTCATCACAATGGTTTTTCCAACAGCATATTTGTGTTATTTGAGTTAAGAAACACTCAGAAATACAGTTTTAAGCTTAATTTTCTTTATATATGTCCTCCATCATGGGAAAAGATCCACAAGTACAACTTAAAAACACATCAATTACGATCTCCATCATAGTGCTTCTTTAAGCCTTAGTGAAGTAAAGAGGAATTAAAAAAATGTTGCAGTTTTTTATACAACCTCAGTGAAATGTATTCACTTTAAAACTCTTTTTGTAACCAAGTGTGCAGCTTTCTCATTATTTAATTTGATGGTTGATAGTATATTTTTTTTACAAAATGTTGAATGATAGAGCATCAGCTGGTGTCTGATCGGTGACTGAAGGTGTCGCTGCAGAACAAACCCAAATCATTAACCTTCCACCACCATGCCTGAAAGTTAATTTACTTTTGTTTATTTATTTTGCATTTATTTATTTTACAGATGGAGCTCCAAATCGCAGCCTATCGACTCTGCTTTCATGTTATAAATACACAAATGTTTAGAGAAAATAAATGACAATACAATGCAGTTTAAGATGCAACGAGCTTCCATTTTGGCATTCACAAACAGCACTTCAGTTTATTTCATGCTCAAGGATGCATCAGAACATCAAGAGTGGTTGCTGAGTAAACGACAGACTAGAATGAAAGGAGCAGGGACTGAACTGAAAGAGACTGCGTTTACGCCAAGGACGAGCAGAAGAAAGCACGAAACAGAAACATCATGTGCTGAACAGAAGAAATGTTTACAACATAGCAGCTTTGAGTTGTTTTAAAATCATTTGAAGTGAATTCAGAGCACAAATATAACAGCAGCATATTTTTCCTGCAACTCATCTTCCTCCGATTTGATAATCAAACCCATCCAGGTTGCACAGGGTTGGTATGGCAACGATTCATCTCTGCAACGCAAAGACTGGACGCCATTACATCAACGCATCCTCCAGTCTGTTCTGTGTTTACGTCTGACATTAGCTTAACCAACACCTGCTTCAAGTACAGATTAAGGCAATGAAACAAGAGTGAAAACAGCAAATTAACAAACACTTGACCACCTTTTGTGTGTAATGATGATTTTACGTGGTCACCTTTGCGTTTTCATCATTTTTTTATGCAAAGTCCTGATTTAAAAACTTAATGAACTAATTTTACATATTACACTGGAAAAAAAAAGTCAGAATCTGGTTGTTTCCACATCAACCGACAGGAGCTGACAGTCAAGGAGGCTCATGGATAATGAACTCCTGCATCCTTCTTCACTCACAGCCACTTTTCTAAAGGTCACATCCATTCAGATCTGAAGCCAAACTGCGCATAACTTCGTGCAAACAGCTCTTCTCACTAATTAGTCTGATTAGTGTTATCTCCCTCCTGTTAATTATTAAGTTCCAGCCATGTTTAAAACGAGCCGATTCACTGCTGCCAAACAGCAACGTTCTAATGAGGAGCTGACAGAAAAACTGGTTCAAAGTCATGAGAGAATGACGGCGGTTTATGACTTGTGCTCCACTTTCCAAAGTCTCTCAAAATGAGGAAATAATATTTACAATAATAAGAAACAGAAAAGTAAAAAAAATAAAAGGTTAATGCAAGAAAAGAAATATTGGAAATTTTTTTTTAGTATAGTTTAGCTTCCCAAAGACATTTGATCTGTCTGTTTCTCTGAAGAGTCCTTCATGGATGGATGCTGTGTGAATGCTGGCGAGCCCTGCAGACGACCCTTCACTTTGTTACATGATGGAGCAGGTGAAGCCGCAACACTCCTTCAGGAGGGTGAGGCCTGTTTTGGTGTAGGGGTTCTGCTGAGCTCTGGTTGGAGTTCTTCTGGATGGACCTGCTGCAACACAGAACCGTCCCAGAGAAAGGAAAACACAAGCAAAGGGACCAGATAAAAACCCAAAAACGTTTTATTCATCCGTGCTGGAAAATGTGGTGTTTTGACAGTGAAAAAGTAATTTATTTTATATATATTCTTATGAAGTAAATGCACATTTTTGCTTAAATAAATACCTGTTTTCTTCATGTTTCCTGGGAATTTGGACTTCAAAAAATCTGCCATTTCTTTATCTTCTTCCTTCTCCCTGCAAACATGGAGATTTGTCAGGAGTGGAGGTTTGTAGAGGACCCAGAGAATATTTTAAAAAAAGACTGTTGGTGGCATAAGTCTGTCGTAATATGACAATGCAACAAAAAGCAAATTCACTCTTCATTGCAAGTCCACAATTTGTTGTCATTTTAGACCTTTAAGTTTTAAAGTTTATGGTTAATGCTTTTTCAGTGTTTTACATTTTATGCTTCTGGTTTATGTTGTCAACATTTTGATCTTGAGTCTGTAATGAAAATTCTTCTCTTCTCTTCTCTTCTCTTCTCTTCTCTTCTCTCTTCTCTTCTCTTCTCTTCTCTTCTCTTCTCTTCTCTTCTCTTCTCTTCTCTTCTCTTCTCTTCTCTTCTCTTCTCTTCTCTTCTCTTCTCTTCTCTATTCTATTCTATTTGTCTATTTGTGAGCTGGAGTAAAGAGCCTGAAGATACAGAGACTAAATTAGTTAGACTTGAATTTACATGAGAGTAATGGATAGAATAGAAGCCTCTAGTTGATTGTAAACCTGAACCTGATGCTGTGACTGAAAAAAGACAAACTCCACTGAACATAAATGAGGCAAAACATTAGAAAAAACAAAAAAACTTAATCTCAACTCTGACTTAAGCATCATAATAAAGCTAAAAAAAAAACATTTTATACAGAATCCTTAACGTTTTGTTCATTAGAGTTTTATTCATCATTATATCTGCTTTAAGATCAGATGACTTGTCTGAATCTGCAATCTGGAGCAGTCATTTTGAAGCCCACCTGAGTCGCTCAAACTCCACATCGTCCACCAGGAAGTCTCTGGTTTCCACCAGCTTATGGATCTGCTGCAGAAGTTCGTCTTCTCGCTGACGGTCTTCATTGGATTTATCATTATCTGGAGCACAAACCACACAAGTGCTGTCATATTATGGGACATACATTTGCTCTTCAGCTTCTCTCCTTGTCTTCGTCGTCTCCAGTCAGGAGTGTGGAAAGGAATCCTACCAGGTATCGACACCAGTTTATGAAGCTCCTTCTTCAGTCGAGTGATTTCTTTGCAGAGCTGGATGTCGTCCATCCTGCTCACACACAACAACAATAAACAAACATGAGGGCTGGATTTTTCGTCTACACTTTAAATTCTATAAACTCTACTACTTATATATAATTTTTCTTATTATATGCTTCTTATTTGTTACCAACTAAATGTCCTCATTAAAGACCAAACATTTTTTCTTTTTCTTCAAAAGATCTATTTAATTTTTATTTTCTAAATAATTTTCCAAAAACTCCAAATATGTTTGATCTTTTTCTAATTTCCTTGTTGGACCTTGAAGGTTTGTCCTCCAAACTGAAGCTGAAGTCCACAGTGATTGAAGTTCTCCAACAGTGTTTCTGAGAGGACCAGCAACTTTTTTATCAGCCTTTCTTATCAAGAAATGCTATAAAACCATCGTCATAGCTACATTAAAGAATTTGTCAGATGTTAATTATAGCAGTTTGTAGCATTTTCCCAGTTTCTCTTGCATTCTCTGGGTGATTTTTTTTTCCCTGAATTAAATACTTTGACTGGTCATAAATTAGTCGTATTGTGTACTTTTTCTGACCACTCTTGAGACAAAACATTAAGAATCTAGTAATGTGAATTACAGTTATTGCAATCAGAAACATTTTTCCTTTTTACTTTTAACATGATTTACCAATTCCCAGACAGGAAATACAAGGGAAAATATAATAAAAAAAATTAATAATTATTTTTTTTCACAGTTTTTTGTTCATGTTTCCTGATTGAGACGTTTTTCAAAACAGCAAAGACCATCTAAATACTCAGTTTAAAAAGTAAGTTAGGAAACTACATCTTTGGAAAAATTGTTCAAGAAATAGTTTTTTGGTAATATCAAATACAATTCTAACAAATACTTTTTGTAGTTTCTGACAGAATAAAAAACTTTAGGTGAAAAAATGAGTAAAGTAAGAAATAGAGGATGGTTGTGCAGTTTTGGTTTTTGTTCATAAACTGGAATTATTGCTCGTTGTGATGATTCAGGTGAGTTTGCGCCCATCATTTGGGTCTGGTGGACTAAAAGAGACAAATATAGGAGCAATTGTAGTTTGGACTTAGGCCATATATGCAGACAGTAATTAAATCATTGTGTTGCTCTATAATCAACATTGTTCATCATCAGGCAGAAATCCAGCTGTTTGAAGCAACATCTGGAGCTGTGTCGCCCGCCCTAAATGCTGGTTTAGACGATTGTTTTGTAGTAATTGAATGCACACGCTCATTATAAAAGCTCGAAATATTTTACTATTGTATTGTAATCTAGAATCACACGCTATTCATTACAAGCTGAAAAAACAAAAAACATAATTCTTTTTCTTTTTTAATACAAAAACTGCAATTAGTAAGCCTCACATTTGGTATCATTGAAAAAAATTGTTATTTTTATATTGGATTACGTAGTAAAGACAACAGGGAACGCACATAAAAACAAACAATACTGACATGATTGCTCCCCATCATTCTTTTCTTCGTTGTTTAATATACCACTAAATAAATCTCCCATCAATTACTCTCAGAATCTGTCCTGCCGACTCCCCAATTTTTGTCGGGGAGGTGCATTTGAAAAGCTCTCCAGTATGCCTCTGTCTTTGGTAAGACTCCAAAGAGTAAAAACAGTTAACTCTAAAGAGTTAAATACCAAGTGTATTGTGACGTCACAAATTGCAAGATATCCGCTTGGGGATTTGGATTTAGTTTTGTTTCTCAATCGCAGACAAGCTATGCATTCGTCGTAGAAAGCGTTCTGAGTCTGTCTCTTTCGCTCAGTACTCGTTTCAAATTCTGTCAAGAGCTGGAGATTTCAGATAATTGCTGGATGATTACTTCATCCAGATTATATTTCTTGATTGCTCTTGAACTTACTCTAACCACTACCAGTCGTCCCGAAGCTATCTTCTCAATCTAATTGAAGGGGATGTGTGCTCCCGATCAGGTCGTCCGATCGGTTGACTGATTGGTGTTTTTTTTTGCCAAAAAATGGACACCACTCCATTCCTCCTTTTGAGAGAGCGTTGTGAAGCGCAGAAAAAAAAAACCGTGATTGCGCAAAGCTGCTTTTTGGTATTGAGTTGGTCTACATGAAATTCTATACCGAATTTGGATAAATACAAAGGTGTTTGTGGAAGTCTTTAATTTTATAAGTTGTCCCTCTTGGAAAATTGGATTGGGCTCTGTTAATTTATCATAATCTTTTAATCGTGTGGAGACAGAAGCAGCAGGTGTGCACTTTAGCTGCTATTTTGGTCCACTCTTCCATTAAGATCTTCTCAAGAGCTGGGATGTTTTGAGGGCTGTTGGATTCTGTCCTCAGATGCTCTCATTGATGAAAGGAGTTGTTTTTTTTTCACAAAAAATGGGAATGGCTCCATTCATTCTTTACTTTGAAATATGTTGTCCTGTCCGACAGAATAGTTAAAGCAGTCCACCAAAGCATTTATGCTTCTGCGACAGTTAGACAAACTGTAAAATGTAGATATAAAGGAGGGTATCATCTACAAATTACGTAAACCTCATAGGCAACAGAAATAAAACAAAATACTTTTTATTTTTTTTTTTTGTCATTCAAACTTTTCATTATATCAATCACAAAATATATTAATTGCTAGGATCCCTGTTTTTGTACTCCAAACAAATAAAGTCTTTTTTTCTTTTTTTGCCCCACTAATGTTAGCTTGGGTTTGAGATATGCTTAAAAGCTAACGGAAGAGAGTGTAAATAAAGGCTAATGGGAATTTAGGGAAACAACCTTTTTTGATTTTGGCTTAAAATCACATAATCATAATTAAAAGACCATTGGCGATAATTTTATGAATGACAAAATGCATAGTTGGAGTGGGACTTTAAAACCAATCACCAATGACACATAATTTTTTGATTCAATGTACTTGTCAATGTCATCTTTTTAACATTGTTTTATGACACGTTTTAGCTTTTCAACTGTTTAATTAATGTTTCGGTATATAATAAAATGTTATTAATGTAATCAAATTTCCAAGTGCTGTGATGTTGGGTATCAGTGAACGTGGAAACATTGATGATAAATGCTTCCATAATGTGTTTTCTCTTCACAGTTTTCCAACCTTTCACAGCAGGCTCTGGTTTAGAAGTGACCTTCGTCTCTATACTCTCCTGACTCTCTTGGCACTTGCTTAAATTGTTCCATTCAGCGCTGAATGCAGTGATAACAGGCGGTAGACACAAAAACAGTGAGACTGCAGCTCCACCGCTGGCATTCATTTCGGGACTCGCCTGCATGGCGCCTCTCAGCTCTCCCTGCAATTGTTTTTTTCTAGTCTCATTGTGGGGAGCCCGGACTGGCCTTCAAAGTGCGGCGAGGACACCTTCATTCAGCTCATATAAGAAGGAGAACAAGAGTGTGCAGGTATCAGTCACGCTCATATTCTGGTCCAAATAGCAACAAATTTGAGAAGGAAGCAGAGAGCAGCTGCTTTAAAGTGACTCAGATGAGGGCTTTGTTTTGGGGCTTTACAGCTGCAATGACATCCAGTGGAGTAGAGAGATGATGGAATAAATAGACACATGTTCACAGAGACGCGCTGTACTCAAAACAGGCTGACGTCAATGTATCGTCAAGACAACCTTGATACCTGGGAGGAGGAACTGTCACGCTACGATAAGCTCCGAGGTGTTTATGAATTCGGAGGAACAATTTTTACTTAAAAGCAATTCCAATGGCTTCATACTTAATTAAATTTTTAAGCATAATGTATCTTGTAGCCTGACAAGAGCTAAAGCCAACAGTCAAAGATCAAGATGCTTTATACTCTCTTGAGATGCTGGTTCTGATTTCGAATGGACGTTGTCGAAAGGCAAACATGTCTCCATACACGGGCTTCATAGGAGGTTTAATGAAATAAAGGTGTACATTTCTGAGTTCTGTCTGTTTTTTAAAGACCCACTCCAATGAAATTTGTGTGTTTTGGTGTTTTAAACGTGTTCTTGGATGTTTTTTTTTTCCACTTTTATTCAAATTGTGATGAATCAGGAGCAAGTAAAAAAAAACACTTGGAGTTGTTGCATACAACCTCAACCACAAGCCCCCTGCTCTTCTCCATTTCAATGCACTCACATCCAGACAAATAGATCCATGAACGTCCTCATTTTCCTCATCTGATATGGTCTTTGGCTCAAAGCTGTATGGCTGGATAGCTCCAATGCTGCTTGCCATTTTTGTTGCACCATTAATGTTAGGTAGGCATTGTAAGAGGCTGTAAGCTAGCGGGAGAGAGGCTAAACAGAGGGATGATGGGAAATTAGTGCAGGCTTACTCCACGCCAGTGGTCCCGCCCACAACTCAGAGGCAAATTTACAATGAACTACTGCTGCTCTGCAAATATATGTTCTTTTTTTCTACCACTGGGAACACTTTTACATTAATTTAAAAGATGATCAGAGTGGGACTTTAATGTAGGCAAAAAAAAAAAATAATAATAATAATATATTATATATATATATATATATATATATATATATAATATATATATATATAATATATATATATATATATATATATATATATATAAAATACCTTGATTTGCTGGAGATCACGTGTCAAAGTCAAGACCCAGGGGCCGGATCAGGGGCCTAGGAATTAAGGTATATCCGGCCTTCCAGATCATTTTCCTCTATTTTTATAATGGCCCGATGTTTTCTTGCACTCATTTCTAACTTGTATGTTAATAAAATACATTTATACGGAGAGTAAAATATTGAAAGTTATTTAAGGTTTTGGAGTTTTGCTAATATTTCAGCTACATTCTAGTTTTGGATAATTTATTTTTTAATTTGAAGTTTTTTTTAGGCTGTTTTGAAGTTCAGCTAATATTTACAAGCTAACTGTTTTGGCTTTTTTTTTTTTTTTTTTTAAGTTTTTTTAGGCTACTGACATTTGGCTAATATTTTAGCTCGCTGTCCTATTAGCTTCAGCATTTGCAGCTATCAATTTCAGCATCTTTAGCTATCCGCATTAGCACTTTCAGTGGCCAAATTCAGCTTACAACATTCTCATTAGTATTATTGCAGATCTCGTTTATAAATGTCAAAAAGTTACGGTTTTAAAGTTTTAAAAATGCAGTTTTAGAGTGTTCAATAAATGTTCATCCTGTTCGGCCCACTTCTTAACCCCAGAGCGCTACCGCCAGGTGATTTTCACCCATGTAAAGGTATTTACAGGATTTCCAATATATTGCATTTTTCTGAGTGCTAAGGTTCTTTAGTCCCAGGAATGGGTGGACCAAAGACCAAGTCTCCAGTATCATTATTTATTTATTTTTTGTTCTCAAATTCCACATTTTTCTGTCATTTTCAAGCATGTTTTTAGGATCTTCCTACGCTTATATTTTCCATTTTCTAACATAAACCTCTGTTGAAAATAAAAGGCAGCTGCTCTAATTTATCATGTGTTGTCATATTTTGATCTATTTCCATGACAAATACTCTTTATTGTGTATATTACGTAGCAAAAGTGATGGAAACCTTTTATAGCGAACATGTTCTCGGGTTAAGGTGGGTTTTGGCCCCTTGTGCGATTGAGTTTGACACCCCTGATATAGATGAGCTAAAATAATGATTAAACTCCTTTTAAGAGCTCTGTGCTCAAATCTGATCATTTACTGCACAGTCAAAAACTTTTTCTATCAGAGAAATGACATAAAAAACAAGATAATTTGACGCCTCAGATGCTCCATCACCCCTGACCAGCATTCCAGATGTACAGAGGCTGCATGCCTCACTGCAGAGCCTCCAGAACAGGTCATTCTGCCACTGAGCGGCTATGAGTCATCGCTCCGCCTTTCCAAAATAATCCCTCCTCAGCACAGCTTTTCTTTACTTACACACTTGCAATTAGCACTTCTCCTCTTTTCCCTCTTCTATAAGCCCTCTAAAGAGCTCCGTTTACACTTTTTTTTTTAAATGCAGACGCCCTGTTGACTATTCTGACACTTCGCTCTAGGCATGCTGTGGCAGTTCACCAACACACAGATTAGAATGATTAGAGGATGAGTGAGGAGGATGAGTGTACACCTTCATTTAGTAAGTGTGGAAGTTAAAAAAAAAAAGATTGTGATGTCACCATAGAAACGTAATGCAGGATCTCTTCATTTCTAAAAGAAACTTGAGAGAGTGATGACTCATTTACTGCAAATAAATAAAAGCAAGAGGAAAAATCATCTTTTAATTCACTTCATGGTGGACATTAATCATGCAATGGAACACAAACAGGAACAACAAACAACATTGACACTTGTGGACTCATGACTCTGTTGCAGATTAATAAAAAAATGATAATACATTCTTATTCATAAAACAATTCAGTAAAATAAACAAAAACGAGCATTTGATTCAGTGAATCAATAGAAAATTAAATACTCCACCCATGCTTTGCATTAATGACCCTAAGGATGATTTAAACATAAACCCACAGAGGTTTGGTCTCATGCAGGTGAACAGTACACAGATAACCTGCTTTGTTGGCGCGCCTGCTCCATTCGGTGTGCTCCAGTGAACCGTAGACGTGCACAGAGCCTTCCTTCTTCTCCATCGGCGCCGCGGCGTTTCTGCAGGAAAACGTGAAGTTCGGCGGGCACAGGCGCTGCTGGAGCATCAGCGCATCGGCGGTCGGTCTTCAACCTGCTGAGGAGCAAACGGCTCTGGTCCTGCGGCTCACGCATCCTCCGGCAGGTGCCGGAGCGCGTGCAGCTTGCACGCAGCAAGCAAAGCACCTAGAGCCGCTCTGGCTCACTGGCGCCATCTGGTGGCCATTTTATGTAAGTACACATTTTAAAAGAAAGTTGATCACTGAACAGGTTTTATTTACATGTCAATTCACTTATTGCTTATTCACAAAATAACATTTATGATCTATTTATACATCAAAAGAAAGTGCAAAATATTTTGTAAATTTTAAGCTCAGAATTTTAGACCTAAAGACCAAACCCCACTTCTACTGACAGCTAAATAATCTACAGGAGTGTTATTAAAAACTAATACATTGAAGCACTTACAAAAGAAAAAAAAATCCAGTTATAAC
The DNA here is from genome assembly GCA_003999625.1 of Oryzias javanicus. Taxonomy (NCBI): domain Eukaryota; kingdom Metazoa; phylum Chordata; class Actinopteri; order Beloniformes; family Adrianichthyidae; genus Oryzias; species Oryzias javanicus. Next base: position 27,240,197 of record CM012437.1, on the reverse strand, counting down.
AGCTGAGCATGTAGTCATGTCAGAAGTTCTACAGCTCTTTGGAACATGAAGGAAGAGGTTTCACTGTCATTAGGATCAGGTCAAACACAGTGCAGCTGCTCCACTCCACAAGTAATCTTCCACAAGAGGTAGATGCACCATGGTGGCACAAAAGCACAAATCAAGTAACAAACACTTCCTCAAATATTTTTGATCATAATTGTCCTTTGTTTGTTCCCTCTTAATGCTCGTAAGCAGCCAAACAAGAATAACAGCTTCTTGCTGTAACTGCGTCTATAAAAGTTCTGTTTTGAACCGGTTCCCAGGAGCTGCTGGAGGTGTGGAGAGCCCTTCCTGACAATGAAGTAACAGGTACAGGAAGGACAAGCTGCCAAAACCAGATCAAAACATCCAATCTATGTTACGGTAACTACTGATTGGAGCTGGAGGCGAGCCAAGTCGGACTGAGGGATTATGATTGTGTGACTGACCTACTTATGTTTCAAGGAATTTTTTTTTTTAAGTAGTGCATTTATAGATCAGGTAACTTCATTAGAAAGTTCCAGAGGCACTTCTCAAAAGGAAGACTTCGGATCGGCATTACAAAACAACATACAGACCATAGACGTGTGGGGTGGAAAAACTCCGACTGTCGGTGAAAAAAAAAAGTGGATTTTACCTGATGGGTGCTTTGTTCCGTGTAAGTGCTAGTACACGTTTTGAGGAGCTTAAACCTTAGTCACACCAGCCTTCACGGGTGCATATACGGTGCTAAATCAGCTGATTCTGTTGATTTACGCCGATTGCGTAAACAGTCGAAGAGTCATTTTGGTGTCGCCGCAAACATCTCCTGTATCAATAAGTTAAAGTGTCCCATGCATTGACCTCCGAGCCTAATCTGATGGGGGCACCTGCGTCACAGTGGCTCTGCAACGAGGCCCCGCCCCTCACAGAGATGCAGAAACGTGCAACTTTAGCTGAGGCCTCTATAGCTAATCCATATTTACACAAGGTGACTGTCCTTATTAATTAAAGTATGTGGAGCAAAAACAACAACAAAATCAATTTATAGAATGGCGACTGTCTTTTGTTTCCAGGAGCAGCTTATTTACTTATCCGTTTGACACAGATCCGGGTCAGTTGATGATGCCTGCAAACGTATTGATTGGTAGGAGGAGAGTTTTCCTCATGTATTTGCTGAGTCCACCTTCTTGGTCGTCCAGGTCCAGCTTGGACCTCCTGGGTCTGTGGGCGAAGAATCCCGGATCCAGACACGGGGAGATCTCCACGCTGAGCAAAGAAAGCATCAGTTACAGGCGGGATGCAAATCAAGGCGGCGGCCGTGAATACAAATCTAACATCAAACACTGGGCCGTCGGGTCGCACGCTGCATGAATTATGAGATCTGAGGCTTCAGCCTGTTACCTCTGCACGTCTTTGTAGGTCCGTCGACTGTCTTTGTCCAGGGTGACGGTGAAAGATCGACTTTCCAACGTGCGCATCTTTATGTTGTTGCTACGGATCTTTGACTCCTGAGGAAAGCCCAGAGTGAATTCTGAGGTTCGCATGAACACATCTGCACATTTTTACAATTTTTCTAAAACACAAACTTGCTTTAATCTGCATCAGAATCCTCTGGAATTAGATTAATTGCTTTAACGGTTAAAGAGTTCCGGCAGCAGAAAGAATGTCACCACTGGAGCTAAAGCTTTGGTGTTAAACGGTTAATGTGAGCCACAGATCTGTACACACTGAAATGATAACGGATCTGATCAATCTGCAGCTGAGAATAGAAGAGGCTGTCCAGCTGAGAATCAGACTAATACTTGCTGTGTTTACTGTCATCTGATCTGGATGATAAAGCATGTAGACAATCGGCTGCATTTAAGTGTCGGCTGCAGATGCACCATGGAGGCATTTTTTACTCACCACAACAGTGCTCTTGTTCTTCATGCATACTTCATTTAGAGTCAGAGTCAAACAGTTGAGATCTAAAACCCACAGAGAATGTGTTAATCATTAGATAATCAGGCTAAAATGAACTACTAGAACTAAACTACCTTCTGCTTCATTGGAGGGAATGGCGCTGATCTGCGCTCTGGACGTCCTGACTGACAGGCCTTTCTCCACGTCTCGGCCGCTCAAAGTTACCTAGTAAGGTGGAATGAGAAATTACAGATGTTTATTCTTTTTAAAGCATCTGGATTCACCAGAACTGCTATAAAATGAATCTGAGGAGGAGGGAGTGTTTCAAACACATGACGACTCACCTTCTTGTAATTCATGGAGATGACCCCTCCACAAAACTCTGCAGAGAGCTTCTTGGGTTTATCTGATGGGAAGAAAGAAAATGTTTGTCATTTTTTTCCTGATGCAGCAGTTTGTATTGTGAGGAGGCTAAACAGATGAGGCCCTCATGGCCGTCTCACCGCCTTTTATTGATTCAATGAAGTGTCTGAACTCTGGGAACTCCATGTCCAGTTGGGTGACAAAAACATCTTCTACAGCTTCCTTTTCTTCTCTGGTGAAGGAAATCTAATAAAAAGGAGCAACATTTACATTTGTTTTAAACCATTGAAGACTTGAACCTTTATTTTAATACAGGGGGAAGGCCTACCTTAACAAAGAAGATGTTGAAATAGACGGGCTGCTGGCCACAGCGGACGTAGTAGGAAATTACATCAGAGATGAACGGATCTTTTGGTTTTCCTGTGTTCATAGGTTGCTTAAAAAAATAAATAAATAAAAAATCAATCAATCAATCAAAATCTTATGAAACCGCCAATAGAGTTAAAACTTTAGCCACATTTGGGCTTCAGGGCTGATATTTAAACACTCGGCTTGTGTCTGAAATCCTTTACTGCTCACTACATAGTGCGGTTGCCAGTTTGTTTTGGTGTCCAAAACTACATTTCTAAAATCAGGTGCCCCACAAATTTCCCAGAAGTCTCAGTGTGAAACACAGACACAATGACGGACCGGCTCCATATTTCATAAATAATTTGTTCTTTCTTGTGTCAAAGGTAATAAATGATCTTATATATATGGGTTTAGTGTACTCTGAAAGACTTAAGAAAAGCATGGACTTTGGACATAGCCACAGTTATTCTTTTAAATTACAATTTTTATGTTTCAGAAATGTTATTTCTTTCTTTTTTATTTCAAATGTAATTTGGACCCAAAACCCATCAAGATTTGCATTAAGATCCAGAATTTTAATGGTTCTTAGAAAATGAGCAAAGCAGAAATCAGCAGACAAACCAGATCAGGCAGATTAGAAACAGTGGATAAAATAAATAGAACAATAAAGTTTGATTTAAAAAAACAGAAAAGAAAAAAATGTATTCGTTTTTTGTTAATGCTTCAATGTTTTCATGAGTTTTAGGGAAACGCTTTGTTAAAAGTCAATGAAGGGTAACCATTAAGACACTAATGACTGCCAGCGGTGGAATTGGAAAGAGGAAACAGGCTGTGAGGCATTGGCATGAATGGAAATTAGGTTAGGGAAGTCCAGCGTTAGAAAAACGGTAAATAAAAACCACAAACAGAAGTGCGACCTGTAAAAACAACGTCACAACCACAGAGTCATCGCACAAACGCGTCTTCTATGAGTTACCAAAGAGAGAACTTCAGCTTTTTTCTGCTTTCGTTTCATTTGAATTCATCAGCCGTTGGAGTCATTTTTTAACTTAAGTGCAAAAAAACTCCATTTTATTTCACATTTAGGAACAGAGTTCAACTGAAAATGACGAGCACCAGTTTAGATCAGACTCGGAAATATGATGCAACAACTTCCTGTTTGTCAGCTTGAGCCTGTTGCGGGGGGAAGATCTGACAATGCATTGGGGTTATTTAGAAAAGATAAGATAAAGTAAAAGTTTTCTTCAGATCTTTTTCTTCATACCATTTTGGCCAGTTTATGAATCATGGGGTTCAAGCTCTTGATGTTGCAGTTGTACCACGGGTCCACGTTGCTCAAGTAAGAGCCGAGAGAGCAGGAGTCTCCTCTGGACTCACTGAGGGGATTCTGTAAAATGAGGAACATGAAAGTGAAGTTGAAACTTTCTTAGACTGAAAGCAGTGAGGAAATGAGAAATGCTGTTTCAGGTCAACCAGAACCAAAAGAAAAAAAAAAAAAACCCTCTTTGTTCATATTCCACACATACCCCAAAGCCTTTAAAATCCCAATCCAATTATCTTGGGATCTATTTTGAAAGCATTCCTAGTGGTCCTAATTGTGATTATACCATTTTTAGCCAAAATAAATAATAACAATAAGAAGGCCTTTTTTCCTGACAGTTTCCGCATAACAGCAGGAGTTCATAAGAAATTCATCTGAGTAGTGGGCAGGACTGTTGGTGGGAAGTAAGCTTGCCCTCATTACCCATCATTCCTTTGTTTACATCCTCTCTCACTAGTTCACACCTCACCCCCCCAACTCCAAGCTAACATTAGCGGTGCAACAACAACAATGGCAAGCAATACTGAAACTATTCATCCATACAGTTTCGGACCAGATGCCGCCTCAGATGAGAGAAAACTGAGATGTTAATGCACCTGCAGGTGGGTGCATCGGAATGGAGCGAAGCAGGAAGTGTGAGGCAGATCTTTTTCAAAGAGTATTTTTTGGTCTGATTTACAAAAAAATGAATAAAGACAAACTCAGTTTTTGTTTGTATATGCCCTCCATCATCAGAAAAATGTTACTAAAACACAAAAAATATGATTTACATTGGAGTGGGTCTTTAAATATGAATAGTTGACTGTCCTCATTGTTTCAGGAAAAAAAGGAGAAGAAATATGTATAAAAAGGCTTTAAGTATCAGTGATTTTTTTTTCAACATTAAAGCAACTAAAAGGAAGTTTTCAGTAACAGCAGAACTACAAGGACATTCCTTGTAATCACCATCTTCTCTGACACATTTTAATCTAACTTCAGTCAAACATGTTTGTTTCTTTAACAGATGCTGCATTTCAGCCACTTCTTGTAATTACACTGGAGGCAGAATTACCTCAACAGAGGAGCAGCGAGATGGAGCCGTGCAAACAGGAATGTAGTAAAACTGGAGGCTGACTTTATTTGTGAGATAAAGCCGGCGTGCTTCTCTTTTCCTGCAAAAGATGAGGAAAGTTAGTTTGGCATTTTTAACATCTTCATCATTTCTTGTTCCTCATACTAGAAAGAAATCTAAACCACTTCAGCCACTGTGGCTGGAATGTTATTATGTTGTTAAACTCTGTAAACTGCTCAAGGAGCCTGTAAGTAATGTTCAAGTTGTAGAGAGTGACTTTTGGAATTTAGTAAAGAAAACAATCATTTTGTGTGGGAATCCTACAGGCATCACCCCCTGCCTGCAGCATTTATGTAAAGTACTTGCACCCCATTAATGATAAGAGGGTGATGTAAGGGCTCCGTAGGACAGCATAACTCATACATCAGTGTGTGGAATTTACATTCACCTCACTAAAATGCTTCACGATGCGTTTACCACACACACGGCAATCGAAAGTTCAATTTTCACGACGTCCCTTGAGGTGGGCGAACGAGTATCAAGAGAGCTGAAAGACAAACTTGCGCTCCCTTTAAGAGGTGGCCGCTCATCTCTACGACCCTCCACGGGAAACCCAAAAACCTGCAGCAGCCACACGGGTCAACTCTATGTACGGATACATGTGACTAAGGAATAACTAAGTTAACTGTTTGAGCACAAACATTAACCGAGTTCCTCTTGAGTCAAACCATAATAACACTCAAAGATGACAAGAATGGGACACATAAGAGCTGCATTAAAAGTGAAGAAAATTTACTTTTCTTAAAAAAAAATAAAAAAAAAAGAAAACATCTCAGTGTTGTCTTTATTTGCCAGGAAGGAAGTTAGAGATGCTTTTTAAAATGTGTGTGAAGGTTAAGAAACAAAAAGGTTGCTTACTTAAGGAGGTAGTAGGCCTTAGTCAAGCGACCCACGACCCTGTCATCCCCCATGATGACTATCCTGGCTGTGTAGGGTTTCTGTTGCTTGAGGAAGTTGACAGAGTTGGCTCCAGTCCGCCTCTGCAGAGTGGTACCTCTTCTGTCGTCACCTCCTCCACCTGCTGCCTGGCTGACGCCATCCTCCAGCGTCTCCTGAATCAGCCTCCCGCTTTCCACAGAAGGTTTTATCTTCATGCAGTTACGCCGACTCAGCTTCCCCAAATCTCGTTCGCTACACAAGGAAGAAGTCTAAAGTCATGAAAGCTTCCTAGAGTTTTAATAGAATATTGATGAATTCAATGTAAAAAAAAACAGGATACATAGTGTTTTATTTTTTTTGGATTAATTACTATAGGAGGGTATGAAAACATAAAGTTAGACATCAGAAAGAAACGATACTTACTTGCTTGGTTCACCTGAATGACTCAAACTATTAGTGTCCATAGAAGACACTGAGAAAGTATCATCACCAGGAGGGAGGTCTTTTTCAATCCCGCTGTCGCTGGACAAAATGGAGAAGCGAGGCATGTCAACTTCTATCATGGAGCTGAGCGAATCACCGAAGTCAAATTCATCCTCATCTTCACAAAAGGAAGAGAAGTGCTCCAAAGTGTTGCTGGATCGAAACCACTTGGTCAGCTCTCGCCCTGTAATTATGACACATGGAAAGGGTGAGCACAGCGGGAGCTAGAAAACTTTTGAAATGAAAAGATAAATAATCAAAAACAAATGAGAAACATCCATTGGCTGTATAAGAGAACTGGACTGAGTGAGCGTGATGTAATCCATAGAAAAAGTCCCCATTTTTCTGCAATGCAGACATGTTGGAGCAGATGATGTAATAACCAGTGATTGGTCAGAATCCCTCTGAATCCCTGTTTCTATGGGAACCACTCTCACCAATCAGGAGTGAGCTTGTTGGAAGTCTACACTCTTTTCTATTTGAAAGTGGGTTTGTGAGAATCTGTCAAATGATTCAGACCTTAAACTTTATCTTTTATAAAGGTGAAATTGAAATGTATTAAATATTCATTTAACATTGTAATCTCTGCGAGCGCATCATATTCCAATAATTAGCAGTACTGTACATGATGCAAGTGACCTTGGATTGAATATCAGCACTATCACCTTTTGTAAAAAAAAAAAAAAAGCACATTACCTTACGTAAACAACGCTCATTGACTAATCGGTGACTACTTAACTACTAAATTAATCGTTAGTGAAAGCTCTAGATTTTAGTGTGTGAATTTCAGCTATTAATGGTCTTTGGCTTGTTGGCAAAACGTATAAATAAATAATTGTTTAACATGGAGGACAGCAGGCACCATATACTGTACTATTACTAAGGGCTTTCATTAGTCCAGTTCTCATATGCAGTCATTGCTTTTGTGAGGCTGATGTTCGTCTTCAGTTAGACTTTTTTTTGTCTGTTTATTGTGAGCTGATTAGCATAAACAACTCCCTTTAGCCTCCCGGTGTGTCCAGGATCACTCACAGATATCCAGATCCTCCGTCCACAGGTGGAAGCTCATCTCCGGGTTAGGAAGAGGACAGTCACACAGCGGCCCCCCACACAATGGCTCTGCGGAGCACAGAGGAAGAAACCAAAACTGTCACACTGACAATCAAAACAAAAGGAACCCCCGACTCCAAATGCATAACTTCCTCTGTGCAAACACTTATCCATCCTTTTCGTTACTCAGCAGGAATGAATGTGAAGCAGGTCTGTTGGATCTAACAGCGAGGGGAAGTGCAGGAATAGATATCCGGAAATTTTAATAATACCCAAAACCAACTGGAAAGATTTGGTCAAAAGAGGAAACAAAGAGACAGAGGGTTCCATCTTTGATGTTACCAGAGGATCAAGCTGGGTAAATATGTATGTTTGAGCTCATAAAAATACAAGGACACAACACGCATGTATTAACAGCTGTTTGAATATATTGAATGTTCTGCTTAATACATGTAGAGTGTTCCATACACTTCTGTGAAGGTTCTCATTTCATCCAAGTTAACTCCATATCAACAAAAGATTTAAATCAACGTAATCAGGACCTGTTTTTTCAAAGATGTTTCACCTCTAATCCAAGAGGCTTTTTCAAACCTGGGTAATCCAATGTTTCAGTTTGCAGAACCAAGATAACAGCCCTTCAAACTGCTTTTAATCTGAATCACATTGAAAGGCTCTCATCTTCCTGGGTTACTGTGTGTTTTTATTGCGTGTGTTGCATTTCTGACAGAGCCTCGTCTTTCTTTGTCACAGAGCTTTTCACCTGAATCCGAATGTGAGAAGATCTCCCTGTAGAGCTGCTGGATTTGGCTCCTCAGCGCTCCACCTTCTCTTTTGCTGCCCTCCTCTGCCATCTGTTCCAGGACCGCCTGAACTTCCTGAAAGTATGACTCAATGTCTTGACCCTTCCGTTACCAAAAAAAAAAAAAAAGACAAAAAAGTTGTTTACACAGGAAGCTTATTATGATGTTCCATTTTAGATGTAAATCTCTAATTTCCTTTGCATTTTTTACATTTTATTTTGCCTTATTGTGCTTTAACAGTGAGCTGCATTTAGGAGACTGTTTGGCTGAATCTGAATTCTTCCTCTACGGCTTCTCCCTACCCCTACATTCAGCCCTCCAAGCCGAGAGTTAATTGTATTAATGAACCACACTGATGAAAATTGTGTTTTTAACAGGCACTTGAGGCATTTTTATGATGATGGAAGACATGTATAAAGAAATTGAAGTCAAAAATGTATTTCTGAGTATTTTTTCCTTCAAATTGTTGTGAACCAGGAGCAGGAAAAAAATGCCATTTGAAATGGAGAGGATTTATGACAGAAAATACACTGGGGCGGGCCACAAGCTCCCTGCTAATCACAATTTAAACGACCAATAAGAATGCTTTTTAAAACAGCTCAAAAGATGATCAAAACGGGACTTTCATTTCTTCCAGGGACTACTACCGTATAGCCTCTAATAGTAGCCCTAGCGTTTAATGAGCTGGTTTGAAGACAATTTCATTCATGAAGTAAAAAAGATAATATAAAAAATAAAATCCTTCTAACCTTGAGCGCATGAGCCAGTTTTGAACCGTGACACTGTTCTTCACCCAAAGAAGCTTGTATTGTGTGTTGGACGACGTTGCTCATGTGATCAAGACGATTCAGTCCAGCCGACGCCTCATCAAAAAGGGCAGGAATCAAGGAGCCCGAAAAGACCTCTGGATCAGCCAGAACGAAAACCCTGCAGCGTTTGACATGACATAAACGAAAGCTGGCTGAGTTACATAAGAAAAACTAATTACTAATGAAAGGTGAAACGAGTTATGCTGACAAACAGTACATCCTTTACATCTTTTACAGCTGACTCACCTTTCCTGAAAAGGATAGTGCTCATTTTTCAGCCTCTGCTCAGCTGTCAACATTCTCTGGTACATTAAACCTGATCATGAAAAAAATGTTAAAATTAAACAGATTCTTATCAGCTAATCCTAATTTGTATAATAGCTTTAATCAAAGAGGACAGTATCTGTTTATTCATGCTTTATCATTCGTTTTAGCAAAAAAAGTCGAGAAAGAAACATTCAAAAGAAGTTTAAGAGCTAACCAGTGTTAACCATTAAGCTATTTTAAAAAAATATATGTGAACACAATCTATTTAATACCATTAAACTAATATTTAATGGTATTAAATAGCAGGTTATTTAATACCAGGATTAAATGTGTATTTCTACAGCTCATCTTGAAGCTGAAAACTTTCATTTTGTGCAGGTAAAAAGTGAAGGAAGAAAGTGGGGCCTGTTACCTGGAACCAGGCGTTCAGTTTTGATCTGCCTGGTGTAACTGAGGCCCACGGAGCAGTACGGCTGAGGATAAGTCAGCAGTCTCTTACAAAAGTCATACACGCGTTTGTAGAGATCATCTGGAATGTAAGCCGCCTGAAATGTCACAAACAGGTCATGAATAGTGACTCAGAGTGCAGGAAAAAAAACAAAAAACAACAACAGCGTCAACACTGAAGTATGAGGACAAACATGAACCCTTTTTAAGGCCATCGTCTTTATAAACCATTTCCTTATTGGCATTTGTTCCAGATTGCATAACTACTTCTGATAATACGTGTCTTAGAACTGCCAATAATGCTGGCCCTAAAAAGGTATGTAAACAGCAATCTGAAAGACACCTATTGCATTCACCTTCCCGTATGCTTCAGCCAAAAAAGTGCAAAAGTGACACAAAAAGATAAACACGGACCAACAAAAGATAAAAGAAGAATCTACAGCACCTGGATTATTGCATACATCAACGTGTGGAGCAATGGAATGATGCATTTTCGTGAATCCCATCTTTCAGCCTAGAAGACACAAATACCACATTAAAGCTCCTAAAACCATCAGACGCACTTTTTGTGTGTCTAAGTTAAACTTAGACGCTAAGCACAATAGAAAGGGCATTAAAAATAACAAAAACAACAAAACTTAACATTTATGACAGTTCTTGTCAAGAAAATTATTATTCTTTTACATAACAGAGAGTAAGCTGAACTAGTTTATAGTTTATGTTTTCAGGAATCATTTACCTTTTCAAGCTCCTTTATCAGGACCCGCACTAAAGATAAACTATTGATAGGGTTATTTTGAACCTTCTTGTGAAGTGTCCATCTCAGCATTCCTGCACACACAAACACACAAATGGGAGCTGTTACACTAATTAATAATACAAATAAACAGTATCACTCTTTGGTGGAAAACACAGTGCAGAACCTTTGCTGGAACAGGTTGGCGACTGCACCCCTTCTGTTTCTCGGGGCAGCACGGCCTGGACGCTGCGGTACAGCTCAGCCTCTGGAACCACTGGGAAGGAGCCGCCTGACAAAGTTCAGATGTTTTTTTATTAAGACATTTGCTTTATATCTGCAACTGCTAAGTACCTAATCCCTTACCTGTGAGCTCCATGCTGCAGATGTAGTTTGGTCTTTACCTGTGGCCCTTAGTGGTCATGACTCACATTTGTTCTGGGTCCATCAACTGTAAGAAGACATGCATCATATTCTGGCACCCAGATTCTGCATCCTTCATTATTGATTACACAAGGGCACTAAGACAATGGTCACATATCCCTAAATCCCACAACACAGCGACCTAAACACAAGTTTTTCAGCAAATTTGGCAGGTTGTAATCAAGAGCTGGCAGCTGCATTTTTTTTTTTTTTTTTTATGTATACACACTGCGCAGTGGCTGTGGAGGTTTTTTAAAAAAAAAGTAAAATTTTACAGCAAGCAGATGATTTTTTTTAACACTGGTCAGATTTCATAGTTGTGTGGTAGCTGTCCAGTGACAGGGAGGTGGCAAGAAGGCAGCAACACAATGATAGGAGGGTCTCCAAGGTCCCTAAAAGGCCTCCAGCCATCCTTCTGGCACCGTGCTGCCATCCTACTGCCACCGTCAGATAATTAGAGATCGTACGGTAGCAGCACGGTCACTTGACGACGTCTGTTGACATGGGTGATGACTGCACGTCAATCTGACAATCCCGACCACCCATGGGTCAAAATGGGGAGATGACAGTGATTTTGCGTAAAACTCATCACCCTGTTAGCATCGCAGTGACTCAGAGACCGGCGTATTGACGAATTGCGGTTGATGCTGAGAAGAATACGAAGTCAGAACATTGTGCTTTCTTGGGAGGCATGTTGTCTATAAATGTGTATATTTGTAAATTAACAAAATTATAAAGTGTGCTCAAAATCTGAGTTGCTAATGGCCAGTGGTGCAGAATGGACAGCTTTTTATACATCCCCGGGCTACCGAGCGGCTGGTGGCACTTGATATGGACGGCCACCGTCTGGAGACAGTTGACAGACACCACCATTTGCTACCGTCTGTGAAATTAATCTTTTTTTCAAAATGTTTTTGTTCCTGCCTCTGTAGTGTCTGCTGTGTCTAAATATACTTTTAGATAGCAACTCAGTCTGACGAGGTGGGGAATGCCCAAGAATTTCACAGCTTCATATGATAGGGTGAGGTGCAAACCAAACTGCATGGAAGTGTCACATAGTAACAACAGGTGCTTGTCTGAGGGCAGAATTTCCTGAAATAAACTCTGACCAGCAAGAGGACAAAAAAAAAAGCAATATGACTAATCTAATCCTTTGCTTATTACACACTGAATGAGATTTGCTCTCCTTTATGCTGGCGTTTGGCAACAAGACATTTGTACAATTTTTTTTAAATAAATGATTTCTTCCTAGTTTCTCACTCATTGCTGCCCTTATTTTTAATGAATCCAAAAGCACGGTCCTCAAGTCACTTTCTTGATTTAGTTTGGCTCTTAGGTCCACGTATGGTTCCTCTATTCATTCATACTGTAAACAACTGCATAAGGGTTGATTAAAAAACACAAGAGGACCAGAGTTTGCGTGTTTAGTCCTCAGATGAGAGTTCAGACTTCACAAAAGTAGCAAACTATCCAAGAAAACAAAGTCTGATGTGCACCAATTCAATTCAATTCAATTCAATTTTATTTATATAGCCCAAAATCACAAAGAATTTTGCCTCATTGGCTTCATGCAGGTAATTTTTACAGTTGCAAAAAAATAGTCATGAAACATGAAAGAAAGATCACTAAAGACTAAACAGACTAAATAAACTGGATATCCTTGCTCTTAGACCCTCCCTCTTGGTAAGGAAAAACTCCTAAAAAAAACCTGAATCAGGAAAAACGAAGAAACCTTATGGATTCCCACATGAGGGAGAGATCCCATCCCAGGACGAACAGGCGATACCAGAACTGGTAAGGGAAAATTAGCTTCTAAAACTAAGTATTTGAATAGAGATCATTCAGATAAAACTGCACACCAAACAGCCTAGTGTGAAACCGTCTAGCTATAGATACAACACCATCACTGAGAGCGTAACACAACTAGGGCTGTGAATCACTGGGTACCCACGACACAATGCTATAGGTGATACATGTGTAGGAAAAAAAAATGTCTCTAATTACTTACATTATATAGAAGAACACATATTTTTGTTGGGAGAGAATATATCCTCATTTATTTTCTAGCTTGAACAAAATCATAATAAACAATTTGTGTTTTATTTTGTGCAACAAATAATAAACACTTTACTGCAAATCAGTAATACTTACATTTACAATAAATAAAACCCCACAGTTCTAATAATGAAGAAATAAAACCCCAAACTATTCAACAAGCTGAGAAAGTCAATACATTTGACCTCATAGCATGTTTAAACGCATGAAGGCGTAACTGTGGTCCCACGTTAATCTGCCCCAGCAGAGCAACAAACATTGTTTCCATTAAGAGAAACAACCCACTAAAACCATCTCATTAATCTAGAAATCCCACACGGAATAATGAGTAACGCTTTAGCCTCCCACATTACAAATTTACACCATCTGTCTAAATTTAGCTTCAGCTGTCATTCAACTCATACACACACACTTGGTGTAAGGTCCTTTTACAAAGTTTCGAACTAAGTTTCTTTGTAACACTTAACACTGAGAAATAATGTTGCTGTCTGCTTAAGCTCCAGATCTACAAACTAGAAGTTAAAACAAGAGAGACAGCATTCGTTTCCTTATTCTAAATTTCTAAGGAAACGTTAACAATGCTGCACACAGACAATAAATCACCAGTCTGTTACTTCTGCAAAGGAGGTCTGATGAGAGAGTGTTACTTAAATGGAACATCAGCAATATGGCAGAAAATAAAATGAACAGAGCTGAGAGCAAAAAAAACCTAAACAAAAAAAAAAAAAAAGAATTCAAAGTTAAACCTGAGATGTCCTATAAACTTACCCTGTTGAACCTCGGCACAGATCACTGCAATCCACACCTCAAGCATGGTGGGTTGAACCTCTTGTGCTAGTCTGGCTGGAAGGAAAAGACAGCGACTGGTGAGATCACTGGGGTTTTATCTTGTGAGAAGGTATGTGCTAAAACAGTGACATCAGATCTCTTTGCATAGCAGTGGCTTTTAGAACAACTTTAGCTTCTCCTCCTAGTGTTAGTCTGTATCAAAGTATATGGTTGATACAGTGGCAGATGACTGTGCATCAGCTTCACTCGTATCAGTTCTGTGAACTTTCAGCTCCCTGCATTTCTCAGTGACACAAATGGTAAAGGTCGGCGTGGTGAAAGAGGTGATGGATTTACGCTTGATCCCTGCGTGAAAAGCAGCTCTACAGAAAACAGTCGACAGCGCTGCCTCAGCAAGCGAAAGCTGCCTGTCTGACCACATGTTTCCGGGTGCCACTACTCTAATCATACTCTGGATCTCACTTCATTTACTCTTGCCTGTTTGTCTTTTGTCCGCAGTGTACTCCACAGCAGTCTGCCCTTTTTCAGCTATAAATACTGCTGGTGCTCAGACAGTTATACATTAACAAACACTCTGCTGCTAGCATAAACTCCAATACTCTAAAACCTGTTAAAGTCAAGCCCCCCCGCCTGTTAAATATATCTGGCCCTCCAGATCATTTTATTTTATTGTTATAATTGGCCCAATGTTATCTTGCGTTCATTTCAAACTTACATTTTTATGGAGAGTGAAATATTGAAAGTTATTTAAGGTTTAAATTGATTTATTCTGGAATAATATTCCCACATTTGTATCATTCATAATCATGTTAAAAGTTACTGTTTTAAAGTTTTAAAAATTGGCATTCTAATAGCTTTTTGGGCTATTTTGGCTATATTTGGCTAGTTTAGCTATATATTTTTTCAGCTACATGCTAGCTGTTTTGGCGAACCAAAGTTTATTTATTTATTTTTTTTAGGCTAATTTGGCATTTAGCTAATATTTTAGCTGGATATCAGGCTCAGCATTTTCAGCTATCAACTTCAGCGTTTTCAGCCATCAATTTTAGCATCTTCAGAGCAATCACCACTGGCATCTTCAATGGCCAAATTCATCTTACAGCATTCATACTAGCATTATCCCAGGTAATACTATATATTTACTTCATATTTATGTTAAAAAGTTATGGTTTTAAAGTTTTGCAATTTTAGTTTTAGAGTGTTCCATAAATGTTTATCCCGTCCCGTTTCTCCTCTTGTAAGCGTTCAATACCGAGGACCCTCTTGAAAACTAGATCTTGAATCTCAAGGGTCTTATTTTCATGTTTAACAAGTCAAAACTGATCTGTTTTCACAGTTGAAAATAGGTCAATGTTGACCAATATAAGGGTTAATGTCTAAATAAAATAAATGAATAATACCCATTGATATAGAGAAATGTGTTTATCAAACAACAGAAGTTGTTAGTACTCTGCAAAAAAAGGCAATTTATTTTCTTTGTGGCAAAATGAATTGAAAGTTGATCCAACATATCAAACAAGAAGTTACTAAACCTATTAAAAAGAAAACGAAAAAAATGATTTCACACACAGCTGATAGCATATCTAAAGCCAGAAAATGCAGCTTGAAAAAGACAAAAAGTCAAAAAAAAAATAAAACAAAAAAATAAGATAAAAACAGAACAGCAAAAAAAAAAAAAAAAGCAAAAAACATGCATCACATAAGATGACACATCAAAAAACAAAAATAACATGCCAAAGTCAAAACAATCATCTCAGTCTTTCTCTATAAGAAGGTGAACAATGTTTGGGCACTCCAAGACTGTGTAATGAACTGTTTGTTCCAAACCCACATGATCCTGAAAGTAACTCGAACACAAAGAATTAATCCAATCTTAAAATAAGCTGCTACTCAGTTGCACATACCAGGAAACTACAACATAAAATCAAGCTCCAACACTTGTTTTGGCTGCATTATTTTGAGTCAGGCCTCAAAGCTCATTACGATTTAGCTGCAAGAAGAATTAAGAAGATTCTAAAATACCAGGACTGAAATAGATGACTGAGAAATAAGTACTGAAAAGTATCTGAATGTTGATGCATGTGCCAGCTTCACACAAAGGTGCCAAAATTCCACCTGAACTGAGAATCTTAAATCATTTCCTGGTTTATGTTTTAGCTAAAGTACAGATTGATCTGTGTTCATATTTTCTACACAAATGATCTCCTAAACAACTGGACAGAATTTATTTCCATTCTGTAACACTGTAGATATGCTTGAAAAGAGGAAGTCTCTGACATTGCTGAGTGGAAAGTGGTTCATACAGTGAAAAAGAGAAGTTCAGTAGTGATACAGAAGGTGGGGTCGTACTTTTTACTGTGTAATGAAGTGCTGTTTATTCTCACTTTTGATTATTTGACATTTCTAGTCTTGGAGAGTAAAAAGACACAGACAAACTTTTTCTTCTCAATTGCTGATCTGGAGAAAGTTCAAAAATAAGAAAACACGGATTTGACTCTACTTAAGTATTGCTTTTCAAAGTATTACATGTTGCATTCTGAGAAAAAGTGTAACAAACATTTTTGGACTGACGGTAAAGACTGCCAATTTATTTATTTCCTTTGTTTTTTTTCTTAAGAGCGAGAACACGAACCATGCAAACTGATCAAATGTAACCCTACCAGATTGTTGAACAGAAGACAAATGTATAAGGAATGTTCAATATTATATAAGTCTTTTTTTTTTTATCTCCAAATGGAATTTCTCAGTGTTATGCTTATGTAAACGTCAACACACCTGCAACCACCTTCAGCAGGTGGCTCATGTGAAAAAAATCTGTTGGTTAGTGCGTCTTTCTCCATTTCAACCACAAACCCACTTGATCGTGAAAATTGAAGAAAGAATTGACTTAAGTTCACTCCATCTAATAAGCTTTTAAGGACAAGGAATAACACAAAGTATCAGAACACAGATCTGCAGTAAAAACAAAACCCAATATTATTTTAAATTTCTAATTACATTAAAAAAAGAAAATTGGCCAAGAAAACCTCTTGGGGTCAACCATACCACTGTCACTAAAAAAAAATGCTTCACACACCAAACTTTCACAAGAGTTACTAAGCGCCAGAAGGAAAATGACATGTATTTGGTGCCTTTTTGTTTTGTTTAGTGCTGGTTTGGAACTTTAAATCCCAGAGGGAGTTGTTTTAGGTGTTGCTAAAAACAGAAGCTTAAATGGATTTTATATATTAAAATTTGAATTTCAGAGAAAACTTTAAAGAACCAATCAAATCAGCATAAACCCATATTTTAGATCCCAAAATACATTAATTTCTCTTGTTTGTGGAGGAAGCACAGACTGTTCATACAGATGTGTGCAGATGCACGCTGTGCAAGAAACAGTTGCACAAAAATACCTTAAAAAAAGCAACATTTATTTAGTGTGAGCAGCAGGGGATATCAATCACAGTCCTTTCCTGTATCAACATCGTGGACAATATGAGGAAGTCGTCTGTCAAGCCAAGTGTTTAGAAATGTACCTGTCCTGACGGACCGCAAATAATCTCCTCTAAAGACCTGCAAAACTGCTTCAAAGTAATGTCACAGATTAGCAAAGAAAGACTAAACGTGATGCAAAAACTATAAGTCATAAAGTTGCAGCTGAATAATGCTGGCTTGCTGTAAATCGAGCTGTCCACTAACAGGCTTGGAACAAAGGAAATATTTATGCCACATGCAGCAGTATGCTAAATCCATCAGGCAAGAGGAAGACAGTTATAAGGGGTTTCCCGAAAATGTATGAGTGTGCTTGTGTGTGGCGCGCTCTGTTCTGTGAGGCCTACATCTGGGAGGACTGGGTCAGTTGGTCCATTTGGGTTCAGCCGAGGATGTCCCATTTGTGTGCGTAGATACAAAGGGATGTGCTAACTTCCTGTTTGGTTCAGTTAGAAGTGATCTGTGCTGTATCTTTATACTAATGTCCTCAGGATGCATTCATACATTTGAAAGTTGCGCATGAAGAACAGCAGATGTTTTCATCAGTTTTTTAAAATAGATTGAACAGTTTTCAAAGCATCTTTTATACATTTCGTAGCATCCTCTACAACTTCTTGTCCTATTTCTTTGTAAATCAAAAACTTAAAAATGTTATTTTTTTCTATAGTGTTGCATACTGAACTGCAAAGGGTTATACAGTCATAGATGTTCTCACCAAAATTCAAAGTTTCCCCAGTTATTGCTCAGAAGTCTGCAGGACTTTGTGAATGGAATCATTTATCTAAGCCTCTCACACAGCACCAGACATAGACAGATAAATCTGTGGCATCAGGAGTGGGTCTGTGGTTAACCAAATCAGACTCCGACTCATTACAATCAAAGTCATTTCTCGAAATTTGGACAAAGAGACCATCTGCATTTGACCCTTGCTAAATTGTGAAAGAATACATGCAATTTTCTACAATTTTCAATATTTTTAACGATATTATTGTTAGATAAAATTTACGTTAGAAAAAAAGTGTTTTAATCTCTGTCTAAAATGAGTTCTGAAACCAAAAAACAGGATTCCAGCACTTCATGGTTTTTCTCTGAATGAAGCAGAGCGGAGCAGTGGAAGCACCTGCATCAGAAAGTACTCGTATGTTAAGGTTGCAAAGTTTTCTCTGTCAGATGTTTTAATTTTTATCATAAAAAGGATTAATATTTTCTTCAAAAATAAATGTCAAAAGGATGGTATATTCAACTGAAGACAGAGAAACTATGTCTTTTTTTTTTTTTTTTTTGCACAATCGCGAGATGTTCCAGTGTGTGCGCATGACAAAAAAGAGGAAATACAGTGACACGTGCGTCAAAGAGCTAAAGAGAAACCACCGAGGTGACAGAGTTAAGCTGTTGATTGAACTTGACAGCATACATTTCATGTCTTTACACATGTAAGTGAACTGGCAAGTTTAAAAACTTTTATAAATAAAAACTTTTTGACAGCAGAAGCTTCTCATAATCACGTGATACAAGATATCAGCAATAATTTAGATGGCCTTGAACTATAGGTGTGGGGTTTTCTAGATGTAAACGACTAGAAAACGGCTGTTTTCATGAGTTGTCTCAGCAACGTTCGCATAAACGTTTGTTATGAGATGTTTTCCCCTTATGCAGCCGGACTGTGAGCGTAGCCACGATTGAACCCAAGAAGGAAAGGATGAAAAAAAAAAAAAAAAATGTCAGCATTCCTGCAGATCACGGGTCTCATCACTCAGCAGATTATTTTTGTCTTAGCAGGCATGGAAGAGGTTTTGATCCATCTTAGCAAAAATATTTGCATCAGCTGGTGCAAATACAGGATGCACCATGTGAACCATGATATGCAGCATAAATAGATGTGCATACTTGGAGACAATAGTGCCACTGGGTTTAAAATCCCAAAGGCACAGAGCAATTTTAGGGCAAATAAAAGGATGAGTTCTGCTTTTTTTTATTTTTAGATGTGCAGCCTTCACCTCCAGGAAACGATCTGCACTGGACCAAAATAACTGTTTTGAAACTATTATGGCTAACAGGAAAATATGTTTCTGGAACAGACTTTCTTTTGAAGGCAAACATGGCCGACAAAAGATGAATGCAAACAACTCTAGTGTCTTCAAATAAAGCAATGATGGTTTTTGGGGCCACATAATAATACATTGTAGTTGAAAATCAAAATCGGATACCACGGCTGTATTTTTTAGACCATAAAGGCACACTTCAAATCCTTTCATTTCTCAAGTCAACAGTATATCTTATAATCTGGTGTGCTTTAGGTGAATTTTGCTTTTGCTTAAAGACCTTGAAAAAATTTTAAGGAATATGGGACGTTCCAAAGTCTGTAAAAATGTTTCACAACAACTATGTTAAACTTCAAAGCTGCAGCATTTCATAGATCGTCGAAGAATTACGACTACTAAAGACAGGAAGCGTGCAGACTGATGTGCGCCGTGCTTTAGCATAATGAACTAAAAATAAGACTATATTGTTGTGGTTTGATGATACCACATAAAAAAAAGATTCGTTATTATTAAAGAGTTGCATAAAGTTTGACGGGTGACAATCAGATGTTTATGCACATTACATCTGACCACCTGGTGACGACTTTGACAAAGATGGAAAATCTCCATCAAAATATATCAGGTTTGTTTCAAATATGATGCATATCTGATAACAAAAGAGCTAAATAGTTGTTTTGACACTCTTGTTTTTAAAAATTCTTCTGCAGTTTCTATAGTTGACTGAGAGAAAAAAATCTTAAATTTAGTAAAACTGTAAAGCATTTGACACAAATTGATCCTCCTTTTGACTGTTTTAAATTTATATTTCTAAATAAACTTTTATATTTTTAGTGATGTCATGTAATTATTTTTGTGCGATTAATTAATTAAATTCATGAAATTGTGGCACAGTAAAAGATCAAATTATTACCAAAAACTAGCTTTATGAAGTCAACCTTTACTTTTACACAAAGGGCATGTGTTTTCCAATCTCAAGCAATTAATAGAAATTAAATAAAAAAAAACCAAAAAACACACCTCATTGCACAGTTCACGTCCCACGCAATCAACCCTCCACACGTAAGCCATTAATCTACGACAAGTAACAATAGTGATGCATTATCACTTACATAATAGATAATATTTGTGGCGTTGTGGGCTTGTTTTGGGTTAGTTCTGTTAGAATCTACAACGATTGATGCAATAATTTAATATTTTAATACTTTAACAGTCTATGTACACTGACTTTTATTTAGTTACAGACTGATCAGGCAACACAAATCCTTAGTATGTGAGCGAAAAGAAGGACACTGCTGTCAACTCAAAGATGGCGACAAACAACCAAGATGAAAATAGATTGACAGCTCTCTACAGTCGGTGACAGTGAAGAGCAAAATAACACTGATGAAGAAAACAGATCAATTTTAGACAGGACCTGAAGGTTTTATGATGTAGGGCTACTTTCTGACCATGGAGTTTATACAAATAAAAGCCCAAACCATGCATATTTTATGTATAATCTTGAAGTAAAAAAATGAAATATATCTGCAGATTCTTGTGCGTCACATTTATTCAGTTTGATGATAAAATATCAAAGAAGAGCTGTCATAAAGGTGTTTACAATTACTTGTACCTAAAACAAGGACCAATTGACTTATTTGGTTAATTGATTTATATTCCTATGATTTAACTAAATTGAGGCAAGTTGTTAATGTTAATCAAATTGAAGTACATCATAATATTTTTAAAAATGTAATAAATTGATTATAATCGGTACTGGAAAATACAATTTGGATTGAGATTTGGAAGGTTTATTTTACTATAATATGAAAATGACCATGTGTTGTCACAGTGTACAACACAAACGCATGCCATCATTACAGTCCAATGTGCGGAAACATTTAGAACAGGGCTGCTCATTCCTGGTCCTCAAGATCTACCACCCTGCCTGTTTTCCAGCTCTCTGTACTGCTTGCTGCTGATTACCTGGACGGTGTGTCTTTCAATCAGATTGTGGAGACATCTGACTGAGCCAATCAGCAGGTGGCAGGACTTGGAGATCTGGAAAATAGTCAGGGTGGTAGATCTCGAGGACCAGGAATGAGCAGCCCTGATTTAGAAGTTTGCAAAGACGTGACATACAGTGTGGTAGAATGTTTTAATGTTTTGTTTTGATGTGGAGAAACAAAAGTGGGAAGAACTTTATGAAACTAAAATATGAATGGATTTGCCACTAATTCTTGTTTATTTGTTTGTTTGTCCACACATTTAATTTACACCTGATTATCTTCAAAAAAACCACAAGGAATCTGGAAAACTTCACCGGCACCGTTCAGTACCAAGTATTTATCTCTGAGTCACTCTAATTGAGTTTTTGATTAAAGTTTTCCTGGATCGATTTTAGATCAGTGAATCGGATTGTTCAAAATGACCCAATACTGACTATGAATTGTATCGGCAACCACAAATAATGATAAGAATAAAAAACAACGCGTTATACCTCCACTTGAAACTTTTAGAACTTGTTACACTCAACATGAAGAAAAATGAGTGAGATCTGTTTGTTTTTAAAAACCTCCCAATTAAAAGTGTGGACAGCTACAAAATATCACATTATGAAATCAAAAATATTCAATCAAATTTTACTGTAATTTAGCAATTCCACATTATGATTCAATGTAAAAATTCTTAGGTAACATTTTTTTAAATTTAAAGATATAAAATTAGCATCTAACAAATGTAGTTTGAGGGTCTGAACGGAAATTAAAAAAAATAAAAAAGTAGAGAAGATAAAGACAGAACAGCAGTTAACTTATGAAGTGGAAGAGAGATAAGGCATGACAGCGCATCAGATTTTTAAAGATGCCTTTTGGCCACAGAGCCTGACTCTCACAAGTTGATGCATTTTCTATTAAAAAAAAAAAAAAGACAACATCTGACTTCATTCCAATATGTCAAAGCCATTAGTTGCACCCAATAATGCGTTACCAGTAAAATGCTTTTCAAATTTGATTGGGGAAATAAACTTCACTCTAAAATAAAAAGGTAAATAAGAAATAACTTTCTTTAGAAAGGGGTTGAACTTCAGCTTTTCTCTAACAGTCAGCAGAATTAGACACAAAAGAAATGCAGTTTTATGATTTTTGAAAAGATTTTATAAATTTGTGACCGCATGTTTGGAAAACCCAACATTGGCAAAGAGATGTGGATGATCCTGGTTATCAACCCAACACCGATAGAAGGTCACAGCGCTTTGATGCAGGTGACAATCACAAAAACCTCAACAAGATGACTAATTTTGAGGCACAATGCAGACCACACATCAGATGGACCATACGTGAATCTGAACTGAAAAAGGCTATGAAGAAACTCAACCTGACTTGTGCAATGGGAGGAAAACAAAAACATGAATAAACAAATAAAAGCAATTTTTAATTTTTTACTCTGAAATCTACAATAAAGCACCAAACTGTGACATGCAGGCCACTTTTACTCTTTGATCTATCAACTCGGACAGAGTGTAAAGCAGACATTTACTGCACGTATTTCACTTTCACCCCCTTCCTGAACAAGACCGGTAATTAGCTAAAAGAGGCGACAACAACCAGGTTACTACATGCAACCTGCTAATCATGCAGGATGTCAATATAAAACGTATTGACCTCAAAGGGTAAACCTTTATTGTTTTATATCGACACAATTTTATGTGTACAGACTTGTTTTAATTTGGTTAATAAAAAAAAAAAAAAAAAAAAAAAAACTATTAAAAGTTTTTTTTTTCTTTGCAATGGTATTTTTATGTTCCCTGTTATCACTACCAATTATGAATAATGATACAGACAGTTGAAAATAAGCTTACAATTTGACAAAAGTGCATAAAATGCAACACTGAACACATTCTATACAATTTCCCTAATAAAACTAGATAACAGACAGTGGGTTAAGGAACCGAATATTTCAAGATCCTATTTTTTTTTTATTTTGGAGAATATTTTTACTGCCCAGCTACAACACATTTTCTGATTTAGAATATGATTATAACAAATGACAAATTACTGGACAATTATGCAAAAGGAAATAGGGTGGGCCAAACCTTAAAAAAAAATGTTGATGTGTAATAAAATCAAGGAGATAAAAGGTGCACATGACAGACACATGAACTCTTCTGCCTTTTCGTAGACAACTTATAAAAGGAACAACCCTGCAATCCCTCAAGCCTAAAGTACAGCAGGAAGCTAAGATCTTAAACAAGGAAGCTGGAGGAAATGCAGTGGCGCTTGCAGACTCCAGAAGACACAACACACGGGCGAAGCTTCAATCAGATCACTCTTATCATAGCCTTATGTCAGGAGAGGAAAATAAACCACCGCCCACAGCCTTTTTACTTGATTCCGACCACCCGTCCCTCCCCGGGTCAGAACAGAAGCCATAATGTTGGAAGACTTTAGATTTTAAGTACTCGTTATATTAAGCGCTAATAACAACAACAAAAAAAAGTTATGAAACTGTCAGTCAGCATCAGAAAGTGGATCTAATACATCATAAAACCTCCAAAAAAAAAAAAAAAAAGTTGACCAAATCTTGACGATAACCCTCAAAAATAATAACTTCAAAAAAAGCTAGCATGATCATGATGTACACCTGCACGAGGCTCAAAATCAATTTGATATTAGCAGCATTTGAGATTCCTCGACGTTCAACAACTAAAAAACAATTATACTATTTATAAAAAGCGGTCAAACAAAACTGTTTTATATTGTCCTTACCTTTTAATTTTTAGTTTAGATATCCCATTCGCTCGTTATAGCGGCTGAATCGTGTGTTGCAGTATTCTCTTTGGCAACTCACTCCCTGTAACTGTCCCTGAGTCCCCCCACCTTTAGACCACGCCTACTCTGCCACTGTGAACCAATCAGAGCGCGCATATTTAAAGCTACTCAGTAATGCTGATCATTTCCCTATCCGACTCAACATCGGATTTTACTCTCTTTATAGTCGTATTGCTTTTCTGTTTCATGAGAACATGCTTAAAACTTAAAGTTTTATCAAACTCCTTACGAATTCAGTTAAATCACACAAGGATACACTTGAAAATTAAAAAAATAAATAAATAAATGAAGTGTTGCGCGCACGCGCCATGCGGAAATAACCGGCGATATACTTTGAGAACATATAACTAAACGAAATGTTCAGAAAAAAAATCTGATCAGAAGTTTCATTCAAGCGACCGATATGAAATCAAAAACGTATTTGATTTTTAATTAAGAAGTGACATACAATATATTCAAAACAAAACGAAAGAAAAGTTTTTGTTTGTTTTGTTTTTATTAAGTGCATTTATTCTGACAGGAAAGCGAACCAATAACAATAAAAGGAAACAATATAGTATACATTCTTGCACCATATATGTTCTTAATATTTAATATACATTTTTTTACTTCATGTAATAATATAAAATTGGTCAAGTCAAATTGTACAATTCTCGGTTCTTGCTTCAAGTCAGACCAGCACAGGGCAACAGAGCCCTCTGCTGGTCGTTTTCATAACTGCAGCTGCAACTCTGAATCAGTGGAAGCTCCTTGCATCAAAAATAATAAACTTCTACAAACAAAGATTTTATTAACAGTGTTGTTTAAAGTAAAGTATTAAAAAAATATCTTACTGGCATATAAAATTTACATTTTGTACATGTATAGTGTGCATTCTCATATATTTTCTTAATCCAATAATTGCTCCAAATGGAGATTTTACACAGTTCAGTGCCCATTAGCAGGTGAGATAATCTAAGAATTATTTATGTAAAAAAAAAAAAAAAAATCTTACTCTTCTATCGGTTATAGACCCGCCACAAAATATAAACATATTACTAGTTTCCTTGTTATTTTACCTGAGATCCTAATATTTACCCTCATTAACGATTGTAATTGCAATGTGCCTAAAGTCAGTTTCATTGACCATAAAAAAGAAAAAAATAATTAAAACCTTAACAATAAAACTTGAAAGGTTCCCTTGGCAACAGTGAACAATGCATTGCTACTTAGAACATTTCTCACAGCGTCACTCGAGTTAAACCGTCCGTCCTCCTTTAATGTAATGGGTCTCCTTCTTGTGTGTTAATGTAACCGATAAGACAGCTACTTGTCTATTTCTCACAAAATTTCTACCAAATCAGTTGCATTTTTCTTCACTTCAACAGTTTCAAGATAACAGGCAGAAAAAAAATTAAATCAAAGGTGCTCTTCTTCCTCAGTCTTTTGTTTCTTGAGTCTATGGACTGAAGTAGTCAGTCATTTCAGGGAAGGGCCCCACTGAAGGTCACAATGGGCAGACACAGGAGGGAGCAGAAGGTAGAGTTGATGGGCTGGATTTGAGCCGTGGTTTGGGATTTTCTCAGCCTCCAGTCGGTTGAGCTGTCAGGTTTGTAGCACACTGATATTTCACACCTTTTTCAAACAAAGAGACACAGAAACAGGCAAAAGACAGTTAGATGCAGAGTTTCGTTAAATAGCTTAATAGGAGGCTGAAATTTTTTCTGGAGTCGTACCTGGTAACACTCTGTAAAATCTTCTTCTCGTCCTGGTCCAGACACACAGCGAATGTTGTGTTTTTCGCTCCACTAACCTGCACTTTGTCAACCTTTACTTCAGTTGTGTTCAGGCACTGCAAAAAAGAAAGGAAACAAAAGTAAATTAAATGAACACACGTCTAAAAATAATAAAGTCTTCCTAATTCCTACTTTTAAATATTCAGA
This sequence comes from Oryzias javanicus, assembly GCA_003999625.1. Classification (NCBI taxonomy): domain Eukaryota; kingdom Metazoa; phylum Chordata; class Actinopteri; order Beloniformes; family Adrianichthyidae; genus Oryzias; species Oryzias javanicus. The sequence goes on along the minus strand of CM012437.1, from coordinate 27,214,162 downwards.
TTTGTGAGCTTCTAGAACCTAAAGTGTGTTAAGAGCACGCTGAACAGACAACATTTTACAGTCAAATAAAAACAACAGTTTCAAATCTTCTTTGTGTGGATTTGTGGCTTTTTGCTCTAGAAAAGCCGTTACAATACACGTCTGCATTTGTGATTTGAGAGATTTGGATTGGTTGTTTGAAATGCAATCAAAGACATATCAGAGCCGGGGAGCAGATATGTTGCAGGGCCGTGTGTGAAAGCAGACTGCCGTTGCGTCGTTCAAACCACAAACCACCAAGGCAGACTGATATCATGTCGACTGGTGTCTTACCTGGTTGTAGCCTTTCTTGCTTTTGCCGCATTGTCTCTTTAGCACTTCAGTCATAGTGAGCTGCAGGTACTCCATCTTTGAGTCTGATAGACATCAGTTTTTAAACATTATAATTTATTTCAGATAGCAGTTTTCATAAAATTGCACAAAATATTTTGTACATTTATCTTTGAGCAATAAATAACACAAGAAGCGACAGTAAAAAGTAGCAGCGTACCGAGTTCCTCAGGATTCTTGCACGCTTTGATTAAGTTCACTGAGGTGCAAACTTTGGTTTCTTTCTTCCACTGGCTTCTTCCACTGATTACCACCTGATGAAGAACAAAACCAATACAATTACCATCAATTTAAGTGAAAACCAAAAGTGGAAGGATGAATCAAAGCTGCAAGCAGCAACATCCTGTGACATCCGAGAGCCCTTCTTGAAGTCAGACGCAGGAACTAGATCTCACTCTAGTAAACACAATTTCAAGTAGACACTCCTAAATAACAGTTTTCCCCCCTATAGAACCCTATACAAGTTTAAACTGTTAAAATAAGTGCCAAAGCAAGAAATGTGTGTTGAGTGTTTACAAAAGACTTGTTTATCCATGAAACATGGACTGGAGGCAGTTCCTCCTTAAAAATGGAAAACAATGTGATTTTTATGCATTTCAACAGTTTGAAATGCATGAAAATCTGGTTTTTGGTTCTGATGACATATACTAAGTAAGTTAAACTCAAATATGCAATTCTGAGTATTTCTTTATTTATTTCAGCAATCTTGCTATGAAAATGTTCAGGTCGTTCAGGACATTTCTGCTTGTACTTTTGGTATTGATATTTTCATGGTTTTTAAGATTTTACATAATTTATGCGATTTTTCAGCCCTATTGAAAATGAATTGGAAATTCTTCAAATCCATCAAATACTTTGTGCACTTTTGAAACTTAGGAAATCTTGTTATCTAAACATTCAGCACACTCAAGACATTCTCGCTTGTAACTTTTTTTATTTTTGCAATGTATGTGATTTTTCATGTACAGAGAAGTACACTTTGAAACCTATGCATTATTGGTATCATAACATTATCTTTCACAACATTCCAGTTTGCACTTCTGTTATTAATAGATTTAATGATTTTCACTTTTTTTTTTGCCATGCATGGGATTTTTAGTCCCTCATTATTTGAGCGACAATTTCCTCAAACCCTTCTAAAACCTTTAGCAGTTTTGAAACTTACAAACTTCCAAATGTTTTTAGCATATTTTCACAACATGCCACATTTTTGGCTAATTTGGAGTCTAGCTGCTAATTTAGCAACATGCTAGCATTTTTGACTAAATTGGTATCTACTGAGGTTGTTTTTAGGCTAATTTGGAGTTAAGCCAATATTTTAGTAACGTGCTAGCTTTATTGGCTGATTCGGCATCAAATGAAATCTTTTTAGGTTAATTTAGAGTTTAGCTAATATTCAACAGCTTGCTGACCTTTTTGATTAATTAGTGTATACTGATGTTTTTAGGCTAATTTGAACTAGTGCTAAGATAATTTTAGGAATTTCAGCAATTACTTCAATTCTTCAGCGACCACATTCAGCAGAAAGCATCCACACTAGCGTTACTGCAGGTAATACAACTTTTCTAGTTCTAATTGTTGTGAATCAAGAACAGAAGAAAAAAAATTGATAAATCTTTGAAAAACATCTTATTTGATCTTATTTCTTACAATAGATAAGAAGACTTTCTTTAAATGTTTACAGTTTTACATGAGATTAAAACATTTCTACACACAGCAGCGCTGTCAGTTATCATTGATGGAAGCAATCACCTTCTCTTTTTAAGAGTTTTGTGGATGGAAACAGTCCTGACACCTTTTCTGGCACAACTATTGCACAGTAGCTCCCATTTTAGACATGCTGACTGCTTTGTTTAAAAAAAAAAAAAAGATCAGATAAAAGATTCCATTGAGTCAATTTGACATAAAAAGGATGTTGTGTTTATTCATCTGTGTTTTTTCAGACCACACAGACCAGGGTGGCAGAAGCTTTTTTTTTCTGTTGGCATGCACGACATCTGCTGACGTTTTGCTTCAGCATTCTAAATTTAGATGTTCTGTTTTCTCACTTTTGGCTTCAACTCAAAATGAAATTTGATTTATTTTTTTTGGGATATTTCTAATTTATAGATCTACTTCTCATACAACCAAATGGAGGAAAGATATGTTCGAACCGGAAACAGAGCCGATGTATTCTTACCCTGTTGTACACCACATCCAGTGTTAGTGGCACCGCCTCTCTGTCACCATCAATGCCAAACCGTTTACTGGCAGCACCTAAAAAATGAAACAAGGGACCCTCGCTTAGACTTATGCATGCACGCACATATGTAAGTGATTTAAAGCAAATCCAAAATATTTTAGGGAAATAAATCTCTTTTTTATAAATTATTTACATACTGGATCCTTTGTGCAAAGACTCTGATGAATACAATAATTTAAAAGCATTAAAGCAACTTTTCAGTTGTGGTAAATTTCAAGAAGTGCAAAGTATTTTCTGACGAATGAAACCAGGAAAAACGAGAAAAAAAACAGTGGCAGTTCCTCTTTAGTTTAGTTCAGGTTTACTGATGACACGAGCGGTGGGGCGGTTGCTAGGATACGCGGTTCGGTCAGGGCTTACCCATGGCCTTGATGGCGCGCGTTCCTGCGGTGTGACCCAACTCCAGTGAGTGAACAAACACCTCGGTTCTCTTCTCTCCACCGGCTAACGTCAGCTGCAAAAACCCAGACGTCACATCAAATCATTTAAAAACCAATTCAAGACCCGAATCCTTTGAAAATCAGAGGGAAAGTTCTTTTGTGAAGTGCAAAAGTGCTGCTGACCTCCGCTTGGTATAGCTGGATTAAAGTCTTCCGGGCAGCATAGCGACAGTAGTACAGCACCAAATCAGCCAGGATGGGGAGACGCTGCTCATAGGAACTATCGTAGGACTTCGATTCTGTTTTTGAGGTTTGCTGCAATAACATTTCTACATTAAAACACAATTCTATACAAAAGCCATATAGACAAAAGATACATTTGAAAGCACATTTTTTGTCTCTAATTTTACTTAAAACATCTTTATTGATAGAATTGCCAAAAGAAGAATGGAGGGGTTTCTGGTATACCTTGCAGACTACGTTGATGGGCAACTTGAGTAGACTGAGGGTGTTTCTTTCGTACCACGGATCCAGCATGCCGAGGAGATGTGCAATGTCATTAGTGCTGTCCCCGACATCCGACGGGTTTATGTCCTGCTTGAACAAAAGCAACACAGCAGAAGATCGGTTAGCTTCACCATGAAACTGATGCTTTAAGTTGAATCAAACTTTATTTAAAAAGCATTTAAAAATCCAGGCTGCTATGAAAAAAAAAAAAAAAGCTAAAATAAATGAAAACTTAAAATAAATAATTTTCAGAATCTGGGTGGCATAGATGCAAACGTTTAGTCAGAAATGTGTTTTTCTAACTTTCACATGCAGAATTCATAACCCTTATACAAGATTTTAGATCTAACAGCAAAAACAAACAAGTAACAAATCAAATCACCTAAAAAAAGTTTGTTAAAGTTTTTAAACATTAGTCAAATCCATTGACTGAATATGAGAACTGGACTGAGTGACCCCTCCCGTTTGGAACTTGAGGAGACCAAAATCCCATAAACATTCTTGCTTGACCTTTTTTTTCTCACCAATCCTAAATTTTTCATGTTTTTTTTTCTTTATTGCCAGTTGTTCAATCTATAAACTGGACAATCAGAAGCCTCATTAAAAGCACATGGTGCCCGCTGGCCTCCACATTGAACATTCCAAATGTTTTATAGATAGGGGTGTGGTCTTCCAACATGCTCACTCCTAATTGGAGAGAGTGGTTACCATAGAAACATTCACTCAATTACTGCTTACTGACATCAGTCTCCAACGTAACATCAACCGTATTGGGAAACATTGGCGAATCAATGGACTTAATTTGATTGGAGTCAGATGTCAGCCATTTTCTATGGGTGACATCCCACTCACTCGGCCAGTTCTCTGTATAAGAGAACTGGACCGAGTTCTCATCTGCCCCGTCTGATGTCAGACAAGTAAGTACAAATATATGTTAGTGCTGGGTGATATGATGATGCATATCGTGTGGGTGTTTGAAAAGTGTCTATTGTGCCATTTCTTTTCTGTTGGTTGTATTTGTTTTTTTTTTTTGCTAAGCATTTGTGAAAAAAATGTGTTTTTCAACTAAGAAACATGAAATTGTTTAAAAATGACAGTACTGAAAAGTTCTGCAGAGCCTGTTATCAGCTAATAGTCTTTACTGTAAATGGTTCGGTACAGTCAGACCAGAAAATGATGGACAACTATTGAAGAGGCGGAGCTTCTCTGCCTGAGTCAGAGTACTTACATGAGACAGATTGAGTCCTTTTTGATAGCCTGTTTGAATGGCTGGACCTGAAGCTCTCCGGTATCCTGCTCCTCCCACAGAATCCCTCTTCACGGGTACAAAGTAGAACTGAAGCTTAAAGACTCTGCTAAGATGTGGACACGTACTCTCTTTCCTCCTCAGGTCGCTGTAGGCTCGAGCCACCTTCCCAGCCACGTGATCAGCCCCAAACACCACCACCCTCAGTGTCGTCTCCTTCTCATCCTCGTCGCTGCTCAGAATGGGCCTCCTTCTAAAGCAGACGTGTCTCAGAGTCTGACTTGGGGGTTTGCTCAGAGGCTCTGAAATGCACAGCTTAACTTGCTGCGGCAGAGAGTTGGACCGAGTCTCTCGTACAGCTAAAAGGTCGTTCGATTCGGTGTTCCCCAAACTCTTGGCTCGGTAAAGCTGACGAGGGTTCTTGGGTTTGTTGAAGAGTCTGTAAAAGTGCTGGCTGAGCCGACCTGGGCCTTTCCCCGACTTTGGCGAGCATTTCTCAGTAGTGGGGGAGGAGCTGTTGTAGTCGTCCGAGTCTTCAAAGTAGTCGCTGTCTGCTCCAGAAGTAACGGAGAACAGGGAGGCGGGGTAGGACTCGGAGGTCATTGACAAGGTGGAGAACATGGAGTCTTTGGAGGTGGTGGACAGAGTGGAAGCCCGATGGTTGCCATAGTAGTCATAAGACATAATGGATATTGAAGATGATTCCTCTTTTTCCTCTTTGTCTTCTTCTTCATCGTCAGTTCCTGTTGCATCGTCCTCATCAGACTCGTCCTCCTTTTCTTCTGTGGTCCTCCCATTGATGGCCAAATCCTCAAAGTCATGCTCCAGAAGGGTGTTCAAAACATCTTTAAGAAAATAAAAAAAAATAACATTCAGGTTTTTGCTTCAAAATTCCCATTCATAAATCATTTCAGACTTTATCTCTGTGCATTACCAAAGTTATCTTTTTCCCAGTGGAACATGTGGCATTTGGCCGTTGGCAATGGTAGAGTCTTCAGAACTCCTACAAAAAAACCCAGAATCTTCAGGCTCAATTCATAAACAGCTTACATTTTGATTTACAAATGATTTTAATCTTACCATCTGACTTTCGCCCGTTTGACGTAGATATGTCTAGACTCCTGCTCAGTTTCTCCAGCTCTTTGATGATATGATTGCGTGCCTTTTGTGGGTCACTTATGACAGCAGCCATCTCCAGGATGCCACTAACCAAAGAGTACGTCTTCTCCAGTTCACTCTCAGTTTTTACCTGTAGAACCAGATTCAACTTTTAAAGAACCACTCCAATGAAATTGTGTTTTTGGTGCTTTTATCATGCTCTTGGAGCATTTTTCTCATGATGGTGGACATAAATAAAGAATGCAAGATGTAAACTGTATCTCTGAATATTTCTATATTCAAGTTGTGATGGATCAGGAGCAGATGAAAAAGCTCGGTTTGTGGGCGGGTCAAAGTCGTCCTTCTCTGCTACGGTTCCAATTCAAATAGACAAATAGATCCATTAACGTCTTCATTTTTCTCATCTGAACCACTGAGAGCAATATTACAATACAAAAAAACATAGTTGGTGTAGGTCTTTAAGAAGTTTTTTATTATTATTTTTTTTATTTAGATGAGCGATCCTGAAATAGTTTGCTTTGCTAAAGATTAACTCAAGCTAAAACTTTGTTGTTTATACATACTGTCAGGATTCTGTGCTGAGGTTTCGTCATGTTCTGTTTTAGTTAATCAACCTCAGTGTATTTAAGTGTCTGCTTTTCAGTTCCTCAGGTCATCTGCTCTGGTCTGGGCTCTCTTGGTTTTGTGATGTTTGAGTTTATTTAGTAAATGTTCAAGCTTCTGCCACCTGTGTTTGTTTCTTCCCCACCTCATATCCGACGCATAGATGTTAATTGGATTAAAAGCATTTCATGGTATCCTTTAAATTCAAGCTAATAAACACTGATTTTCTTGATAATTGCTTCCCCGGTTTATAACATATTTCTTCAAACTCCTCGGTTTACTTAAAAAAATATGTGTGATTAGGTCTAAAAATTTACATTAAAATATGGAACTTTGAGTCAGATCTGCAGTAAAAACGACTTCCTAAACAGGTATATCAGTGAATTTCTTCCTTTAATTAGTTAAAATAAATAGTTTACATTTTTTTTGTCTGATTTAAAAAAAAAAAAAAGTAAACTGACTGATTAAAAATGGTAAAACCCACACTGTGTTTGAACGTCTCCAGAGGGGAGAAGCTGATCTTTCAGCACAAACCTGCAGGGCCCTGTGGATGCTGTGCAGGGAATACTTGGTGCCCAGCGCCGACTGGAAGGCGTGCTTTATTAAGGTGATGTAGGTTTCTTTTGGTGAGTGCTGAACGCGGCCGAGTTGCTCAGCCACAGAGAGAAACTCATGTGGAACCTCATCCGGGTTCATCAGCAGTACAGTTCTGCAGGAAGCAAACAACAGGATGTCGTGATGCTGGGTGAAAAGACAAGGGGGGAGGGGGGGTTGCATTGTTTTTCTTTCAACCGAAACCATTCTATGTGATCATGTCAAATAGAAATATTGAAACATTCGTGGATCTTACATACGAATTATTAGTGGTAGAACAATTTAATTCCATTAATCTTCCATAAAAAGGGTTTTTGCTTTATTCAGGTTGCAGGTCTATTAAATTCAGGTGTTTTATCATAACAATTTATCTTAAAGAAAGTATTTCTTCTCCAGACCAGGAAGCATTCTTAGTTGCACTAAGTTGATTCTTGCAAATATTTTAAACTCTATTTTTAGACATTCAAGACATTTTACAAGGTTTGAAGTTATTTTAACTTCTTTTTGCTCCCCACTTCTTCAAGCTTTTCTTAGAATCTTTTGCCTCTTTAAGAATTAAGTCCTATAAATAAGGACATCATTATAAAAAAGGAGCTAAAAACATTTGGCTATATTTTCTTGATGGTAGTAAAACTTGATTTAAGACTCAAAAAACCTTAATTTCACTTTTATTTTTTGTTTTATTTTTAAGTATATTATTTTAAAGTTCAATGAACATTTACAAGTTTACTCTCATTACTTTGGAGACAAAAATGTTAATTTGAGTTCAAAGAATAAGAGCTAGTTTTAGATTCTATGAGGATTTAATAAGATGGACCAACTTGAACTAAAATCATTCTCCTTTTGTTTGAAAATGAGTCATTTTATTACACTAGTATTTGCTATTGTAATCAAAATAAATAAATTCATTAGTTTCATAAAAAGTCTAAAAATACAACCACTTGCTTAAATCTCGCAAAAGTACTTAAGTAATTGTATCTAAAAGTTCATTTTTTTTTAGCTTATTTTTCTCTTTTTGAGTGCTTGTGTGGAAATCCCTGCTTCACTCTGTTTTTTTAATCTTATAATCAGATTTCTTGATAAGTAAAAATGACTTGTTGTATGTACAGTTAAATTTGACAAATTTTTAGTGATTTACTTCTTAAAATGTGTTCTTTTTCCATTGTTAGGCTACCTCTTTTGCAGCGGTATAGATAAAGAAGTAAAGAACCGAATAGGATCACACAAAACTGTAACTTAATACAACATGAATAAATCCCCAAATAAATGAACTAATCTGATATTGTTAAGAGCTGGTAGAGACATTTCCTTTGACTATGTAAAAACTTTTAAACAATTTCTGTTTGAGGGACAAAACTGTGCTTTGTATTTTATTTTTGTGTCTTTTCATTAAAAAATAAATATACCACAATAATAATAAGACTTTTACATTTGTCTTTTTTGCAAATAATAAATTTTCAACAATTTTTTTTTTACGTATATGTCCCTAAAAAGCTTCAGATTTTAATATTTCTTCCTTCTCACAGAACCACATATTAAGTTGTGTGAAAGGTGCTCTACGAATAAAAAAGGATTTACAAAGTAAACATTGGAAAGTGTTTGTTTAATTTTAAAAGACTGTAGTCAGACAAGAACATGAAATACTGTGTAGTACAGAGTGATAAAAATGAGGATATTGACAAGAAAGGAGAAGAACTAAACGTAACCTTTATTCTTAGAAGATGGAAGTTATAAAGAACACAGCAAGGAACAGTTTTGTGTGTACTTACATAGTTTTTGAACTGTGGCTAGAAGTTCTGAGGCCTTGTTCTTCTCTCACTAGTCTCTGAAAAGAAATTCCTGGAACAAAAAGAAAAAAGTTTTAAGCGGAAATTAAATAAAAACAGCAACGGAGAAACTTCTTCCTCTTTGTTTTTCTGTTGCTTCCTTTAGGGATCACCAGAGTGAATCATCCATCTATATTTTATCATTTGGTTCCTCCTCACTCACTCATCCTCATGTCTTCTTTTACTGCATCCATAAACATCATCTTTTGTCTTCTTTTAGCTTCAATTTTAGCATCCTTTTAGGTCCATCTATATATTTATCTCTAAAACATTGAGTATTTATTCCTGATTTTATCATTCTCGTCATATCATATTCAAGAACCTCAACATGTTCAGCTTTCCCTCTTTTCTCACTCTCTAAACCAACAACATGGCTGCTGGCGACACACTCATGTCACACATCACACCTGAAGTCTCCTTCAACCCTTTTCTACCTGCTTGCACGCACCTCTCTGCTACAACTTTTATTTCACTGGACCCTCAGAGCCTAAAGTCTACCACGCTCTTCCCCTTCTGTTACCCCACCGTTCAACTTTTCAGTTGCACACAGAGACTCTGTTCCTCCATCTGCTTTGACTACAGGCCAGGAAACAAGGAAACTACACATAAAAATATATTTATCTATGACCCAAAATGTTATTCTACCCAAAAAATGTAGATTACAGCATGGACTTTCAAAGCTTCCTGTAAAATGTACCAGTTCATGAAACAGCAAGAATGCATTCAGACTATTCAGAGAATCAGTTCCTCTGATCATGTGAATTTCTTGACAGTATTTTGGTTAAGTTCCTGTATTTTCTGGTCTGTTTATGTGTCAGTGTTATAAGTAGTTAATGCCAATGTTAAACTGAAATAAGTAAGCTTTCCTGACCTGAAACAAAAGATCTACCTGTAGATTGCGGCTCCTGTAAAAGTCTTCATTAAAAAACAAAAAAAAATTGGGGAATGTAATATTTTGACTTGCCACTAGGGGGAGTGCCTCAACAACAGCTTTTAACAAACTGCTGTGCTGTATGTTCAAAAAGGAGATCAATAGAAAACCACTCTAATAATTTGGGCTTACCTGGGGCTTTTATCTCTAGCTGTAGTGTGGAGAGGAGCTCTCTGCACACACTGCAGTACGGCTCAGGCCAGGTGAGAAAGATGTAAAACACCTCAATGGCGTCTTGCAGCAGATCTGTGTTCGGAGGACAGTATGGTGTCTGAAAGCAGAAGAGACAGTTGTTAAAGGCATGGAATTAGAGATTTGAGTCACTGGGTTTCATGGTATAAAAGTCTGCTTGCAAGCTGTCATAAAAATGTTGCTACTATCTATATAGCAGTTAGTTCTTTAAATACTAGTTCACTTTTAAATAGATGTTTTAAAAAACTGGGTCAGATATCAGGAAACATTTATGGCTTTGAACTAAATTTTATGGCGGAAGAGTTGCAGAGTTTCCAGTATGACGAGTCAGGGAGGAACACCCGACTAAGCTAACAGTTTTTCAAAATAGAATTCAACAGGGTGCTGCGACAGATCGGCGACCTGTCAGGGGTCTACCCCACATCCGCCCAGCAGGACAGGCAGGTTAAGAAAATGCCTCCCATCTACGTTTATCCAGGACCGGGTTGCAGGGGAGCAGTTTAAGAAAAGATGCGCAGATTTTTCTCTCCCTGGATGCTTCCTCAAGCTCCTCTGGGGGGATCCGAGAGGCTCCCCGTCCAGCCAAGAAAGTAGTCTCTCTTGTCTTGGGTTTTCCTCGGGGCCTCTGGCCAGTGGGACATGCACAGGGAGCCGTCCCGGAGGAATTCCGGACCAGATCCCTGAGCCCCCTCAACTCAACTGGCTCAGACATCCATCCATTTTCATAAATAACATAGATGGATGAATTCAACAAGAGTGTTTTTGTTAAAAAAAAAAAAAAAAAAAACCTCAACAGAAATTTCACAAGGATTCATTCATCGATTTTCTGAATCCCTAATGGGATCACAGGGTTGCTGGAGCCTGTCCCAGGTACTGTTGGGAGAATGAACTCTGTACAGGTCAGCAGTCTGTCGCGGGGACACATAATCACAAAAACCTAGGGGCAATTTAGAGTTATCAACTAACATATTTGTTGTGTTTTTTGGACAGTAGGAGGAAGTGCCCAGAGAAAACCCACGACGACAAGCACATGGAAAGGTCCCAGTCGGGATTCGAACAAGGGCCATTTTGCTGTCAGGTGAAAGTGCTAACCACTGCACTCTGTGCACAAGTATTCAATCTATATTCATTGTCACGTAAGGCGTGTAACAATAATCTGTGATGAAAATCTTTCTTACATTAATGTTTTTTAAAACATCCTGAACTAACATCATCAATATGAATATTGAGCACATATTACTGTTGTGCTGTGATGGATTTGGGTTACTTTTCTTCCTGGTTTTTGACACATACTTGATAAATATGTTTAAATAATAGCTGCTAGAGAAATATTTTGTTTGGTCATTCCTAGAAAAATAGGCACTTTTGGCCCAAATGCACATATTCTGTCCTGAAACACCAAGCTCCCGTATATGTCTCAGCGTCCTTGTTTCTCATATTGACAACATCATTACATGTTTCCACAGCAATGATTCGATTCTATCAAATTCAAAACAAGACGTCAGGCAGACAGAAAAGCAGAAGTGTCTGGAAGAGAAAAGCTTCTTGCCAGACCAGCAGAATTTGTGCTTTCAAATATTCTTTTGCAACCCCGAAGCCGTAGTTACACCTCAAACAAACGTCATAGTGGTTAGAACTGACGGACTTCAGCTTTTGACCTTTTAGGAACAGAATGATCTTGTTTGTGGAAGAAATGACAGAATGCGATTGTGTTGACAACATCTTTGGTGACAGTCTGTACCTGCAGCAGCGTAGATAAGAACATGATGGCAAGCGGAGCCACCAGCTCGTACTGACACTGCTCCTGAACCTAAAACACACACACAAGCACACACACAGTGAGGAACAAGCAGGTAAGGAAACATCTGAATATTTCATGATGTAAAGCTCTTTGTCCTCTCACCTCTTTTGTCTTCCTGATGATTTGTTGTAAAAGGATGAGGAAGTTCTCCGGATCTCTTTTCACCAGCTCTTCTAAGCTCCAGCGGTTCATTGACTGCCCGGCTGAGCACATCAGCACTGAAATAAAACCAAGACTTTGGTGTAAATTAGGTCAAACGTCACAACACAAAAGAAGAATGCATAAGGAAGTTATAATGGATAGAAACAAATAATTATAAGAGATACCCAATTAAAAAAAAATTAAACATATTCTGTTGGCTGACACTTCTATTAAAAAATAATAATATAATTTGAGCTTTTTCCGTAATGTTTTAACAAAACCATGTTTTTTCTTTATCTTTTTTTGTTCTGATAGAGTTAATGTTTTTATACTTCAACTGTTTAGTGATCGACATCTTCTATATTGTTTATTCTCTTTATTGTTTAGTTTTTTCAAAATCACTGAATGCACAGATTAAAAGTTTATATTTTGCACATAACAAACATGTCTATATTTTTAACATGTTATATTTTCACATGCATGCTTTTGTTTTGTATCATCCTCTTGTATTGGTATGGTGACTGCTTTTAATCTCATTGTACATGCAGATAGTGGCAATAGAAGTATATCTTATCTTACTTTATCTTGTTATCCACATAAAACTGTAACAAAAAGCTACAAAGTACCAACTATTCTCAGAAGAATCTCATTGATTGCACAATAATAAAATACACATTCACATCACCAAAACATTTTTTTAATCAGTTTTTTTTTTTTTTTTTTTAAAGTTTAAAGTAAAAAGACCTGCATCTCTTGTAAGACAGCTCCAAAAACCGCGTTGTTTTTGGAAACTTGGAAAATCAATCAGAGTGATTTGACCCAAAACTTCACTAAACAACATGAAATATGAAAATGTGTAATTACTTTTACTTGGAATAATAGTTTAGAATGTTGCTAAGAGCATCAAAAATTCTGACAGAATGTAGATAAACACCAGGAACATCAGTTTTTATCAATCTCTTTTTTCGCCTTTCTACAATGATGAAATTGTGAAAAGTTCGGTGTGTGTCCTCACTGCTAACTTGCTCAAAATGAGAAAATAAAGACTTAAAATTGGGATATTTTCCTAATGAAGGAAAACAAATCTCAACTATATTCTGAATACGGTAGTTGTTAAATTGCCCTTTATAGAACGCAATCTCAAAATATAACTGTTTATGCAGTAGATCTTCACTTCCAAGACAACTTGGCTGTAAACATATTTCAAACCATCTTTAAAATAAATATTATAGTTATTCTCTTAGTGAACTTGGCCTGCACAATAATTTTAAACAAATATATGTCGTCACTGTAATATAACGCCTTGCGATGTGCGTATCTAAAAGATGGCCTAAACTAGAATAAATGATTATCTTAAATGTTTACAATCTCTTTACAGCTTGAAGTAAACCAAATAAAGCCTTTTATGCATTTTATCAATTGTATGCATTTTTATGCCCGTCTCTTTGGTCATTTGGAATATAATTTAAAATATAATGACTTTTATTTCAGCGTATTTTCACTCCCAACTGGTCATATATTGACCTATATGGTTCAGGCCCCTTCAGCGTCACTTTTGATGTAAAAAAGCATAAAAAATCATATGTTCATATATAACAAATTGGAAGTGGTAATCTGTAGGTTATTCAAATAAAACTACTGCAGTGAATTGAAAGTTATTTATTAGATCTTTTTACGTTTTGTTATTTGATCATGTATCGCAAGTTTTCCTCATATCGTCCAGTGTGAACTACCTGTGTATGCTATATAGATGTTCCGTCAAACATGTATAGTTTGAACTGTTTTTTCTGCCTGTAAATAAATACATATGTGTTTCAGGTTTTTTTTTTTTCTTTTTTTTTGGGGGGGGGGGGGATTTTGAAGAATTTTGAATTATATATATATAAACAAAGTTTATATATATTATATTATTATTTTTAAATATTTTTTATGTACGTATTTGCATTTCTCCTCAGTATACAAAAAAGTTTTCCAGGAAGCTTGTCCATTTCTCCTGTACTTTATTAAAAGGTCTCACTCTTTGAATAACAATTTGCATCATAATAAAATCAACTGCAGGTGCATTTTAAACAAACCGCTCTAGATCTAAAACTGTCGCTTTGATCCACATGAGAAGCAACAGAATAACATGAGGAAAATATCATAACGGTTTGTCAAAAGTGATCCCCCAGATAACAGCACAAAACCAAGCCGGGCCTCTACAGGTTTCTGCTCACATGTAAATCACAACATTTGATTTGTGGGGTAAAAACCCCAAAACTCATTTCCAAACTCGTGCGTCATCCTGCGTGTGACTGGTTGACGGTGACATGCAGGCGGCAGCACAGATCTGATGCGTCCGCATGCCCAGCACCATTGTAACTCCTGCTTCACGACGCTTCACTCACACTGCGGTCTGTGCCACCACTTCCTCCCAGCTGTCTACTCTCACAACTTCCTCCAGCACCCAATATAATAATACGCTCCTTCAGTCATCTGAAAGCAACAGCATCACCAGCAAGACGATCGGCCGCCCCTGCACTCATGAGCACCAGGCTCGGGCTGAGCGTTCTCGTTGAGAAAGTGTGAACAAACAACAGCTTTCTGCTAGACTCTTCAGAGAACAGAACATCCAAATGTGGGTCTCAGGGTTGAAGCTTCTGAGAAAAATGCAAAACCTTCCTTTAACGTTCCAAGAAACACCATCGCAGGAAGGTTAGAGGATTTTTTTTAAAGGGGGCAAACCATGTAGAGTTTGAAACCTTCACCGAGCTTGATGGCATATTTGAGGGTGAATTTGTGTCAACTTCAAATCTCTAACTGAGCAAGCAGCCTAGATACCCACTCAGGTTCATATGACATTGCATGCAAAAACAGGCCCTTTAGATTTAAGTCAAAAATTCTTACCCTGTTGTCAAATGTTTCTTAAATAAGCATTAAAAACAATTGCCTTATCGGGAATTGTTAATTTTAGAAAAAAAAAGTCTAGCCACTAAGACATGTTTTCTCAAACTAAAACTATTTGGCTAAAGAAAAGCTTTCTTAACAAGATGACTTTTCTCAAAACAGTGTATTTTTACCTAATAAGTTTACGTTTTTGCAGTGTGGATTTGCTGTATCTTAATAGGGATTTGCAAACATTTGGAACAAAACAAGTTTTGGAGTATAACATGACAACATGGACATAGAAATTTTTCAAAGTAGAAGACATCTGAACTGTAAATATAATCAGCCTTTCTTCATTTTTTTCTCTTCTTCAGCAGAATTACAAACAATATCCAAGGCCTACAAAAAATTGAAATTGTGGCTGATAAGATCAGCCTGTTTTTATACTGTGATAAACTGCTGTGGTATGTTGTGTCGTCGTGTGTTATCTATTTGTATATTAAGTTTTTGTATTTTTTGTGTATGTATTTGTTTTGTATTTTTTTACATCATGCCCAGATGTAAACTAGTCTTTTTGGCTATATCTAACCAGTAAGCCAAATGGGCCCCATATGGTTTTAAAGTGGGTAGAAAATGTGTGCCCATCTGTGTGTTCCCACATTGGCTTAAGTGGGCGATACAGTGGAGCTCGCTAGCTCACCACAGAGGAACTTACTAGCACGCTATGGCGGAGCTTGCTAGCTGGCTAAAGGGAAGGTCGCTAACTCGATACAACTGAACTCACTAGCTCGCCACAGTGGAACTCGTCTAGCTCGCTGCATAGAATTCGCTAACTTGATACAAAGGAGCTTGCTAGCTCGCTACGGAGGAGCTTGCTAGCTTGATACAGGAGAGCTCGCTACAACGGAGCTCGCAAGCACGCTACACTGTCCACTTGGGGGTGGCTGGCTAGCATAGTGAGCTTACCCACTGAGTGCCCACTTAAGCCAGTGTGGACAAACACAGGTGGGGCCCCACAAAAACTGTGGAGAAACCCATTTGGGGCACACATTTTCTGCCCACTTTGACACCATATGGGGCCCTTTTGGCCTTTTTTAACTACAGTCCCCTTTTAACCCTTTAACACCTGAGGCGTTCTTGGTGACCCTTAAAAACAAATCTTTAACATACTGTCACTTTAAGCCGTTAACACGATCAACGTAATTCCAGCAGATCCTTCAGAATCTGCTGGCATTACATTGATTGTGTTAACGCTTGAAAAGTTGCAGCAAATCAAAGAACATAAAAACTGGAGCTCCAGTGTTAAATAGTTAAATAAACTATTATTATTATTATTATAAATACATTAAAAAAATCTGTAAAAAACTTCTATTTTTTTCCCCACTGCGGAACTTTTCAAGGTCTCAGGAAGCAAAACAGTGATGTTATATAACCTGCAGTCTAGGTAACATTTCCATATTCTGATTATCTCATCAATAGCTCATGCATTTAGGAGAAACATTTCCCCAACTTCCTCATTGTGTTCACTGAATTATCCTCCCTGGAGCTGTACATTACGCAGTTTTTCCAATCTAATCACCATAGCATCAAGTCCTGTTGGTTTTTTGTATTTTAAATACATTTTCTCTTATCTGATATTTAGAATGAAGTAAGAAAATCTCAATTTTCATTAGACTTGATGCTTATATGGGGACTTTGTTACTTATTAAATGATTTCAGATAATAAATACTAAGCTCACGCTTTTTCAAAAATCGCTGATGAGGTATCGAAATAAAAAAATAGAAGTTGATGTTGTAGATTACAGAAGACATTAAAGTTAAAATACAAATAAATAAATGATTCTAGGGGAGAGGATGGTTGCATTTTTAAAGAAACATGCAGGTTGGAGTATAGATTTAAGCATTTTTAAATAAAAGTCTGACATTTTCTGCTTGCAATGTGAAGACGCACGCTCATTCCACGTTCATTCTGAAGCAGACACTAACACTCTGTTGGCAAAATAATGACAGAGAAGGAAGCAAAAACACATGCACCGGGTGCAGGGGAAGGCATCAGGAAAGGAGTGATAACTGCATTTGGATATGACGCTGAAAGCAGAAGAAAAAGTCACGCAAACATTCGTCAGGTGGAAGGGTTTTCACCTTAATTTTCATTCCCTCCTTTCTGTCTGTTTTGTTTAATTAAGATTTTTTTATTGAGCAGATTTTTTACATGTAAAGGTTTCTGGGAAGTCTTGAGTTGTACGAATAGTGCAATACGAATCAAGTAGATTAATTTAAACAGAAACATATGAGCCATTTTTGACCGAAAGGGATAAGGAATCCAAAAAATGAAGCCTGCTTTCACCTTGGCACATTGGTTTTTCTAAGAGTACACATTCAACTGTTTGTTAGATAGTAACAAAATACGGTGTTCCACTAAAACACAGACTTTTACGTGTTTTTTTCAAATGTAAACAGCATTCACTTGAAAAATCTACTCTGCAGTGTCTAAAGAGAGTCCTTTTCCAACGCTCCACGTCTTACCATTCCAGTGGTGCGCCGCTGTGGGGCTTTGTCTCAGCCCGTCCAGACACCTGTCCAGAGCATGCTGGATCCGATCCTCTGTGCACGAGGTGTGCTGCATCTTCCTCACTCAGGCTCTGAGGAGGGGCAGGAAGGAGAGTTGACATTAATCACAGGAGTTTCATAACGCCATGCCCACTAACATATTCTGTGGAATGCTATCTTTGAATGCTGCTCAATTCCCCAGTAATGTTCAGAGGCTCACATGTGCACACAGGTGCCCCTGTCTTCTGTGCATGTTATGACGGGTTGGTTATCACACCAGTATTTGCATGAAGGCATATCAACCGGTAAGTATGGAAATTAGGCCAAGAGGACACGCAAGCCATACAGGGAAACTTCTATGTAATAAGGGAAGAAGAAACTGTTTTTTATGGTTACTGTTTGTTGCAACAAATGGATAACCCATCAGTTTAGCATAATTACATGCTGAGCTGCACAGAGTTACATGTCTGGGAAAAAGGAAATTAAATGATTTGATAAGAAAAACGTTACACATCTTTTAGAGATGGTGTAATTCATTTGTGGCAAAAACGATTTTCATTAGTGACTCATATAAATGTGCTGAACTTCACTTTTTTTTGTGGGGTTGTTTTTCATGCAGCAACAGAGAAGAAACCAGGTGTGGCAACTTGTTTCAGTTCTGTTATGAGCACATGTCTTGATGAGTTATATCCTTTAGAAAAATCTGTTTCTGATCATTTTTCATGTACGGTTCTGTAAACAAACTGTTAAAAGAAAAAAACAACAAAAGAGGATTTGATCAGCACACAGAGCTGTTATAGAGGGTTAGGGTAGTGTATCAGCAAAAATAGAAGCAAATCTGCTTGGAATCGTCCACTTTTCCACAGGTCGCCACAACTTGTCTTGATCTACAGATTCCCCCTCAGACTTGCACCAGTTTTGATGTGGATCCAGAAACTGAACTTTCAGAAAATTCCTGTCTCCTGACTATTATGACTGAAATGAGTCATCACGTCATTACTTACTGTAACCCCACAGAGGATCAAACAATAAAAATGGAGAACAGGCACACCTACACTCTTTTTCAATCACGGCTTTAAACACTTTTTGTATTCACACAGTTAAACTGACAGTTTCTATGTGAGAACTAAGATAGAAAAGAAAAAAATAACAGATTTTTTTTCCCCCTTATTGCACTTAATGCAACTAAAAAAACAACTTTTTTTTTAATATTTAAAAATAATCTATGAAAACTCCAATGAAAATTGTATTTTTGGTGTACTTAACATTTTCTTTTATCAGTTTTCAATACTTGAGGACATTTTTAACACTGTATTTCTGAGTATTTCTTTATTCAAATTGAGTTGGATCAGGAGCAGATTAAAATTGGATGTTAGAAAAAGCTCGTGTTTAAGACAACGCTATGAGTAGGCCAACGCCTCTCGTCACCACTCCGATTCTGATGCACCCACTTGCAGACTAATAGATCCGTTAAAGCCTTCATTTTCCTCGTTTGAGCTGCTATCTGGCTCAGAATGGTAAAAATGACAGCCTATCTTGGATTGTGGCAACATTATCTACAGCTTCAAAAACTCCTTCATTGATTGAATATCTTTTATCACTAATGTATTCACTTTTTAACTGCTACTCCCTTTAAAACCCATCACTGAGATTTATATGATCAAGTCAAAAGGTGATCGCCCCCCTTTAGCAGGCAGTTGCATTGACTGGTAAAACTCTTTGTTTCTCTTCATAATTGTTCTACTAGAACTCATAGTTTGCATTCTAGTGACTTTCTCACTAAGATTGTACCCAGAGTTCATGTGGTTTGGATGAATGTATATGTTTTTGAATGTTTTAATAGCTCTCTGTCTGTCTTTCTTTTATTGTAAACAGTAACTTAGTGCGTCCAGACTTTTTATTATTAAATATTGATGTATGAAGGTGAAAAAAATTCTTCCATCCAGATTAAGGAAAAAATGTAATAAAATAGCATGTAAAAGTAAAAAAAATATATATAATAATAATGTTTTATGCATATATTACTTCATGGAATTGCCGCACTTAAATGCTTTCCTTAAGAGCTCATTATTGCTGCATTCAGGTGCGCTCGTAAATTCTAGCTTTTGTTCCCTCTGACCTCAGCCAACATAAACACACACTCACTTGTTACTCCGTATCATTGTCACTCTTTCAAATGACTAAGACTTACAACATCCTGATCTGTAACAACACTCACAATAATGCAAAATGTTGCACATATTTCACAATATATATGGTTTTCCATGACATTTTTGATATTTTTTTAGACAAAAACTAATAGAGTATATAATTTTAGAGTCCTCTTTGTTTTAAATACTTTTTATGTAAGTTCGTACTCATTAAAACAGTCAAAATTAATTAATGAAACTAATTAAATTACTTTTTATTTGATCAATTATACTCCCCCAAAAGTTTGCTCTGTAATATTGTTAATAAAATAAGTTGATGTGTTAAAGAAAAGTACGTGTTAATAAAAAAGTTCAGATCAGAGGTATCTTTTGTTAAAATAACATTACATTTCTGTAATGTTAAAAAAACCCAGATAACACTTCCATTATTGTTTTTCTCTTACAGAACAATCATGAACTGAAACTTTGTAAAATAAAGGAAATAACTGTTTTGCTTTCAAATACAAAAATTAGTTTTCCATAGAAATGTTTGGCTTGAAGAAATGTAGTTTGGCTGGAAAACTTTGCCATCGGCCACCCCAGCCAGCAAACAAAAAAGTTAATTTAGAGCCCTGATCATAAATAAAAGACAACTAGAAACGATGAGCAAAAAAATGTATATATTTGTTGTTGGAATGCTCATGTAAGGATTTAAACAATTGAAATTCATGATGTAAAAACCCTTTGAAATCTTCATGTTTCCTGGTGGTAATTCCACTCAGATTTATTGTAAGAAACAATTATTCCTTATAATTTAACTAGTTCAGTTTTAGGCTGTATGTGAAGCTGATTTTAAGGACAGCTTTTCATTGGTTATTAAAATCTTTCTGTTTAGTTTCTGAAAAATAAATAGCGTATACTTAAATAGCACTTTACTGCCTTCTTAGGAAGCCAAACGTCACAGTTTCATTCACACATACACTGATGCTTGCCCCGCTGCCAAACATTGGTGCCAACCTAACCATCAGGAACAATGTGGGGTTCAGTGTTTTGCACAAAGACTCTTCAAGATGTTTTGTTAGGATGGTAACTGGTCCTGAGAGTGGTCAACCGCTCCAACACAGCACCAGAGCAGAGTTTGAGACGTGCTGTAAACTTTAGTTGAACGTTTTGGGACTATTTACTGTCACAAATAACATGTCGGTCCTTTTTTAGATAGTGTATTATTAACACATTTAGAAATTCCCTTCTAACTTTATTTGGTCTTTTTATAGTTAGACGGCAATGTGAGCTAATACTGCAAAATATATCTCGTGAAAGGAGAACAAAAACTTCCTCTAAAAATGAGGGGATCTGGGGAAAACTCATTTGAAGATGTCTTTCAATATGTTTCATAGATTATATAAATATAAATATCATATAAATAAGATGAACGCGCAATAATATTAATATGAGGTCAATCCTGCTTCAAAATTCCCTTAGCAAAAAGTAGTCGATTTAGATGTACTACTTGTTTACTTTATTGAAAATTTAAAATGCTTCAATTTAGTCTGAAGAAGTGTATAGTTGGAATTCTTCCTAAAATTAGTATAAATGTTTAATACTTTACATAAATAAACTTCAAGTGTAGTTTTTTTTGCAAAGGGTTGATGTTTGTATTGATCTTATATTATGTAAGTTGAGGCGTTATTGTTTTTTTTTTTGTTTTTATAATTGTTTTTTGGTCTTTGGTTTTGAAAAAATTAAAATCTGACATTAAATATGTTAGTAGCAAATATTTATGTTAATTTCAATCAGTTCAAATAAACAGAAAAACTAAATAAAGGCGGATCTGACACTTTCAATGGCTTTTTTTTTCATATTAAATCTTAAAGGCCACTGCAGTTTTTTTTTTTTTTATATATTTCCTTTTTCTTCTTATCAAAAACAAGTTTGTAAAAAATGCAACAAGAAAATGCAAGTATATCCTCAACAAAAAGTAGTCTATTTAAGATTACTATAATTCTACTGCAAAATGAGACTTTATACTTAAAGATTGTAAAGTATATATTGGAAATGTTCCAATGTAGTGTGAAGAAGTATTCAGTTAGTATTCTTCCTATACGACACATCCATGGTCTGTAGTATGCTTGCTATAGTTATGCCTAAGTATACGTAATAAAAAAAAATGTAATGTACTACTTTATATTTAGGGGACCTTTAAAAAGCTGACAGAAAAAGGGCCGTCTCTAAATGGAAACTAGCACAACAAGGGTGCAAGGTAGAGCTTTAAGAAGGTAAGATGTAGCAAATAAACCGCAAGTTTAATCTATTTTAAGAAGTAAACACCTGACAAAAAAAATGCACAATTGTAACACACGGGCTGTGTTTCTCTGATAAACCAGCACGTTGACATACAAAAATGATTACTGTACCAGTGTAAGGTATGGTATGGACCTTTAGCAATCTCACATCTGCCACATGTATGTGCGAAGCTTCTCCCTCTACACCTAAACTAAAACTGCTGACAAACATGACAAGGAACTAAACAAAACTGCAAATTTGACAAACAAATTCCAATGAAAAATGGTGTCAAATTGCTCCAGACAAGACAAAAACCAGACGAAAACGTTGTGGCGGGACCTTCACAAAACAGTGAACAAAAGAATGCCCTCAAATGTAAATAGGGTGAAGCAGCATTGTGAGGAAGAGAGTCAGAACATCAATGTGAGAGACTATATTTAAATAGTGGCTGTGGCTTCTTTAAAAAAAGGGAACCTAAAAACATCTGAAAGTTTTTCACACTAAGCTTCTGCATTTAAGCTTTAGTTTGTGTTTTTGTAAACATCCACCCAGCGGTGGGGTGTTATTTTGATAACATAAATAGATTAAGCAATCAAATCAGACAGACCCAACAATTTTTAACTATTAAAAAATAATGTATTAAAGAAAATAGATAGAATTTACTACAAGAGTCAAAAGTATAGATAAAGAGATAAACATATATGCTCCTTTAGTCCTAAATGCAATATTTTTCTATCAACGAATACAACAAAACCCCTTAACGTTCCTCTGAGTTCACTCCAGATACGGTACACAGATCTTCATGCAGTCATGATTAAAAACAAAACATCTCAAAATTTCCCCAAACAGAGTGACTAATATCTCAGTGCTCACAGGAAATCTGGACAAAAACAAACCAGCACTAGCAAATTTAGACTAATAAAAATCTACTTTCTTGATCTTTGCACCCACTTAGTTAATAATCAGAGGTGTGAAAACTGCAGCGTGGTAGAAAACGGTTAGAGGCTGGAATAAACGGATAACACGATCACTGATCATTTTTGTACTGAACGCTTGACCCCTTCATCCCAAATGTTTTTAATTTACAACATATCATTTTAATACCGGACTAATTTAGAATCATCTTGAACAGAATAAAATACTGAAGAATATTTCCTTATATGTTGTAAATCCATCTGGGTATGAAGGGATCAAACAACCCATCTAAAAATGCTTTCTCGCCGTATTTACAACCCAGTCTTTAGAAAAGACTATCAATCCCATTAAAATAAAAAAAAATTAAAAAAAAGTAAAACTTAAAATATAGGGTGTTACCATTGACTATATATAGAGAACTGGACTGACTGAGCCCTCCTTCCTAACGTTCCAAATATGAAGTGTCTGCTGGTTCCAAGAAGACAAATCCCATAGACTTCCATTGAGAAATACACTCCTTACTCAATACATTTGTCAGTATAATCTTTCTTGCTCTATTTTTTTTTTTTTAGCATGCTTTTGCAAATCATATATATTTTTTTTTCTACTGCAAGTTATTCAAATTGTAAATTGACCAATCAGGTGCCTCAGTAAAAGCATGTGGTGCCCGTTGGCTCCACATCAAACGTTCAAAACATTTGCTAGATTCTCCCGGGGCTGCTTTCAAGCGGAAGAAGTGTGGCCTTCCAACAAGATTGGTGATTCTGATTGGTGAGAGTGGTTGCCATAGAAACTTTGACTCAGACCATTGACTTTATAAGAGAATTGGACTGAGCTAGTGTGACATCATCCAAATGAAGTCAAATTCAGATGCTATTTTTCCACAATATGTCTGTCATCATATTGATGTCACCCTCACTTAGTCCGTTTCTTTTTTTACTGTTAATGTTTTTTTTTCTTGTTTTTCTTTTTTGACCCATTTTATATCCCAATACATCCCATAACACCCGGGCGGGATCAATTCGCACACTTTCCAAACTTATATAATATCTATATCTAAACTTTATCTTTACGCTTTTATCTAACATAACGTCTAGACACTTACAATTACCATCTAAATGTAGGTATTACATCTATATCTATTCCTAAAATTTGCATTTTACACATTTTCTGATACATTTATATTTTGATTTTATTTTAGGTATAAAACATTTCATTTATGTTTCTGCTTAAGTTTCAGATTTAGTATGAAAATTTAATTTACCCCCAAAATTGCTTTGTATTTCAGATTTGAACCAAACTGAACATTGTAATTTTAATTATTTATGTAATCATGCTTTTTTGCCACCACAGTTCTCCTCACATACTTCTGCGCTGAACTTTTACTTCTGCTTGTTGCAATTTCAATAAAAAAAGTAATTCATTCAAAACTTAGAGTTGTCGTTTACAATTTACATTTATGGCATACATGTAGGATTGGCATTTAGACATAATATTTAACTACGACACCTACGTTTTGTGGAGATATATTTAAATATATTGTTTTACTTTTATATTTATTCATATATGTAATTTTTACCTTTTAACATCAATATTTACAAATATATTTAGCAATTGGTGTTTCTACAACCCTTTATAACCCTTCTTTGCAATGAACTAATGTGACTAAAATGTGGCAAAAGTTGTCTAAATCTTATTGTATTTTTAACAAGCTGAACTTTAAATTTGGGTGGCCCATATTCCGACAGTTACAGTTCCTTGACAATAACATTAAACCCAGATGTAAACATCACAGCCACGCAGCCTCTTCTCCCAGAGCTGTATTGTGTCTAGTTGGAGGCCCGGATGGCACTGAGCGGAGTTGAGCGCAGTGGATACTTCTGCTGAGGGCTCCGGTCATTGTCATGGCTGGACGGGGCTGGATGAGAGCCCGGTGAGAGTGGAAGGAAGTAATAAGTTAGACTTGAGGTGACTCCCACTTCCAACTCAGAGTTCACTGGAGACACAGTGAAACAAAGCGGTCAAGCCTTTGCATGATGCAGTCATTTTTACCTTAAATGACACTATAAAAGCAACTCTTCTGCTTCAAAAGGCTGTAAAATCCACAGATAGACCACATAAAGGCTTTAATGTGTGCAAAAACAGTGATTTTAAACTTAATTTCTGACTGATTGTTGTTTTGATGACTTAACCATAAGCTGCTAGTCAAGTTGCAAATGCATGAGTGTGTGCCATTTCATAAGAGGATGTATGCAGCACATCCCTAAGAGTCAACAAGGTCACTTCCACTTTTTCTGGGCTTGCATCTCGCAGCGCTCAAAACGTGTCGTCGCTGGTTTACGGCGAGCCAAAAGGTGCTGCAGCGCATTGGAACTGATTGTCGTCACTGGCATTTGAAAACAATTTGCAGGTTTATAGCATGTGAAAACAAAATGAAGGATTTTCCTTTAGAATGCATTTATCTGCAACTCTTCACCTACTGATGTTTACTTCCCTTCAGTTTCTCTTCTCTTTTTTCCACTCACAAAAAAAAAAAAAAAAAGGACTGAAAAAACGTAGAAAATGAACCTCTCTGTTTTAATTTGAGTTGCAATTGTGTCAAATGTTTGCATTTCTTCAATTGCATTTCAATTAAAAAAAAAATCCTTGGAGCTAGGAATGCGAGTGTTGTACCTTTTAGAGGCATGTGCTGTACTTTCCCCTTAAGATGACTTCTCAAAGTTGAGTGTTTTCTGCAAACACTACATGTGGTGTCAACAGCTCAGCAAAAGCAACACCCTAATGTCTTTTTTCAGTTATGTAAGGTTGTTTATATCACATAGTTCAAGGTGTAATTAGGTCACCTAAACTGTGGTGCAAAAAAAAGTAGGACCTGCTGGTCAGCATAAAAGAGACGGTCAGACTTCAGGGAAGAGAATAAAAAAAAAGAAAATATGAACATGCCCACAGCCCAATTAATTACAAAATGTATTAAATAAATTTTAACAAATGTGTACCGGTAATAGTAAAGAAGTGATAACCAGACTGTAGCGGGACTAACCAGTTTTCCTTTTTGTTTCTTCAGGTCAGTGATGGATAACAACTTCCACAAAGAAGAGAACTGAAATCAGTGACTCCTCCCCCTTTGTATTCCAAACAAGAAGTACCGGTACCTGCTGACTCCAAGAAGCCAAAATTGAGAAATAAATAGCTATTTCTTAGTCATTCTAATCATTCTTCCTACTGCTACATTTTTAAAATGTTTTCTGGCTAATCCAATTTTTTTTTTTTCTGTAGTGCAAGTTATTCAAGTTATAAAGTGAGCAATCAAAAGTCGGTGGTCACACAAACATCAGATGGACAGATTTCTTGTGATAGCGGTGTGGACTCCTAACAAGCTCAATCTTGATTAGTGAGAGTGGTTAACTAATAACCAACCCAGACCAATCACTGCTTACTGAGGTCGCCTTGCCCAACATGGCGGCGTACGTATTCCTAAAAAATGGCAACTGAATTGATTTCATTTGGTTGGAGCGATAAGTCATTTTCTATGAGTGACATCACCCTCACTCGGTCCAGTTCTCTAAGCTTTGTTTCAACTGAGTTTTTTGAGCGTTACTATTATAAAATGGACCCATTAAGCCAGATTGAGCCGTACCATTTTTGGATCCCTGTTGTAGGTCAA
Organism: Oryzias javanicus; assembly: GCA_003999625.1. Lineage (NCBI taxonomy): Eukaryota > Metazoa > Chordata > Actinopteri > Beloniformes > Adrianichthyidae > Oryzias > Oryzias javanicus. The sequence goes on along the minus strand of CM012437.1, from coordinate 27,187,805 downwards.
TGGAAAAATGGACCGGTTAGGGCGGAGCCACTGTCGTTGAACGATCAAACCTGTTGATTGGCGAGGTCATTACGACAAAAGAAAGCTTCTGCATTCTGTTCGTCGCCTGCAATCTACTCTCAAACAACATTAATTATTTGTGTTTACAAAGTTCCAAACGTCAAGCGGGGAAATAAAGAGCTGTTGGATAACCTGTATTGTTGCTAGTCTCGCTTAAGTTGCAAAACAAGGTGTTGACGTCACCCAGAGAAAATGTGTCACGAAATCAGGCCAAAGCCCATCACTGTGGCTGCCAGTTTATCTGCTGCCATTTTGTAACTCTTAAGAGTGATTGGTCCGAGTTGGTGAGTGACGTTTTTAGAGGAACTACAGCCGCCAATCAGGAGTGAGCTTGTTGAAAGTCCACACCCCTTCCACTGAAGGGCTCGGGAAAAGCTGTTAATCAAACAGTCAAGGTGCGGCCAGCGGGAACCACGTTTTAGCAAAAACTCCCAGACAAACGGAACTATTCCTGTTCTACACCAATTGCAAAAAATGAAAGTAAAAAGATTCTTGTTTTATGAAAAATTGTCTTTTTTTTTTATCTTGCAAGAAAAATAATGTCACAACATTTTGCAATATCTTGGTTTTATTTAAGTTGTTTTTATGCTTTCAATTTAAAGAACTTTTGACGCATTTCTGTTGGGGGGTCTGTTTTTGCAGTGTATGAGTTTCTCTGTACTATATTTTTCCCATCTCCCCACTAACTGCTTCCCATCTCTCCCACTGATCCCATTACCAACTGCTTCCTAACAGGAAGACAGCTTCCCTGCTTCTCTGGGGAAGCAGGTGCTTCTATTGTTGCAATGTGATCTTGCTCTTAGATATGCTCCCACAGGCCGTGGAGATCTCTGTACAGTAAGCGTGTCTGTCTTTTCCACCGATTCTTCCACTAAAGCTCCTTCTCATGGTCGACAGAGAGCTTTTCACCGCTGGATGGGAACCGGCCTCTCACAGCTTAAGGAAATAACAGCAACTCCAAAGCTTCAGCGCTCACAATTGCTCCCGGTGGAAACTTAATTCATCCAAGGTGGAGTCAAACGAACACCTGCCATCATCGAGGAAACACCAGGCAAAAGCAGCTGTCTCTTGTGTCCCCAGCTGATGCAGATATGGAAACACAAGTTTCATCTCATTTTTTTTAATATAAAGGAATTTGCTTTATAGTTTATTTATTTATGGCTGTAACTGCTGTTCTAGAGGTCACAAACAACCTTTACATTTATTATTTTAAGATATTGTTTTTCTAACAATTTGTTTTAACTTCTGATTTTCATGAAATTCTGATTTTTTATAGCATCTACAAATGTCTATCCTGTCTGCAGCAGAAAAAGCACTGTTCAAGACTCAGTTTTTTCTGGTAGAAGATTCTCTGAATAAACCTCCGATGTTTTAAACCATCGTAACTTGAATTTTCTTCATTTTGCTCTCAGGGTTCCATATTTTCACTTTAAAGTTCCACTCCAACTACAGTATATATCTTTTATATTTTAAAAGTCTTTTATATTTTGATTGAGCAGTTTTAAGCAAGTTAAAAAAAAATGTGTGTTTTTTTTTTTTTGCTTTTGCTAATTTCCCATCAACCCTTTGTTTACACTCTCTCCAGCTAGCTTTTAGTACCTCACAAGCCTAAGCTAACATTAGAGTAGCAAAATAAAAAAAACTGGTCAATATTGGAGCTCTCCAGCTGTAGTTTCAGTGTCAGTTTCTGTGTCACAAACCTGAGTTTTTAATCTGCTCCTGATCCATCCTAACTTGAATAAAGAAATACTCAATTTCAATTGTGAAATTTTTTATATGTCCTCCATAATGAGAAAAATCCCACAAAAAACATGTTAAAAACACAAAAACATTATTTTTAATTAGTCCTAAGTGAATTTCGCACTTGATTAAAATAATTTGTTCACTATTTCAAGATGATTCACGCGTGAAAGAATCTTAACTCACAAATTTGTTCCAAGTTAAGAGACACATCAGACAGGAGTGTTGATATTGTTAAATTCAGGTCAAAACATTTTGATGTGCAAAACCCGACTAGTTCACTATCTAGTTAGTAGCACACTGATTCAAGTCACTATAGGATGACCTGAACAAACAGGCTTCACTTGAGGAGATTCCAAGCAGGTTTGGCATCTTGGAAAGGATGTTTACGTTAATTTAAAGTTATTAAATACTAATCTCCACATCTAATGAGTACAATAAATTCTTATTTCCTAAAAATGAGAGAGTTTGGAGAACCAGTTCATGATTTTAAGACCCAGTTTGATGGAATCGTGTTTTTGCTTTTTTTAAATTAAATTCTTGCAACATTTTTCTGATATTAGAGGACATATATTAATGAAGCTTAACATTACATTTCTGAGAACCTCTTTAGTCAAATAGTTGTGAATCAAAAGCAAACGAAACAAACGCCTTGCTCTCACCAATGGGGAGGGGAAAGGGGGCGGGGTTGCTCAACATTAATTGTCCTGCCAATAACTCAGAGGTGAGCTGAACTAGTATTACTCGGCAGAAACTACACTTTTTTACTACTATTATTTTGGCAGAAAGTGGCATAATCAGAAATAAAAGATCATTGGGAACTGTTTTTAAATAGATCAGAATCAGAGTGGGTCTTTAAGGTACAATACAACAAATCTAATTGGCTGTGGGATGTCCAATAAGATACTGGACATCTCTATTAACTTTGCCCTCCTTTTTGATTACACATTTCAACTACTTTAACACTATTATTTGTTTTTTTCGCTTAATAAACATCACTTGTAAATAGATGAAATCTAAATGGGGAAATGAAATCCAAGCAGAAAGGTCTGCTTTAATAGAATAAGCACTAGCAGTAAGTTGGCACCGGGACACAGCAAGACTTCGCCTCCTAGAAAACAGAGGTGCTTAGTACATCCTTTTTCTTCACTTCCTTTGTAAACACTGATAAGAATATGAAAATCTGAATGCAAATATCTAATGCTGTCACATAAAGTTATAGCACTTTCTTTCAAACTGGAGGGAACCAGCGTTTGATTTCCTGACAGACTTTACTACCCTGTTTGCGCCTCATTTACACAGCGAACAACCGCTGTTTTCACAGCTTATCAGAGGCTGCTTCGTAAGAACAAAACATTGGAACTGATGTCAAAACACTGGTTGATAAATTTCATGTGAGAAGAGAGATGGTTGCTCTTTTTTCATGGCGTGTTTGTGTAACAGGTGCGTGTTTGTATGTGCACAACATCTCATACACAGCCGCCGAACTCAATAGAATGAGGTGTAAAGGTGAACCTAAAGATTTCACAGATACCGCTGCAATGAAGACATAAACAGGAAGTATATCTGTGAATAACACGGCGGCGTGCTAGGATACTGCCATCATCTCTCCGACACACATGCAGCCGCCTCCACCCTTCATTATCTGATCGAAGTGTCACATCAGGATTCAGGCTCCATTTTTTTTTTTTTTTGAGCTGATGCTCAGTTAAACGTCAACCGTTTCTATTACTCAACTGGAAGAGAAAACTGTAACCAGAGTGATTTTGTAACAGCTGTTTTCTAAGGACAATTCCTCCTGAGTTTGAGCAGGAAAGATGAACCAGGAAGGGGAGGGCAAAATGTTTTGATTCAAATGGTTTTTGAGCAAAACAAGGAAACATATTTGGTATCATAACGGACAACGATCATCTTCCCTTTTCCTCAAAGAGGGGGATTTTTTTTTATCCTATGACAACAGAAGCTATAACACCCATTTTAAACTATTTTTTAGGAACTTTTCTGCAGCCGTATATGACTTCTGACATATCAGAATTTGCCCTTTTGTTAATATATTTTACTTTAATGTACTCTTTGCCTTCAAATACTTGGATATATGTAGACAACTCAACTATAGGATTATGTTTAGTGCTTTAAAACACTTTTTATTTATTGTTCTGTACATGCAGGAATCCCTCAGATTTAAAACCATTCTACATAGTGAAGTGATTTCAAAGAACAAGATGTTTTAACATGAGAAAAAAAAAATGAATGAAGTTACCCAAGTCTGTAAAATTCTATGGAAGTTAACAAATAGCTCTAAAATGACATGACGACATCTGGGGGATTGTGGGAGTTTTGACATAACTTGTCAAGGCAAGAGGATTTCAAAATAAAATTTTGTGTTGTTTTAAGATCCACTCTATTGAAAATTGTATTATATGTTCCTGTTTTTCTAATTAAGGAGGACATATATAAAACAATTTGAGATTAAAACTGCGTTTCTGAGTATTTCTTTATTCCAATCGTTTTACTTTAGGAGCAGAAAACAAGCAGATTGAAAAAGCTTGTGTTTGTGATGCAGCGACTCCCATGAGCGTCTCCCTTCTCTGCTACGATTATGAAGCATCCAATTTCAGACAAATAGATCTTCATTGTTCTCTTCCAAACTACCACCTGCCTCCAAACTGTACGGCTGAACAGCTCTGATATTGCTATGCTAATGTTAGCTTGGGCTTTTGAGGTGCTATAAGCTAGCGGGCCAGAGTGTAACCAAGGAGTAGATTTTTTAAATTTGGCTAAATCATAATTAAAAGACCCAATGAATTTACAATAGGAAATAAACATAGTGGGGTGAAACATTAATGCACCAAATATAAAAGATGCCAATACAATGACAACTCATTGGTTTATCATGTTGCTGCCACCAGTTTCAGATAAAACAAACCCAAATCCATTAAGTGTAAGTTGCTTACATATTTAACACAATGATCGTAAAAGTCATCGTCCGGGCGGATTGTGCACGTGTGTTTCATGTTTCTGTACTTCCTTGCTGTGTATAAAAAGCATGAATCATAAAAAGCTCAGAAAAGCACAAGTTCCTCAAACATGATCTGACAGTAAATGATCTATACTTGGCAGGAGGAAGGGGCAGCATTTCCCTGCCTGAATGATGCCCTCAATGATAAGAAAGTTATCCAAACATGAAAGAATTCAAAGCTGTGACACGATATAAAAACACTGGCTAAAGTTCAACATGTTTCAAACTTCTACAAGCACATTTAGCTACAAAGATTTAAAAGTGGAGTTTAATTTACCTCAATTTTGGTCACAAACTTGTCAGCTCAGGCTGTGGATTCTGTCTAAAACTCATGAGAATTGTAGAAAGTTACCTGCAGCTCACTGCTGTGTCTCCATCTCCTCCACAGGTGAGTGAAGAATAGTTCAGTTCTGTCGTTCATTCATTCATTCATTCGGTCATTCCTGTCAGCGGTTGAAGCCTCATCCTGGGAGCAGGAGTCAGATCTGTGGCTGTAGCCGCGCTCCTTTACGCTTCACCAACAACAAGAAAGAAAGAAAGAAAACACGGAGGGACTCACGACAGAGCAAACAGGAAGTGTTGAGTCTGCCGCATGTGAGCACAATGAGGGAAGCTGCTGCTGCTGCTGCTGTGGCTCTGGGGCTGCCTCTCTCTGCCGGGTGTGCGTGTGTGGGAAGTGCATGCGTGCGTTTGTAGTCTGAAAGGCTGCATGAGGATTTTAAAGGGATGTTGACCCCTGAAAGGAAGTCATCTGCTCCATGTGTCGCTATTTTTCACACAGTAACCTGTCTTTGTTGGAAAGCCTTTGTTTGTCGGGACTGAACTATTCAGTCTAACATTAATCACTATCTTGAAAGCTTTTATAATATTTGCTCCAGATTTATTTGCAATTTGATTCCCCTTGAATGAAAAATGACATTAAAATTCACAATTTGCAAAAAAAACCCAGCAATAATTCAGTTTAATAATCTCAGTAACACATGAGGCGAGGCTTAAACACAACATCTTTAACCGCTTTCTCCTTCAGAATCTGCTGGAATTAAGCAGATTGAGTTAACAATTGAAAAATTACAGTAAATCAAAGAACATAAACACTGGAACTCAGGTGTTAAAGGGTTAAAATAACAAACAACCCTATAAAATTTAATCCAGGTTTTGAAGACCAAATGAAAATTATGTTAAATAGTTTTTATTGTATTGTATTTTTTTAATGATTGAGGACAAATATTTAAAAATTAAGCTAAAAATTGCATTTCTGAGTATTTTTTAATCATATTGTGAATCAGCAGCAGACAGTTCAAAAAATAGCTTTGTGATGTAGAAAATATGCGGTCACAGGCTTCTGCTCGAACTCTCAGCACAGTCCTGCCCACAGTTCAGAGGTGAATTTTTAATTAACTGCATGAAATAACCAAAATAGCTTGTTTTATAATGTACAAGGCATGATGGGACATTGAGGCATTAGATATAGGAGAGTTGTCTGCTGGAGGTCGAAACACTAAAAGGGATCTATCAAATGCATAATCCACATCTATAGTTTTAAAAATAGTCATGATTATGATATCTAATAGATGTGTCCATGCCCACTGGGTGCTGATTTGCAGAAACTGTTCAAGAAAAATACTTTTTTTTTTTTTTTTTTGGCTAAAAATAGCAGAATCATAATTAAAAGATCACTGAGAACGCTTTTACGATTGATCAAAAGATGATTGGAGAGGGTCTTTTAGGTAGATATACTGTACAGAGCGCTGCACGGTGTTGTAGTGGTTAGAACTCAAGCCTCACAGCGACAGAAGCTCTTGCTGGATCCTTTCTGTGTTCTCCCCGTGCATGTGTGGGTTTTCTCCGGGCCCTCCAGCTTCCTCCAACAGTCCAAAGACATGCTTCATGGGTTAATTGGTGTCTCTGAATAAATAGTCTCTTAAGAGTGAATGTGTGAGTGTGTGTGGTTCTGTGGCCCTGAAATGGACTGACGGCCTGTTAAGCCTCTACTATAGATGCAGCCTTTAGTACCTGGGACAGGCTCCAGCAACCCTGATACCACTATAAGGTATAAACAGTCCAGGTTCATCTATTCTGGAAGAGATGTAAACATGAATCTGAATCTGTCTGGATATGAGATCTCTGATTCTCACACTTTGGGCAATAAAAGACAGATTTAGTCATGCCTTTAAAGTAAGCTCAGACATTTAGGTCTTTTATGACGTTTATGAAACCTGGATTTCTAACTTGACTGTTGGTCTTTATTGTTCTCTATATCTAAATCAGCTCTTTACTAAGATATACTCTTCTTGTGTCTAAAAACACCTACTTCTGTTTTGTGTTTGTTAAGCCGAAGACAGTTTGAGCTTAGATGCTCTTGGCTGGAGTTTAAAAGTGGAGGCCCAAGAACTGAGCCCTGAGGCACTCCACATCCCACGGAGAATCTCAAAATCCTGGTTTTCCAACCAACTATCTACCGTTCAAACCCACCTATCGTGATCTCTGTTGGGTCATGGTGTTGCTGGAGCCTATCCCAGCTCGCCTATCCATCAGAGGTCTAAAAAAATGCCTTCCTTCCTTTCGTGATATGATCTAACCCAACTATGGGGCGTTTGCTGAAACTCCACACATTTCTCTTGCCTGTTAGGAGGATTTTTTAGAAAGCAACGCTGCTGTCAGATCAGTCATCTCTAAATATAATGTTGTTCTGAGTCAGCGGTGATGTGGATGATCCTCGGTACTTCAGGAAGAGCAGTTTCAGTGTTCTGATATTGTTTAAAATTCACGTGAAAAATGTCTAAAACGCTGTTTGCGTGTAAAAAGCTGTTCAATTGATCAAAACAGTAATTTTTAATAATTTATTTAAAAATGAAGGAAGGATGAAAAAAATTGGCCACTTAAATATAAAATGATAGAAATCTACAGCAACTGACAAGACTAAACATCAGCAAAAAAAAAGGCAACATAAAACTGGAATAAAAACATGCTGAGGGCGGTGAAAAAAAATTCACACCATTCATGACTTTCACTTTCATCATACACATCTGTTTTTTTTTTTGTTCTTCTTTTTAATTAAAAAAGTATGATGGAAGCAATAAAGGCTCTAATAATTCAAGTTTTTTTTTTAAGTTTGCCTTCTCTGTGCAACCCCCGCTTCAGGGAAATGCTCACCCATGTACACACAAATGTGCACGCACACATTCACACACACACAATCATTTAAATATCTAATTGCGTAGCTGTGAATTCCCCTTCTCTTCAAGGGACTCAATTGTGGTGACAACCTGAAGTAAACATTTCAAAGTTCTTACAATATCTGAACTTTAAAGCCTTAAAGTTCACACCTTATTCATGAAAAAATCTTCTGTGTAATTAAATAAACAATTCAAATGTCTTTTTTTTTTTAATTGAACTTTTATTTGATCTTATAAAAAGACTTCTGTACAAAAGCAGACAGAAAAGCTTTATTTTAGAACTGTCCGAAGCTAAAATATTTCTCATTAGTAATGGATTTTCTAACTAAATTCAAAATAGGTGAAACCCAAACACCAAAATAAAAGCACACGTCAATAAAACTCTCTGGAGAACTTGACAAATACATGATGTAAAAATAAGAAAAAGTTTTTGCTCTACAGGTTTCAGAGGATATCAGAAAATAGCTATAATAACGATTTCTACATCGAACATATGTGGAAAAAATGTTTTTAAATGCAGTAAAGGAAAATAAATCAAATGTTTTATCATTTTTTTAATGTTGCATAAATTAAAGAGGTACTTTTGGAAAAAAAAAACATTTATTTTCTTATTAATTAATATTAAATATCCTCAACCACTGGATGTCATTATCTAATATTAATATGAGTTCATGGATCTCCACATATGTACAGAAAAAAACATAAATTTTTCGTGTTTAAGCATGCATATTATTATATAAATAGGAAATTATAAAAATATGTTTTACATATTTAAACTTTATTATTTCCAGATAGGAGATTTTTTTTTAACCATCCTGTAAAATCTCAAGGTATTGAGGCCCAAACATGTTTTTTTTAACCATATATTAGAGTTAAAAAAAAAAAAAACAAAATGTAACTTTAGTTAGGACTACTTTCCCCTGGTAAATCACATTTTAATGTTTTTTGGTTTGTTTGTTTTCTTGTGAAGTTTGCACGTTCTCCTCACACATTTGTGGGTTTTCTCCGGGCCCTCCCAAAGTTTAAAAACATGCTTCATAGGTTCATTGGAGTTTTTAAATAAATAATGATTCCAAATGTTTCTGAATTTGAGAGCATGTGGACCTGTGACAGACTGTCAATCTAAAAGTCAGTGGCTAGGATAGGCTCCAGCAACCCTGCTACCCTGAAGTCAATTCATCAGGTTTACAAATTGGATAAATGTATTTGTTTCCTCTTTTAAAGTTGCATTTGGTTTTAATTTCAGTACGTTGTTGTATTCATCTTTTGCAAGTTTCTTGTTTATTTTCACATTTTGTTTGTACGAAATGTTTGTACTGAAACTTTCAATCCTAATTTCCTGCTTAAACGTTTTATTCTTTCTCTATTGTTTCAAACAAAAACCTGTCGGCATGTTTCCTCTTGACTCCTCTATCTATTGTCAGTTTTGTGAAGTCTGCATAAACTTCCTGTAACTGCAGACTCATTTGCATATTTAGATCTGTTCAAGTGTTCATTTTTGGTTATTGAAATCAGAACAATTAAGAATGTGTTTTCATGATTTAGTAATTTTGACTCCATTTGAAAAATATTCATATTTTTGTATTTTTTCATGAACTTTTAAGCATTATCATTTTATTTTGGCTTTTTGTTATGTATTATGTTATGTTTTTTTCTGTTTATCTACTTTTACAGAAGCTTTAAAAGTTCATAAAATAAAGTGAATTTGATTTTTTTCTGGTATCTCAGGGAGTTTCTTGATACTAAAGGAGGTTTACAGCTATCTTGGTTTAAAAAAAACATGCTTATCTGTAAATGAGTTGGAAGAATATCTGAAAGGTCAAGAAAATCCTGTGTGTTTTTCTAAATCTGCACATAAAGTTTGACCTTAGATTTACAAGTTTCACTTCCAGAACTCAGCTCATGGTCAGATTAGAAAAGGGGATTGGAAATCTGATACATGGAGTGGGAGTTCTGTGAAGAAGTGAAAAAAATAAATATGCCTTTATCAAGAAGAAAAAAAAAAAAACTCAGAAAAAGTCAGAGGAACTGAACCTCATGTCCAAGCAACTTATCTTTTTTATATTGAATCCTGTTTCTCTAAAAACATTAAACTTAAGTTATCTACATCATTAGTTATGGATTTTCTAACTAAATTCAAAATAGGTGAAACCAAGCACCAAAATATCCTCTTTAAGATGTCATGAAAAAGCACCTAATAGGGCAGCAATCAAAACACTTGATATTGCCAGACGATATAATATAATAGCAAAGAAAACAACTGCTATGTTTGAGTTTTTGTGTCATTCAACGGGTTTAACCAGGTCAGTAATAAATAATCTCACCTTCATGCCTTTTACAGTGGAGTGAAAAACCTGCATCCGTGGACAGGAGAGTCAATCCAAAGCAGAACTTGTATTTTTCTTCTTTTTCATTTGAAGACTTAAAATTCAAAAATTGTCAAAAGTATTTAGGATTTAACCTCTTCGCGCCCAAATTTATTTCCAACTTTGAAGAAAAAAAAATCACTTATATTGAAGTTTTCATGTAGATGCTAAATTAAAGTAAGTTTGGAATTAAAGTGGTTTGATGCGTACAGTATTTGCATTAAAAAGCATCAAAGAGTCATGAGAATTCTATATATACCTTCAAGAAAACAAACAAACAAACAAACAAAAAAAAAACGTTATTTCTGATGTCGACACTGGATGAATGTGTGTTGCTACACACAACGGCACACACAAAATACACCAGGACACACACAACAACTAACAGAGACAACGACACACAAAGATACATTTATACAACGACAAAAACACTGGCACACAAACCGACACATACCAAGACACCCTAACAAACACATCAATACACACACACAGAGACACACCAATACAGAAATACAGACGACAAACAGAGATACTGACACACACATCCACACTGATTCTATATACTTTTTTATGTATATTATCAGTGATAAACAAAGCACCATGTAACCTCAGGTTGTCATTTCTGCTTTTCTTTGAGGGAATTGAGTTTCAAGTGATTCTAATGGAAAAGGTGGTTTGATGGCTCCCTCTTGTGGTAAAAAGAGAATGATATGTGGAAACCTGCTAACTTGTGAGCGCTAGATGGCGCTGTAAATGTAGAGCCGACACGCAACAGGTCATCCACAACAGCTGTTGGACTTCAAGGGAAAGCCACAATTCAGTAGGGATGCAAAGTGCTTAAAGATATAGTTAAATCTGCATTAGTGTCATTATCTTCTGACTCCCGCGAGCTGCTGCTGCGCTGCAGCGGCCACGCGCGCAAGTTCCTCCTGGACGCCGCCCGGCTGTTCAGGATTTGATTCCTTCATTCACTCAGTTGGATCATTTTGTGTCTTGGTTGTCAGATGAAAGTCGTCAGGTGTGGCTGAGACGGAGAACGAAATCCAAACTGTTCCCTCCACAGATGCTCGATTGCGTCTCTGCGCACGTCAGTCTCCCGATGCGCCACCAGTGGACGTCCTTGTTCCGCCTGGTGTCACCCCTCAGAATGAGTTTCCCTCAAGTGATGCCAAGCAAGATCCGAAAGTGAGAGGGCGGTGGGGAAGGAGAAAAGGGGGTTGAAAAGACCTGCAGGAGGAGTGGGGCTTGCATTTAAGGACATCAGCGACTCTGAAATCCAGCCGCTCCTCTTTTTACGCACGAGATTTACGCACCAATTAAAGTATTTTAATTTCATTTTTAATATTTTATTGTTTCCAGGTAAGTTCTAATATTTAGAATTTTAAAAAATGAAAAAGTTTTTTTTTCTTTTTTGTTGCCAAATTTAACTTATGTGTGATGTTTTTACTTTTGGAAAGCTTTTGCGCTAAGCGCTCTCCTCCTGTCCTCTCTCCTCCCGTCCTCTCCTCCAGCAGGACCTATGATGATGAGGGCCGTGCACGCCGTGCTGCTCGCCGCCTCCCTGTGGTTCCGGAGCGCGTTTGGCGGCTACGGCATCAGCCTGTTCGCGGCGCAGACCTCTCCTCCAGACCCCTGCTACGACGAGCACGGCAACCCGCGGCGCTGCATCCCGGACTTCGTCAACGCCGCCTTCGGAAAGGAGGTGAAGGTGTCCAGCACCTGCGGGAAGACGCCCAGCCGCTACTGCGTGGTGACATCCACGGAGAAGGGCGAGGAGAGGACCAGGAACTGCCACAGCTGCGACGCGTCCGACCCCAAGAAGTACCACCCTCCCGCGTACCTGACGGATCTCAACAACCCGCACAACCTCACCTGCTGGCAGTCCGAAAACTTCATCCAGTACCCACAAAACGTCACCCTGACTCTGTCGCTTGGCAAGAAGTTTGAGGTCACCTACGTGAGCCTGCAGTTCTGCTCCCCGCGTCCCGAGTCCATGGTGATCTACAAATCCATGGATTATGGCAAAACCTGGGTGCCCTTCCAGTTTTACTCCACGCAGTGCAGAAAGATGTACAACAAACCCAACCGGGCCGTGATCACCAAGCAGAACGAGCAGGAGGCCGTGTGCACGGACTCCCACACGGACATGTTCCCCCTGACCGGCGGCCTGATCGCCTTCAGCACGCTGGACGGCAGACCGTCCGCGCACGACTTCGACAACTCCCCGGTGCTGCAGGACTGGGTGACCGCCACGGACATCAAGGTGGTCTTCAGCCGCCTGCACACGTTCGGCGACGAGAACGAGGACGACTCGGAGCTGGCCCGGGACTCCTACTTCTACGCCGTGTCGGACCTGCAGGTCGGCGGCAGATGCAAGTGCAACGGGCACGCGTCACGGTGCGTGAAGGACCGTGACGGGAGCCTGGTGTGCGACTGCAAGCACAACACGGCCGGGCCGGAGTGCGACAGGTGCAAGCCGTTCCACTACGACAGACCGTGGCAGAGAGCCACTGCCAGGGAGGCCAACGAGTGCGTGGGTGAGTGCACGCGCTTTCCGGTGGACCCTGAACACAACTTTTGCGTGGCTCTGTTTTTTTTTTTTTTTTTTTTTTTTTTAATTATTATTTACGAGGAAAAAAAGTTCAATTTAGTTCATTACTTTAAGATCTAGAAATAAAATACGCACATAGAAATATATATAAATGTGTTTTGAAATATTTAAAAACAAATTTTAGTTTTTAAATAATACAATTTAAATGTATTTTTCATTTTAAAATGAATTTAGAAATTAAAAATAAAGAAAAAAAATAAGAAAAATAGGATTTTAGATCACTTCAAAGTGGAACTTCTTGTTTTTTTACACAAATAAATGTTGCAAATATCAGCTGATGTCAGAACCAAACACTGAATTTTTTGCAACTTTTACAAAATTCTTGAAAATTCCACTCAAAATGTTTAGCAACTTTTAGGAAATTATATTTATTTCAATTAAGACTTGGTTTTGAATGATAGTCTTGAAAATATCAACTATTTATTGAATTTTGTTCTGATTTATTTTTTTTATCTAGCCTTTATTGTAAAAACCCATTGAAATCACAAACTTTTTAGAAAGGGCGACTTGAAACCAGCACAAATCGTGATGAGAGAAAAAAAACAAAAAAAAAAACCAACAATATGACTTGAATTTAAAATCAAAGTGGAGCAATGTGTCTTATAAAGTGGAATAGATGTGAAACAGTCAGACATAAGATGTAATATCTGTATGAAAATATCAGAGTGCAGGAGATGCACTGATCACTTTAATCAAGAGGAAAAACAGAGTTGAACAAACATATTCTACATGGTATTTCACAGGAGATATGTTTTAAAAAGTTGAGAAAAGTTCTTCATTTTTGCTCAAATATTTAGAAAATTTGTGAATTTATTATTAAATGTCTCTCTTAAATTATTAGAAAATTTGTGGGGGAAAAAATGAGCTGTAGAACACCAGCCTCACAGAGCTGGATGAGGCGCACCGCCTGAGTGGCGATGACAGACAGCTCCAGAGGAGAGAAAGCAGAAAGGTGCTCGATGAGAGACGGGAACACTTGAGATTTCAGAGCAACGCAGGGCGTTCCAGCCCGTTCAGGCTCTTGAAATCTTCTCTCAGCCGCAGGTCTGATCGGTGAAGGTGGCTCGGCGGCGTTTGACAGCTGCAGATCAGGTCACGTGCAGGCAGCTGTTTGAAAGGTTTCTGCTTGCTGGCTTCACCCATTCCTAAAGCCTTGTGAAGACAGGATTTGGGGCAGATGAAAACACGCTGCTGAAAAGTCCACACTTACAAACGAAGCCTTAAGGGAGAGTTTTGCTCTTTGCATGTTATTTCAGATGAAGTTTTTTTTTTTCTTTTTTCTGTGCTATTTAATTTACACAAAATAATAACATATAAATCACTCTTGATGCAAACTTTGCAACTTAGTTCTATATGTTACAGCTTTTTATATTAATTCAGTTATATTTGAATCTCTTCAAATTGAATTTTGTTTGTTTGGCCTTTCACTTTTGCACTTTCCCCTTTCCTTTGCAAAATATTGTGGGGGAAAAAAGGAAAAACTAAATCCCGCTTCTTTCTAAATTGGGGCTGTTGGATCAAGGGGGACGAGTTTAAAGGTCCCCCTGAGAGTGTGAGAGTTGAGACTGTCACCAGGCTTTCATTAAGAGAGTGTGCATTGAGAAAGTGTTCCCGTGTGTAACGGCATGTCTGCCGGTGTGGGAATAGCGGGACCGGACCCTCCCTTGTCCTGCCTAACAACAGCAGAAAAGGTGGAAAAATGACAAATCTGTTTTCAGGGCTGAGCGAGGCTGAGGGAAGAGCAGGAACAATGCAAAATCCTCCCAAATTAGAGTTTTTTATGCTGTTTTTAACATTGTGCTGCTAAAGAGGTAATGAGGAGGGGATATTTTTAAAACAAGGAAGAAGTAGAAGAGTAATAAAGAGAAATTTCAGGAAAAAAATTGGAATTTTTTAAAACATTAAATTTGTTTTTGAAGAATAAACATAATTTTATCCAAACCTAAAGCTTCAGTTATGTTTAAATATCTTTAATATTGACTTTCTTTCAAGTTTTATATATCGTTAAGTCAATCTTTTTGTTTTCTCCCAATATTAAGTCTCACAGTCACGAAATGCTCCATTATGCAGTGTGGAAATCATTTATGTTACTTAAAAGACTTTTCCTTTTAGCTTAAACAAATAAAGAAAATGAAAAAAACTTTTGACTCAAGTTGAAAATATTAAGTGGAATCAGTTTATTTGAGCCATGAGTAGCATCTGCAGGAACTTTGGCAAGATCTCAGGCCTTTAGCCTGCAGTCAAAACCCAGGGCTTACGATTTGGATCAAAATGTTTCTACACAAGATGCATCAAAAAAGCAAAAAGTGGGAGATCATGCATCCTCGAGTGTCCAGAGGATGATTTTAGCTTTGCTCATACTCCGATATCATCTGCGTGGCTGATCTTTTGCTTGTTTTTTTTTCCTGTCTTCATCAAAATATACTCAACAGAAATGGTTCCTGATGACTTCCAGGTGTTTTATGGGAACACCTGACTGACAGAAACAAACAGCATGCGGACAAGCCGCCACGCTCCAATTAAAATAATTGTGTTTTTGTGCAAGAAAAGGAGAAAATTAAATCTTTCAATTTGTTTTTACGTCTTATAATAATGTTTGTGTATAATAAGTATTTTTTTTAATGAGCATTTGTTAGTGATTAAAAATCTTAATTTAGGATGAAATGCACTGTAGGATTTATTATTTCACTAATCTAGTGCATTAAAGTTTGCTACTACTTAAGTTCAGGTAGAAATTAGATTTTTTTTCTAAATACAAAAAAAAAAAAAATGTCCTTGCTGATTATTTGTTCCACATTACAACTTTCCATAACTGTGCAAAACAAACTCCAGCTCTGATTTCCTCATTTTTCAGAAATGTAAATCGTGACCCAAATAGAGCAGAATGTTGTGCAGCTGTGAAATATTTCCTGCTCTCTGGTTGAAGTTTGGTTCCGTCAGATGAGCTTAGATGATCTGTGAATTAGAAGGAATGTTTTTGAGCTAAAAGACACTAAAATACAACTTTTTTTTCATCTTTAAAGCTGCATTGTTGAGTCACAGCAAACAAAACATTTTTTACAGATCTTCAACCTTCACTTCTAATGGGAGGAGAATGGTCTTTCATTCTTGAAGATCCTCTTTCTCATGACTTTTTTTTATCAGTGTTTACAACTGGCTTTATAAACCAGGACCAGGAATAAGCGGCGCACGGTCCAGACAGCTGAGCTGCTTTCTGTTTCACATTCACAGAGCAGCTGTATCTCTCTGACGAACACCGGGGAAGTACATTCTGTAAGCAAAGCTGAGTGTGCAGCATGCAGAGCTGCAGCTGATCACTAAAAAAGGCAGTAAGAAGGAGCGAGGGAACAAGAAAAGAATTCTTCAGAGTTCTGGTGGTGTGATGAGGACTGGATTGTAGAGAAGTGCACCTATGCAGTTTCTGTTTATTGGAAGGGCTGTGAGCATTTTCTGTGTCCAGTAAGTTTATTATTGTTTTAACTTTATGACATGAAAATATATATATATGTATCTCTCTGAGGTCAGACTTCTTGGTTATCATTATTAAATCAGCCTTTGCTGTGAGGCAGGTAGCAGGTTTGAGGTTGATGGGAGTCTGCTTGTGTTTGTTTCTCTTTCAACACCGATTTTAAAGTTCTCACTGTTTTATTTTATTTTTGACAAATCCTTTGAGTCACATGTTTCCCTCACTCACCAGCTGCTCTGTGATTGGTCAAACGGATGCTGAAGCTGCAAGAGAACAGTGCAATCTGAGTTTACTAACCCTTGTGTTATCCGAGGCATGTTTACATTAAAACTGGGGTCATCTGGACCCCACAAGACTGAATTTTTGTTTTCAATGATTTTTTTTATCTTCACTGGTGTCCATAGCAGACATAAAATCCTGTCCACCTTTGTCATGGGAGGGCTCACACATTAAAGTAAGGGTGGGGTCATTTGGACACCATAAGAGTGCACCAGGGTTAATCCAACAGATGACTACCATTTAAATTTGTCCTAAACAAATTTTTTACTTCTTCATCTTTAATTATGAAGTTTCTCTACATCGTCAATGATCTGGTTCTGTTACCACTTATCCTGGGTTTTCCCTGTTCTGTTTTTACGATGCTTATCTGCTGAAGAGGGGGAATTTTAGTAACTTTATAGAAGTTATGCACTAAATAAAATAAAAACATTACCAGTAAATGTCTTGTCTAGATAGACCAAACATCCCTGCACTCCCAGCTCATCACATATGAACGGATTTCTTTGGATTGATGGATTTCTTTTTCAAATCATTGTGAATCAGGAGCAGATTAAGAAAAATTGTTTGAAAAAGAGCGTGTTTGTTACACAGACACCGAGCTCCCTGCTCTGCTCCATTCTGATGCCTCTGTTTATAGATGACTAGATCCGTATACGTCTTTGTTTGTGTAAACAGATGGGTGATGGGAGGTGGGGGTGGGGTTGCTCCTTGCCAATGACACATAATCGACACAAAATCATAACTCAAAGGCCACTGGGAATGCTTTTAAAATCGATAAAACAATTATTGAAGTGAGACTTCTGCTTTTTAGCTCAGCATTGAAGACGTTTGTCCCACTTTTTGCATCCTGCTGCCTCATTTATTGCTATAAACTGTACATGTACATACACAACGACTTTCTAATCTGAATTGCTGCTGCATGAGACCAAAGTTCACTTAATTTACAGGTGAAAAACTTCCCTGAAGTCCCGTCTGGACCAGGCACACACTCTGCAAAGTCTCAATTCACTTGCAAGTGAACCCTGGTGTGGTTTGTCTACAGGGTGAAACAGACAAACAACCCAGCGGACCAAAGAGTAAAAGTAAACCAATATGAACCAACGTACACTTAAATGAAATATTTCTGCTCAACTTGCTTTCAGGTCAAACCAAGCTACAAGAAATGGCATTCATATTTCAATAGAAGAATGTCTCAAAAGTGTCCAGAAATGCTCTTTTCAGAGAGAAACAACTGTCAACTTCTCCTCTTAAGTCAGTGCACATCAGTTGCTTCAAACCACAACATCTGAGTGGGATTTTCACCTCGTAAAAGGACATAAAACAGATTAAACTATTTTGCTCCTGACTAATAAATTTGTGCTCCAGAACTTGAGCAATTTTTTTTTAATAAACACCATCCCAATGAGATAAACAGATTCATTTTCAAATAAAAGTCAAATTTTCCTTTTTTTGCATCACACCACTAAAGTTTTAGCTACAAAAACATAGTTAGTGAGCTCATTCCTCCCAGCAGCCATTTCTGCCTCAAATGGAAGCCGTGACAAATAAAGCCGATCCTGCAGAAGGTGTGGAAGCTTCTCAGATCTTGGAGCTGTTACTGTCAGCACTTGGCAGCAGCATTTTTTGAGCAGGAATTTTGGAGCTTGTTGTTGCTTGTCATGCAGACTGTTTAAAAAGTCATTCAAGTTTTGACAGAATTCCAGTTTTGTACAGATAATAAATTCTCAGAGGCTTTTGAAGACTTTATACTCCTTTTTTATATGAAAAAAATTGAAATCTGTTTATGCTAGAGGAGAAAATCCCAATCTGCAAAACATCTGAAACAGTTTCCCAGAATGATCCGCTCACTCTCTGAAGTTATTCTCGAGTGCAAAAATAAAATTGATTATGGATTATTGGGGCTATGAAAGCAAGGGCGCTGAATGTCATGCATCAAAAGCCGTCAGTTTTGCAGCCTGCGGATCTGTCGCCCGGCTCGGCGGCCGAGCAGGTTTGCGGCTGTGGTTTTGTTTCATTGCTTTGGCTTCACCGCATAATTGGAGCCAGACTCTGCTTGCAGTGTGAACACACTTCTCAAACCAGTGTCCACATGTGCGCTGGTCTCTCTGCTCAGACCAGAAACGTGACCTCACGGTCGTCCTTTCGAAATGCTTTGCTATGAAGCCGGATCCCTTTACTCTCTTGGCTTCTGGCCTGCACTCATTTCCTCTCGTCACCCTCGGTGGAGCCAGCACTCAACATGGACTGTGGTTGCTTTTTGTTTAACAACATCTGACCAGGCCAAGAACTTCGAAGCTACACTGCTGTTTACCTTCGGCGGGGCGGGAAGCAGTGCTCATTTGATTTAATGGGAGTTGCACTACACAGAGGCAGACCGCTGAAAGCTTTTTTAGTCACAGAAATGAATAAAAACCTTTAGATCCTTTGTTCAATTCCAAAAAACTAGTAAGAAATGAGGCGAATTTGAGTAAAATGAATTAAGATATCCCCTAAACATCTGAAAGCTGCACATATTCCCCGTTTGTCTCTGCTTGTTTTACATTTACCTGTTAAACTCTTCAGTTTATTTTTGTTGCTAAGCCCATCTCTCTGCCAACATTGTGTGCCAGCGAATGTTTACGCAAACAGTAATTCTGTCCAGGGCTGGAGGCCTGTCAGCGCCCGCAGAGACGTCTGTTAATGAATTAATTGGTGACTTGATGCCGGAGTGAAAGCTGAGGGAGCATCTCCGTTTGTTGTGGCTTTTGGCACCGAATTGCAGAATGAATGAATGTGTGCGAGTGTGTGTTAGAGATGGAGAGATAAAACTGAAAGGGAGAAGTTTCTGAGTAATGGAAAGTGTTCGTTCAATGGATAAATGAAAGCCACAGCAGACGTGATCGCTCTGTGTTTGCGAGCCAGGCGCGAGTTTCTCATATCAGAACGTGACTTTCACCTCCATGCCTGTCTGTCACTTCCTTCAGGATTTATGTTGTTCATTAACTGCTTTTACACACTGTTTGCTGCAAAATTTTATGGACTTTTTTCATCTCCGATTAAAAAACGATAATGTTCAGCAGTTGCTAGGGGCAGATTACATAGAGGCCTCAATCTATTTAGGGGCTCCATAATAAATACTCAAAGTTCTACTCCAATCAAATGTTTTTATTTTTTAAAATCGTTTCCAGAAATCAAAAAGCACTTTGTTGTTTTTTTTACAACATATTTTATGCCCAGAGGTAGTAGCTCATTAGAAAAGCATTTCTGGTTTGTGGGCGGGACTGTTGACTCAGAGCAACCCCGCCCCCTTCCCCTTCCTGTTGCTGAGAGTTCTGTCTGCGTGCTCAAGCACATGCTTATTATAGCTCCGAGCTAACATTAGCAGTGCAAAAATAATGGTAAGCAATATTGGATCAATCCAGTTGTACAGCTTTGAGGCCAGAAAGATAGACGAGAAGATAAACGTGCAACAAGGGGGTAGAATGGTAAAAGCGACTTTGGGTCATTAGCGCTAGGATTTTCTAGCATCTGGTTTTCTGATCCAAATATGATTGTGATCGTGAAAGTGATTTAAATTAAGAAATAAAAAGACTATTTTCATTAGAGTGCGTCATTAATAGCAATGTGTGAAACCTTTCTTATCAAATTATGAATCCCATCTTTCGAAGTACCTTTAAGATTAACAGGCATTAAGGTGCCAGTGTCAAAGTTTATCATAGCACCCCTATTATTTAAAAACAATGGACTATTCCATGTGTGACTTAACAGTAAGGGTGTAGAAAAAAATCGATTTGGCGATATATCGCAATACTTCATTTGGTGATACTTGTATTGATTTAAAATGTCAACATGGCAATATTGAATTCACTATTTTGGGGCTTCCTAAAGTGTTTTACTTTTGTTTCTCACTTTTTTTTCCTTTTAGTAAAAATAATTTTATTTCGGAAATCAGATAATGTTGATTGTTCCCTTTAAGAACAAATCTATCTTAATTTACCAAAAGAAAATGCAACTTGTAAATGAGATATAGTTGCAGGGCTTAATGTTGTGATAACTAAATAAAATTAAACTTACCATTTTATTACAATGGATTAATATTCAGGAAGTCCTACTATTAAAAAAAAAGTAATAAAAAGAGTTAAAGATTGTTCCAGTATAGTTGTGGTATATTTTGTGACCCATGTTGCATTATTAGTCGGGTATCGCAATATGTATCGTATCACCAGACTGTTACCAATACACACCCCTACTTAACAGAAGTAAAGACTAAAGATCAAGTACATTTCATAATTCTATTACTACCCCTAACTCCTAAAAGACTGTCTACTGCAGGATTTTAACCCTGGATTTTAACAGAATTTGGGCAAATGCTCACTACTTTTTTTCTTCTTTTTTTAACGGCAAATACGTCAAAAATACATTTTTGCAGAAGTAAAAACCCAATACACATTAACATTTGTGAAGACTATTTATTCACTGTGTTGTGATGATGGAAACTTGGATTAAAAAGTAATGATATATACTTTTTTCCTAATGAAAAATCATTCCAAAGCAATGCATTATGGTCTGTATCTGCTGATCTAGTTTGCGTTGATGCACACTGGTTTCTCGCAGAGACTTCTAGGAAATTACCAGGCACTTGATTTTGGAATTATAAATTTAGACACCTGGACAAAATAGATTATGCACTATATAGTGCACACAAAAGTAGCAGGGGTATTGAAAGTATTCTGGAAAAAATAGGCAGCTTAAAGGAAAAGGCAATGACAAAACTAAAGACTAAAGTAAAAAAAAAAAAAAAAAGTAAAGCTAAAGCTGTTAGCAAAGAAGCAAAGCTAACTGTTGCTGATTTCTGAAGCTATAAATAATGAACAAAGTTATGATGACTGCATTCAGTGAGAAGACACCCCCCAAAAAAAACATCTAAACAAAAATAACGTGTTTGTATCTGAAGGCAAGCCAAAAAAAGACTTTTTCCTGCGTTTTTTATGTCACACTTTTCCTTTTATAAGATATTTGAACAGAGATGATGAGAATCAAAGCATGAAGTTGTCACAGTCTGGATGGAGGAAGCTGATTGAAAAAACACCTGAAGCTTGATATAAAAGCTGCAGGTAAATCCTTCATCCAGCACCACTTGAACTGCTTGTTCACATTGCTGGCTGAATATTATTTGAACACAAGGAATTAAATAAATTAAAAATAATAAAGACATGCAAATAGAAGAATTGAAACAACATAATTAGAGTAAGAAAAGTATACTTTTTTTAAATTTCTTCTGACATTAGGATTAAGTGTGGTTGTATTGCTTCCTGTGTCAGAGACCTTTGTCAACCCTTGCTAGATTATGAGTGGATAATAAGTATTTATATCATAATCTTAATCATGAAAAAACGATTTTGAAAAAGAAACTGTTTTGTTTCCGTTTTCATTCAGTCATCTGGATTCTAAACATCATTTCAGTCTAAAGTCTGGACCAGAGTAGAGGCTGCATGAAAGACCCACCACTGTACTCTGCAGACGGCTAGCTTTCTGCCCACAAGGACTGCTGGGAAACTTCAAATATCTTCTGTAATTCATCATGGACACTAGGTCTGTCAGCTGTTTATTTAGCCACAGTTCCTCATCGAGCTCAAATGTAGCAGAGACCTTTTTTTCCCTGCTCAGCTTATTCCGGTTCCTTGTTAGAACCTCAAGTCTTTGTTACTCTTACCACATGATGACAGTTTTAATCAGCTTTCAATTGAGCTTTGACTCTAACAATGTAAAGTCTTTTCACTAGCTTCATAACCACAAATAGTCTTTTGTTGTTTTTTTGGGGAGAATTTTTTTTTTTTTGTGAAGGTTTTCAATTAATGGGAAAATGGAGTGGACCATCATTTTGGTGTGCAAAAATAAATATGTCAATATTTATAAAGTTTTTGAGGTTTTTTTTTGACAAACCTAGCACCAGATATTATACATTTAACATTTTATGAAATAGTTCTAAAAACAAAACAGAAAACAATTAATAAACTAAGATGAAGCCTTGAAATCTATAAATGTGACAGAGGAACAATAAAACGACTTCAGCATCTGCTTCTGCAATGTAACGCATTCATAAACTTTATAGGGACTATTTTCACAATTGCACATTTTTATTCATTCAAAGTTTTACTATATACATTCTTTTATAATAGAAATGAGCATCAGATGTTCTGATAAATATATATATATATGGAAACTTTCTTGTAAAAAGGCATTCGGCTGTGGATCAGTCCAGAGGACCTCAGTGAGCCATCGGGTTACCAGGACTAGGAAAGCGAAATGACCAAAAATGACAAGAAATAAGGATTGGTTGAGCAGTAAAAGTAAAGACTTAAACTTTCTCTGGTTTGCCCAAAATAAATATATTCCAAACCTTTTCCCACATTTTTTCTCTCACATCGTTTTAAGCAAAGTGTCTACAGCACCCACTACAATAACATCAAAATAAACGCTGTGCTAAAGTGTGAGAGAAAGAAACATAACAAAGGAGGCCTTTTGCACATGAAGCAGCTGAGCGTTTGATTCAAGGTGAAAGTCCTGGCAAAACCTCTCTGGCAGCGGTGGCTGTGCTCGCCGACAGGACCACCTAGCACGAGCGTGAGCGCAGCGAGCTCAGCGCAGGTCCTTAAGACTCACCATGCAGATGATTAATGGCTGGATGGAGTTGCACCTCCACACAGCAGCCTGCTGGGCAGATCAGAGCGCCCCCCGCTGTTACGGTGGCACAGGGCTGTCGTCATCCGAGTGAACTCCACACAGCTGGAGGTCACCTCAAAGGCCGAAAAGTTTTGGAGCTCCAAATGGACTTTACGAGCTTTACAAAGATTTTAAATCGAAAGGAAATGATGAATAAACATGCTTTTCTTTTGTTATCACTTTCTCCGTCTCTCACACTTTTTTAAAAGCACCTGCGACAGATCAACGTAGTTAAACAACTTTATTGTGCGTCAAACACTCTGAGTCTCTGCCAGACAAAAAATACCTTCCCTGTAACCGCTCCTGTGTGTCCCTCTCTGCGATTTTGGTGAATAGCTGGCAGTGATTTATCAACAAACTTTGTGTCTTTCCCATATAAGTCACGGTGCAGGCTGTGTGTCGGCCTTTGTGTGCGTCTGTGCGTGGCAGCTCACCAGAGGTTTGCAGCACTCAGAGGTAATGGATGCCTTTTAAAATCACGCTTGCTTTTGTGTGTTTGTACGTTAGTCCATGCAGCCAGGAGTCACAGGCAGCTTTGATACAATTCTCCAGGAGTTTGAGGGAGGGGATGAGCTGGAGGTTCCTGCACAAAAAGGTTGCAGTCAGCCAACAATATCTTCACAAAATAAAGTGCTGTCATGCAATCATTTCTTGACCTATTAATTAATTAAGACCTGTAATAAATTAATCAATTAATCATTTTAAGGTTTTTAATTTAAATTCCTGACATTGTGGCACAAATGAAGATCAAAATACATAAAAAAAAATGGTTTTATGAAGATTTTTAGTTTAGCAGACTTCTGATCTTATTTACTTTTAAACCAACAAGGAGTATTTTTTTTAATCTCAAGCAATTGAGAAAAAAATAAAATAAAAATATCAGTTTTGGTGTTTTTTTCTGAGCAATCCAAAAAATGTTGACCCGTCTTATTAAAACTTTTATCTAAAACAAAATAAATAAAGACATGTAAAGTTTCGTTTGATGAAGAGTTTTGCTATGGCTACTGTCTGCTAGCATAAGCCTTGGTTGCATGTGGTTGAGTGTTTGATGCTCAATAAAGTTGTGTAACTACGTTGATCTGTCGCAGGTGCTTTTAACAAATGCTTTAACACAGAGAAACATGCAGGAAACATTTTAATTCATCATTTCCTTTTGATTTAATATCTTGCATTTATATAATAAGCTAAAGTCAAGCTGTCTCTGTGATTGGCAAACTCCTTTGTAGAAAGAACGCTCATCATCACCCAACTTCTATCTATAGCAGAAGTAGAGTATTTTACATGGGGGTAGAAGACTTTGGAAGGGGGGCAAATGAGAACCCCACAGTGGAAAGAATCAAAAATAAGTATTTCAAACAGTTTCATTATTGTTATTATTACAACACCAGTTATTGTAGCTAAGTTGTTACTACTATGAAAATTATCCTTTTTGTCTTTTACATGTTCTTGTAGCATTTTTCTCATTGTACAGGACCTATGTAAAATAATTTACAATTAAAAAATACATTTCTGAGTATCTCTTAATTCAAATTGTTTTGGATCAGAAAACCGGATGCCTGAAAACGCTCAGACTGATGACGCAGCTACTGAAATAGGCGTTCCAAAGACTCCTAAAAAATAAGGTTGGAGTGAATTTTAGAGAAGCTTGTATTGATGATTTTTGAATCTTTGTCAATGATTATATTATTATTGACTCAAAAATTGGAGGGTTAGAAGAGGGGTAAACTTTTGCTGGGAGCTGGGGGGCAGCAGCTCCACTTGCCCCCTATAGCTCCCCCTCTAAATAGGGGTGATTTTGACATTTTCTACCCATAATACCGACAATAATGTGCATGTGTCTCCATTTTGATCTACAAATAACCGTTTCTCTTCACATTTCTCTCATTGTAAGTCAGTTAGCAGTCAATCGCGGTTAATGCCTAACAAGTGAAAGCCTAAACATTGATTTTATTTTAAATGTAGAAACATTTACGTTACAGAATACAATTTGATTAACATAATAACAAAAATACTCATTTGTATTTAATTATTAATTGTAATTAATTTATAATTTCACAACCCTAATAAAAATTATGAAAGAGAATAGGATTGTCCATCTTAATGTCTTTTTGCAATCATAACTAGACCTAAAAATTTTCTATTTTTTCTCATTTGATTTTGTTTTATATTCTTTTAGTTGCAGAAAAAAAGAAGCCATCATGAATTATGTATGTGTGCATGTGTCGGGTTGTGTGAAGTGGAATGCAGTCCTCTGGGAGGGTAAAGTTTGCGCGGCGGGGGGGAGGGGGGTCATCTCAATTTGCCAGGGGTGATCCCAGGTTAATCCATCACTCATTTGCTTTAGCAGATAAGGCACAGGGTGGGGTGTGGGGCGGTGGGTCCTCACTTTCTCGCCGTCTCCTTCCTTCTATCACCGTCATCTTACAAAGGCTCTACCAACCCCCCATCAAAGAAGAAAATAATAAAAAATATATATATTATTAAGCAGTTTGGATTTTTCTTGGGTTTTTACATTGGGCATAAGGGGTTCTGCTCTGGTTACTAAAGGCCACCGCTCTGTTTTTAGCTTGAAATGCTTCCATCAATTACATGAAACCGTGAAAGGGCTCCCCGCTTTTTTGCTGTTTCCTCTTCCATCAGCTTGCCAGCCCCACTGCCTTTAGGACAATGCAGCCAATTAATTAAGGTTTGTGTCCAGCCGAGGGGGGCCTCAAAAGCACTGGCTTCAGCTGGTTGAGCTCTCCAGTGGGGCCCATTTTAGAGACAGAAAGAGGTGACTTTGTGTGCCAAAAAAAAAAAAGAGGAAGGACGAAGGGGATAAAGACAGAAAGAGGAATGCTACGTTCACACCAAATGCATTTGTTCATCAATTGTGCGTCCGCTACCACTCCCCACCTTGACTCTTATCCAAAGATGTTTCATAAACATGATGCTCCTGCCGCGTGTGGGAGTTAAATTCTTAAATTCTTCGTAAAATTCTTTGCCAAAGTTCAGATATTTGAACACGCAGCCGCCACAACGCCACTCTGCAAATTGCGCCGCACAGGACCTCTTATTGTGACTAATGTGCGACTCACACCTGATGTGAACGCAGTGTAGGTGAGCATGTTCCAGACTAGTGTTGTTTCAATAGCAAGTGCTGCTGCAGCTGGGTCTGCGTGCTTCAGTGACACCCCCCCCCCCATCCCCCGACTGACCAAGTCATCAGGTTCCCGTGTGAGTCTTCAAATAACAAAAGCCTTATATCTCTGGAGAGCGACAAAGCAAACAAATGGACCACATTACAGGCTCGATAAGGAAATTATTAGGAAATGGAGTCATTATTGTTAATATTTGTGTTATGAGATGAGCAGTCAAACTTTCAAAAAGTGACCCCTTAAGGGTTTCCTTTCCCTTCATTCACGCTAAGAGCTGGATCTGTTTGACACGAGGAAAAGCTTACTTGGCCTCAGTTTCCCTCTTGGTATCTCTGGATCTTTTGTCTCCTGGGACAGATTCAAATATTATGTACCAGGTTTCTATAGATATCCAGATGTTCGGCTAAAGATAAAAGAGAGTTTACCGCTCTTTTCTCTGGTTTAACTTCTACCATATTTTTTGAGCTGTATTGAACCAAATTTTTTTTTACTTCTCACCTTAGACTATTTTCAAAATAAAAGTTTTTCTTTTCATAATCTTCTCCTTGGTTTTATATATATATATAAAATAGAAAAAGTCACTTTTTTGTGACTGGCATTCAATAATTGAAAAACATTAATACTGTTATGACAACGTTGCATTTTTACATTAAATTGAGTGGAACCTTTTGTGTGTTTTAGGACATTTACAGTTTCCTTCATGGGTGTTTGGGGACAGAGACAGGCAGCTGTCTTAGCAGAATAAACTGAAAAAACCCAAGACATTGGCTCAAAGGAGAACAGAATAAAATTCAAACGTAAAATAAAACTATGAAGACAGAGCGGAGGTGACATAAAGACCTGGCAGGACTAATCTGAAACAGAGCGTGATGCATGCGCCCTGATGATGATCCACAAACACGCACCAGCTGTGGCGATCACAAACTCAAAGCAGGTGTGCACACGAAAAAGAGGCAGGAGATAAAATAACTAACAAGACAATCTGAACGCAGAACTAAGCTCTAAAGATGAGAAATGAAGAACACAAAAGTCAGAGTTTTGTCGCATAGAAACACGGAACAGCAGGATCTTCATTTTTAAACAAAAGGAGTGCTGGGTTTCTGTGGGTGGTTTCCATAGCTGTGGGCGGGAAATTAAATTGACCTGGAGACCTTAAAACAAACAATATTGGTTGAAAAATATTAATAAAGAGAGACACAATCATAAAAAAAGATGAAAAAGTGGACAAGTTAAAATAAAAGCAGATGAATATAATAGTGTTGAGCTGAGGTTACTGCCACAGCCAGCGCTATCTGTAAAACTGACATTGATCTCACCAACATGAAGAATTTAGGGTTTACACTAGAATAATCAGACAGATTTGGTTTATATTGAGCATACTGCAAAAAAAGATATATCATCACTTGATTGTTTTGCTATTATAGTTATTATTTGAGAGCTTGTTCAAAATGTTAAAGTTACAACTGTTTTTGCCCTGTGGGATGTTTCCTTTGGCTACTCCTAAAGCTGGATTCACACTAACTGTGATAAGTGCTTCAGGGGTTTCTAATTTCAATGTTAAGTCACCGTACAGATGCAGTCTAGGTTCTTTGGTGCAGCAGTGCAGTTTGAGCGTTGTGGCACAATTTGGGCGTTACGATGTGCCCAGAGTTTAAATATGTGAACTTTGGCGAAGACCCTACACATTTTCACTCCCAACTCATCATATATGGATGTATGTTTGGGCCACCTACACATCACTTTCTGACGTTTTGGGTGTCCCCAACTTGTCGTTTTATGACATGCTGGCTGCTCTCATTAAATTTCTGGTCCTAAACCCTCGGGACGCGGAACTAGTACCTGCATGTAGTGATGAAACTAAATACTTTGGACTATAGCTTCTTTGACATTATGTCATCTTTAACATTTTGACATTGAAAATATTAACACTTTTTGACCAAAATAAAAAAAAAAATCAACTGTGATTTACACACAAAATTGGACACATATGAAAATGATTAAAAAGTTTCAACATATCTTTAAGAACTGCGTTAGAAAGTAGACCCTGTTGTTGGAGAAAAGACTGTTGCTGATGTATTGGTGGAGTTTGTAATCTACAGATGCCTGGTTAGGTCAAGTTTAATAAGTAAATGCAAAAGTGTCTGTCAGATGTTTATCATGAAAACACAGCAAACTAAAGGATATCCTCATTTATATTCAGTGGTTGGATGGATGGATGGATGGATGGATGTCATAAATATGACACAAGTTCTTAATAAAATACAGATTCTTGTAGAAAATAAAATGCTACTTAAATACTGTAGCATCAATAAAACATAGTGATCAGGTGAAGCTAAAGGTTGCGTAATGGAATATTATTACAGAATACTTGCAAATAAGTTTATCCGAGGCTGCAATGGCAGCAGCAGTGACAAACATTTGACTATTTTAATGATGTCAATGTAAGATGTAATAGAACCTTCTTTTGTATTCGGGGGTTGACCCATATGAGTGCTGTGGTTTTTTAAAACAATTAACCTGATGTTTGAATTCTTTTCCACCAAGATAAAACTTGGTTGTTTTTACAGCTTGTGCTTACTATTTCAATCATTTTCTGTTGTCACATTATTAACCCAGAAAAATAGAGATTTAGTTGCGAAATGCTCAATTTACTCCTTGTGTGTCATTCGTTTGCTTGCTCTGGCAAAGACCGTTCCCCTCACTAATTGCCCTCTGCTGATGACTAAATTAGAATGAGGTTTGGGGTTTCTGGATCTTTTCCTCTATCCCAGTTTCCCAAATTTGCCCTTCAAACCACGTCAAATGTGTCCCTCTCTGTTATGGTAGAGTTCTAGTGCTGCATGTTTTTGCTAGAAAACAGTTTTAGCTCCTCTAAAACCTCATATGGCTACTGTTCCAACAATCCAGTCAGACCAGCGGTGCATTTAAATGTGCATGTGTGCACCAGCACGCATGGTTTCCTGCCTGTGCGAGGCCACATTTCACACTCAATGGGAGGACAATTGCCACGGCGGTGTTGGGCAGCGGTCGTGGTTCTGGAACTGGTACAGTGCAAACATTTCTGCTCCATCAGTGTCAGCAACAATTGGCATGGACCGAACCAGCTGTTGCTGCACTTGAGAACTCACCACTGATGTGTCACGGTGTTCTTTTTAAAAAGTTGTAATTGATTGTAGGAAACGTTTGAGATATTGCAAAATTTGCTACAGAAGTTTAAAGACCAAGTCACACAGCCATGAGGTACATTATGCAAGTAAGTGAGAAAAGTTGTGGGCTTTATATGAAATTTCACAGATGTATCATGAATGTACCACGTTAAAACCACGGACAAATACGAATAAATACACAAAGAAACCTGATCTTCATTGAATTTCTTCACTTTGACATTCACCCAAGGTCAGCACCCGCCATGGGCCCTCATGATGCTTTGTTTTGATTAAACAGTCAGATTCCCCTTTTATCTAAGCTCATTAGATCATGTCTTTTGGCAAAATTCCAAAAATATTTAAAACGACAATTTGGATGTGTCCCACAGGAGAAAAGTTAGAATATTTTTAGACTGTTCTAAGTTTTTATTTTCACTCTTGAAAAAAAGCAACATTTTTAGGAGTTTTATTGAATACATGTTGACTTTTTGATTAAATAATCCTTTTTATTGTTCATGGTTGATACTGAAGTCTTCTGAACTTAAATAAATCTTTCTTAGTCAAAATAATGTAGGGATGATGGATTTTTCTGATCTGTAGTTTAAAGATTGAAATCAGTTGAACTTGATTTCTTTTGCATTTTAATATCTACTATTACCTAAATGACCATCTTCCCCAAGCCTACAAGAAGATGGATCTTTGAACATTGATGCCATTTTGACTGTGAAGTCCTGAAAAAAAGCTGCTGCTTGTTTCTAGCTTGCAGATCTAAACATTTATTAAAACAATATGGACTGACTTGAGTTCCTGTGGAAAAAAAAAAGCAATCCCACATGAGATTGTCTTCAATTATAAAGACTAAAATTAGCCCAGACTGAAACACAGATTGGATCATTTCTTTTGAGTCTACATAAAAAATATTCCATGGAACTCATGCATATGGATACACACACTTACCAGCTGACACCACTTGGCCTCCTCATTCCTCTGAATTTATTGCAATGTGATGAATCAGGAATCAGTTTTAATTTTATCAAAGGCATCATGTTTGTTTAATGTAGAAGATTAAAGGCTGAACTGGTCTGTGGAATCAGGAGGTGATTAAAAAAAAATCTGCTATCATAAATTATCAGTGAAAATTGTATTTGTGTTTTGGCCACAGAAATAACAACAGAACGCTGAATATTTTAGATTATGACCGCGTCTTTTTGTGAATCATCAACACACTGACAGATGTTTCTCCTCTAAAACTAGATTTCAAAGAAAAGTTCATTATTTGAGTGTGGATGTCAGTCAAACAGGTGGAGTTATCTGGGAGAATGGTCAACTGGACCACTTGTAGAGATGAAACGTTTTGATGAATGACCTTTAAAGTCATATTTTGATCTATTTTCAAAGCGTTCCCTGTTCTCTTTAAAAAAAAAAAAAAAATGTGTTGTCTTTCTAGGACTTAGTTTATGCAAACACTCCTGAATAGAATTTATTGAATAAAAACTTGATGGGGTGGAGTTGTTTTATATCCTGCAACCTTTGTAGCTTTTACAGTCGTGTTTCAACTGAAATTCTCATACCAATGACAGACATTACACGTGGTATTACTCTGCCAATCAAAAGTGTACTTAACAAGCTGTAAATGTTGTGCAGACGAGGAAATTAGAGCTAATTTTCCCAATCGGATCAAGAAAATATAGGAATAAATGACTAGAAATGAAGAAAAAGAGGGAAAATGTTTTGGGAACCGACAGGTTAAACAGAGAAAAGAGAAAATGTCAGCTGCACGAGGAAATTAGAAGAATAGTCAGCTCTCATAAAGGGAGTTTTACAGTCAACACAACAAGAGAAGGTCAAGAAAAAAGATAAATTAAGAAGCAAATACTGTAGTAAACAATGAAAAACAAACGTCATTCAAACCACAACACTTCTTAAAATTGCTGATGTGAAATAACATTAAGACAAAATACACTGCAATAATATTAAAGATTAAGATTTTAAGGTATGGGATCCAGTGTAAGTCATGAATGTGGGCAGACAAGCCTTTGGCAACCAATCATTTTTGTGCACTCTAACGTTTGTCAAAACTATAAGAATGGAGTGACTCTCTGTCACAAAAATGAAGGATTTTGCTCTTCATGATGCCAAGAAACCACAAATCCACCCTTCACTCATCATCTGATTCATTAACACCTTTACTTTTTACATTCCAGTGCATGCAATAAACAACATCTCAACATTCTTGCTCCGGTCATACTGACAGGTTCACTGTTTTATAATTAAATAATATTATTTTAGACAGAACTTGGCACCTGAGTGACTTTATTCCCAATGTTGAGCTGGGAGCCATTCTGTAAAGTGATGCAAGCGTCTAAAACCACAAGTGTATCCTAACTACAACTGAGCTCTTTGTGTGGCGGGGCGGGTAGTGGTGAAGCTGACACTGAGAGATAGACAGAGGAAAACGGCTTTTTTTGCATTCCATCTCTTCTCTTCTCCACTCCCCTTCATCAGACTTTCATTCCTCCTCTCTTTGATTGTTCGGCCCAAGAATTTGTCCCGTCTCTAATATCATCTGCAGCAGGGAAAGTCTGGTTTCCCCTGGAGTAAAAGAAGAATCCAAACAATAGTAGAGCAATTTATAAGAGAGAAAAGGGATTTAAGACCGATGTATAAAATCCGGTTGATCTATTTGCATAAAGTTTTCTTTTCCAGAACTTTTTTTTTGAAGTATTTCTCTTCAAATATTGTTATAACCTCCACTTTTGCTTAAATTGTTGTCAGAAATGCCACTGAATGATCACTATAGTGCATTTCACAATATTACCCAAGAATCCCTCTGGCACCCACCAAACTGACTTCACTTTTCTCTTTCTTGCTGCTGATGTCTCTGTTAGGAAAGATCTCTGCAGATTAAGCCAAAGATGTTAACCGTGCTACAGATGAAGCTGTGTAAGAGACAGCCAATAAAATAGTTACAATAAAAAATTTAAAAGAAACCTTTAAGTCTAAGAGTTTGGAAATTGGAGGTTTTAAGCAGATGAGAAGAAATTTAAACTTCAAAGAAGAAGCATTTTTTGTCCTTACTTAACCCTCAGTTTACCAATTCCATCAGCTGTTTAGGTTGCAGTTTTTATTAAAACATTAACATAAAAGTGTCACAAAGTTTTTAACTTTCAAATTTTAAGTTTAAAAGAGTTATATGTGATTTAATACTTGAAAGTGGAACTTTGCTTGTTTTTTTCAGACATTTTTCATATAGTTTTGACTTTATTTTTTATTTTTATTTTTTATTTATACATTTATTTTGTTTCTATATGTCTGATCTTTTCATATGAGACATTTTGTATGATTATTTTCCAGTAAAAAATGACTAATTACTCAAAATTACTATTAAATTGAGTTTTTCGGACAGTTTCAGGTTTATTGTAGAATCATTGTGTTAAATAATGACAACTGTACTTTTTAAAAAAAAGAGTTGGGGTATTAAAAAAAAAAGATGGATATCAAGCTTTGGTTGAAAAAATTTAACAAAATGAAGCTCAAAAAGGCCCAAACTTCTAAGGGTTGGTAAGAAGGCTTTCAGTGTTGGGAAAAAGATGAACTATAAAAGAGAAAGTTCCACTTTTTAATGGATTATAAGTGGAGAATCTATGAGTAACGTCCCTAATCTGTCTTTTAAAAAAGTTGTTTTTAAATGAAAGAGAAAACTAGCAGCTCTGACAAAGATGTCCTCTTCTATCTCTCTCAGAATCACAAAGGAAACAAGTCTTCTTCTGCCTGAGGGGGCTGATCTCACCCTCTTCTAAACATCTTGGGTCTCTGTTTATTTTCTCAGCTCAAAGCTGTCAGTCAGAGCTGGCAGACTGCATTCTGCTATAACACCCTCGAAAACGCTGCTGTAAACACGGTTGGAGAAGGGCGACGTCCTCAATAGCCGAGGAGGTGGGATTTATGAGATTGGTGTGCGCTCTGCCTCCGTGTCTTGCCCCGACAGCTCATCGCTGTCAGCCTCGGGGGCCAGCAGCGCTCAGGACGACCTGCCAGGTCGTCTGGGAACCCAAAACAGCATGGGGCTGTGAGTCTCATAGAAACCAAACTCCGAGGTAAACAGACTGGAGGTGATGTTTGACACGAGCAGGCAGAGCTTCCGATGCTCTCCATGAAAACCCAGGCGGACACTGTGGACGGGTGATGCTTATATCAGAGGAGACGTGGTATGTTAAACAGCAGAACGTGTGGAGGAAGAAATAAAAAAAGAGGTTTTGTCTTTGACAGAAAGGTGGCAGTGAAACTGCGGATCTTCAGATGACGATAAAGAGCGTTCCCACTTCACTAAAACAGCTCTCTTTACTGTAAATCCAGTTATCTGCCATCAAAACTTTCTTTTGCCGTCGTGCCACAGCATCCGTTCACACAGGAGAATCCTGAAAGCGGAGGTGATAAGGCTCTGCCAACGCTGTCAGCTCAGGTTCCTCTTAAGAGAAAATGCGAAATGCGTTCACGTTTACTGGCAAAACCTTTGGGTGTCATCACACAGGGGATCCTTGTTTTGGACTCCGATGCTGCTGTGCTCCTAAAGCTGTCAGGCACCTCCTCCTATTAAGACAGCTGCTCTTAGCGGCTATTGTTCAGCGGGGAGCTATGGAGACCTGACAGGCCAAAGAATCTTTATTCACCCCAAAGCGCCTTTCACTGCTATAGCGCTGAAAGGGCCCTGTCAATGTCATCCTCCACCCATGGCATTTTTATGGCATAGCCGACATACGCACAACGCACTGGCGTCAGCCGCTCAGGCCGGGCTCCCCTTCATTCTCACACCGTATGTCAGCCGCTGTTTTTTTTTTTTTTTTTTTTTTCCAGACGTGGAGCAGATCTTTTGCAGGCACGTCATCACGGCGATGCGCTCGGCAACCGCAAATAAAGCAGGCAGGATCTCTCCCACACCTTCTTTAGACAAAAGAGCCCTGATTAGTCAGCAAATGGATGCACCGCTGATCACAGCGTGGCTCTTCTTGTTTTTTACAAACTGCTCTATTATGCAGTCTCAGCGTGGGGTGGAAGTGTTGAAGCGGCTTGAGGCAGGGCGCCTTTAGTGTGTGAAAAAAAAAGTGTGTGCATGAAGGCTGAGAAGTGCTCCCATGCTGCGCTGCCTAACGAGAGGGCAGGTCAGCCATTAAATGGGCACTAATGCGGGAAATTGGAGGCCATTAGGCCTTTCTTTGTTGCCGTGGCTCCGTGTGGTTAGCTAGACTCTTGAAAAAGGAAAGGCCTTATTAGCTCCCACATGCAGACAGAAAGTGGATGTGTAGGCCATTTAGCCTGGCACTGAGCGCGCTGGCCGGCTGCTGCGGAGGGGAAACGTCCGCCGCCAAACACGGCTCTTCTGATTCGCTTGTAGTTTCCAACGAGGCAAAAATGCTTTCATGCTGTCATTCAGCTGAGATTTGAGTCAGCGCTGAGTAAAACGTTTCATCGTTTACAAGTAAAGACAACTTTGAAAACTGCTATAAACACGATTGTAATGTTAAATATCACATCGAGCAGGGCTCTGAAGAGCCATTCGGGTTGATTTCTCACTGACTACAAACCAGTAGGAGCTACAAAATCTTTCTTCACCCTTTTAAAAAAATGAGAAAAGCACTGATTTGTATTTATACTAGTTACTATTATGATAAACAAAAATGAACTGTAGTTGATTTTGCATGAATAAAACATAAACATTAAAAGAAACTGCCTTTTTCTTTTTACTTTTGACAAAAGTTTACGTGAGTTCCTTTCAAAATAAAAGACACCCTGTCACATGTGATCATCTCAGAGCAGCAAATGTAGTTGTAGTAAGTGTTAAATAAAAATTAATAAAAAATGATTAAATAAAAATAATGAAAACGAGTTAATTAATTGAACACGTCATATTTTTCAAACACACTTAAAATTCCTTAATATTTCAAAAAAGGAAAATCTGCTTTATAATCCGGCCTTGATTCTGGTTGTGCTTATTGACATCCATTGATTTCCTGTTGTACATTAGATGGACTAAAATGTACCAAAATGTTGTAGTTCAACTTGTGAGACGCACTACCCTTCAATGTTTTGCAAAAGAGTTCAAGTTGAAATTAGTTTATTTTTTATTCCTTTTACTATTTTCTCACTCTGACCTTGCATTATAGTTGCTTTTAATCAACAGTTTGCAGACCCGTGACGCTCCAAATGCCTTTTTTCCTGCTGTAATTTTAAAATTTCAACATTTGCTGCATTTGATTGAAATTCTACACTTTTCTGGAGAGTGCAAAAAAAAAAAAGTCAAATAAAGAGCCCTGAAAGCACGGTCATCTTGACAGCTTAGATCTTAAATCAAACTGATTAAAAAGAAAAACAACTTCTTTACAAGTCATTCGATTCCTAGTTGTTTTCCCTCCAGTTGGAAAATGTCCTTTTTTTTAGAGGAAGGAGTCATTTAATAAAGTTGAATGGTTGAGTCAAAACCCGGATTTCTCTGTTAATTGAACCAACTTGTTCTTTTAGCTTCGAGAGCTCAAATATCAGACGGTGCAGCTAATGGGGGAATGCTTTTAGGCTCTTTTGCGCATGCACAAATATTAATTCATAACCATGCATAAAACCACGTAATTTAGAAGGGCTCACTTATTTTCTCCTGCAACTGTATATATTAAAATTTCTTGCAATCCTTAGAAGTCTGGCAGTCACATAATTAATTTGATCCATGTTTTTTATTATTGTTGACAGAAGTCTTAATATCATGGCACCTGTTGAACCCTAGAACATCTTCGCTGTAAAAGTTACAGGTCATTTTTACTCAATATGATACACCCAATAAAAGTATTTCTCATAAAAAAATACATCAAAATACAACAACACAGGATAAATTAGAGTAGTTTTCTTTCATTTTCAACTGGGATTTACGTAATAAATTGGAAAATAAAACATTGGAAGATCCTAAAAACAGGCTTGAAAATTATTAAAAAAATTAGGAATATGAGAAGAAAAAATTCCTAAAATAAATAAATAATGATACTGACTTGTGCTTTGACCCACCCATTCTTGGGACATGTGAGACTTTATCCAGGGACCCATGACACTCAGAAAAATGTGACATGTTGACAATCATGTCAATATTTTTGTGCACTACTCAGCGGTAGAGCTCTAGAATTAATAATAATAATAAAAAATGTTATTATTAAAAAAAAAAAAAATAAAATAAAATAGAGGAATATGTTGTTTTATTTTATTTAAAGATCAAAATAACCAAATGAGATTTTTTTTAAGTTGCTTTTTTTTTTTTAATTTACACACAGTTAAATAATATTGTAAAAAAATAAAGACAGATAGGGTGAATTATTTATAATAGATTTTTTTTTTTTTTTATAAATAAACATGATGGTTAGTTTGGGCTTTCTGACACATTAGCTACTTTTTTGTTGTTGGTTTTAACTGTAAATTTATATATTTTCAATACTTCAATTAAAGAAAAAAAAACATTTTTGCAGCTACTACTAATACAATACACGTTCAACTGAAAAAAAAATCATGAATTAGATATTTTAAAAATTAAATGGCTGGGACACAAATATTCAGCTTTATAATTATAAAATTTATGTATTTTCATATTTAAAGTTACAGAAATTATTTCTCATGTGTAAACTAGTAAACAAAAATCTGATTTCGCTGATACTTCTGCATGACTGGGCTTCATCTCAGTACTTTTTTTTTTTTTTTTACTTTGGTTGAATAATCAAACATTTTATCAACCGCTGACAGAACGTGAGCGCTGGGCTCAGGAGAGCGCATAATTTAGCCAAATCTTAGGAAACATCCCAGCGTTGAATAATGAAATACAGAGCAGAGAAATAACTGATTAAAAAAAGAGGAAGAGTCTTTCCATTGGAAATCAGTCCTGGCTGCATGATTAATCTGCCCTTGGTAATCCTGCAGGGTTGATAAATATTCTGTATGTCTTAATCTCAGTTATAGAAGCCGTGCTACGAGTCAGTTCTCCAAGCAGCAGCTGTTCAACATTGATCTTTGTCTGTGTTCCCAATCATTTATTTCTACGTGCAGCCTCCTTTCCTCTCACCTTTGATAAAGAGAAAACCGCTGTATTAAACCCGCCGGAGCGTGACCTTCAGCGACGGCAGGAGAGAGGCGGGTTTTCATTTGGGTCATTAGAGAAGGCCGGAGGGCTCTCATGGGGCTGAAGAGCTGCGCTTAATTGGCTGCAATAAAAGAATTACATTAGCCTGATCTAATCTCTACCCAGAGTGCTTCACTCCACTCATTCGCCTGGACCTCACCACCATCTCCACAGTTAGTTGGTTTTCCCAGCATTCCTTTCACTCCAACAGGTTGAAGCCCCTGCAGATTCTCAAATCAATGTTGAC
The DNA here is from genome assembly GCA_003999625.1 of Oryzias javanicus. Lineage (NCBI taxonomy): Eukaryota > Metazoa > Chordata > Actinopteri > Beloniformes > Adrianichthyidae > Oryzias > Oryzias javanicus. The sequence goes on along the minus strand of CM012437.1, from coordinate 27,149,713 downwards.
GTTGCACGGAGGATTTCTGAAATCTGTACTTTTTCCAACTAATCAGAAACTGGATATTCATTTTTTAAATTGATTAATAATTTACAAAGACATTTAGCAGCATTTTAGATTACATGAAGATAGAAAAACTAGATTTTTATGTTCCAGGATTAATCTCTCTAATGTTTTTTGAGAAGTCCCTATTTTATAAACAGACTACTGCAACATTTCAAGTCATTTCCTTTACTTTAATCAAAAAATGACTTTTAGACTTACTCAAATTGTCTGATTTCTGAAACTCATTTGCATTCAATTTAATTTGACTTTATTAATCCCATAATGTATAATTGAAAATGACAATGACCCAATAAAAAGCGTGAAAGAAGTTTTTAAAATTCAAAATATTAAAACTTAGTTTTAGTTAATCAGTTTATCTGAATAACGATTTGCAACTATTTTTTCACAGTATAATAATTTGTGTTGCTAAAACTGTTTTCATTTTACTTTTACTCTGAGAAAAAAACAGGAAGAACACATTTGTGCAAAACAATAATTTTTTATGTCTGAACTGTAATGTAAAATCACAAATTTTGTTCAAATTTGTTTTCTTTTTTACAAAAATATTGCAGAACTTGTTTTTCCCAGCTTTACTCTCTTTTTATATTGTTGTATTTACTGATGCGGATCATCTCATTTATCTTAAATTCATTAAATCATTCATTTCAAATAAGAACATATTCATGGTTACTATGGTACCATCCATACTTTTTCCTGCTCTTGTCATTGTATTCTCTGAAGGTCCATTTCTTAAAGAACTCCATCTAACACTCCTTTCTGTCTCGCAATGGATGAAAATTATCCATCTTAAAATAGGGTTTTCATTGAAAAATAATGGACCACTTTGAGTCAATGTTGCTACACAAATAGCAAACCTTCCTTGCTGCTAAAAAAGCAGGTATCTGTTTCTCACGTCGCTCAGAGGGAGCTTAGCGGTTGATCTGGTTATTAGTCGAGCCAACAGTAGGATTAAAGGTACACTATTCGTGTTCAGACTCCCCTCAATGTCTGTTTAAAAGCAGAACTCCAGCTGCTTTTCTGGTCATCAATGTCAAGCTGGAGTTGCTGGTTTATTTGGATGAAAAAAAGCATGGAGGCTCGTGTCCCCACGAAAAGTGGAAATATAAGTCTTCATTGTGAAAATGGAAGGTCCAAACAGCTTGTAGAAAGCATGAAAATATGTGGAAAGCGTTCTTACAGATGCTAAAAGTCTTTCCTCGCAGCTGCAGTCATGTACTGTAGATTTGGAGCACAGATGACTTGCTCAACTTTCTCTGTAACAAATCACAGCTCTGGGCAACATCGCTCAATTACCAGGCTTATCGTAAGAACGATGAGCTTCACCTCAACCTCTGGCTCCGCAGCTCCAGTTTTCCTTTTAATTAGCAGAGGAAGAGCTGCTCCCGCTTTTAAACGGAACTGGGGTCAGTCCACGGAGGCTGGGAACCACTCAGAGAAACTAATTAGCCAACTTTCCAAAAACACGTTCAGACACAGAGGAAGCGTGTGTTTTCTGAGCACGAACTGGAAAAAGCATCTCTCTATAAACAAATCCTGTCAAATTCTGAAATTACAAAACACTTATGCTCCACTTCACATCAAGAGTTGAAAAGCTGTGGCTAAATATTGAAACCTTTTAGGTATTCCTGCTCCTGATTACAGCCCACAAATACCTCAAAATCGGCTCAATTAAACACAGTTAATACAAAAAGATCATTGCGATCTACACAGTTGTTTCTGTAACTTCATAACTTTTCTGGAGTTGATAAAATGTCTCGGTCTACTGTCTTTGCATCACTGAATGGAATTGGTTGTTCTCAAGGGTAACATAGACAATTTGTTAAAATGTTCCCCCAAGCACACTTATTAAATCAAGCTGAAATAAGAAAAAAAAAAAAAAAATCAGTCCATGAGTTTGTGGTGTAAAAATGTTTTGACATCTATTTGTTATTTGTGTTTTGTCTTAATTTATTTGGTGTTGTGGGTCTTGTTAAAAGGACACAGAATATTGAGAGGATATATTGCAAAAAACTGATACTTAAGAAAGTAAAAACACCCATGTTTTTATGTCTATTTAATGTCAATTTTTAATGTCTATTTAAAAAATGATCTAATTAAAATAAGCTGTTTCGACATAAAAAGGCTGGACTACACTCTGTCCACCAGACAAACACTCTGCTTTGTTCTGAGTCGGACTTCCTTCCTTCTCCAATGAAAATTATGTTTTGGTGTTGTTACCATGTTCTTGTGGCATTTCTCTTATGATGGAGGACATATGTTAAGAAAATGAAGCCTAAAACTATGTTTCCGAGTATTTCTTTATATAAATCACTGTGAATCAAGAGCAGACAAAAAGATGCAGTTTGAAAATGAGTGGGCCTTTATATTGGTCTAGACAAGTTTTTCTTTGAATGTTCAGGAACTTTAAACTTTTCCAAGCAGGTGTAATATGTGAAAATTTGCCCAAATGTGATCAAGCCATTGTCTCTCCTCACTCTTCAAGATTTATCTAGAAATCTTAGCTTAAACCTTACTTTAAACCTTTAAAGTCGTCACTGACAGTACAAAATAATACATGCTCTTTTGGACAATCGAACTTCTTTAAACGGTTACAAAACTAGCGATTATGAAGCGAGAAAAAAGCAGCTTTTCTATGAGTCAGAATGGATCGATTTGTATTAACTGTGTTAACACTTCACCACAGTAAAATGTCCTCGGTGTCAGCTGAAGATTAAAGGTAATTCAGAGAGTATCAACACTGTTGAAGGGTTCTAAAGGGTTAGTGACTTGCTTTGGTAGCATGTTAGCTCCAAAATTAGCCTAAAGTCTTTGAACTTTTGATCAGACCAGTTCCTATTCAGGCTCTAAGCACTTGGTCCAGACTAACACGAGAAACACACTCTGGTCTGTTGTAACTAACCAGATAAAGTATGTGTGAAAACACTCCAAGAATGGAGAATAAAAAAAAATTAAAAAAATTTGGATCCTAAAAATGCGGTTACATAAAAAGTTCCTACTTCCACATGTGGCTCCACGTCTGACTTTAAGTCTGTAAATATCTCATTGTGACATTTAAAAACACATTTGTGTTTGTTCCAGTTATTGCAATGTGAAAATTAGGACTAACAGTTAAGTTTAAGTAGAGACAACAAACAGGATCCTTCATTAAACAATTGCTATCCTGCAAGAAAGACGCACAGAGCCGATATGTGTGTGTGTGTGTGTGTTTACTGTACATCCACATGAGATATTGTAATTAGGTCCTTGGAGTGAAAAATAAACAATCTCATGGGCTCCAAAGAGACACCCATTTGAAAAAATGATAAAAACGAGAAAATGTAAACAAAGTACGTACATTTATTATTGTCACCCACACCAGTGAGCCGTCAGATTAACGCTTTTTGCTGTAGCCCTCAGCATTCCTTCATCATGATAAAACCTTGTGAGAAATGTGAAAGAATGAAGCACACACACAGACCCACACACGCAGTGTGTAAGCACACACAGCGGAGCCATAAACCGTATCTGAAGTGCTGCTTTTAATAATGCATGAAGGCACGAATGTGTTTGTGGTGCCGGTGTCTTGGATGGCAAGCCCTAATGAAGTTGGCCACGTCTGCCATACGCTGCTGCCAAAAAAGTCATAAATAAACATCAGTCTGCTCATTAAAGCGACTGTACTCACCAGTAAACAAACAGCAGAGGTGGTGGCTGCTAACATGGCTTTGCAGGGAGTGGAGGAATGGTAATGCCAGGCCTTCTTTTCAGTCACTTCAGTATACATCATTATGCACTCTGAGGACCTTGAAGTGGAAGGAAACCGAGTTTATAAGAGGAGAAAGCTCCTGGTGCCAGCATGAGATTTAAAGTCCATCTCACTTGTTCTGTAACTGCTGAGTGGAATGAAGGCGCATTTCAGAAACTGCAAGAAACTTACAAGAAAAAGTAAATTTTTCGTTTTTGCACAATAAATTCATGCAACCCAGTCATTTTTAAGACATGGAAATGAATATTGAAGATATTTAGTGCTTCCACGCCTTTTAAATAAATGGGTTCTTTTCAATTAATAATCCAAATCTGATACAGAAATGTTCAAAAAGATGTTAACCAAAGTGTGTTTAGGACACGTATTAAACACTATTGGGAAAGAGGAAAAAATGGAAGACTGTCAGTTGTTGATGAGTTTGGTTTTATTAAGCTTTGATTTAATTTAGGGGGTAAAAAAATAAGATAAATTTAAAGTTGAAGCATCAGATGATTGTGTTAAAAAACAAAAACAAGGGTAACCTAGAATGGGGAATCACACCAACAACTCTTTGATGTTAGATCTGCTAACATAAAACAGCTGCAGTTAGCAGAGTTAGCATCCTCTTGCTCTGTCTCGATAAAATAAAATTGTTTTTTACATTTTTCTAATAATTTAAAGTCTCCCATTTATGCTTTTCTATTGTAAATGTGTCTCCAGTGGTCTATTAATTAAGATTATGCCATTTTTAGCTAAAATAAAAAAGCCTGTGTCGTTCCCTAAGACACAGTTTCTGCAGAGCGGCAGCAGTTCATTAGAAATTCAACTCCAGGTTGTGGGTGGGAAGTAACCCTATGTTGATACCCCAACATTCCTTTGTTTACACTCTGTCCCCCTAGCTTACAGCCCCTCACAAAAAAAGAACAACGAGCATTATCAGAGCTATCCAGCTGTACAGTTTGGAGCAAGATGGCAGCTCAGACAAGGAAAATAAAGACGTTAACAGATCTATTTGTCTGCAAGTGGATGCTTTAGACTTGTACCAGAGAATGGAGCCTTTGGCTTGCTCATGGGGAGTTACTGCTTGTCAAACCTAAACTCTTTCAAAACCGCAGTTCTGCTCTAGATCCAGCACAAATTGAATAAAGAAATACTCAGAAACACAGTTTTAATTTGTCCTTAAGGTCAAAGGCCTGGTTATGCATAAAAATTCTTGTGACAAATATAGAAAATTAAAATAAAAGACAAAGACTTTTGGCACAAAGTTCAGCTGCTTAGTGTTTATATGTTTAGTTTTTGGCACAACTTTAGAGATGGGACAAAATCTATAATTTTTTAAACCCTTATATTGTGTTTGGATCAAAACTGACCCATTTTGGGTTAATTTTGGCCCAAAAAACAAATATATTTCAGCAAAAAAAAAAAAAAAAAGGTAAATACGGTGATGCCAAGGGATAATGTAGATTGTTAGTTTTTGTTGCCAAAAATAAATAATGGGCTTGACAAATTACAAAAACCAGCAGAATTCAATTTTTAATCAGAAAAATGTTATAGCTGCTGCATCCTCAAATTTCAATGTTTTTTTAATTAGTTTGTCTTTGCAAAAAAAATAAAACTTTTCAAAATAAAAGTAACTCCTTATTGTCAAAGTGACTGTTTTGTGAGAAAGGCTGCAGTATGAATGAAGTAAGACAGGCCTTTAGGCTGATTCAGAGTAATGTTTTGTTTGACAACTTTTAGTGCTGATCAGGGAGAAATATTGGCTCAATAATTGATTTTAATTCAAAAATGTTACCCTTTATGTTTATTTTTTTTCTTCCACATTAACAAGATTATTTCAGAGTTATTCGTCTGGATTGATTTTAGTTCAAATTGAATAAAAGTGATCAGGAGTTAACATGCTCTGTTGTGTCTCCTTCACAGCCTGCAACTGTAACCTTCACGCCAGACGCTGTCGATTCAACATGGAGCTGTACAAACTGTCGGGGAGGAAGAGCGGAGGAGTCTGCCTCAACTGTCGGCACAACACAGCTGGCCGTCACTGTCACTACTGCAAGGAGGGTTACTACAGAGACCTGTCGAAACCAATCTCACACAGGAAAGCGTGCAAAGGTACAGAGGTCCATTCGTGGCTTGGTTAGCTCTGGCAGAAAGTTTGTATTATTATTTAAAGTTTTCCAAAAACAGAACAGGATGTTGCTGAATGTTTTGGGTCTGATTTAAGACAGTTTTTGAAAAGGAAGCAATGGCGGCGGGGAAAGGTGGGAGTGGAGCTCTCCACATTCCTGAGTCGGCCTCATCGTGGTCCCCCTCTGTCAGCGGAGATGAGTTGGGGGGTCTTCGGGGATTGTGGAGGTCGGCTCTGCATGGGCTGGGTCAGGCCTGATGTTCCCTCATTGACACTGAGTTATTTGGCTAAGTTTGAGGTGGGGTGAGGGGATGACAGGACAAGCAAAACAAACAGCCGATGTGTGAAGTGATCCCTGGTGTGAGTCAAAGATGGATGAGAATTCGGGGAGATCCGCAGAAGGGATGCGATTCTTAAAGAAAAGAAAAAAAAAAAAAAGGAGGGGGAAGAAAATGCAAAGGTCGGGATTGGAAGGGCGGTGCGAGAATGAGAGATGGGAGTGGAGGGATGATGGGTGAGCAGGAGGAGGAGGAAGGAAACACACCTCTTTGCAGGTGTGCTCGCTCCTCACGGCTGGATGAATCGCCTGCCATCAGCCCTCACCGTCGCTAATAAGGGTCAAAGAAAGAGAGGCGGAGGAGGAGGAAGAGGTGAGGGTAGCTGAAAAGAGAGACACCGTGTTTTCTCACCTCTTCAATAGCTGCAGGGAAAGATAACAGGAGCGGGATCCCTGTGCAAACAAGCCGGGGGACGACTTTGTACAAACACAGCAAATATCCCAGAAACACAAGCATACCTGTTTGAGCCTCGCGGAGCTCGAAAGGGCCGTCCGCGGGGAAATATTAGCTGTCGGCTGACAGCTTAAACCCGAGTTATTCTTTATCACTCAGCAGGAAGTAAATAAATAACTGACCTATCAGTCAGCTTCACTTGCCTCAATGCTAACACATCTGTAAAACACTCCAGACTGGGATGTTAGCTAAGAATGACACCACAGATCTATTTCATTCGACTCATTTCCAACTTTGCATTTATTTGTGCCGCCACGCTCTGTGCTTTTGCAGCAAGGAGATTTATCAAAGTGTTGCAGAGTAATGAAAAAGAAAAAGGAAACTCCAGACCCACCAGTTTCTCATGAGGAATATCCCTGAAGTGACTTTAGCACCTTTCATGGCTTTGGGCCCATTCTCCTTTCAGCCAGGAATGCAAACACACATTCATCACTACAGGACAGCGTGTCTTGTTAACCCCTATCCTCTGCCGCGCACGGCAGCCAAAACTGTTTTTTTTAAATATTTTTTGGATTCCTTTTTACATCCCTCTCTCATTCGTCAATTAAAGTTTTTATTCCTTAAAATAGAAGGATAACAGCATTTTTTCTCAGCTGAACAGAAAACCCTTTTTTTTTTTTTTTTGTTAAATCGTTCCCAATCTGCAGCAGACTCGTCAAACATGTAAAGTGAAAACCTCCGTTTCGTCTCAGCAAAAACAGAAATGTGCCTCCACTGCTGCGGAAACCTGCGCTCACACAGCTCTGATGACTAACTTGATGTTAGGAAAGTGTGGATAAATGAGTCATGACATGAAGTCATAACACCGATTCAAAAGCTGTGAAAAATGTGCCTGGTATGGACCTCTGACATCTGGAGTAAAGTGATGTATAATACATGTCTGGATCTGTGGAGCTGGTTGGAAACTTCAAGAGAAGTTGTGCTACTGATCTGGACCAACCAAGACGCCTGCGATCCCATCATCTCTCTTGTGTGGATGAAAACATCACCTCTGGTTGCCTGGAACTTTTCTGAATCCAGATGATAATGGTCATTTTGACCACCATGAGTTTAAAAATTATATTTAAGATGAATGCAGTATTCGTGCTCCACGTGTATTGATAGTCCTTTATAATATTAGTTCTTTACTTAATGAGAAACTCCAATTGAGGGTGAACTATTTAACAATTAGTCCTTGATCAAATGTAATTCTGTGGATATCCAAAACAACTTTCTTGCCAAGCTTCTTTCATCGGCAACATGCGTTGAGGCAGCCACTTCCAATGAAAAGTATATGTAAAAGCGCGTAGATACACTTTTTGAGTTTCCACGTTCTAAACTCCCGTTTGTAAGGAGCTACGCATGTTCTACGACCGCTTTACATACAAAATGCACATCCATTGAACGTTAAACCAGGTTGAACTTTGACATTATTAATGAAAAAAGTTTTAAAAAGTTTTTTTTACATCAAGTTCTTATCATTATCAGAAAAAGAAACTGAACAAGGCAAGGCTGAAGTAAAATTCAAAAAATTTGCACCGCTTTGACATCTCCCACCAAACTTCTTCCAAATGTCAGCGGCGGACATGTGAACATGTAAAGTATGCTAGAAAACATGTTCTCTGAAAACATGCAACACATTTAACCCTTGTACTATTTTATGGGGTCCAGATGACCCCATTTTTGATGTAAACATGCCTAGGATAGCACAAAGGTTTCGAATGGAACACTGAAGCACACTTGAATCTCTAAGTATTCTTTTTTCTTTAAGTGTGAACCTGCGATGCTACTCAGTCATGGTTAGGTAAACCTTGGCATGTTGATTTTTTTAAAGGTAAGGTTACCTTTTCTTTGGACAAGGACACACATGACTCAACACAAAATCCCGACTGGTACTTTGTGGGTTATCTCTGGACACTCCGGTTCCTACCACAGTCCAAACATGCTTCATAGGTTAACTGATCATTCTAAATTGTCCCTCGGTGGAAATGAGAGTGTGTGGTTTTGTGGCCCTATGACAGACTAGCAAACTGTCTGGATTGGTGCCTGTCTTTGCCCCAACAGTAGATGGGACAGGCCCCAGCAATGCTGATATAGAAAGGGGTTTGGCAAGTTCCAAAAATGGATGGATGGATATTTAAGCTCACACTCTGGTAGCATCGCCATCAAGTTATTGGCAGATGGGTAAATAAACAAAAACAAACTAGTATGTACTGCACTGTACTGGGGTGTAAATGCTCCTATGATCTATCAGCTCAGTTGGGAGGGGTGAACAATCCCCCCCGGCATTATTAGACAGTTTTCAGTCTCACAATGTTTTTAGATGATTCTCCATTGGAAACCTGAATATCAAATAAGACACACCTTGGAAAATGACAACCTTCACCGTTACACCCTGGAAAATAAAACCATCATGCAGGTGAAAAGGGATTGACTTCATCCTTTAATTTGGAGTATGAACCGCAGTGTAAATATGTGCTTAAAACAGAACTGCATGTGTGGTGTTACCTAAGGGTGTTTTCAGACAAGACACATCTGGTTCGCATAAAGTGAACCAAAGTTGGTTTCCCCTGATAATCCGGAACAAATTTTCAGTCTAAACACACTCAAGCGGATCCTGGTCCAGGATCAGGAACCGCTATTGGACCTATCTTTGACGTGGTTTTAGTTTGTTTTCAATCGAACTGACCTGCGGTTTGGTCTGAAATTCCTTAGTCTGAATAGGCTTTGTGCTCGGAGTGGAACAACTGGTACCAAAACGGCCACTGTATACGGACATTATGGGATGTAGACGTAGTGGTCGATAATTGCAGGCTCCCTGTGATGACTTTTAACGTGATACACATTGCTTCTCACATTGTTTCCTGACAATCTATATTTCACAAACACTTTTTAGCGTACTGTAGCTGTCGTCTACTCAGCAACCGTACACGAGTAGCAGTAAAAAGTGTTTTACCAGACCTTGATGCAGATGTCCAAAATTGATCAGGGAAATATAAAGTTTGAATAAGTGAACTTTCCCAACAACGATTGCAAAGTGTAGGACTTCCATTTTCTCTCTATTGTTGGTTTGGCCCGCCTCATAACTCCTGGCCAATGACTGAAGAGATCTTCAGTCAAGTGGTTTTGTGAACAAACCTTGACTTAAATAGAAATGTCCAGTTGATGGCAGTCTGAATGCAGACCAACCGCAAGGTGGAGGACTTGATCTGGAACAGATTAAGCAGACTCGGTCCGGACCAACGGACTTTTCCAGTCTGCGTACACCCTATAAAAAGGTTCAATGTGTCCTCTTACATACAACACAATTCACTGATACAGTAATTTGATGGTTTCCAGATAATAAGCTTATAGCCACAAACAGTCAGGTTATATACTACTCATTACATCAGGGCACCAAATACTACATCATCCCATCCGCACCGAGGATTTATTTTTCCTCGCCTCCTCAACCCTCACTGCCACTTCTCACAGAAGTGAAATGTAAACACATTTCATCAGTGTTTGAAAAAAAAAGTCAGCTTACCCGAGCGGTTTTGTTCAGTTTAATCCATGAAATTTGCCAGAATGTGTGCACCTCCCACCTCTCACCAGCTCAGTGTAATTATAAGCAAACATCGTTCACTTCTACTGAGGTTTTCAGTTACGTTTAGATAGACGGATCTGCGGTAATTATCAAGCCGACAAATGAAATGAATCATGGATGGATTTCTTTTTATGTCAATAATAATATTCTTTACCAGAAAAGTTAAAGATAAAGAAAGTAAAGACACGTGTTGCTCTGTAGAGATCCTGTGCTTTTTGCTCTACAATAGACATCTCCCTTAGCAGACAGAGTCCTGCCCTCCCAAAACTTTACCACATCATAACTCAAGTTAATTCAATGAAACTGAAACCCCTGAACTAATTTCTGCAGCGTGGGTGCTGCACCTTGGTGACAGCATTTAAGAAGTTTGCTTATTGGATTGGAGTGGATTTATTGGTTTGTGCTGCTCATTTCCACAGGAGACCTTTTAGGGCAAGAACAGGCTTCTCCATTACTGAGCGATTCATAGTTGTAACATCACTTCTGATTGGTTAAGGGAGTAAACTCAAAAACCTCTGCAATCACCGTCAGGTTTTGTCCATTTTTGGAGTTTGGATTGTTCTTGTACACTGAGTCATTTGACAGGAAATGATTGATTGATTTGAACAGAACATTCTCTTTCAAACTGGACTGTTTCATCCGCACAAGTTTTCTTCATTGAGTAGTCTGCTTCTTTTCTGCAGTTGTATAAACTCAGATCTGCATATACATCACATTTACCAATGAGACATTTTCCCTGTTTTTTTTCTCTTTCTTAAGTGCACAGTTTTTATGTTGCATACTCTTATGTTCACTTCTATTCACGTGCACGTGTTGTGGATCTAAGTTCAACCGCAAGTGAATTTTCCAGGTGGACCAGATTTTATCTGTTTGTCTCAGATTTTGAGCTCACACTACAATCTTGTCCATTTACAAATGTAGACATTTTTAGACAACATGCCTCCTAAGAAACCACAATGTTCTGTCCTCTTTGTATTCTTCTCAGCATCAGCTGCAGTTTGGTAATACGCAGGTCTCAGAGTCACTGTGGTTCTATCAACGCCATGATGAATTTTGTGCAGCATCAATGCCGTCTCCACATTTGGACCCACGGTGGCCGGGATTGCCAGATTGCCTTCTGGTCTTCGCCGAGCCCCTGGCCCGATCATCCAATGATTTTAGGGACCTTGGATGCCCAGGGCAGCCACTGACCAATGTTTAAAAAGTGTCTAGTCGCCATAAAATTTAAACTTTTCCTTAAAACCTCTGTGGCCACCACATGGTGTTTAAGAATACGACTGACACCTTCCAATTCCAAAGGCCACCACATTCAGACAATCAGCATCAAGCAGTCAACAGAGAACTGGAAAACAGGCAGATTTGTGGTTCTTGAAGACCAGAGTTGACCGGTCCTGTCCTAGATTATAAACTGTCGGGCATATTTAGATGACCTGGTCCTACACAGTCTCACTCCCAACTCGTCATATATGGACGTAGGGTTCAGGCCCCATCCGAGCCACTTTTTGACATTTTGGCTGTCCCCAACTTGTTGTTTTTTAAGGTGCTGGCCGTCAATTTTTGCACATGCTGGCTGTTTCCATCAGATCACAGGTCCCCAACCCTCAAGACGCCGTACTGGACGAATACCTGATGCTAACTGATACCGTGTTAGCTTATTGGTCAGGGGTGGGCAAACTACGGCCCGGGGGCCACATGCGGCCCCTTAAGCTACTTAATGTGGCCCTCCAAATTAAAATACATTGAATCAAAAATCCTAATTATTGTTTTATTTTCATTGTATTTCTGGTTTCTTCCCATGAATGGTGTTGTTTCTCTGACATTCGTGTGTGTTCCTTTCTGAGTCAGATGGTGATCTTTCGGATTATTCCTACACCACATAAATGCAGCATTTCTTTGAGTTCACATTTTCCTCTGAAGAACATCAACCCATTGGATCACCCAAAAGAGAACAAAAATCAAAATTTAGAAATTAAAACTCCCAAATTTTCTGTTTTTAGATTAATATATGTTAATTTTAATCCAAATTAAAGCATGTTTTTCTCTAAATTCCATATTATTTTTTAGTTTATGAGGTTGATTACCAAATCTCTCCTTCCATCTGCTCCTTGTCCGGCCCTTATGCCAAATTTTAGAACCCTTTGTGGCCCACGAGTCAAAACATTTGCCCACCCCTGTTATTGGTACTGGTTAAGGTTAGGGTTGGGGATCTCTGATTAGCATATGCATTTTTCCCATGTCTCCGGCAGCACTCGGGCCGGTACCGGTTTGTGGCCCAGAGGTTGGGAACCCCTGATTTAATGGGAATAGTCAGTACGTCAAAAAATGACGTGTTGAAGACACCTAAAACTTTAAAAAGCGATGCGGAGGCAGCCCGAACCATACATCCATATATGACAAGTTGGGAGGGAGAATGTGTTGCTTGGTGAAATCTTAACAGTCCAGTGTGAAAAAGTAATCTCTGCTAAAATTAAAATAAAAGAAGCAGACACCAAGCCAGAGTAAGATTTCTCACAAGGAGACCAGTGTCGGTTTGTCACTGCCACCAAATCTGCCGCTAGTTTGCAGAGACCCTACATTTTTTATTAGAATTTTGGTTCCCTAAGTTACAGAGAAGACTTGACCTAAGATTAGTTTCAGCAGTTAACCATAACATCTTTTTTCAGACATGGGAACAGTCTGGCGTGAGAAGGTCCTAAGTTACATACTTCTGCGTCTTCTGCCGGTCGCATGTTAAGAAAAACAAGAGCCCTTCCAGCACAGCACAACATCCTTCACATCAGGTTAACAAGAAGAATAAGCAAAAGACTGTTAGATTTATAAAAAATATATACATTCAGCATGAGACAAACCAAAATCCAATCAAGTCCATCAGGCTGTTCCATCAGAGGACCTCTCATGCAACTGAGCTGATCTATGTCCGTCTTCAGATATTCGCTCAGTTGTTTTTCACACTGATAGAAATTTAAGGATTGTGCTTATCTTGATTTTACAAGTCAAAAACATGCTTTTTTTCTTGCCCTCTTGAGACTTTCTGGATTTGCAAAGCAGATTTTTGGCAAACAAGCATCTCAGTTAATTAATCTTCCTTGGAGGATAGTATAAAGTCGACAACATCTACTTGTAGCTTGAGCAGATTGGCGTCGTTGCTGTGACTGATGGACTGGATTCAACAGCCTTCAAACACAAACAGAAACTGCGGTGTAATTACATCGATCAGTCGGCTGATGAGGAACATATTTTTTGTGCAGTGTCCAAAGCTTTGGGTTGATTGAGGAATGGTCTGTTTCAATCAGAATAACATACTAAAAGCCTCCATCCTCTCTCTTCAGCATATGTCTTTAATTGACACAGCAACATTTTTTCATTTTTTTTTTTTTATAATCGTGCAAAACATGTTTTTCAAACTTGGGTTTGGAAAACTCTTTTTTTCTGACTATACTTTTTCTATTTTCATTTTCAAGTGTGTTCTAATATGGGCATGCTTTTATTTAGATGGAAATGTTTGTGAAGTGTTATGTACTCTAAACATCACTTATAAAATAAAGTTCCTGTCCAATGAACGCTCTTAGTGGCCAAACAAGCCTCACGTAAGCATTTATTCTTATAAATAAAACTTGGACCAGCACGCAAAGCAAAGACACGCTCTCTAAGCAGTGAATGTGTAATTTAGAGTGCTCCAAAGATACTGGAGGAGGAGCAGAAATCTAATTAACACAACACAGACTGGGGCTGGAGTAGACTGGCTGTTCTCCAGGTCCAACAAATTATTCCTCCTGGCACAAACCAAATAGGGGGAATAGAGTTCAGACTTCAAACAGCTTCATGGTAAACGATAGGCAGAATTGGAAATTCTCTCATTGTGCAATTTCAGACCCAACTCTGGAAAAGTCTTCCTCTCCATCTCCTTCCCATTATCCTTCCATTGGAAGGATTCTTCTGCCAGCAAGAACGTTTATAGTTACAGTTACACAAGCCTAATCCTTCAGATGCTGATTTATGGCATGAGAAAGTCCAGCTGCTGACGAGCAGCAGCTTTTTATCGTAAGTGTTCCTCAGTTTTTCTTTGCTAGAAGGGCTGTGACAGGAAGGGCCTCTTTCTTCCCGCGTGGTCGTATCTCTCAAAGCCATCTGGAGTAGCCATGTAGCCAAGCACTTAACTCTTTAAGTGGACACACACTTGAGACTCTTACTCTCGCCTCTGGAGTGGGTCAGTCTCTTTCGTCAACAGGTGCAGCGTCTTATGGACGACGAAAATTGACATCAGGAATAAATAAATAAAAGTTGCCATAAATACATTAAATTACATGTACACATTTTCTGAACAGAAATAGACAAAAAAGAATAAATATTTGGGTAAATTAGTGCATTTATTTGGCTAACATATAAATCAGGTTGAGTGTTATGATTTGGATGGTCCCTCCCTCAACATTACCTGTCTGTATGTACAGATGTCTTCTGTTTATCTCAAGGGTTATTTTTTAAAAATAACTCAGGGGCGAGGTACAGTATATGTGTGATCTTAAGTACCGGATGCTGAACTGGTACTGGGTTAGGGTACCAGTCCATGTCCCTAGGGTTGGGGACCCCTCATTTTTTCCCTGTGTGTGGCCCAGTATCAAGCCGCCCTCAGACCAGTACCGTTTCGCGTCCCAAGGGCTCCGGATTTAATGGGAACAGCCAGCACAACAAAAAGACGATGAGTTGGGGAACCCAAAATGTCAAAAAGTGACACGGAGGTGGCCCGAATCCTACGTTCATATATGACGATTTGGGAGTGAAAATGTGTTGATTTCAGATATTTTTTTTGTAAGTGTAGAGCTTGGCAATCATTCAACATTTGCCTAATGTCCGCCCCTGATAGGAGACAGCACTGAAGAGATTTGTTGATAAGGTCACTAGCCAAATTTAAGAAAAAAAAAAAGGTTGCAAACTTGCACTGAATAAAAGCAGCAAGACTGAGAAAGGTTGAACTATAGTGAAGGAAGACTGTTTATCCTTTGTAAGACTTGCAATATGCAATGTTCTATTTTCTAGATAAACTGTAAAAATCACAGAAGATGGCTATAAATCCACAGTAATAAAAGTAATTTTATTTATTTAAATTATTTGTTGCAATATGTTTTTGTTTATCTTTATTTACGTCTTTTTTATTCGTCCAGCCAGCGAGTCGAGCAATCCGTCATCCAAGAGGACGCAGAGTTTCTTTTAATGTCCGAGAGGCGAAAGAGTCTGGCTGTTTCCCACCTGTGCGCCATGTGCTCTGCAGTTTGATTTACTGGCAGACCTCTTAAAAACACACCCTCACTTCTGAAAATCCTGAACTCCTCCGACATCCTCCTTGATTCACAGGCCTGAAGACGTGTCCGACCGGCCTCCTCACGGTTTAGCCGGCATAATCACAGCATCTGTTTATTTGAACCTCATGGAGGCAGTGACGGATGGCTCTGATGTCGGTACTCGAAGGCTCTTAAGGAGGCTTTGAGTCTGATAAGAGGGCCGAACAAGGACCCGCACACGTGTAGCAAAGGAGTGATAAGATTAGCAACAGAAGCCAAGACACAGGAAACAGGCAATATAGATAAAAGCAGCCATTTGATAGAGAGGCAGCAGCTTGCTTCAACAAAGCTCCCTACCAAACACAAATACAGTGTTAAAGACCCACTCCGATGAAAATCTCTTTTTTTTTTAAACGTGTTCCCATGAGAATGTTTTTTTTTTTTTTAATCTTTGTGAACCGGGAGCACATGTAAAAATACATTTAAAATAGAGCTTCTTTGTGACAGAGGCCACAAGCTCCCCACGTCGTTTTGAACCACTCTAACAAAGAAGGTAAGGGTGGTGGGGTTGCTCTTATGATTGTTACAGCCTACAACTCAAAGGTCATTTCTTAGAAAACGACACAGATTTAGGCTAAAAACAGAATAATCATAACTAAAAGACCACTGGATATGCATTTTAAATTGATCAATAGATGATCAGAGTTGGTGTTTGAAGACACCAATCCTGCCTGGAGAAGTCATTCACTTATAAAGCAATACTGAGTTATATTCCTGCCTTGCTGCCATTTTTACCTCTTAGGTAAACTGTGACATGGGTGCAAACCAGTGACATGCACAGCTGGTGATGCACTGAAGTCATCAGTCAGATTTGCAAACATATGAACCCTACAGAGTAGCTGATTTACCATTTGATTGACAGCAGTTAAAGTGTGTTGTTTAAAATTTAATTTCAACATTTTTCTTCCATTTACAAACTGTAGCATAGGAAAAAAAATCACCAAAATTGTTATTATTGACT
Organism: Oryzias javanicus; assembly: GCA_003999625.1. Lineage (NCBI taxonomy): Eukaryota > Metazoa > Chordata > Actinopteri > Beloniformes > Adrianichthyidae > Oryzias > Oryzias javanicus. The sequence goes on along the minus strand of CM012437.1, from coordinate 27,133,151 downwards.
TACTTTTACTTATTAATGAAGTCTGTGGACAGATCACTTAGAGACAAGTGAGAAACCTGTTGTGTAAGTCTTCCTTTTCTTTCTTCAGTTTTAAAAGTTTGTCTCAATGAAGATTATTCCACAGATTTCTGAGTTTAAAGGTTTAGAAATGTAATCCTCCATTTAGTAAATGATGCTTAACGATATCAAAGAATATCTGGACGACTGCACTTGATTTGCTACCACTAACTATTATTCTTTCGCTGAGGTGTCACATTCTCTGGGCTCATCAGCGCCCTCTTCCATGAAGCAGATGTACTACGGGTCTCACCTAGTGTTATTTTAGAGCGCACTGTTAGAGGATAAAAAACTAAATGAGTCAAAAACTGGCAGCAATGTAATCAGACAAATGCAGAAAAATAGAAAACTGAAGTATAAAGTGTCTTTTATATGATAGAAAGACTGAAAAAGTAAAGTAAATGTGTCAAATGCAGCTCCAGTCAGTGTGTGCGAGATAGGGGAGGCACAGGCTGCTGCTGGTTTCTTGTTTATTTCATCAGGAAATTTGTCAACTGGTGACTTTTTTTTTTTTTTTTTTTAATAAAATGAAAGTTAAAAAATTAATTATAAAATAGACATGTCTAAAACAACAAAAGTGTCTTATTTAATTTAGTTTTTTTTTAGCTACATTTTGCAGGTGAGGCACACTGATGTGTCACCGATAGAAATTCACAGCAATTTTCACAATCCCTATTTCACAGTCCATTCAAAGTAAAGTCTGGTTCCTTTAAGCTATAAGATGTCAACCACACGACATGACATGTGGACACAGGTGTCTGTCAATGAAACTCCGCTGAAAAGTCAGGCACTGTCCTGTGGTGTGATGACCCACTTTTAATTAAACAAGCGCACAGGGTTACACTATACGGTCACACCATGTGACACGTGGTCAAGAAGCTGCTAAATGCAGGTTTTTTAACCCACATTCAGCCCATGGTGTTCATTGGACAAGCAGAGAGTGGCAGGAAGGTGTTTCTTCTTTTTTATTTTTCTACTATTTACTAGTGCATGTCCACCACCTATGTTCTGACAGTTGGCACCTCCGTAAAATTAAAAAAGGAACGCCATCCATGTGTCAATACCAAATCTGAGGCCATGATTGGTCAAAGTTTGACCCAGTTTAACTTACAACACGCTTTCAATAATAAAGCGTTTTGGGCAGCCTAAAAACAGCCGTAAAAATCGATGTAGCTACACATGCAAAGCGCAACAGTTTTTAACGTAGAAGCCCAAACTCCACATTTAGGTTCATTTACATAGACTTTACATTGGAGGTTCTTGCTCAAACGCGTGTTGCAGATGTCCGTGTAAACATAAAGTTGCTTTTTGTTGCTCTGGTTAAAAATAGAGAGCAACACATTTACTTCACATGCTTAACACTGGCAATTTTTTTAATGGACATACAGAAAATAAAGGCTAAAAATGTGTGCACAGTTTTTTGTTTTTTTTATGTCTTTTCAAATTTGGTTTTGTCACCATGGGAACAAATTGTACTTAATGGTTCTTCGGTTTGAAGGCCGAGCGGTCTGCTTTAAAAATAAATCCAAACCACTAAAACTCCCCGAAAACCTCAAAGTACATGAGCTGAACATTTGATGGCTTTGGGAGTGACAGGTGACACGATGCAGAAGAAATTCCCAGAGTTCACGTAACCATTAAAAATACAGTCAGATTTTCAAAAAAAAAAAAAAAACTCAACAAAAAGGTGAAACTCTGAGCATTGGAGCCGTAAGAGTATGCAGACACACACGTTTGGCTTTGTAGGTGCAAATTGTGATTGATTCACAGATCTGTTCTGGTCTGGATCACATTGAGGCTGGAAGTTATTTATGTTCCAAAATATTTGGGAAGAAGGGACTCTCAGACAGCCATTTTTTTTTTAACAGTGATTTCTAACCCGACAGGTTTGGCTGTGAAATAAATTAAGCGTTTGGATTTGGGGTGAGCAATTGAAAAATGATTACATTCCTGCAGCATGTGTGTTTGATAGACCTCCCAGTTTGGGAGGAAGTGTGAAAGACGTTTTGGGCGCACGTTCAAAGCCCCGACATTAATCAGAAACAGGCTATCAGGATTATCCTCCATTATTTCATCGTTTGGTAAACATGCAAAAGCCATTCTCTTGACTTTACACATGCCAGCTGCAGGCAGCTCAAATATTAGCATACATGACAATCTCATTTGTGCTTCAACCTTGGCACTGAAGCAGCAAGGGAAAAAAAAAAAAAAAAAAAATGCCCGTCGACCTGCAGGAAGTGTGGCCCTTTGAGGGAAGCGTTTTTGTACCTGAGTGAGTCTTGTCCCTCTGTGCACGCCTCCACCTGCCTCTCACCACCCTGTTATTGTTACCACACCGCTACCACCTGCACTCTCTTTAGATAGTGTTTTTATCTCCCCCCTATGTGTGTGTGTGTGTGTGTGTGTGTGGGAGACCACTCACTGTGCCTCTCTTTCTTCCTCTGTTTCCTCGCAGCATGCGATTGCCATCCCGTGGGTGCTGCTGGCAAAACCTGTAACCAAACCACAGGACAATGTCCCTGTAAAGATGGCGTCACTGGTATCACGTGCAACCGCTGTGCTAAAGGCTACCAGCAGAGCCGCTCGCCCATTGCCCCCTGCATAAGTACGTGGAACCAGCCATTTATCAATCTGCAATCATGCATTCATGCACACGAGAACACCTTTTTCTATGATCCAAACACTTTTTGTGAATAAAATCTAAAATTCCCTGCATAAAACTTCAAAACAAATTTTGCCTCTTTTGATTTTTTTTTTTAAGGTTCTCCGTTAGTTTAGGAGTTTGGCTAATACCTGCATCTACGTGTGGCCAACATGAATTTCTTCGTGTGGCTCTTTAAGGATTTTTTCCTGATTAGAAATAAATCTGCACATTATTAAATTCTGTGGTCAACACAAAAAATTATTTAGAGATTTCAGGGACTCAGCGCTGAGGTGTAAAAAATGCACCGCCACATAAAAAGCAATTGCTTCTAATCATTCACATCCTTCTTTCAGGGTCTCACAGATTGTCAAGTTTCTTTATTGCAGTTATATTATATTTGAGTTTGTGCACACTTTCCAGTGATGTCAGCCATAAATCTACACGAGGCAATAATGAGATCCAGGCTCTTATATTTCTGTGAAGTCCTGGCGGCTGATCAACAACAGCATCAGCACCTTTGGGCTTCCGGCGTCGTTATTTTCCCAGCGATTGTTTTCTGTCATTAAATGGTCAATAAAAGTGAGCAAAATCCTTCATCAGATTCTCATACACCAGTGGTGAAACTTGTTTCCTTCACCCCAGCTGGGAAAATCTTATTGTACCCAATCAAAAGACTAGGTTCTTTATTTATTTTTTCTCCCCTCCCACTCAAATCCATCACTGTTACACACCTTTTCCCTCACTGTGTCCTCTATCTGTGCATGCATTCATCTGGTACAGGGTCTCAATGTTAAGTTTTTTCTGTTTGATAGGCCTCAGAAAACAGAAAAAAAAAAAAAAAAAAAAAATCAGGAATAGAGCGTGTTATATCTTCTGTTGCCACCTTGCTACTTTGGTGATTAAAAAAAAACAAAAATGATTTCCATACATGGTCTCTGTTTAAGTCCAGCAGAGATGGAGGGAGGGGTGGCAGAATCAAGTCTTTGGATGTGAAACTTCTGTCACCACCACAACCGAAGACAAAACAGATGAACTGGGAAAAAAAGAAAGAAAGGTCACAAAAGAATGACCTTTAGGATGCCATAAAATGCCTTTAGGCCAAGAGCATCAAGAACAAGAGGGACAACCTGCAGGTTAGCAGCGACTAGCAAAAAGAAAGGTTTTAAAAATACAATCTGTCTGTTTATCCAAGACAATGTAATATTTGCTGTTCAGCAGTGAAGTAGAATAACAGAAAAACAGCTGAAGTTTGATAAGAAAATGAATCAGAGTAGGAGGCCTCGTGGCTTTAAGCATAAGCTTGAGAAAAACAAGATTCATGCGAATTCCTGCTGTATCAGAATTATTTTACAATTTTAAATACTTGACTTTTCATAAACAGCAGTCTGGGTACAGTTAAGTCAAGTGACTTTAGTGGAGATTTTTTTCTTCTTTTTGTCCAGAATAAGTTCTAAGGTGCATAGATGGAAAACAGGAAATTTACAGATGATGTCTAAGTAGTAAATTAAAATCCAAGAGGTGTATGTAAGATACTTTAAAAGTTTTTCATAGAAAACAAACAAAACATGAAAAAAAAAAAACGAATTGTAAAAAGATTGGAAAAAATAAAAAAATATCATGGATTCCAATCATAAAATGAGGCCGTACATTTAGTCAAAAGACCATCAGTTGAATTTTAGGAGTCTGTCAGGTTATACAAAATATTTAATTAACAACAAAAACCAAGATTGTTAATTCAAATCTTGAAATATTTTAAATAGGCAGTATTTCTGGGGATACAAATGTATTCTAAGTCAGTCTTGCAGCAGTGTAAATAATTTTAAATAAGCACACTTTAGGAGCTCCATACATAAGTAAGCAACAAATTCCATAGTTTTCTAAAATGATGTCAAAATGTGTGACTGAACACTAAACCATGCCTGATGAAATAACTAACATCAAAATAAAAGCAGTTTTATGATTGAATGCTTTTTTTTTTGTTCTTAACTGTGGATTTCTGGCTGTATAAACCAATAAAGTTGAATAATGTGTCATTGTTTCTCGTGTTTCTCTTGGAGTAGAGATTCCCGTTTCCCCTCCAACGACTCCAGCGAGCAGCACAGAGGAACCTTCGGGTGAGTACAGCTTCAGATTTCATCTCCTAAACCTCTTCAGACCAAAATACAGTAAGTTCATCTGTGGTTTTTAGAAAAAAAATGTTCAGATGCTGTTGAAATTTTTAATAAATGGACATGGGATTTTTTTCTTTTTTACACCACTTCAGTTCCGCTCCAGTATTTTTCCACTGGATTTGAAACGAGACTTCAGGATAAATTGGATCCCACTTGTCTCTGCGCGCCTTATTAGGGTTTCATGAATATTAAATCCATTAGTAGCAGCTCTGGGATGGGCCTCTTTTAATCCCTCACACTTTCACGATTAATTAGCCTAACAGCGGCACAGCGGGGTGTTGGTATCACGCCGGAACTGCATCTCTTCATCTCTTCAGACCGTCTTTTCCAGTCATCCTTCTATAACGCAGCAGAGGTTGATCTGAGAATTTAGCTCATGATTCTGAATTAGGGGAGGAGATTAGATAGACAGACCGATGGATGGAGATGCAGAGTTTTACTACTCTGATTTAAAAGTTTGTAGACATATATATATATTTTTAACAAGTTTTAGTTTTATTTACACATTTTTAAAGATCCACTCTAATTAAGATGGTGTTTTTTTTTTTCTAATAATATTCTTGTGGCATTTTGCTAATATTTAAGGAATAAGAGAAAATTAAACTCAAAAATGCATTTCTGACTATTTATTTATTCAAATAATAAAGCTTGTAGTTGTGATTGCAGAAGATATAACAAAAAGCTACAAGCCCTCACTCTGCTCCATTCCAATGAATCCACTTATAGACATCTACATCTGTGAACATACATCTCATTTTACTGGTCTGAGGTGGCGTCTGGCTCAAAACTGTATTTCTGGATAGCTCAAATTTTGCGTCACGCTGTTTGGCGGAGTAGAAGCGTTTTTCTTCACGCGGGTTTTCTCTGAAGTACGTAGGTTTAAATGTAAATGTAAGCATGACTTTATTTTACTACAACCTTTTTAACGTTATAAAAACCAATGTTATGTATTTCAAGCGCTGGCAGCTCCATCCTAATGTAGCTGACCGCCGACTATCGATGATGTCATCGAGTAGGAGTAACGTCCAAATTTAAAGACACGATTTTTTCAAATGTAGGGGTAGGGGAGGAACTCTGCCTAACAGTTCCACCCACAACTTGGGTGGAACTTCCGCCGCTCTGCAGAAACTATGTCCTAGAAAACGACATAGGCTTTTTGATTTTGGCTAAAAATGGTTTAATCTTAACTAAAAGACCACTGGGAAATCTTTGAAAATATATCAAAAGGTAATCGGAGTGAAATAAAATAAAGCCGCAAGTAGTTGACATGAAGAATACTACCAAGAATATATATTTTTTCTTTTTTTTACATTTTAGTGTAAGTCTTTTTTGTACTGAATAAATTAACAGAACTTTTCTCTTAAGCATCCTCCAATGAAAATAGTTACCAATTTATGAGCAAAGATTAGTTTTAATCTGTAGAAATTCCCTGGCTTAAGTCTGGTAATTTTTTTCTCATGGTGGAAAAAGTTGAGTCATCTGGCTCCAACTGTGTTTCTCCTGTCTCCCCCGTGAAGTCGCAGGAGGCCCAAGCGTGCGTGTGTGCGTGAAGGCTCCTGCAGCTGTTGTTGGCCCCGCGTGGTCCCTGCACAGCCTCAGCGCAGTCGGGACCCTCCTCCACCTCCTTCTGCTCTTTTCTTTTCAAGTTCTTTTCACTCTTTTCCACCTCCTTCGTCTCCCTCTGTTTCACGCTTTGTTTTCGAATAACACTGTGGGTGGTGAGGCGCTGGAATATGTGGGGTTTTCTTTCGCAGCCCCCAACCCCTCGTCAGGGCTCCGTCTACTTCTGGAGCGTAGAGGAATTTTTTCACGGCTTATATCTTGTGGATGGAGTTAATCGGAAAACTACACATTTTTGAAAATGTGATGTCATTTCTATGTCTTCCAGTCACCACCTAGTTCATCCCAAACTGTTAAATATTTCACAAAATCCTTTTTTTTTTTTTTTGCAATATTAGTTTTTTTTTTTTATTTATTTAAGGACAAATACTCTCAGCCTCAGCGCCTTGATGATACAAATGAAGCCCACGGATCTTTTTTTAGATACACAAACACTTGCTCTCAACTTGCAACTCCAGCAGCTATGATATCACCAAGTCTGTGATTGCAACCAGATGTGTGTAAGTGTGGGCTTGAACCTTTATTTTGGTCAAAAAATTAAACGCTAAATACTGTTATTAACCTTTGTTCGCATTCATTTTAGCTTCATGTGCAAAGAAAATAATCCATCGTGGTAATGAATCGTCAAAAGAAAAGCCAAAAGTTTTAGGTAAAAAGAAGTGAAAGACGAGAACAGAAAGGAAGAGGACATAAATGTGATGGACTCAGAGAGTGGCAGCTGTGAGGCAGGTGCCTCTAAGGAGGGAGCAGAGAATGGGGGGTGTAAAAGGAGTGGATATTAATTTGTCTCCCTCCCTCGTCGACCACACGGAGGGCTGGAATGCATGGAGAATAGCGCCGATGGTGTGGCCCAGACAAAACACACATTGTGCTGGCAGGTCACGGATGGTGTGAGTTGCCACGCCCACGGGTCACGACAGAGACGTCCACATGGCAACGAAATGTGGAGGAGATTAGGCGCTTGCGACCTGCAGCGGCCGCTCGATGATGATGATGATGAGGAGTCGGAGAGCCGGGAGTGACGACGGCGCTGTGGATGTGTGGGTGACGCGTCTGAGGCTGGAAGTGATCAGAATCTGCGGCCGACCCCTCCCAGGATTTTTCGAACATGAGTCTCGCCTCGCACAGTTTTTTTTTCTGCACTGCTCTTTGGCACAGGATCTTAGAAGGATATTAAGTTTTGCAAAAGTTTGAGAAAATGAAAAAATACTAAAAGAAATGCAGACACAGAGCGACAAACACTTTTTTTTTTTCGGGCTGGGTTGCATTAAATGATCTCAGACTCATTCCTTCAGATAGTGAAAGATTCCAAAGTAGAAATGTAAAATCAGGTCAAAAAGATTTTACTCAGTAACAGCATGGAGGCGGGAGGGGCATTTAGCTCCTTTCTTTCTACCCCTGCTGGACGGAGTCCAAACTCACAGCTCTAATGTGAGCAGTCCAGTGAGGAGCAGAGGAGAGCCGTGCAGGGCAGCACACTGGGCGCTCTGATCTAATTACATGCTTTATTTGCTGCAATTTGTTTCTCAATCAGTCTAGTTGAAAGCAAGAGCCCTCCTCCTGGGGGCCATCTTTCACACCTCCTTGTTTCACTGCGGCTCCTCTGGCTGTGTTCAAACATTTTGCCTTGTAAGCACAGTCAGTGTTTGTGCTTCTGGATCTTTTCAAGAATCGTCTACTAGAAATAAATAGGTTTGTAGGCTGCGTGGAAAGTTTTTTTTTTACTTGTCTTTCCGGGGTTCTGCAACCTGAGGCTCCGGAGCTTCATGCAGCTCTTTTATCACTCCATTGTAACTCTTTGGCTTTAAAGAAAAATGCAAACAATTTGAATAAATATTACATTAGTTAAGCGTATATTCTAATCACAACAGTGTCTAGTTGTTTGGAAGTAAAGCTCTTAAAGTATTTTTGTGTTTACATGTATAGATAAAAAATGATTTTACATCAACATTGATATTTTAATTGTAACAGTAAAAAAAGAAAAGGATGAAGTCGCACCTGAGTTTTAATGAGTAGAAATTGCATTTCTAATTCAATAAATCTGCTGCAGCAGGAGTGTACTTTATTTTAAAAGATATATGCTGCAGTCAAAAGTAAAGGCAATGAAAGTTATTTATATACAAAAAATAAAACTTTATTAATGTAATTATTGTTTATATTTGCTGGATTTTGGTCTGTAGGAAACTGCACCAAATGGCTCTTTTTAATGTTAAAGGTTGCATCCCCCTGATCTAGAGTAAACATCACTTATTTACATTAGAATTAATTTCTAGAAACCTTGCAAAAAAATAAAATAAAATAAACCAAAGTGTCTAACAAGTGTTGTAAAACTTGTTAATCTCTTCTTTTTCTCATTTGGAAGAATTACAACATCTCTGTTTTTAGTGATACAGTTGTTGAAGTCACAGTTTGGCTTCACTTCATGGTGCTCAGCTGCTGCAGCAGCAGAACCGGGACATTTTACATCAGGGGTGTGAACTAGAGGACCTGGTTTGGTGCGATGAAAATGCGTGAGACCCACCAATCGACCTGCATCCTTTGAACCCTTATAATAACATAAAATGCAAATTAATTATTGACTTTTTTTCTTTGCAATGGAAGATTTCTTCACATAAACCAGATTTACATTTGAATATATTTTTACCAAAACTACTGTGACTTTCATTTTTGATTGCATAAAATAAATGTATAAATAAATAAAGTCTGTCTTTTGTCAACATTAAATCTAGGTTCATTTGAAATGTTATAAATTATTTACAATTAAATGCTCACTGTAAGCTTTTAATTTTAAATTGTGCAAACATCAAAATAACACACATTTTTATCTCATGCAGAAGTACAAAACAATGGTTTTGATCACAGAAAAACAAATAAATGTGTTCTTCTCATTTGGCCCTAAAGGATCTGAAGGCAAAGTAGCTACAGGTTGTTGCCACACAATTACAATGTCTTATGACATATTTTAGCCAAATACAATTAAGAAATTGGAGTTCTTCAAAAGTGCGGGGGGCCACATATTATTGATTTTATGACAGAAATTTTAATGTAGGCCGCATTTGGCCAACGGGCCAGACTTTGGACATGCTGACAGCAAATTTAAATAAAATGTTAAAAAAGCATCCTTTAGCTGTCAACCTGACAAAAGTCTGGAGGTATTCCTCCTCAAATCCTCCACTGGACAACTGAGCTGGTCAACTTTTCTTTGTAGAAAAGTCCATCCTGTTCACTAGCAGGTAAGCAGCCAAATGCTCGGGGCCCAACAGGGGGTTCCCTAAGGGCTGACAGCTTTAAATCATGCCTGTATAGTCTTATAATTTTTTATTCCAATTGCCTTGTATATGTTTACTATTTTTATTTAAAAAATTATCTTCAATATTTAAATGACAGGAATTTGTGCAGTTTAAGTGTTAGATTATTTACTATGACAGGGTTGTGGTGTATTTTCGCTAAGAATCAAGTTACGAAATAAAATTTGAATCTACATTTAGAGTGGAGTGCTTAAAACTATTCTGTTCAAAACTGTACAAAAACAACATTTCTGATAAAGAATGTTCATAATTTTTTGATTGATGTTGTAGCTCCAGCCTCTTTGGCGTTTACACAGCTTATATACGTTTTATAAGAAGCTTAAAGTTTGTTTTTCATTTTTTAAGGTTTCTAATTATGATAACAATTACAAATGCAATAGTGTGAGTAAAAGATGAGAAAAAACAAAACATATCCTAAACAATAAAAAAAAAAGCGTCTGTGCTTTTTTGTTGTTCAGATATGCCTTAAAAACAATTATGCAAAATTCTACATTTCCTAACACCATTCCTGATTCCGTGTCCTATGACCCGACTGATGAAGCAAAGTGTGATAAGAAGGCCTTGGATCCCATCGGTCCTGAAGGAGCTGCACACTGTAAAGCTCCAGCTAAAGCGCATAAAACTCTGCCTTTCTATGTTTCGCCTCAAAGCAGCTCCAGTGAAGACGATTAGTTTAATGGGCCGTGTGGTACTTTGATACCGGGGGGCAAAGGTCCACCTCTCGGTTACAAACTTCTGAGCCCTGAAAGGCTGCAAACAAAGCGCTGTGGTAACTACATCTACTCAGAACATGCAAAGCACATTTTAGCTCAGTATTACAAGAGCGCTTCCAGCACTGCCGCTCGCAGCGCAGGCACAAAGGGGACGTTTGTCCTCACTGTAGGGGACGGCCTGGACCTAAAAAGGGATCTCGGGGTGCTCTCAGCGGGGCCCCGAGCTCAGTCTCGGGGGTACACTAATGGGGAACGAAAGGCTATTAAAGGGAAGTATCGTGATGGCATCGGGGGGGCTTCGAGAAAACAAAGAATCCTTTCCACAGCCCCCCCCCAGTTCCATTATTTACATGGATATCAGGTCCAGCTCATATAGACTCCCCTGTTTATTTGCTTTTTTTTAGGTTAATTTCTTCCCTCCACTTACCTCCTCAACCACGATGAAGAGTTTGAGGGGTTCATATTTTCTTCTGTGAACATTCGGTCTCTCTCCTTCTCCTCTTCTGGTGCATTTTTTCCGGTCATGGTGTTCCCCAGGCAACCGATCTGAAATGGAGAGTAAAAGGCGAGATCTGCTCACATTTGGGATGATCAGTAACATCCAGAGTCCCATGATACTCACTGTCCATGCAGCTCTTCATTTTTTTTTTTTTTTTTTTTACAGCTAATTTAACAAATTTTCTGGTCTTTTCTTATTGAAGTTGGTAAAAGATTACTTTTCACTTTAATTTTATTTAACTTATTTATTTTTTTACATTAGATGAAAATAATCAGTATGATGCAACTGTGACAGAACACTGTTCACAGCTCCAGAGTGGACACCCCCCCCCACAAGGGTGCTGTGCCTAATGCTTCATGGATGGCCAGTTTTCCCTTCCTGACCTCCCTTTGTGTGGCACTGACCCCCCAACTTCCAATCCCTCAAATAGCTGCCACCCCCGTCCACGTAACTGTGAAAGCTCGACATGCTCCTCCACAAGGCCCCTTGAGGTGATCGCGCTTTTTTTCTTTTTTTTTTTCTGTGAGGTCGGGGTGCTGAGGTGACAAGTGAGGTGAGGTTTAAACCGAGATGGGGGGTGGGTTTTAAGATCGGGTGGTCTGCATGGGCCTAACTCATTCCCACAGTCTGACAACCAGTGAATGGGAGGATGGACGTGGCCTTGTTGTGGCCTTTTCCAGAACTACAGGGGGCGTTGCTTACAGCGAGGATGCTAACGTTCCTGCAGCTCAGCGCCATTTTTGCTTTTTCTAAACCTTGAACATTTTGCTATAAAAAGTTTTACCATCACTTTTGCTAGGTGATTTTTATCTGATGCAACATACCGAATAAAAGGTATTTGTCATAAAAAATAGATCAAAATATGACAACACATGATAAATTAGAGTAGTTTTCTTTTATTTTCAACTGTGGTTCATGGAACAAAATTGAAAATAAAAATATAGGAAAATCCTAAAAACATGCTCAAAGATTACTGAAAAATTAGGAATTTGAGAACAAAAAAATCCTAAATATAATAATAATAATAATAATATAATGATACTTTAGATATTGCCTTTGGTTCGCCCATTCCTGGGAGATGTGAGACTTTACTCAGGGACTAATGACAATCAAAACATTTATAAAATCACGTAAATACTTTTCCATGGGTAAAAATCACCCAGTGACAGTGCTCTAGGGTTAATTTAGACCACATTTGAAAACAAAGAAGCCTAATTTCATCCTTTTAAGAAGAATTGTTTGACTTATCTTGAACAAGAATTTCTTTAACTTAAACTAAGTAAAAAGTTTAAGTTTACTATACGTTTATTTAGCTTCAATTAGTAATTATACACTAAGCTAAATTTACAATGTAATTTAAAAGATTAAGTTTTAAAACAAAAAAAAGCAGAAAAGTTTTGTTTTAATTCTATACTTGCGCATAAGTAAACATTGTCTTGTTTTTTTTTTAAATGTAACCCATTGTTTTGGCTTACTGTTAAAAATATAGGAGATAAAAATAAATTATATTTTACATAAAACATTTAAAAAATATTGCTTTTTTTCAAATATGAAAAACAACATTCTGAATATTTTTAAAAATTATTCATGAAAGAGTGTCCTGCTTTACAAAATACCAGAAATAAAATAATGCATTAATCTAGATTTATATGTATGCATTTATCTAAATATTTAACCTTTTTTTCTGACAATTAGTATTGTAACAAAGTATATAGAATGAAATGGTTATATCCTCTCTTCACTCTCTTTTATTTGCTTTATAGATATCCATTTTCTTTTTATTTCATGAGCTAATTTTATTAGTTTTTCTTTAACTCTTTAGCGTTGATGTTCGTTGACTTATCGTAGTAATTTTACTGTCAAGGCGACTCCACTGGAATTATGTTGGTTAAGAAAACACTTGAATTTTTATGTCAAAGGTGTCACCTGTAACATCTCAGTGTTATAGGGTCAATTGTGTTCAACACAAAAAGTGCAAACAAAAACATAAAATGTAATTTTCTTGCTACGCATCCATCTAACTTGATATTTTTGTGGTTTTTTTCTTGCAGATTGTGAATCTTACTGCAAGGCGTCAAAAGGCAAACTGAAAATCAACATGAAGAAGTACTGCAAGAAAGATTATGGTGAGTTAAACCACACACAAAGCCTTTAGGTAACTTTTTTGTTGTATATAGTAGGGGGAGCTGTTGTTGTTTACTCTCCAGCTCTATGAGAAAACAAAGGATCAAATGAAGAAACAGAAGTAAAGCTTGAGTGACCTAAAAAGTGTGTGAGACTGTGAAGGGTTATCCCTGAGCTTTTAGGACCTCAGCAGAAAGCATAACACCAACAGATCCTTATTAAGCCAGCCCACTTCCCCCCTCGACCACAGAGTTTGTTTCTGCATTCCTGCGACCATCCGTCTGCCGCACCATTATAGGTGTGGATAAGACGCGTGACCTCTCCCCTCTGCCCGTCCCTCTGTCCCTCTCCCTGATCGGCGGCGTCCTGCGGCATACTTCAGCGGCTTGATGGACAGGCCTTTACTTTGTTCTCTAGGGATTTGGAGTCAGGGTCAGCTTATGGACACCTCCTCTTCCACCCATGGCGAGTTTGCTGTTGGTGGCGTGAGAAAAGCCTCTGCTCTGCAAAGGCTTTAGCTGACAGTACTGAGAGACTAAGAGATTTCAAAATCATTTGATAAAAAACTTTTTACTAATTTGAAGAAAAGATCCCTTAAAATAATGAATACTCTAATGAAGAAATCTAAAGAGATCCTCCAGATTGGTTCACCATGTTGAGTATTCACCATGTCTGCTGGTACCAGAGGGGGAGTTGAGTAGACAAATGGAGGTCCTTCAATGAAGCAAATTATTGTGTAGATGTAGGACATGTCTGCTATTACTGGAAGGCAGAACAAGATTTAACATACAATACAGACAATGAAAGCCAAAAAGACGATCACAAACCCTTGTGGTGAGTAAAATGAAGGAGCACAGACGAGCACAAGATGTAGGAAAGAGTGCATCTGATTTTATTCTGCTTAAGAATATTCCAGAGCCTTTGAAAATGCTAATACCTCTTTTATAGCGGGGGTCACGTTCTAAAAATAAACCGCGATAAGTTGTTATTTTTGTGTTTTTCAATCATTTTGATGTTTAAAGGCTCTTAAATCCATTACAACAAAATGTATACAATTTTTTTATCAAACAGACATCAACCATTTTCACACTTATCTCTTATGTTTAAATTAGCAAAGTTCAATCCATAGAAAATATAAGTCCATTATAAGAGAATAAAAGCAAAGATCTGTCACGATCAAAGCTCGATGTTAGTTTGACAACCTGAACGTAATCGCTACAGAAACTTTTAAGAGGAATTTAATTGACAAAGTCGTTCTATAGCCAATCAGAATGCAGAACAATGTGGTGTAAATGAAAATGTAAAAAGCTTGCCAAAAAATCAGCAGGATCACAGCTGAACTGCAATAGCAAGGGACCTCTGTATATGCATTAATATGAAAGAATCTGTCAGCCTCATTGAACAAATAACTTAGGCTAGACTGCTTGAGGTTATTGTGGACAGTAATGATGTGGAATAATCAAATTAAGCAAATATTGTGTAAAATGGGAAGAAGTATGGCTATGGTCAGACAGTGTCAAAAAATATAGGCCAGGTAATATCAAATATCAAAAATATTGGTCGAAATCCTTAGTTCTTTCACACCTTGACTACTGTGCGACTATTTGGTCAAACACAACGGAATCAAATCTAAATAAACTACAAATAGTTCAAAACAAAGCAGCTCAACTTGTCCTATCACAAGTGTCACTATAATGCATCATCAGTTGGGTTGGTTATGTGTGAGAGGCAGAATGAAGTGCCTTTTAATTAATTTAATTCATAGTATTATTATCAACAAAAGACCTGAGATTTTTTTGTAAATTGTGTTTCTTCGATGATGTGCATCAACACACTACATGACCATCAGGGAAGAGTTTATTTCTTTAACCTTCATGTTCGGACAAGTCATGGTCAGGGAATGGTCCGGTATAGAGCAATGGTGAAGTGGAATTCATTACCGTAATATTTAGTTACGCAAATGTATATAATCATTTTTCTAAAAGACTAAAACTTTTTGTTTTCACAAAAGAAGGATGACTTAACAGTATTGGACTGGAACTGGATATTTTGTGTTTTGCTGGTTTAAAGTGTTGTTGCAGGATGATGTCATGCCCTGAATTCATAGTTTTGAACCTGGACTGAACCAGGGTGATTGCGGAGTATTTTGGTATTTTGTCTGTTTGTGTTTTGTTTTTTGTCCTAATTGTTATTGTGCTATTGTCGTATTATTTTACATTTTTTACAATTTTACATTATTGTGGAGAGTGCACATGTATCTGTTTATGCGTTTGTGGGTTTAAAAAAGTGGGACCCCAAGAAGAATAGCTGCTGGCATCTTCATATCTCCATTAGCTAATGGGGATTCTTAACAAACAAAAAACAAACATTAGGTTGTGGGCCAAACAGGACAAACATTTTGAAAAAAAAAAAAAAAAATAATAAAATTATTAAAACTTTTAAAATGTAAATTTTTTTAACATCAATATTAAAAAAGACAGGAACATTATTCAGAATAAATCAACTTGAACCTCAAATAATTGTCATTTTTTGCTCTATACTTAATACATAAAATAAAGTAAATCTTAACTAAAATTTCTTTACTTGTACTGTATGTCATTTTAAATAAAAATGTTAACTGATAAATATCCCAAAAGATTTGCTCTCCATAAAATATACCATGTCAGAATTATACAAATATTAACATGGCCTGGGGGCCTGATATGATTACCCTGCGGGCCTGATCCGGCCCCTGGGCCTTGACTTTGACTCCTGTGTTTTGAAGGGTGGAAATAATCCAAAGAAGCCACTTCAAGACATGAGTATCAAAACATCTCTTGTCTTTCTGTCTCTGTATCCCGTTTTATGACTGGATTAAAGTAAAAGCAGATACGTCGACATTCCAGGACTGCCTGACCCGCCCATCCACATCTACCTTTCCATGTTGGATCCTGATAGTGGGCTCTGATTGGCTGAATGCATCTGAACAAATTCCAAAAGCAGGATGTAGGGTTTCAGCAGGTCTACAATATACAGAGCACAGCTGAACTACTCTGGAAGAAAAACTCTACATCTGTGTTTCCATTCAAAGATTGGTACCAATGAAAACATGTTTGAAATTAAGTGGTCCGGATCTTTAAAGTGCCTTTTTATGTTTTAATATGATATTTTACTAAAAAAGTTTCATATAAACCTAAAAAGTGCCTTTTTGGAAAGCAGCTTTGCAATTCTGTTCATAAAAGAATGAAATTCCAAAGCGATGAGTTAAGGTTTGCCTCCTAATGTTATAAAGATGTTTGGCTCCATCAGCTCAGTGCTGAAGGTTAAACCTGTGTCCCTGAAACAGCAAAAGCCCGCCTCTTAAGTGCATATACCTTTAATGGTGCCTAAGTCTATCTGGTCAATGTAATTCATATTGATGCGTGCTGGGATATGATCCCTGAGAGATGGCTGTCCGCCCTCAGAGAACAACATCAGTCTATTGCTCATGGGATTTCACAGAGTGTCTATCTAGTTGACGTGTCTAATAGCCCTCTCCTGTCTTCTAATCACATTACAAATCACACTGCTGTGTCAGTAATGGAGAGAGTGCACTGGGAGCACTATGTGCCCGACTGTAGCTGGTTTGAGAAAAAGCACAATTTTAACCACAAGAGTCCCTATAGGAAAATATTCATTCACCGTACAATCTTATTATTTATAGTTACAAGAATTTACATGATTTTTATCAACACTTACTGTTAAAAAATGTATTGGCCTAATTGGTTTGTAAGAAATTGTCATGTTTTTAGCCTCGCCAATTGCTGAGATGCAGGGATCAGAAGCTAAGCTTTTTAATTAGCCAAAAAAAAAAATTAATAAATTTAGGAAAAATATAGTTTTCCAATATATCCATCTAAAATTCTACCAACTAGCAAAAATGTTTACCTCTCTATACCAACCACATGGCTTCTAGCGACAAGCTAACTTTGTTTGCTAGCTTCTTCTAGCCTCTTTCCGTTAGTTTATGCGACTCATGCAACATATCATAGTTGTTTAACAGGACACTATCAAGTTGTTTACAAGGACTGCAAGAGTGACAACTAAATTAAAGATTTCTGGAACAAAATGAAAACATGAAAAAGTGAGTTGTGACTTAATGCTCATTTATAAACAATTCTATGTCACGTTTATTGCATTTTCTAAAACTTAACGCGTCTTGTAGTTCTTTTTACTGAACTGAGAAAAGTACTGAATACTTAGAGTAGTATTCATTGCAAAAATGTAAGTTCTTAGAGTCATGACCTTCTGGGAGTCAGTACAATCAGCAAACCAAGTGACTTGCAATTCAAGTACCTTCAAACTTTAGCCAGCTACAATAACCCCTGAAAGCCTTACAATGTTTGTCTTTCAACTTTTCATTTTCACTTTCATGACTGGAGGAGACTAACTGGCAGGAGACCTTTCTTCCACAAGTTGACTCACTAACGCTTCAATGCTTTACTTTTCACCTAACACACTCGTGGAAGCCTTGTGATAATTCACACTCCGTATCGTTTGACTCCAATAAAAAGTTTTTTTTGTAACATCATAGTTTAGTTGTTTTCTGGTTTAATGTGCATTGTTTGATTTTTTTTTTTTTTAATAATCTTTTGTCAATTGTGTTTTTTGTCACATCAACTGCTCAATTTTATCTCAGCCACTTTGGCTTTATTCTTTTCTTAGTAAAACAGAAAACATGGGTTATTTTAATTAATTTAACTAAATTTCTGAACCATGTTAAGATGGAAACCTCGCTATTATTACTTCAGTTTCTTAGTAAATGATTTCATGTCCTAATTAAGCAGTGTCGTCGACTATCTGACCAAAGTCTAAAATAAGACTACAAATGTGGTAAAAGAGGGTTCAAATACATTTACATAACCACCCTCTCTGATCTCTTGTTGCAGCTGTCCAAGTGCACATCTTGAAAGCAGACAAAGTGGGCGAATGGTGGAAATTCACGGTCAACATCATCTCCGTCTACAAGCAGGGCGAGAGCCGGATCCGTCGCGGGGACCAGTTTTTGTGGGTCCGCGCCAAAGACGTGGCCTGCAAGTGTCCCAAGATCAAACCTGGGAAAAAGTACCTGCTGCTAGGGAACGACGAGGTTTCCCCGAGCCAGAGCGGCGTGGTGGCGGACAAAGGCAGCCTGGTCATCCAGTGGAGAGACACGTGGGCGCGCAGGCTCAGAAAGTTCCAGCAACGCGAGAAGAAAGGCAAATGCAAGAAGCCCTAGGTGATACAGCTGGAGGAATGAAGAGTAAAAAGTGATTGAGGGATTTAAAAAAAAAAAGAGGTGAGAGAAAGAGACAGACCCACGGACAAAGAGGAGACCGTTTATGCCGCTGCTTTTTTGTGTAGAAGCATGAAGAGAATTATTTAGGATGTTTTATGTTTTTCCTAGTGAACTTTTGTTGAAGGAGCTCACCTCACAGATTTAGTTTTTATGGTTTCTTCTACTTTGACATTCGTCTCTCTTGTGGATTTGCCGAATTTGCACCTATTACCACTATATAACGTTATTTTATGTGTTTTTGTAATTCCTGTATAAAACAATTAATGTTCTAATTTCATGGACATTTCATGGACTATTTCTGATGGAAAGCCACTTAAATACAGCTGCAATACTGCTTCTGGGTTTTTCCTAAGAAACGGTGGTGGTTCCAGGACCAACATTTGTGCTGGTAAATTGACTAAAATTGTACCTTTAGCTGTACGCTGTACAGTGAGTGGCTAAACTTTTATTTTTATTCAGATTCATCTGCAGCAATGGATCTATAAGTTTGGATATTTTTCAGATTTAGAATTTGAAAGTAGGAGAGGAATGTTGTATAAAAAAGTGGGGGGGTTGTACTTTTTGTTGTTTTTCTTAATTTAAGTACACATTTCAGACTGGCTTCACTACTCTCTAAACACATTTACTTAAGTATAGTTTTTTTTTTTTTATTTTAAGATGCAATGTTTGGTTCACAAAAGTGCTGCTTCTGGTACTGGTTCCTTTTTCCATGGTTTACTTTTGGGACGTTGGATACATTAGACAGCACTGATTTAGCTTACTGTGATTTTTTTTCTCCTCTATAAAGAAAATCATTTGTTTGAAAAAAAACTTCAAGGAAAAGAAGCCAGTCATCCTCTAATGACATTAATATGAAACTGATTAGTTATTTGCCATTGAGTGAATGTGGCAAATAAGTGGATAAAAATTAGTTTTTAGAGACTATCTTAGAAGCAATAGCATTCCTGTTTTAGGGTAAGTTGATTGGGGTTGTGCAGGTTTATCACTTTTGACTATGGATGCAATTTTAGACTTACTAGAACTGCTTACTTTCAGAGATTTTTTTGGTGAATAAAAGTGAAAACATTGTGCCGCAAGTGCAACAACACAAATGTCAGAGAAGTTTATACTTTTGGAAATTGACCTAGTTATAGCAGCTGGTAAAAAAAAGTTGGAATTAAAAAAAAAACAAAAAAAAAAAATACCAACAATTAAATGACCTTTATCATGTACAGCAGCTTTACCATCGAAAATGTGTACTTCAATGCACAACTTAAAAAGCAGGAATAATAAACAGAAAAAAAAAATATTCAGATTTTTGACTTCCCACACCATGTCAGGATTACTATCCTTAGTTTTTAAAGGGGCCATACCTTGAAGATTCTACTTTTGGAGGTTTTAAATGAATTTTACTGTTCATTCCTCACTATAAAGAACCCCAAAGCGGTATTTTGATCCGTTCATGCATTTAAGAGTAATCCTCTAAAAACCTGCGCTGTCTGCAGCAGCCCCTCCCATACCCACGAAAACGAACAGGTGGAATTATGCCCACGTCAACACGATGTGAACCGTTCCATCCAGGAAGAGTCTGCTCTGACAGCACCATCCCCAGTCTAACACCAACACTCAATTTCTCCACAGAGCTAGCAGTGATCAGCAAAAACCTTTCGTTTTAGATGCAGAATACCGTATATCTTCCAGTCGTTCCTGTCTTCAATAAATTCCAGCTCAAACAGGTGTTCGTTACTTTAGACGCGGGGCTCCTTTAAGACCCCCACCCCTCTCTCCCCCTGTCGGGAACAGTCGTGTAGAAGCTGCGTCTATTTCTGTTGTTAACGAGTACAGCGATGGCCTGGCCCGCTAAAGGCAGATATATGGTATGTGCATCCATCTTTGAAGAAGTTTGGATTATTTTTGTGGGAGAAGTACAGACATGGTGCCCCAGACTCTAGGTTGACGTCATGAAGCGGACTGCAGCCACACGCAGCGGCAGGCAGAGATTTAGGAATCGAGTCGTTTTACTTCCAGGAAGAAAAAAAAAACCACCAAAAATAACTAATATTTGATAAATAATTTGTTTTTTCGTGTTCCAAAGGTAATATTATGATCATATATATGGATATAGTTTCCTCTGAAAGGCTTAAAATCATGGTTTGGCCCCTTTACAGGAGACTGTGTGTCTGGTCAGGTGCTGCAATCCCATGGAATGCCATGGAACTATTCTTTACTTCAACAATGAAAACTGAATTAAACAGAATCATATTTACCTTAAACTCTCACTCTGAAGATCTTTTAATCTATTTTGAAAACCTTCCTTGTGATCTATTATTTAGGATTACAAGGTTTTTTAGCCAAAATAAAAAGAAAACAAAACAAAACATAAAAGCTATGTTGTTTTCAAGGACATAGCCTCTGCAGAGCGGCTGAAGTTCATTAAAAATTTGCCTCTGAGTAGTGGGTTGGTCCAGAGCAACCCTAACCCCCCCTTACCCTTTCGGTTGCTGAGCGGAGCAGAGTGCTTGTGACATATTTTCTAAATAACAAATAAGCTCTTTTTTCAAACAATATTTTATGTCAGCTCTTGATTTACAGGAATTTTAATAAAGAAATATTCAGAAATGATATTTTATGGTTAGTTTTCTTAATATATGCACTCCATCATGAGAAAAATGCCACAAGAACGTGTTAAAAATACCAAAAACACAATTTTCATCTGATATTTCTGAGTCTTTTTTTTTTAAGTTTTATTAATTTAGGGAGGGGGTGACATCACAGCTCAAGTTTAAAAAGACCCATAGTTGTGTTGGATAAAAAAAAAAAAAAAACAGTATATTTTCCAGTATTTTCAAATCAAGACAGGAGAAAGTTACAAAAGGTATTATTTTTCTTTAATTTGATATTGAGTTTTTTTTATGAAAAGGTGCTAAAATTTGTTTCTACAACCATAAACCAGCTCTTTTCTTTTTTGTAACAGATTTTAAAACAAATTTTACTGTACAATAGTCATGCTAATGAAACATGCGACTTCAACTGTCAAAGTACACGCAAACTGATCTGTTATAACCCCATGATGTTTATACTGTTTTAGCGTGGAAAAAAGTTGCAATAATTGTGGCTTTGACGTGACAAACTTGGCTGCTGGTGTCTGACAACTCACTAACTTTAGTCATTAAAAGTATCAACAGTTTAGAGGCAATGCCCCTCCCCTGTCTTCTGTATGCAGACGAATGGACCACCCCCTCTGAAGCAGAAGTTTGACAAGCTTCCACACGAAACGCCATAGAAACACGTCTGAGCATCAGCTTTGTGTTCATATCATGAATTGTAAATGTCGTTACTATTGCAAATACCTTTTAGCAATGTTGTTTTACAATGCCTACTAATATATTATGGTTATTATTATATATGAATATATTTAATGACACAAAACATTGTGGATTTTATTGTCAACTTTGTTTTTTTTTTTTTTTTTTTACTTTTTTTGTGACTGTTTAGATGGTTGATGTTAAAGAAGGAAATAATAACTACTGAACACACCAGCTTGGTAGAACTAAATTCATATTTTCAGCTAAAAAAATAAATAAAATAAACGCTTTACAGTGAAAACGGACGTGTCTGATGAGAAGTTCTTTGATGTTTTCTTTCTGGTTTTCAGATTGCAGTGCAGCAGAAGAAATCTGGCGAGGATCTCATAATGGAAAATATGACATTAGTGCTATTGGACTGTAACTTAAAGGTCCACCCAGGCTACAGATCATGCTACAAAACACTCCTGAGAGAGGCATGAGCAGCCCGTGCTACAGAACGCAGACCGACAGACAATCCAGGATCATTAAAAGGAAATGTCATTTATTAGAAATTACAAGCCGGCTTGATTTATGGGAAAGAAACAGAATCGAGTTATTAACACGCCTGAGACGTTTGTTTTGGCAGCTAGCTTTTCTACAAACATAAGGAGATCAAAAAGTGACTACAGTAATGCACGGGTATGTGAACATTGGTAAATTTACAGAGTTACCCTACCTAGAACTTAACTGCAGGTGGACCACAAGGTTGTAGAAAAGCTGCTGCTGCTGCCTCTGGGAGCTCCAACAGAAATCATTTTCAAGCTGCTTACACACAAATAAATCAATCAACAGTGTTATTATTGATCAGTTTAGTCTAAAAAAAAAAGTTATTTTTTTAAAGACATTTCATATTCTTAAATAAGAAAAAAAAACAGTCTCAAGAAAGCCCCAGCCAACCAATACCTGCCTGTATAATCATCTTAAAAAAACGCTTTCATTCACATTTATTTGGTCGAACCATAAAAACAGATGCAACAACGGAAGTCTCGAGCTTATATCTGTGCCTTTGCGCAGATGACGCCATCAAATCCACCCCTGCTGCAGTCAGAGGATGCTACACAGGCCACACCCCGATGACGATGATGGCTATGAGAAGCAGCACGATCACCACCAGCATCCCTGAGAACACAAAAAGGCAAAAAAAGAAGTTTAGATAAATGAAATGTATGGAAAGATTGAAAGAACACAAATAATTTAATTAAAATGACCAGATCTCCTATATACATATTTTTAACTTATAGTGAATGGAGAAAAGCAAAAGAAAGGTTCACACAAATGGAGGTAAAAAATACAGAAGATAATCTTCCTTTTTTTAACACAGACCTCCTGTACAGGTACAGTTAAAGATACCATTCCTGTACCTTTATACACACATGAACATGACCTGGTCCACTCTTATCAGCTTCACCTTAACAGGAGGCTTTAGGAAATCTTAGACCATTTTGCAAGAAGCACATTTTTGACTCTTCTGTTGGACTACAAGGGATTTTGCTAATTCATCCCAAATTATTTCTAATGAGTTCTGTGGAGTTAAGGTCAGGACTTTGTGTAGGCCAGTTTTGACCTTTTTGTGCTTTGAAATAAGGTCAGGACAGAAAGTCTCATCTCCAATTGGTTCTCTATTGGAATTGTCCAAAATCTTTTGACTGAGGTTTTTATTGTAGGAATAAGAGCCAGTTCCTTTATAAAATGATAATAATAATAAAATTTAGAATAACGTCATTAACTTATCATTTAATAACATGACACAAAACATTCTGCTTTGACTCTGCTTTGTTTTTTACATAGCAACCACTCTGTGGACAAGCTGTGGTTGTTTTCTTATTGTTTCCACTTTTACTATAATACTTCCGGCAATGGACTGTGGGGTGTTTGGTAACGTGGATATTTTCCAGCCAGACTTGAGTTGGATGGACTCAAAAGTAAGAAAAAGAAAATTGTCGACCTGAAACAGCTGTGGAGACTTCCAAAAGCTTTGGTCATTTTTAGTGATTTTTTTGGGGTATTATGCTAAAACTTCAGGATAATACAAACAATATTATATCTGAAATTATCTGGAGTCGTATTTTAAAGACAAGGCGAACAAGATCCCTCAAAAATGCAAAATCAATGGGAACGCTACACTTCACTAGCAGGGATACCAACCAACCAAACAAAAAAAAAAAAAAACAGAGTTAAAGGCCAAAATAATCTGCTATTGAAATTCACTGTTATGATCTTTATCACTCAACCATATCTGATATTCATCTGAGGAGGAAAACTAATAATTATTAAATCTTGTGATATTTTCTGCTGTCGTGTAATGTTGCAAAAGTTTTTGATTAAAAAAAAAAAAAAAAAAACGCTTAAAAATATCATTTCAAAAGTAAATTCACATAGATTAAATATCCTCTACTTCAAGACCAATATGCCAACTTTCAACATGTCACTCTTCTCTGATGACTTCATGCAATTTGCATGCCTTCAATGCTCCCAAAAAGCTTCACGGTCATCCATTCCCACCGCGATAGGCATGTGTTTCTGATTTTGCATGTATCGAATAATCATTGTTTTTCACTGATACTATGGCAGCACAGAAAAATGTGCGAAAGCTCACTCACACTTCATCAGAATCTGCTTCCCTTGAGTTTGACAAATCTTTAACATTTTTATTAGTCGCCACCCTGAAAAAAAGGAGCCTTTTTAAACTACATGCATTTATTGTTTTTAACTCCACACAGAAATATCCCATCTGGAGTTTGAACCGAAGCCCTCTTGCTGTGAAAAGTGCCAACCACTGCACCACCATACAGCCCATGTTTTACACTTCTTACATAATACATTGTGTGAAGCGGCTGGTGGGGTGTAGGACTGTCATGCATGATTCCCTGGGAGTGCATGAGCTTCATCCAGTGTGGGTCCTTAGACAAGACCCCTCACACTACTGCCTAGCTATGTAGCCACAAGGGGACATAAGTCCAGGTCTCCCTGTAGTGATCTCCAGTCGAATAAAATTGCAGAATTGACATCCGGCTTTAGAATCTCTGGATCTGTGATGACCCCTGACGGGATATGCCAAAAGCTGATCAACATAGTAAATTGTGTGAATGTCTGTAGTGTTTTTTTTTTTTTTCTCACTGTTGTTGGGTCCCCAAAATCAATAACTGTATAAATTCAGAAATGAGCAATGCGTTTGTATGTTTTTAAATGGTGATTCTGTCAAAAACTCGACAAAAAAACGAAAAATTATAATGTTTTTAATAAGATCTTGTCTCGTTTTTTCATATTATTCTGGTGTGCGTGTTCTCCCCATCCACGTGTGGGCTTTCTCCAGCCACTCTGGGTTCCTCAAGTCCAATAACATGCTTGAGGAGTAAATAGTCCCTAGGTGTGTGTAATTAATTGTTTGCCCCTATGACGAACTGGCAACCTGTTTAGAGTGTGCTCCACTTTTGAATCAAATCAAATCAAAGTCAAATCAATCTTTATTTATATAGAACTTTTCATATAAAAAATGACACAAAGTGCTTACTTTTGCCCGACAGTAGCTGGGATAGGCTCCAGCAACCCTAAAACCCTTTTTCCAAAGCAGGTTTTGAAAATGGATGAAAAGATGGAGAAAAACTTTGGTCCAGGTTAGATTCCTACAGTGTCTCTTAATCTCTGACAGCAGAAGGCTGTTAGTAGCATTATAGACTCAAGCTGGACAATGTTAGTTAGATTTTTTTTTCACATCAATAAACTTAAAAATTTGGGTTTACATTTCTTTCATTCTTTGGCTCAGCATTCCTGCATTGGTAATGCTTCGCAGGAAAACGATCCCCAGCCAGATCCAAGCAATGAGGAATCACTTACTTCCTTTGTCAAGATGCCTCATGGGCGCGGATGTCAGGTGCTAACAAAGGTCACGCAGAACAGTCAGATTTGGTGTTATCTTTATATGAGAAGAAGATTGAGTAAACCTTCCTCCATATGTTCTAAACAGGAAGTACCGTTATGGCATCAAGAAGCCAAAATCCCATAAACTTCTATAGAAAAATAGACAGCTAATACTCAGTCATTATATTTGACTGAATAACCATTATTAAATAAAATTGAATTGATTTGAAGTATAAATGCAGAGATGCCATCTATGATGGCTGGTTTTTATTTAAAAACAATTAAACATTCAAATGTCTTTTTGTTTAATTAAAAATGATTCTTAAGCAAGATCATACTGGACTCACTGAATCATCTCTAGAGAACTTTGTCTAACTGTGATCAAATTACCCATCCCTCATCCACACTCCCACAAGTTCTGCTAAAACTGTCCCTGTTTGGCCCGCCTACAAATAAGCTCTTCTGACCCTCCAGGGCCTCCATAGTCTAATGACAATGTTCGTTTCCCAAACAGATGAGGGCTCTGCTGTGACAGCGATGCTCAGAAAGGTAGCACGCTGGCAGGGTGGCCACCCAGGAGTTTCTAAGGCTCCAGTGTGGGTTCATCCCATTTAAGCAATTTTCAGACCCATCAGTAAGACAAATGGCAGAGAAAAGGGATCACTGGTGAGAGCCCTGATCAGACAAAGAGCCCCCACTACTCCATCATGACCCCTGCTTGAAGCCCTAAGTGGTGGACCACAAAAGGCAAAGACGGCTTTTTGAAAGAAGAAGGACAAATCGGATTTTAACAAGATTTTTGTGACAGTAACCCCCCTGGGCCACTTGGTTCCCCGAGTAAATTACATCAAACTTGGATATTGCAACACTTTATATGTAAAGCAGAAAAACATTTTAAGGGCATACTTGAAAATCACAAACAAAAAATGTATTTACATCTTCTTTACATTTATTCTTCATTTTATGACATTTAACAATCTCGGATAAATGCTATTTGTGTAATGTACATTAGAACCCCCAGTCAAACAACAATGAGCAGCATTAGGCAGAACCTACAGATTATAAAGCTGAAAGAACTTCCTAACATGCAGAAACTCCTTTTGTTGCTCTTTATTTTGTTTGGTGAACCATCAAACAAGCATTCTGGGGAAATGAGCAGAGTCATTATTTTGGTTTACCTTCATCACTTGTTTCCAACAATGCAGCTTTACAAATGGGCGGTCTGCCAAACACCAAAATACCTGACTATTCTGCTGAAACTAAACAGGCAAAAAAGCAACTCTGATCTGAACTGTTAGTGTAGCTGTAACTGTAGCTGGTACAACTCTGTAACTGCAGAAAAAATGTAAATTGAGGTTATATTTGTCTTCAGTTGGTCATGAATTATCCACTTATGATTATTTTCTGTTTCAGTATTCAGACGTTTTTGTGGAAAAAAACAAACAAAGCAATAATTGTTCCCTGAAAGTCCAAAAAAGGGGTACAAGTTACAACCAGTGTTTAGAATGTTGGTTTAAAAAGTAATTAGATGTAGTTACTTGACCTAAAAAGTCACAAAGTTAATAACTAAATACTATACTTTAGCCACTCTATACTAAAGTAACTATTTTTGTACGGTAAAAAATATTTTTTGTCAAAATTGTGATTTTTCTCATGAGTTTTTACAAGTTTATTAAAATGAGTCCAACAGATGTGAATGTGAATATAACCTCCGCCGTTTGTTCCATCGTAAGTATTTTGTTCGCCTCTAAAATGAATAACAAAGTATGTTTAACTCTGCAGTCCAATTTCAAATAAATCAGGATTACAGGTTTCTATCTATACTTTCTTTTCTGGATCTTGAAAAAATTCTCTCTCCTGGACATGATGTTCACTCTAAATCAGGGATACCCAAATCCAGGCCTCGAGAGCCGTGTCCTGGATTTGGACACCCCCTGCTCTACATGCACATCTTGAAGTTGAGTCATGGCATCTGACATCTAGCCTGGGGTTAGGGAAAGCGCCTAGTGACTGACTGCAAATGGGAGGTCCGTGGTCCAAATCCCAGTCAACTTCAGTTCCCTTTTGATCTCTTCATATAAAACACATATAGAATGGGATAATACATTCTTGCTTTTCTGGCTTAAGTCACCTCTATTCACACTTTTAATGCAGATAACATGCGATGACAGCCAGGTGGCCCCACCCCTGCTTATATAGTCCTCTCAGTGCCGTCTTCACTCAGTTTTTACGCTGTTCACCTCACTAAAAACACATCTCTTGATCAGTGCTAACTACACTACACTGCTGCAAGCATAGCCAATATTTTCTCAACCGACTCAGAGTTAGCTTAACTATTCCCATTGATGTTAGTCACTCTTGCCTTTTTGGCCACCGTGTCTGCCCATGGAGTGCTGACTTTATGCTGACTTGACTGGAGTGCTGTTTTCCTCTGTATTACTTAAACTGTTATTACAAAGATTGACTGTAATATTACAGTAACAAAGTGGCTTGCAGGGTGTGCCTGCAAAGCATCGGCACAACTGTAAAAAGAAGTGAAAATGAGTTAAAGTTAAGCCGAGGAAATCCAACCAAATAGAAAAGCTTCCATGTTGATTCATTTGTATGCAGACTGAATGAGTTATGGTTTAATTCGAGAGTCTCAACACATTAGTGAGGAGTAAACAGGTCTCCCTGAAGATCAGGCAAAAAATGAGATATGCAAACACTTTAAATATTTATAGATATCTTGAAGCTAATTTACTTTAACCGTCTGCCCACTGAGATGTGGAAACATCATTAGCAAGATGTATAACTGTGAGCTGGCCTTTCATCACCTGCGCCAAACATTAAATAGCCATTTTTGGTTTTGTGGAATGAAAGAGAAAGAAACCAGAAGTGAACTGATTACATCGCAGGTTCAAACAGGCTAAGGTTTGTAATTATACATCAACTTCTAATTCCATTAAATACTGCACAAAGCAACTGTTCAAGAATCTAGTTCTAATGAGTGTTAAGTCTACTCTAGGAATTCTTCTGAAGTGGTCGTCTACGATCAAGGATGAGCCTTTCCAAGCAAAAACCTGAGAATAAATGCTGTCAAATGTTTTCAACTCAGGTTACAGTCCAATGGATCTATTGGTCCAATAATGTTTCTTCACCACAAACTCCACCCAATCTCAAAGCAACTTCACTTCCCACCGCAAACAGCTCATCAAATGCCTATGACTCACTATGTTTTAGAAACAGGTCTTTAGATTGTCAGACATGAGGACATTTTTGTACATGTTTGATGACAGTTTGTCATAATAGCATGAAAATATTAATATTTTTAATGTTTATTCTGTAGAACAGTATAATAACCATGATGAAAAAAGTAGTGTTTGCCACATCCCTTCCACAGATTCCACCATTGTGACCATGCCAGTGTGTTAATACAGCATCTTAGACTAGCTATAGTCAGTGAGAATATGTCATTAAATGATGCATAAAGTTTTTACTTTGATTTTTTTTTCATGCTAATTTGGTTGTTTATGGCGTTGGATTTTGTTCTTTCTTGTGTTTTTAAACCAACTTTTTCACAGCATGAGGTTGACCCAACAGAAAAAGAAAAATACTTAATCCTTGTGCTATCCTAAGCATGTTTACATCAAAAGTAGGGTCATCTGGACCCCGCAAGACAGCTGGCTTAACTTTTTTTTCCCCAAGGATTTAAATTTTTTATCTTCACTGTTGTCCATAGCCGACATGAGATCCTGTCCACCTTTGTCATGGGAGGGATTACACATCAATATAAGGGCGGGTCATCTGGAGCCCATAAGAAAAAACTTGATAACAACCTTACAAGGAAATCTTCTTATCAAATGTTTTGACTCAGAAGTTATTTCTCTAGGGAGAATATTACATCTGGTTTCTGTGGTAACAGGAGATTTTGCTGTCTCATAATATTATCGTTATTCATTGTGTCCGCTTTCTGATCAGAGAAGCGACAGGACGCTTTCTTGTAACCTCACTGCTCAGAAACTTTACTAAATTTTGCAAGGAAACTATAAAGCTCCAATAAATTGTGATTTATAACCAAAGTGAACAGTCGTTATGTCAGTGGGGCAATGTAAACACAGAAAAGAATCCCACTGGTTTAGCAGAAATCCATTCACTAGTGAGTAATATTTCAAAACATCTTAATATATATCCAGTAACAAGAAAGTTAGACTTTTTCTAAAATAACAAATAGATCTAGGTATTAATGATCTCAATATCTCTCTGCAATCATGTGATGGACGCCCTCCCTATATGGTAATCCCAAGGCAATCCTGAGAAGTGACATCACTGCTGCATGAAGGTACAAAAACTACAACTTGTGCATCTTGGGGAAAAATGTCTGATAATTTGAACAATTCTTTTGCAAAACAACATTCCCCTAATGTGTTATCGACTCAACTCTTTGAGTTGAGGTCACAAAATGACAACAACCATCGTCTCTATAGGCTTACACTTGATTTGTTCGCTTTAGGAACCAGTATCTGCGTTTCCATTTACTTAAATTGCTCAAATTGGATTTGTGATTATCATGGTGCACCTGCGCTCCTCTCCACATCCTGATTGGACCCAGCTGCCAGCACTCATCTCATCAGCCACAGTCAGCAATTTTAGGAGGGGCCTGCTCCAGCATTCATGGCCAGTTTGTTACCTTACCTGGTGAAGTACCCTGGCCTAAGGCTTCAGCTTTTGAACTACAAGTCCTTCTGCTTATGCTCATGCTCACGTCTCATTCCCTGTTCCCAGGATCATCATATCACGTGGGTCCCTAGGTCCAACGTCTGTCACCACTGCCAAGAGCTCCATCACCTGCCCCGCTACGATACTACGCTATCTTCACCTTACTCACCTCCTCGATCTTTGATTCACTGTTCTGGTTCAGCTCACCCATCTTCCAAAGACAAGTTCTGGTTCCCGTCTGCCTCTTCCTGCTGCCACTCTGTTCCAGCTCCAAACTTCAACGGACAATAAAACTCGCTACCTACTACCTCTTCCTTCTGTGATCCTTCTGGGTCTGCTTCGCCTCGCTAACATGACAGCGAAAATACATTTGACTGATAAAAAACACAATTTCTTGAAAGAAAAAAAAAAAAAGAAAGGTTTGGAGAAGGTAGTCATATCAAAATTGACATATTTCACAAAACTGCAATGGAAATACTTTTTTTTAAATTAAATCAGTCACATGACCAGCAGTGACTCCATTGCTGCATCATAAGAGCTCCAAAAAGTTGAGTGTGTCAAGTGGAATTGTTGGATCCACAGCTCCTCCATATTATCACAAACCACGATTTCCCAAATCTCTTCATCGTAGCCACTCCCACGTAGCTCACCGCTCCATGGTCTGAATAAGATGCTGACGTCTCCTTTGATGGATAATGATGAGCGCTCGTGCCGTGGCAAAAATTTGAAGGTATCTGCTGTAAATCAAAGTATTGTTCACAACAGTCGCTGTTTTTAATGACATATCGTGTGAGTTTGTGTTTATTCACATAATTATGATTTAATAGAAATAGTATAATTGGAAAATTGTGTTATTTTGACATTTCTAGAATTTCAATAAAGTTTTGCGCACATCTTAATGGAAACGCAGCAACTGAGTGTAAGGAGGTAATTGGGTTAAACTTGGGTCCATCATCACCTGGCGAGTAGCTGCTAATGATAGTTTTATTAAGTATGTTCTGCGGTTAAAGTCAAATCGTCCCAATTTGACAGAACACGGCCGAGACATAAAACCAAACAGCAGACCTGGATGAGAGGAGCTTTTAAAAATAAATAAAGCTAAGGAATAATAAACAC
Source organism: Oryzias javanicus (assembly GCA_003999625.1). Classification (NCBI taxonomy): domain Eukaryota; kingdom Metazoa; phylum Chordata; class Actinopteri; order Beloniformes; family Adrianichthyidae; genus Oryzias; species Oryzias javanicus. The sequence continues at coordinate 27,101,721 of CM012437.1, read as the reverse complement.
ACTGCCACACAGAACCAGGGAGAGCTTGCTGAACTATTTGTGGCACGCACTGTTTTCACTTCTTTCTCTGTGCGACAAAAAGATGAGTGTCGAAGAAAAACGCAAGAGGTGAAAAAAAGGATGACAGAGAGGAATGGGGGAAAAACAAAGGAAGAGGCACAGTGGTGAGAAGGAAGACGGCCATGGTGGAATTTTCCCTTAACCGGCATAATAAAAGAGTCACACACACACTACGTTACACCCTGTCATGTGCAAGTAAGTGCTTTAAGAAGAAAGTTAATCATTTACAACAAAAAAAACACAATTTAACACCAAACACATGACGCCTGCAGAAATCCAAGGGATTAACATAAACATGCAGATATTTGTTGCAAAGATCAAAAAGTATCTTTTAGTCTGAGACTGAGAGGGAAGGACAAAAACGTCTAACAACGAGTGCTTCAGATCCCAAAACCATTTGAGCTCTGGGATCTTTAAACAAACTCATGTATGGGTGCCATGGGGACACAACCAACAAACGAGGCATTCTGGGGGCTGACCTGTCTGCTGCATGCTCTGTTTCAGCGGGTGACCGCTTGTTAAGAGGTGTACAACAATGCAGTCACTGCCGTAGCGACAGTTGAGGGGAAAATGATGCTGACGGATGCTGCGCCATTCCATGGGCTGGCTTCTGCAAGCCAAAACATCTTTCATGGCAAGTGTTTCCTTTGAAAAGTTTGTCGGAATAATGAAAGGAGATGATTTTTGTGTAAATGAGACAGCAGATGAAGAACTAGCTAAAGAGGTCAGAGGTCACACCTTCACAAAGCTTTTGAGGAAACTTTTTGTTTAGATTCCTAAACATGTTTAGAAGTGTAGTCCACCCTCACACTCCACACCTAGAAAACTAAATTTCAGCTTCATTATGAGTTTGAATGACAAACAGAACTTTGTTTAAGCAAAGGATTCTTGAAGCATAATAAGCTAAAAGCGTAGACACCAAAATAAACTCTGAAAAGCAGAAACCCATTTAGATCTGTTTGGATTGTGTGACAGTCTGTTGGATTTACCATAGAAAGCTCATTAGGGGGCACATGAGACCGATCACAAAACTTTACAAAAAACCATCAGCTCTTGATTTTCAGACTTGGGAAGATTGGTGTAAACTCTGTCATGAGACACATTTACTGTATTTTGAAAGCTAATTCTTAAAGTTTAGTTTTAAAAGTTAAAATGCTGCAATGATAATTGAAACTTTTAAATAATTAATCAACAGAATATTTGTCTTTCAGAACTTTAAAAGAGTGGAAAACATCTTTCCATTAGACAATTCCTTGCAAAACACCAATTTGGCTAAATTATTACAAACGTGGTTCCAACACAAACTGATTCACCACATTCAGGAAAATAAACTGTCAGAATCACTACTACACAAAGTGATACGCAGCAGAAATGAAATACCTACAGTGAGAGCTGGAGAAACCACAAATATGTGGTCGTCTATTAAAGTAACCTCTGTGCTTTGGTTACGCTCACACCGTGACACAATCATAACAGTTTATTCCATTTTGTAGGACAAAGAGGATGAACTCACAGCATGAGGCAGACTTTGTCTCCACCAGCTTCACGCGTCGCGTCTCGTTCCGAATCCTGTTATCCGTTTTGTCAACAAGATGTGCCAGATCATCGATGATTTCTGAGACAAAGAAAAAAAAGACACAAAGTTACAGCTTTACACAAATGTTTGCATTATAAAATAAAAGTATTTTTTACAATGTATTTTTTGTATTTCCCATTCCTTCAAAAATCCTTCAAAATGTTCTTGTTGCATTTTTCTGATTATGGAGGACATTTACAAGAATTAATCTTAAAATAGTATTTCTGTGTATTTATTTATTCAAATCATTGTGAAACTATCTATCTAGAGCAGTTTTATTTTATTTTATTTTTTTGTGATGTGAAAAATGTAATTGTCTGTCCAAAAAAACTACAGTTTTATTTTTTTGGCTAAAATCTGCATAAACTTAATTCAATTACCACTGAGAACCACTTTTACAAAAGATGAAAGAGGTGGGACTTCAAAGAAATGTTTTACCATCTTACTCCATCATGAGTAGATCAAGACCTAGATTTACAGGAGGTTTAAAGATGTTTTATCAGGCTTTAGAGACCAAAAAGTGTACAATCCCTGTGTGTGCTTGGTATCTTTACTGAGGTCTTTCAAATAACAATTATTATCTTAAAAGTTGTTAAGAAGAGGAAGAGTGCTGTGCTGATCTCTCTGCAGCTTCAGACCAAAAACAAACAGAATAAATGTTTGGGTTTCTTGTTATTTGATTAAATATTGAAATTGTCAAATGTAAGAAGCAATGAACGCATAATCTCCTCATTGTGCTCAATATTGCAGTATAAACTGGATAAGAAATAAAGGAAAAAGCAGCCCCGACACATCTGCTTTGAATTATTTAGGTGGACGATAACACGACTTTACCAGAATCCTGTAAAGGCCACCTGTGTGTGACTCTTATTGTTGCACAAATGGAAAAGTATTAAAAAACAAGACGCCTCATTTCTCGTGTTATAAATCAGGAAAAGTGTTACGAAGCAGAACTCAATTTGGCCATTTTCATTTACAGCTCTTTTATTTGGAGCTGAACTGTGCGGCCTGTTTCCTGTCTTTGCTATAACGGTGTTGACGGATGGTGTCCAGTAGCTTTCTGTGAAAAAACCCTTCTTTTTCAAGGTCATAAATAATAAAGAAGGACGTAAAACATAACAAGTACTGTGATTTAAAAAAAAGGAAAAAAAAAACCTTCTAAGTCATATCTGGTTCTGATAAATGAATGCTTCACAGCACAGGAAAATTTGACTGATCCAGAAATCATTGCTGACGCCCAAATCAAACAACATTGTCTTACAGCTACTATGCAGTAAAAAGAGTTCTTTCTACGATCCAAGTTTCAATTCATAACAATCTGGCTAAATCATTATATTCACACTCAGGGCGTATAGAGTATTAGACTTCCAAATCAAATGGTGAGACGTCCAACAATGTGTCTCCCCATTCCAGACCAAACTGAATCTGGTCATTAAAGCGGAAGGAAGCAGGAAGTGAAAGCGTGTCAGCCTGAACGTAACGGGGCAGGAGTGAGGAGATGGGAGACCGCTGCGTGCACTGAATCCCCCGGAGACCTCCACATCATCGACGGAGCATCAGGCAACAATTTAGAAGGAAGAAACTCATCTTTCACTGGCGGGGAAAGTGTCTACAGAACGAGCGTTTCTGCTGCATGCTTCTCCGTTTAGTCACAGAGGATGTTTTCAGTCAGCCGGTGCCAAGTTTTTGATTCAGTTTTGGCCAAGATGTAACCCCTCCGTTCATTAAAGAATTCCCGACAAAGTTAAAAAAAAAAAAAAAAAAAAAACAGCTGGACGTCACTTTTAATTAAAGCAACAAAAAACTGATACATTTTTAGGTACTTAGGATTTCAAAGTCTTTTAAATAAGTCTTGAATCAAGTTATGCGACTATTTATTTGCTAAAAAAAAATTAGCAAAATGAAACTTGAAGACATTTGATAACTTTATGTTTGACACCTTTATTTATTGTTGCAAGAACCAGCCAAACTTAACAGAATGGATTCTGGTCGACTACTGCAATCTTTTTTTTTTTTTTTTTTTATGTCAGAAGCTTTATAAAGTAAAGAAATTCATGACTTAACTAACTGGCTAATGTAACAAAAAATAGATTAATAAATAAATTCTTTCCTCCTTATCTTAACGTATCTTTTCCCATTTTTGTTTGTTAAACAAATTGTGAAAACTATTTTTTTGGAGGATACAGAATTACTACAAGAAAAATGAAAATGTAATAATTAAACTTAAATAACGAAGTATGTACTAATAAGAGCTGTTCTCATCGGTGGGGTCGTAGTACACAGTGAAAAGGGCTTACTTTTTAAAAATAAATTGCGATAGGTGATATCTGCGAACTAGTATGACAGCCATTTTCAGGTTGTAAAACACCTAACTACACACTTAATACACTTTTCTCAGACAAACATGAAAATTTTCACACATTTCTCTGTTGTTTATGATCAAAGTTCAAAACTTTATAGAAAAATAAAATAGAGAAAATAAATGAAAATGAATGAAAATAAAGACATGATCAGATCAAAGATTTAGGTAGATTTGGCAAACTGAGCACATTCTGTGTAGGAGATGCTGCATGGAAGAGATTGATTGACAGAGTCAACAGTTTTCAGGATTTAGTTATCCATAACCAATAAACTATTTCCAACTATTTTTTTGTGTAAATAAGACAAGACATTTTGATTAAAAAAAAGATGGATTCAAATCTTTGACTATAAAATACTTTCTTTTAAATAGGATTTTTTTTTTCTTTTTAGTAATCCATATTCATGTTTACAATTAATATTGTCTAACATCAACATTGATAAGCAAAGACTTTAACCCTTCATGCCTGAATTTATTTGAAATGGTATAAACAAGGGGTGTCAAACTCCTCGAGGGCCCGCATCCTGCTGGTTCAGAAATCCTATCCAATTTGCTGCTGATTACCTGGATCAGGTGTGTTTAGCCAATATGGAGCTTCAATGGCAGGTTGGTTGGAAAACATGTAGCAACACCAGCCGTTGAGGCCTTGTGTTTGACACCCTTGGTATAAACAAATATGCTTCCATGTTTTACCATTCAAGGTGATACTAAAGTAAGTGGATGAGACGGTATGTTACAAATTAGGGGTTAATGTGTTTCTTGAATACTATACCAGTGGGGGTGGTGTTACAAAATACAGAAATAGTGTAAATTCTAAATATCTAGAGAGAAACAGACAGACACACTAAGTTTCCACTACGACAGAGTCATAATTTGACAGAGAAAAAAAGGTGTGATTCACAGCCTGTTCTCAGTAGAAGTAAGAGATTCCTGAAGCACGCACACCAATAGGAGACAGATGTTGCTGGTCAATGATGTAGCCCACTACCTGCCTAATATCAATGTCATTTCATCTACACTCTTACTTTACTGTATTTTAAAAACTGCCTGTTTCTTTTCTATGTCATCAAAAAACAGGTTTCCTTCTCTAGGTCTACCACTCCAACATGTCTTGCTTTCGCTCGCTCTTCTGCTCCTGTTCCACACGTATCGGTACATGTTTTAAGTAAATAAGGAGATTTACTGTTGCTGGGTTCAACATTCTGTTTGGCATCAAGCTTTGTGGCACCTTTTAAAATAAAATAAAATTACCAGTTTTAAGTAACAACAAAAAATATCTTAAAGTCTGAAAATTGTTCTTAGCTACAAATCTCAGACAACTGGGAACATGGAAAGAAAGTCTAAGAAGTTGGATGGGACTTCTTAACTCTTTCCAAAACATTAGCTGTGTTTACATGTGTAAAATGTCCTCGATAAGATCAAAGATCGGATTAGAATAGAACTGTGCACATGGCCCTGAAAAGTTTTATTCAGTTGTAACAAACGTTTGCGTGCGCCACACGTTTGATTGGAATAAATCATGTTTACATGCGCAGAACTGTCTAAATTGCCAGAAATAGTGGTAGAAGAAGAAATAGCGAGTTCCGATGTAAATGAACAAAGATGCTGTAGAGAGAAAGAATGCCCTAAATGTGCTTTCCTTATTTTTAATATTTTTAAGTGACTGTTCGCTTATAATTTTCTAAATCCGTGCAGCAATCCAACAATGTGTTTTGCTGCACGGATTTATTATTCATTGGCTGCATGTACATTTGTGGGAGTAACATCAGACTTTACTTTGTCAAAATGATAAGGAAACATGAATTCACATGATTTTTTGCACTGTTTCTCAGGACTGTTTGGAGAGCGGAGCGACATTTCCTCATTCAAAAGCTGCCTCCACCAGCTCACACCGTCCTGAAGCCACTCAGAGAGACATTTATCCCGGGAGACACAGTTTTCCCGAACTCGAATTAGTTAAAACAACCCACAAGTGAGTCAGCACTAGGCCTTCTTTTCACTGTCACTTCTGGTGCTTTTCGCAGTCTTTTTCCGCTAGCCAAGATGGAGAAACAACAGCATTGGCAAATGGAAAAAATCAAAAGATCAGCTCTGATTAGGATCCGGTTTTGCTGTTTTCTTTATAAAGTTTGTTTTAGCTTGCTCTTGTTTTTCAATCAAAAATAGCCTTGCTGTTAAAGACTGTTCAAAGACAAATGCTACTTACTTGTTATTCTCACTAATGTGCATTACCTTAATTAATACAGAATCAACTTTAAAAAAAAAATGATTTAGATGTAGTTCTGTTCCTTGAGAAGAAACAAAAAGTATCCAACTGAAATAAAAAAAAAAAATGAAATAGTTATATTTGATGGTATTATAATGCAAGCCAATCGGTTGGTCTTTACACATTTTCACCTCACCAAATCATTTCTCTCTTTACAACGTTTAGATTGTCTACAGTGATTAATTCTGCAAATATTTCATTATTATTTCCCTGTGTGTGCATGTAAATGTGCGCGTGTGTGTGGAGGTCTCAGCATAAACAGTGTCGCTGTTTGTTGGACCACGACGTGCAGTTCTTCCTGTGTTTATGTGGGCCTTTTTCCCAGCAATAGAACGTGGAAAAAAAAGAGAAAGAATTGTTTCCTGTTAGTACTTTCAACTCAACCTGCAACATGAAAATGATTGTGTTTTTATATTTGTGAAGAGAATTTTACAGAGAATACTTTCAGCCAAACCAGTAGTTAGTTGTCTAGTTAGATGGGATGCTCTAAAGTCCAAGTAGGTCTGCTGCTACATAAAACATTAGTATTTCAACTTCTTATAAATTTTAGGCCTTAAGTGGCCCCTCTGACCATCACTGGTACATTTATACTCATACACACCAGTGGAGCCACACTAGAGGCAGGGAAGGTGAAGTGTCTTTCCAAGTACAAAACAATAGTTGACTGGGGAAAAGGTTTGAACCGTTGAACATTGGTCAACCACCTGAGCTGCTACTAGAAAGTAGAAAACTTTCTACACTAGCTTTAAAATAGTCTTTCTGAACTTTCAATCTTTATTGGTTTGTTAAGTTTGTTTTTAAATGACTCTAACTTCTAGTACATGAGGCAGAAAAGGATTATTAGCAGTTATGTAAGGTCTTTCAAAACTTAAAGCCTGCCAATGCTTTTTTGTACGGTTTATTTATGGTCTTAATGGGATAGCTCTGACATCCTTTGGATCCATACTTTGCCTTTTGACAGTCTGAATGCAAAAGACAAAATAAAACTCTAGAGTTTGCCTTTGCGACAGCTGTTTCAGGGATCCGCTGAAGACAGATCTTTTCTAAAACAGACTGGAAAAGTTAGCACAGACAAAAAAAGTTTGATTAGAAACACAAACCACAATATTGTCCCAGTGTCTGTGTGTCGTCCTAAACAAATGTTTGCAGATGCTGCTTGTCTGTTAGAGTGAGACCATCCTCTCAACATCTGGTCTTCTGAAAAGGAAAAGTCTGCACGTGCAAAGATTTGTCTCACAACAGGTTGCTGGCAACTTTTCAGTGAGTCTGTATGTGACTAAAAATGCAGTGGCAGAAAATAAGGCACTGATCTATGATCCTTCACAGGTTTCCCAAAGGTAACTTATGAAATAAAAGACATCTTGTTCATTGTAACTTCTCCAAAAGGTTATATCACTGTCTCCCTGCATATAGACTTTCCTATAAATGTTAAAGAAGGCTAAACATAGGAATCAAAGATCCCCTAAACAAAACAAGAAAAATAATTCTAATAGTTTGTTTCAAAACTGGACTAGCCTTATCAATCATGCAAAAACTTTAGATATAAAACATACATAAATGTATTTATCTATGTAACAGGCTGGAAAAGCGATGACCCGTCCCTTCAACAGCTACATTATACATGGTTGTCCGTGTCCAGCTTTAATTCTAACCACTTGTGTGCCAGTTTGAAACTGAAACCTGGTGTGTGTCCGCGGGGAGTTTCAGCTCCTTAACATTCTCAGAAAATCCATCTTCCACAATGATGGACACCAAATGAAATGACCAACTGACAAACGGCTCTTTCAAAACCTGAAAACTTCAGAGAGGGAACAATAAATTTAAGAAGAACCAAACCAGTTCAGTCTCTGCACATACCGATTCTTGTGAACCATGGTAATAGCCTCTCCTCGAACCATATTTTCTCTCCCAATCATACAAATATCTGTATTTAGAGCACATTGCATGAGACATCGTAATGTCTGTATAAGTGCAACATGTGCAGCCGATTATTTTAATCTGTAACAGGGGAGATCGGTGCCGTACTTCATTGGTTTAGAGGAAAAAAAATATCCATTTTTAGCAAGTAAGCTGTAAATCAGCAGTTATGCAGACAAAAGGAATAAAGCATAAATATATGTCATCCTCCAGAGAAATAAAAACAGAACTCGAAAGAAGTTGGAATCTTTTTTTTTGCAGACTTTTAGCCAGATTATCCAGGAGCTCATCCCATTTGGCCCAGCAACAATGAACAGTACAATTGGCATCCACGACATGAAGTTAGTACTTTATTATATACATTTATATCTACGTCATTTGCTGTTGTTTTAGAATTAATGAAAGGAAGGCTTGGATTTGAGAAACACGGAGCAACAGCCATGATGTCTGATCACTACCAGTCTTGTTACCTCTTATGGCCAGGTGCCACTGAACAATGTGTGCGTGATGAGCATGAGGGTGCCAGCAGCAGCAGCAGCGGCGGCGGTGGCGGGCAGCAACAGCAGCAGCAGCCGTGAGGCAGGGACCACCCTGTCACTGGCACAGTGACTGCAAACCAGTCGCAGTCACACTTCATCACTACCATCACACTTCATTACCAAGGACACCAAGGAGAGGGTGAAGTATGAAGGAGACTGGGAACTAATGGAAAAAAATGAGACAGGACTGCTTTAATTGAAGCGACATAAATTAAGAAGAACACCCGATTGTGGGACAGCTTTAGATTTAACCTCAGAACAGTCGGCATGCTGTTAGGTCTTTTCATAATTGATATATTGAGAACAGAATCCACCTCCCATCATGATAACATACATTTATTGACCTCAATGCTTCACAGAAGCCATTGTGATGAGTGAAATAACAAAAAAAGAAGAACAGTCATGCTAACGCAGCTATCTTTCCATTTCATCAAGGTAGGTGTTGCAGTGTTGAAACCATTTTTGAAAAAGTCAGGAAGAGACATGGTGAAGGAGTTTCTCTAAACAACTGTGTTCTAATTGAAATGATATGAGTCCATAACCCAGCGTCCCCTGTGGTGAGCGGAGCTTCCCGGCATCGCTCTGGCTGCCTGAGGAGCTAAAATGAGACTTTGATGTCGATGCCAGACGCCGTCTCCCTTATGACGCATAGAGACACGCATGCTTCCATGCGCAGACGCTGACATGAACACACGTGTACACACATTCTGCTCTGTGAGCAATACACAAAAAGGCACACCCCAACTGAGCACTCAGAGAGGCGACGGCACACACAGGCGGTCCTGCATGGGACATGCTGCCAACACTTGCGACACACACAACTTTGTCCCAAAGTCATCTCGGTAGAGGAAAACATGTGCATGAAGAAAGCCAGGAACAGTCCTGGAGATCCAGCATTCCATATTCGAACTCTGCCAACAAGAACCAAGTCAATTTTTGGACATTTTTACACTCTTAGAAAAGAGTACTTCAGAAACTCACTGTTCAACTAATCCTTTTGGGGAAAAAAATGTCCTTTGTTAGTCTGTTTGGCTATTCAAAGCATAAAAAAATCCCTCATGCTTAGATGATTCTGTATTTATTTGCTTTTATTTCGGAGTAAGAAAAAAGGAATTTTTGAAAAGAATACCGTAATAGTCCTTCAGAAAACCTGGATAACTAATATTACAAAACAGTACCACAAATAGAAACATTTAGTGTCTAAGACAAAATATGAGAAAAGAGTGTCCTAAAACTCAATAGGACTTATGAATAAAACAAACAGCGTGAGAGGCAATAGTTCAGAGAAGACAGACGCGCCCTCACCTACAATCAGCTGACCTGAAATCCAGCTAGACCAAACTTCTCCCATAAAAAGTTGTTTTATTATTTTTCAAAAGCACAACTATGAAAGTTCATGAGAAAAAAAGGAAAAAGCTGAAGAAAAAAGACAGTTCCAGGAAAAATATAAAATAGACAGCAGTGCTCTTAGGTGAGAAATTCTTATTTTTGGGGCTGCCTGGGGTGACTTTAGCCTGGATTTTTTTTTTTTCATTTTCATTTTTTCATTCATAAATATGTTGATTAGTTTTTGACAAATGGTATTATTGTTGTTTTTAGGTTCCAAAAGGGGTAAAAATAAACGATCAAAATGTATAATTTTACATGTGATTTCATATTACGATTATTTTCAGATAAGTGGCTGGCAAATACTGTAACTAAAAATAATAATAATAATAATAATAATGTTTATTAAGAGCGATTTTTTTTTCCAGATTTGTGATTAATAGTTTTTTTTTTTTTTTTTTAAATTGATTCCCGGCCCTAAAAAGAAGATATACTGGTGGCAAGAAGTCACTACCTGAGGTTCATCAATTTGATCAAAGCAAGAAAAAATATATATATATCTTCTAATCCCTTTTGGGGAGATGGGGCTGGTGGAGTCTCCCCCAGCTACTAGCGGGATACAACCTGGATAGGTTGCCAGTTTGTCACAGCGCCTCAGACTCACATTCACAACTAGGGACAATTTAGACTCATCAATCAACCAGTGAAACAAGTTTTTGGACCCTGTAGGAGCTGGAGTTCAGCAAAAGGCCCAAACCTTTTTTTAATCAAAGTTGTCAAATCAGGAGCCGTTGACATTGAGCCCCCCCTCAAACTAGTTTATTCAAAAGGGAAACCCAGCAATCCCACTTTTTATAAATACACATTTATAATTAGTCTGACAAAAACTGGATTGATAAAAATGTGTATATGTCACTTTTGTGCTTACATACTTGGACTAAAAGAGGTAAAATGAAATGGCGATATGAACCATAACCGTCTTTGAACACTTAACGTCCACTAAAGCTCACATCAAGTGCAGATGGGAACAGATAAAAATGATGGACAACAGTTGAAGCCCTTTATTCCTAGCAGCCAGTGTGGAGCTCATGACATACAACTTTTCAAACATTAAAAAAAACGCACACTAAAGGTTGCAGAGAAGTTTTTTGAATCATTTTGTTTGGTCTGTAGTTTGATGGTTTTTTGTCTGACTCTGCACATATGGGGTGATCAGATAACAGGTTAAACACACCATCTGCCACATGAAAGCGGCTTTTGTAAGGGTGAGATACCAGCCACACTTTTGTGTAACTTAATGAAAGATTTGCAACAATTTCAATCAGAATACAGCAATGAAACAGTGCAAAACATCAGCAGATTGTTATCACTCGCTTGTTGTTTGTTCTCTTCAGGATTCAACCCCATGTTATGTCTACAACCACCCTGTATGAAAACGACACCACAAAAACCCAGTTGCAGATTAGTTCTAAATAGAAACAAGATTAAAAAGATTGACATTTTTTAAGAGAATTATTTATCATTAAAAAAAGAACTATGTCTTTTTGCAAACAGAACGTTCCTTACTTCAGAAGAAAATCACAAACTAATCAACTTTTAAAAGCATCCCACATGTCAAAGATATTTCTGGGCATTTTTGAGGTAAACAAGATCAAAGGCCAATGACGTCATTACAAAACCGGAGGTTTTCAATCAACACCTTTCATCCTGACATGGAATATATCCAACATCCTGCTTACTCACGCTTTACTGCTTGTTTATTTCATTTCATCCAAGTGTTTTACGTGAAAACAAGTATGTCATTCACACCCACTGCTCAGAAGGATTTCAATAAGGAGAAGTGTTTCAATTGACAAATTATTTCAGCAAACTCTGGTGTCCAATTCATAGAAAATACAAAAATTGCTCACTTGTCTTCCCTAATACTTATTAAACATCTGCTTACATGCTGAATTCCTTAAATAAAAGAGATCAGACAAAGGTGTTTCAACGGTAGTGTTCCAAATATGAGTTTGTTACAATAAGATAAGAAAATTGGCATGTATTTGAATGTATTCAAGGAGAAAATGTTTTTAAGATTGTTATTTTTGACAATAATACTGATTTGATCATCGCCATCTGTATGAATCTAGTGAGGAAACCCATGCATTTAACTCTTGTGATTCTTAAACTTCACATTTCCTTTTTTTTTTGTTGTCGTCAGGAATTGCTTCTTTGTTTTAAATTTAAGGTAATATATCAAATAATGGATTTTTTTTCTGTGACACTTTAAGTCTAAATCTGATGGATCTAAAGGGTGTATTCAGACTGGGAAAGTCTGATAGTTTGGACAGAGTCCAGAAGATTGCATTTGATCTGTATTCAGACTGGAGTCTGCTGGAGATTTCTGCTTTGAACCAAAGTTTGTAAACAAAACCATGTGACTAAAAATCTTTCAGTCATTGGCTAGGAACTGCGAGGTGGGTCAAAACAAAAACAAAAAGTCGGAAATGCAGCGCTATGCAATCCTTTTTGGGATAGCTCACTTTTTTAAATTTTATATTTCGATTTCCAGTTTTCAATGTCAGGAACAACAATTGTTACTTGTTACTGACAAGAAGACGAGAAGACGTGCTGTATGTTCCTTAACTCAGAGAATGTTAGCAACTGCAAAACTAAGGAAACGTCGGGTATCAAACTGAGCTGATAACTGTTTATGACATATAGAATGGTATTTAGACTGAGTAATCTCAGAGCCAACCGAATCTCAGTCTGATTAGAAACAAACCAAGAACGGTTCCTGGTCCCGAAGAAAAGAGAACATGTAGTTACAAAATAATATCCATGGAATACTCGGCCTTCAAGCAGTCATACTAACCCTCCATTACAATACTACAGTACAGTGGTACAGTATGTGATTTAGTGAAAGATATATTTACTTACAGAATACTGTGGTACAGTATATAGGGATGGTAAGTCCTGCACATATTTTTCCACATTCACTTATTGCTGTCAATTTTTACATACTGTTCTATAATGCCAGTAAAAACCAGTTCACTTCTTTAAATCTTTGGATTATGGTGGACAAAGTGAATCTACTGATGTTTGGCTTTGTCCAGCCTCCCTCATGTTCACACCATGGAAAAGAATCAATATTTGAAGGTGCTATTTTGAGTTTAGAAGTCTGACACCATGGGTGCATCTCAATGAAAAGTTGTGTCTAAACAGGTGAAAAGTGCTTTCGGTTTTGCCAAAGAAATGATTGATTCAGGCAACTGAGCATTTGGTTCAGATAACAGGTAGCAAGTAGGAAACAATGTAGCTGATATCGTTTCCTGTGCTATCTAAAAGGAAACAAAAAAATAATCTGTACATTATGGGAGCAAACTTTGATGATGGTTTCATCTTGTTATCTTTATTTTAGCTCCGTCTCTGTCAGCATGTGTGAACTCCCATGCCATCACCTTCAAACTAAACCTCCTTCATGAGTCTTCATGCAGATACGGACTAGGCCACTGTATCAATCACAACCTGAGAACATGTTCTGGACATGTGGCTCAGAACAAACACAATAATCGTACTCAGACAGGGCATTTGCACCATCAAACACACACATGGACTTCCACGTGCATGTGCACACTCGAGCCCATAAAAATGTCCAGCAGATGAAGGTGCAGGCTTCTCTCTGCGCTTAGAATGGAACCACGTGGTGGAGATTGGTTGAAGCAGATAAGTCATTCCAAGGATCAGTTCTTTACTCATCGACTCTTTGAACATGATCCGCCAAACTGAGCAGGTTAGCAGCTCAGTGAAGAGAGTCAGAGATTTGTTATTTGCACAGGCAAAAATAAGCTGAAAGGAAAGTCTCAGATTAAGTTAAAAGCAGTGACTCCTCTACAATAGGTGGAGCTGACAGACAGCTTCCCAATCATCAACATCAATGGCTCATGGTAGATAGATGGTTTCCTGATTGATACAAGCCTTTACCACGTGAATATATACTTTATATCTATAATCTGAAAAGTTTACAGGTATTTCAACACTTGCATGTCCAGATTAATTCAGGGTGAGACAAAACCCAATAGATGGGGGAAACATTGAAATCCTGCTTCAAATGACATTTCAGAAGTGCGATAGTTTAAATCCATCACTCGCCAGGTGTCGGTTTCATTTGTGAGGGACAGACGGACAGCGAGTGGAGGGGAGACAAGCTCGCCCAACCTCCAAACTGGCCTTTCAGTGGACATCTGGAAGAGATCTGGTGTGTAGATGAGCTGAACGGGACTGTCCACACCCAACTCCTACACTACACTCAAACATATTTTTCGTTTACTTTTCCTTTCGCTTATCTTTTGTAAAATGTTTGTTATAACAAAATAAAAGCACAAAATTCCTTTAAAGGCGATCAAAACTTATCTAAGTTTGTTCTTCATTTTATAAAATTAAAAAATAAATAAACCAAGTCATGGTGGGTGTCAACCTCTCAACAAGCACCAGTGTGTGCGGTGGTCATTTCAAGCTTGATATTTTCTTGATGACAACACCCTTTAGAGCATTTTTTATGACTCTGTTGTCCAATGCCATCTGTAAAAACATCAAACTAACAATGAATCAGTCTACAACCTCTCCCACACTGACTTTTTATCTTGTACCAGTAATGTGATTTAGATGCTTCTAAAGTCACAACTCTCTGTTGTGCGTCGACGTTACGAGAATTTTGGAAATTAATTTATTCAATAAAAATGAATCTTTCATGTCTCACCCACCAACAGATATAAATATGAATTAAATATTTGGTAGAAAGAAAATTCCCCACTCCAATCATTTTGTAAAAAAGTGTTCAAAGTGGTAATTTAACTATGATTATGCCAATTTTAGCCAATATCAAAAACGTGTCGTTTTCTAAGACAGTCCTGCAGAGTGCCAGGAATTCATCAGAAATATGCCTCTGAGTTGTGGGCAGGATCATTGCCACAGAATAAGTCTACACTGATTCCCATCATCCCTTTATTCAACACTCTCTCCTGGTAACTTACAGCCCCTCACAACCCCAAGCTAGCATTAGCGGTGCAACAAAAATGGCGAGCAATATTGAGGCTTTCCAGTGTTCAGGTTTAATCCATATTTCAGCTCAGACACAGAAAACGAAGACTTGTTTGTCTGCAAGTGGAAACATCAGAATGGAGCAGAGCAAGAGCTTATAGCCAGACGATTGCATTTTATTAGTAACAACCTTTTTCCAATGGCTCTGTTTTCATCTTCACCTGATTTACAATGATTTCCATAAAGAAAATGCAATTTTAATCCTAATTTTCTTTATAAATGTCCTCCATCATGTGAAGAAATGCTACATGAAAGTGTTTAAAAAACACCCAAAACACAATTTACATTTGAGTGGGACTTTAAAGAATTATATATAAGAAGAAACTTTCATTTCTGAAAAAATAAATTATCTTTATACGAAACGTGGTTTTCAATTTCACCTCCCGCATTAACTAAAGTTTATAAAAGCGTCACATTTCATCAGCAGACAAATCCATTTTGAGCAGAACATGAAAATCTAATAAAGGAGAAACTTTCACCTTAAAAATAAGTACATTTGTTAATGAATTAGCCACTTTCTGTTTATCCTAATTGGAAGAAAACTAGCATGAGTCGATGTTAATCCTTCAGCACCAGAAAATTTAATTTTGATTTATGTCTTCCAGATATGTATAACCATGATTAGTAAAGAGGAAGTTTCATTACACAACACTGTGAGGACTTAACTGCTATAACCAAAGTTCTTCTGAACGTAAGATGGTTATTGTACAGCAGAAAGCGCATAACAGTTCTGCTCATAACTTTCCACATTTGACTGCAGTCTAATCCACACAGAGGGAAGTCACTGAGGGCTTTGGGTTCATGTCTAAACCTCTAAAAAGGCTCATCTTTCCTGCAGACCTGATCCGGAATCATTCCCCAAAAAGGAAACGACTGCAACCTTCACTGCACTTTGGACATGAGGGAGACCAGCAGCGTGGCTACAAGGAGCTTAATCTATTTATAGGAAAACACAGCAACAGTACAGCGATCAGAGGGAGAAGGAACCCCACAAGACGGAAAACCGGTGGAGGTCATGAATGTCAAGATCAGCAAGAATCTGTCTCTTTTATTCAATTAAATGAGTTTCTGCTGTGTTCATGAACTACTGTAGGGAGTCTTCTCTTTATATCACACTTTTGTCTGGTTGGATCGTAGGAATATAAATTGATTCATCGATTAAGTTGATTATTCATTACACCCCTTCTTCTTTTATTGTTACAGAGTGTGGTCCTACAAGCCATTTACAGACTATTCCTGCTATTGGACTTAAATAAAGCCAGGAGACTTTGCATCATCATAACTTGAAGTTTGGTTTATGTTGCTTTAAGCCTGAAACTACAAAGCACAATAAAAGTATGGAGAGAAAATTCTTGATTTGTAACTTGTTTCTGAACATTTGTGTGTAAATTTGGATTTGCGTGTGAGTAATTCTTCATTTGTGACTCATACAATACATTTTGTGCGTAACTGTGTGCACTTGCAAGTGTATATTTACACGTACAAAAATTATAAAATACAAAGAATCATTCAGACAACTTTAAATTACAGCAGCTTAAAACTAACTACCCATACAAATCTTGAAAAAGTATACAAAAATCATTTGATAACCCAAATCTGCATTTACGCACAAATCCAATGTGAGACTCTTCATATATTCAGATTTGTGTGTAAATGATTCTTTTAAATGGTGCTAGAGGAATCTGTGGACAAGGTGCTGACAGGGAAAGCGTATCTGCGAGGAAGCGCTGAGAATAAAGAAACTTTGTGCTGAGTGTCTAAAAAACAAATTTAGACTTTTTTATATAAATTTTTGGGTATATCTATTTAAGAAAGTGGGAACATGTCAACTTTTCACCAGATATTATTCATAATCTAAGTGTTTGATAAGAAAACTCTGATGCCCCAGCAGTCTAGCAGCATTTAAATGCATCATTTACACACAAATCTCTGAGACATGAAAAGAGTCTCACATAAGGTCTGTGCGTAAATGCAGTTGTGTGTGTGCATAACAGGCGTATCTTTTAAATTTGCATGTGTGTATGTAAGGTTTAAGCTGCTGTAATTTTAAGATGTGCATGGGTAAACTATGTTTTGTATTTTGTAATTTCTGTACATGTAAATAAATACTCAATTGCAAGTGCAAAGTTACGCACAACATGCATTGTATGGGCTACAAAACAATATAATGCATGCACAAATCAAAAGAGTCTATTTTCTCTCCATAGAAAGCTGTGCTAAAAGGTTGAGAAAGTTGCCAGAGGGTTCCATTAAACATCGACAAGAACAGGCTGACACTGTGGACCATGATCCACACAATTCCACTTCTGTAATAACCTAAAAGCCTTCAGGTGTCCTACTTTTGATTACTTTTGTGTGAAAAAAGAAGATGAAACCAAGACAAATGAGAGTTAAATACTATTTTTTAGACTCAATTTAAATTCTTTCAGGATTCTAATCACGTTTCTTCAAGTTAAATTTAAGACTTTTTTAAGATCTTGCATGTGAAAAATCAAGACCATTTTCTCTGCCTAATTCCCAGCATTACGGATGAAGAAACAATGAAATCCTTATTAGAAAACGTAACGTGATAAATTACAGCAATTAATTAGAAGAAGAACTATTTTAATCAGTCAGCAATATTCAAGTTCAAGGCCTTTAAGACTTTTTAAAATCCTGCAGGATCCCTGTTCTTTGGAAGTTTTCACCTTTAGTGATAAGAAGGCCTTGAAATGGATTTCTTGCCATTTTGTGTATAGGGACTATAGAAAAGATCAAACTAGACATAGCAGTACAGACAATAATCCATCGACTTTCTGTCAATCGCAGGGGCACACTAACACCACATGGTTGGTTTGACAACTGAATATTCCAGGAAACATTTTACTCAAATAAGCAACAGACATTTATAAACTATTACTAACTTTTTTTTTATTAGGATTCATTTACAATGTGGGATATTTCACTGTTTCCACAGTAGGAAATGTCTTAATTTGTTTAAATGTACTTTAAAATGCACAGGAAAAAGTCCAAACTTCACTGTAAAGTCCCTTCTCCCACAAAGTACACTGGGCGAGCTGTCCCACCGAGTAAAAACCCACAATAGGAGGAATTGATTGTTACCGTTCTGTTCATCCAGCTCATTGCCAATATCCTGACCCATTATCTTCTGTCGACTGATGACCGCTGCCAGTGCATCCAGACCTGCATCCTGGGCTAAGGGAAGGAAAAAGAAAATGACATGAAGAATGGAGCGAGACCACAATGAAGAGTGAAACATAAAAGCTGACAAATAAGGGACGATTAAAATAAGGATTTTAATGAAAAAAAGGAATCCAATGGAGAGGAAAACACTCCAAAAAGGCGGCATGTGTGAGAGTTTAACATGCTCGCTGCCACAGGAATTTTTTTTCACCACAAGCACAGGCACTCAGCGTTACCCAACTTCACCCACAATCCCACTGTGGTTTTTCGGGCGCTGTGCGCTTTAGCTGCTCTCTCTAAAGTGGATTCTCTGATCCTAAACAATGTTTGAGCTGATGCAGTGAAAAAATAGAGCCTGGTGTCAGGTGAACTAACATCTGGTGTGACTGAGCCCTGTCAGGGTCAGAAAATACAATAAAGACATAATAAATGAAGAAGAATTATGCTTCTTATATGATCATCACGATCATCAACAGAGAAAAAAAAAGCTTTTTATGTTTTGAATTTGACAACGACAGTGGTTTAAAGTAAGTAATACTGACTTACCTTCAATAATTCTTTGTTGTTGCTGCTTGATCTCTCCAAAGCTCAGCCCCTTGGTCTCCTCTGATTCATTGATCAGCCAGGGGTTGCCTCCACCGCCTCCACCGGCTGCTGCCCCTCCAGCCATCAATGTGGACCTGTGGTCCACAAAATCAAAGCTGCATCTTGGAAATGTGTTTGCTTTGTTTGACAACTTGTAAAGAACATCTATAATTTTCAATGATCCCATTTTTGATGGAAATCAAGTCAGCATCCTTAACTTCTGTTACAAAAACCAGACAATGTTAAGTTTCCTTAACACCATCCAGACAATCAGGGTTGACATGTTCATTTTGAACAGATAATACGTCCAAATTCACATCCTAATCTCTAACTACTAAAAAACAAAAACTATATAGTGTGGGACTATCCAATGCCCTGGATTTTAAAAGCAATTCAGACACCAAACTCACTTTTTTATGTGTTTTTAAAATGGTAACTGTAACACCACAAAATAAAAATGGAATCAATCTGATCATTTCCAGATGTCTATTTGTGACTCCACTGTGTTCTGATGATGAAAATGTGGATAGTTTGTTAAAAAATTACATTTAAATATGTTTTTTTCCACAAAATGTGTTCAACTGTAATGAATTGTTGTCAACATTCACTAATGTAGGGAAGATCGATTAAAAAAAAGAAAGGAAAGTAGTCAGCATGGTTTCTGAATTGTTTCCTGCACTACAAAGTTTTTTTAGTAGTTAGGGATTAAGGTGGGAATTCGGAGAAAGCCTTAGAGGACTAAAAAGTGAAAATGTCATTCTGCTTTCTCAATACATGTTAGGAGTTCCATTATTTATTCATTTATTCTGTGAAAAATGTGAACTGGAATGTATTTCTGAAACTTTCTTTATTTTCTATTATGTTGTTCTGAATGTACACTTTATTCACATTTTGTTCTTATGTAAAAATCATTTCTTCTTAATCATTACTCTGATTTATTTTTGATGTGATTCAATACTTCTGACATGGTTGAATGCTAACCTGAACCATACGCAGGTTAATCACAGATTCATGTTTGTGGCGTCACAATGATTCCCTCTAAAATAAAGTTCTCTCTATATAAAGTTAACAGAAGTTTTCATAATCATTTCCTAGGAAACTATAAACAAAAGTACTCTTTAAATCTTGAGGGGATTACGGCTAATAAAGATTGCAGAAGAACCATGAATCACAGCACAGGTGGGCTCAAGCTGACGACATCAGAGCAAATCAAAGCCATTTTTTTAAACCTGTCTGATTGCAACAGGGTCATAAGCCAGACGTGCACTTCCTCCGTGCTAGCACCTTTTGTGTGAAAATCCAATTAGCCAGTCAGTGGAGAGCGCCGAAGCCAGTCAGGCACATCTTTTGGCATCCTCAACCCTCTGGACTGTCACCGGTGGGGCCTCAGTGCTCAAGTCGTGACTGAGTGACTCGGACAGGCCCGATTTTAATTAATTACAGCAATTTCCTTCGCAATCAAATACAAAGGAGAGGTTGGAGAGTAACGGAACAGAGGTGAGCGCCGAGGGCAGCGTAATGAAGCCAGCCTTGAAGAACGGGCGCCACATCCTTCCTTGGCTCAGTCTGAAATGGAGATGCTTGGAATTTATTGTTTTAGGGGTAAATCAAAGTCCCTTCAGCAACTTTCATGCCTTTCCTTCGATCCAAAGTTCTCACCAAAAAAGGGGCTTAGATCATCCAACCATGGCCAATTCATCCACTCCCACATTCTGTCCTCAGACCACACAGTGGGAAAAGGTCCACCGTCTACCCTCAAATCCAAATTACCCACCACATATTACCATTAAACTTCACTGTGCAAACTGAAAACCATATGACAATTACATGATAAAAAAATGTATTAACTATGTATTTAAAATGTATTGTTCCTGAAGGAAGCTTTTTATGTAATTGGATGTGTGGTAATTAAAAAAAATTTTGAAAGCTTAATGGAAAGCACCACTAAGTAGATCAATCTCTAAAGCAAAGCTTGTGAAAAGATATAAGAGGAAAGCCTGTCTGAATGAAGGCAACAGTAAGTGTGTGTTTTCAGACTTATCTACTGTCACTTTAGTTTCTGCGAGAAGAAAATCAACATCCAAATATTTTTCACTGGTAAAGGCTAAATTAATTGCATCCTCTGTGGCCTTAAAAAACATCCAAAGTCACAACGGAAGACAGCCTCATCACGCTAATCCTTACTTTCAAATTCAATTTCTCTCTTTGTGTCGTAAAGTTTGAAATTCTATAGTCAGAGTGTAGTAAAAAGAGAGAGTTCAGCATCACAAAATGCACTTTTGTTATATTTGAGTGAGACCAGAACTTTAGCTTTTGTGAAAAATAGTTCTGCTGTTTAAGATTTCCAACCTGATTTGAATTAGTAGTGCAAAGAATTTAGAACTAATGCAAAACAATTATCCACAAAGTTGTTAGACTGGCAGGAAGGAAGTCTTTCTTAAGTGACACATCACAATCCATGGGTCTGAAAGACTTTGAAAGTTGACTAGCAATATTTCATTAAAGTGAAGAGCAGAGCTTGTGACCTGTTTGGTCAAAAACAAATAGAATAAAAGATGATTTGATTCATTTGTTTATTTTAATTGGGCAGCTGTGAAGCTGGTTATAATAATTAAATTAAAAAGCCTCTGAAAACGAAAGTAGAAGAAGCGCTCTGAAGAATCGAGGGGCAGATGCACATCGGTTTTCAGAAACGTATTGAGGAAGAGAGATAAAATAAATGTAGTCAAGAAAACTATTACGCAGCCAAATGATGCAAATTCTTGCTTAGTAAAAAACCAGCTTACATTGGATTTTAGAAACTATGTTGATACAATTCCTGCATTTTTTTCAATATACCTGGAGGGCTCAGGCTCTGTGACGTCTCCTCTGAAACTTGCATTGAGTTGCTTTTCTTTGGTTAGCAGGTCATCAATAAGGTTCTGTCTTCTGTCAGCTTCTGCCTGCATTCTGATTTGAGCATGTTAAGAAAAAAAATTATATAATCTCCATCCATTGGAGCAGACAAACGTTTCTGGCATTCCCTACATCCTCCTGACTACCAGAGAAAAAGAAAGTCCTGTCAAACATTTTCATTGAATCCACCAAAAACTGCAATTCCCAAAGCCCCATCCCTTCACAATTGGTATCAAGTCCCAAATGTTCTCTCTAGATGCCAAAAGGAGTGAAGTTGGAAGATCTTCAGGTAGAAATATCCTCTACAGAGGAAAATGTGTACTACTGGTACTCAGGAGGATTCAGTTTAGGGTTCCTTCTTTTGCGTGACTCTATCGCCCTCTGTAGGAACTTCAATGTTACTGCAAACTGAGAAAATATTCCAGGAATGATTCTAATTCAAATCTCATGACTTTTAGTGCTTGTGTAATTGTAAAATAGAAAGGATACATCCTCCTCGATGAAGAGGCTCGCAACAAGCTCTCTTTTAGCTGGGCAATATTCTGCTTCAGCTTCTGGAGTGATGCCCGTAATGTCATGTTTATCTGGAAAACAATCAAACAGACAATAAAGGCTTTTGTGACACAATTGAACAAATTGATTTACTTTTCATTGAATATGAAAATACCAAACTGTACCTTAGCAGGGTTCCCCCCTGTTCTCTGTTGTCTGTTCCTCTCATGGATGTTTTCTGCTATTTCCTGCGCTAGGCGACATGTGGCATCATAATTCTGTAACCTACAAGTCCATGAAAGACTCCATTTAATACAAGCCTCACCACTTAATTAGTGCATACAACAACACAGACAAATCTAAAGGATTAAAATGACTGAATTTTAAGAAATAGCAGAAAGATGTAACAATTTGAACATAACATTTATGTACTCAGGTGGTTTTAGGGAGGAGGGAGAACAAAAATTAAATACTTTAAGTATTTAGAGAATAGGAAGGAGGGGGAAAAGACGGTGCAAAAAGGTTTAAACTGACAGAGGAAGGTTTCAGGTCTGATCTGTGACAAAATGAATGTAAAGAATGACAGGGAGCTGTGTAGAACTCTGTGGTGAGAGCAGCTACGTTGTATATGAAGAAACTGAAGATGTTTAAGTTCTCTTTGGGAGTTAATTCAGTATAGAATTCCAGACCTGATACAATCAGGGATGAAAACATCAGATAAACTGGTTATGTCAGATGTTTTGGAGATAAACGCAAGAAAGAAGAATGCGAGGAGGAACAGAAACTAAGTTTTAATGTCCCATGTCTCCACACCTATGTAGAGCCAAGTCTTTCTCGTTTAACAAACACGTTTAAGCATAACACAATTAAAGATGTTTTCCCCGTGGCTTGTCAAACAGAAATCGTAGCTACTTTCTTTTAGCATTAGTTTGTTCAACAAGTATTAATGTGAAAGGAAAAGATATACAAATACGTCAAACTGTCATTACTATGTAAAATACTGTTCATAAAAAATAAAGATAACTTGTCTACTTAACATGTATGTAGCTTTGTTTGGCTAACCTCTTCAAGGAACTAGCTACCGGGAAAGCTAATGGCTAACAAAGCAGTTTATAAAGATAAAAATTGCATTTTCCCAAACACTAAAAAACATACGACCTCTTTGGTTCAAAACACAAAGCATTTCCTACCACAGGTCCAGAGACATTGTGACAAAAGTTCAATACAAAGGATAAATTCCACAGAATTTGGTCGTAATCCCTAAAAAGTCACTTGTTTTGGTCGTGACGTCACGACTACGGCAAGCGGTGTGCTCCAATCGCTCTCAGACATCCGCAAAGGGAACTCATGAAAGTTTTTTCCCCAATTAGGTATGAATAATGTGTTTATATTATTGTTTTAAACATTTTTTTAATCAGTCAAGCTGTTTATTTATTGTCTGATTCTGAAAAAAGTTTTTAAAGACCCACTTTGATCATATTTTTGTAAAAGCGTTCCCAGTGGTCTTCTAATAAATAGAAGTTTTCAGCCAAATCATTTGTTTGGCTGTTTAATAATTATAATACTAAATCTGAGTTGTTTCTGTAGAGCGACAGATAAGCATTAGAAATTATTCTGTTGCAGCTTTCAGAAGCACACCAAAGATAAACTAAATGAAACATGATTTATAAGGTTGTTAAAAATATA
The DNA here is from genome assembly GCA_003999625.1 of Oryzias javanicus. NCBI lineage: Eukaryota > Metazoa > Chordata > Actinopteri > Beloniformes > Adrianichthyidae > Oryzias > Oryzias javanicus. Next base: position 27,077,755 of record CM012437.1, on the reverse strand, counting down.
TATAAGAATTTTTCTTTTCATTATTTTTTTCATAGCTATAGGCCTATGTGAAAATCGATCATAAAGCTTGTAAAACAAAGAAAATAGATAATAGTTTGAGAATAGTTTGAGCTGAAGCTTAGCAAACAGAGTTTACTGGATCACAGATTAATAAATAGTTATGTGCCACATAAAGACTACAAAAGTGGAAAAACCTACTTCTGTGTTTGCTTTTCCACAGTTTTAAATTTAAACATTTCCTTTAAAATATGAATTGCTTTGAATCATAATTTGCTATAAATAATAAATAAATATAAATATGATATAAATAAATATCTATAATATATATCTATTTTTCAATTATGTCTATTTTTAAAACAGCATAAAGTTGTGGCTATTTAACTGAGGAGGACACACACTAAAGGAAAATAAAAATACAAGCTTTAATTGCAACAGTTTTTGTGGTGTAATATTCTTTAACACACATGCATAAAGCAACAAAACTTTAACTGTAAAGTGATCAAATAGATTTTCATAGAAAGATACAGTATGATGCCTGGTTAAACAGTGACCAAATCATTGCCATAATTCAGAAAATAGGCAGGTGGACACGTATTATTCAAAGCAGCAACAATAAAGAGACTAGAATTTGTTATGAAGAGTGTTAAGAGCCAATTAAAAAAAAACAGTTTTGTCATTAAGGAAGGCCAGTTAATCAAAGGGCATCTCCCAGCAGACTTGAACATTAAAAGCATATTTTAAAGTCCCAGTCCCCATCATTGGATCTATTTTAAAAGTATTCCCAATAGTATTTAATTATGAATATGCCATTTTAAACTAATTCAATTTATAAAAAACTTGTGCTGTTTTCTAGGACGTAGTTTCTGCAGAGCTGCATGGGGTTTATCAGAAATTCACCTCTGATTTCTGGGCAGGACTGTTGTAAGTAAGAGTTGTCAGATATCCCATCATTCCACTAATTACAGCACCTTATAACCCCACACTGATGTTACCAGTTCAACAAAAATGATTATCAATATCAGAGCTATTCAACCGTGCTCTTTTGAGCCAGACGCCAGCTTGGCTGAGAAATCAAAGACGTCCATGGATCTATTTGTCTGCAAGTGGATGCATCGGAGCGGAGAGAGAGACTTCTATTCATCCAGTCAAGCCAGTGCCCATTTCACTGGCTGTGTCATATACAGAGCTTTTTCAAACAGCATTTTTTCATCTGATCCTGATTCATCCTAATTTAAAAAGAAATACTCCGTTTTGAATTAAATTAGAAGTGTTTTTTTTAATGTCCTCCATCATGAGAAAAATGCTACAAGAACAACAAAACAATCCTAGTTTTTCCTAAAAATGTGTGGGGTTTACCTTCAAATCATTGTCTATGATTGGATCGATATAAATGAGTTCAACAAAAATTAAAGCTTTTATCCCTTCAGGCATCAAAGGTTCCTGGCGTTATTTTGTGAATATGTATAAAGCAAATCTCAAGAAGACCAGGTAAAAAAAAAAAATATTTTATTCTAAGCATTCCAAGAATTTTACTCAAAGACGTCTACCGTAAAATTCCGTCAGATACCGCGTGGCCTATTTTCATCCTCCTCTCTTTATTCCCTCCTCTGAATTCCTCAGAGTAAACTGAAACAACAGCCTGTCTCGATCACGAGTGTTTTTAAAGTTCACACCAGTAGGACCCACGAGAGAGGTACGTGGTTTTAGAGGTTTTATGTGTCATAGCCAAACAGTGGGTCGTGTTTGAGTAAAAACACTCGTGTTGTGTAAAGACAACAGGTCGGAAGACTTCTTGGAATACAGCACTTTGACATTTTGAATTCATACACATGACAATTTCGTAGAAATAAGTAATTGGAAAATAAAGTAGGTCTTGCCTGTTTTTGTTTTTGTTTTTTAAACAAACTTTTCCGAACAAAAGTTCACATCTTAGTCCATGTGATCACGACTAAATGAAAGAGCAAACGTGTGTGAGCAATTTGGTTAAAACTTGTTAAATGTGGCCTACTTGTTTACACAGATTGTAGAATTTTAAAGGGTTTTATATTTGTTGTTGTTTTTGTGATGGAGGTGACACTAAATGTGTTCACTGTCTTCTCAGAAGCAGAAGTGAGGGTTACCAAAGGTAAACCATAACAAAGTCATTCCTCAGTCACGTGACGGCAGTCCGCAGATTCATATAAAGCCCTGATCCTCCGAACGAGCATCTGCTAACTTGAGACGTTTCATCTTGGAATTCTTGGTGGGAGTTTTTTTCTGTCTTAACAAGACTTGAGATGATTCAAGTTTCAAGGACACCGGAGTTCTCCAACTTTGGAAGCATGAATTCATTTTCTCACATTTCCACCGGTCAAGACTTTGGCTCAATGGCAACAGGCAGAAGACAAAGATCCCGCTCACAATATCACTCAGAGGAGAGTAAAAGCACTGAATCGCAGACGCAGACAGAGGAAATCAGTCAAAGACCTCGCTCCAGGTTAGTTTTCCTTTGCAACTTCTATTTTCTTGCATTCTAATGATCTGTATTACCTATGGTTAATCATTTATGTCAAGCCCATGTTCATCATCTGAAATGTCTACTGTAACACCTTTTTTTTTAGGTCATTTTACAGTTATGAGATGTCAGAACGGTCTGCGGACAACAGCATGGAGAGCTTTTTAAGGTCCAGTCCTCTGAGGCAGAAAGAAGTGTTTAAGAATCTGGCACCAAAAAACCAAGATGTGTCTGGAGTTCAGGTCACTTTACGGGGAAAAAAGTCTAAACTGAAGAAGCATTCACAGTCTAGCGAGCTCAATGGTACTGAGAGAATGGTTTATCATTGAACACATCTAAAAAAAAAAAAAAAAAAAAAGCAAATTTTTTTTTTTATTTTTAACCAATATTTCGTGTTTGCATGTCTTCCTAGGCAGCAAAAGCAGCGCCAAACCAATGATAACTATCTCAGAGTTGGACAGTTGGGACATTTGCTCAAGTTCTGGAATGAAGTATGGACAGTTTGTGGACTGGGAGAAGATTGATCCTGAATCTGCAAGTAAATACCAGCAGATCCTCAAAAGCGAACATAAAGAACTAAAAGCTATGGGCCGACAGGGATTCTGGGCCATGCCACACACGCTGAGAGCCAAAGCTTACTACCACATCATCCACTGCTTTACTTGCAGGTGAGACTGTCACATCAGTCAGTCACCACACTTTTGCAAACAATCATTATAAACAATGTGAACTTACAGATCCCTTTTTGCGCTGTTCTGTTTAAATCTTTAAATAATTAAACAGTGCACTGATATTTTCTGCAGCAAAGCTGAAGCTCCAGACAGAGAAGTCTACTACGAATTGGCCAAGAAGCTTTTCGGAGAGCAGAAACTCAGCAACCATACGGTCCCAGAGTACATGGAAGATGGAGACATACCGAGGTGCCCGCAACCATCAAAATATTTTCTCTTTTTTTTTCTTAGCTAGAGATATTAAACTGGGCTTAACAAAAGAACTTTTTGAATTTTTTTGTCTTTGCCTTCTGGAACACAACCTGCCAGTTTCTAATTTGTGTTACCAGACACAACCAGAATGTTCAAAGCATTTCTCAAAGTATTAATTAACTTCCATTGACTAATGTTACGTACACACCAGTCAAGAAATATTCGGCATGGCCTGAAGTCTCAGAAAAAAAAGCTTCTTGGTGGATTTGTGTTTTCTCATTCAGAGTCATAGAAATGTTATTTAATGATTATTCTTCAGTGTTTACGATTCTCTGACCGAGTCTTTTATTGTTTGCTATTTTTGCAGATACTGTCTCAACAAAGCAGGTCTGAACTCTGTCAAAAAGATCCTTCTGTGCATCGGCAGCTACTTTCCGGAGATGAACTACTGCCCCATCCTGCCAGCCTTGGTGTCTGTCATGCTCCACTTTAGCGAGGACGAAGCAGAGTGCTTCTACAGCGTGTCGCGGCTCATCTGCTACAAAGACACCAACAAGCGTTACATTGACCAGACCTTCCTCACCTACCGCGCCTCCTGCATGACATTCGGGGACATTGCCAATAGATGTTGCAAAGGCATTCGTAAGCTGATTGCCAGCTCTCACCAGAACCTTTTTGAGTTCTACTCTGACTGGATCATGTGGATATTTGCTGACCTTCCATTCACATATGCCATCAGAGTTCTGGATGTCTACCTACTGGAGGGTTATAAGGTTCTCTACAGGTTTGTTTTTTCTCTAGAAGTTAGAAATGTGTTCGTTTAAGTAAATTTAATTTTGAAAAAACCATTACTTTTGCAAATAAATAAACAAATTGTTTCTTGTAGAGTGGCTTTGGCTCTGTTGGATCTCTATAAAGTGTCCGTGTCCTCTCGAGTGGCTGATGTGGAGGACTTCCGAACGGACATGAAAAGTTTTGTTCAGAATGTGTCCCGCTACTGCACAGTTGAGAAGCTTCTGGAAAGAGCCTTTATGATTCCAATGGCCACCAGGGTCGAGCTCAACCTTCTCTTTAATGCCAACAAGGACTCACTCATCCAGAAAGGTGTCAGTAAACACCAAAAGAGGTGGGTTCACATTTTTTTTTTTTTAGTTTTGTGCTTCTATGAATCGTGTTTTTCTATAATATCCCATTTTTATGCTCCCATAGACAAACAGTGGAGACAGAAGATTTCACCAACTTCTTCTCCAGTATTGTTACGAAAGTAGAGATGAGAGTCATCTGGGCCTGGATTCCTGAGCGATTTGCTCTTTTCAGCCCCGTCCGGCTGTTCAGTACAGCTGAGCATGAAAGAAGTCTTGCTTCGTAAGTAACTTTAATGATACTTTTTCATATATAAGAACTGCCAAAACAAGTACAGAACAGTACAGTACAGTACAGAGGCTGTTTTGAACCTTCAGTTTCATTGCTGTCTTGTTATTGCAATCACAAACTACGTTAACCTGGATCATTGTCTACTAAACATAATTCTGATGCTTGTAACAGTCAGTGAGGGAGAGGAATGTATTTGCACCATCAACACGTTTGTGTTGTGTGGAAAAATCAGCTCTTTAACAGAGACGGAAAACTCCAGGTTTATGTTTTCCTGTTCATAATGCCTCAAGAAGCCAAAGGTAGTTTTAATATATATGAGTTTAACTTAAAATCCTTTTGTTGAAACTCAAAGCATTTTATAGAAGAGTATAGTTTTGAAGCTTAAAACTAAGAGACATGTAGATACACAGTTTAAATGATTAAGTTTATGGGAAGCATTTTTATATATTTTCTTCACTCATTTAGGTTGTATTCTCATGTGGAAGGACAAGAACCAGTGGTCCTGATAATCAAAACGATGGACGAAGAGGTAACAGTCAATTCTACTTTTAAAAAGATTGATATTCTGTTTTTTAATCAGAAAAAATACATAAAACTCTGACTGGATATTTGCGTTTCTAAATTTAGCTTTATGTCATTTCTCAGGTGTTTGGCGCCTTCTTATCAACAGATGTGAGTGAAAGAAACAAACACAACTCTCAGACGCCGATGTATTTTGGAACTGGAGAGTGTTTTGTGTTTACGGTGAGCTTCAAGTAATACTTTCTGTACTCTAAATGCAGACATGGTAAAGATGTAAGGTTCAGCCTTTTTGGTAAATAAACACCAAGAGGGAAATCCCCAATATCTTTGTATATTAATATGTAGTTTGGCTTTTACGAAACATCTGTGCTGTGTTTAACAGAGACACACATTTAACACATCAGGGTGATGGTAGATTATCATATTTAATTAAAAGATTGAACACATGCTCAATACAGCATGACATGACCGTTATGTTGTATGAATGGTGTGCCTCAAGGGTCATCTTTAGAACCACAGCAGTTTGGCTCATTTATACACAACACTTCATTAAAACTAATTTCAACCTAATTGATAAAGATTTTTTAAACCAAAATTTACTTAGTAAACCCGCAATGGTTTTATCACTGAACTAACCCAAAAAATCTGCTGACTCTTTCAGCTTCGTCCCAGCATGGAGCGCTACCAAAGAGCCATGGTCAACATTTTGACAAGAATAGCTTCTCCTCTGCAGAAGACCTGTGTCTCTCCTCAGATATCAGGTTTTGGTAACTCACCGATGAGCAGCCCAGCTGGGTTGCACCAAAATCCCAGTAACCTGAACATGTCGTGCTCTGTTTCACTGGAGAACTCCTTGACTGCCAAAGAACCCAAAGACCAAAAGATCAACATGCGTCCATGTTCATCGCAGGAGATGACAGGCAGCTCATTATTGGTACGTCGTGATTTGATTGGAGAGTGTGGTACCTTTGAAGAAAACTGACTCTGGCTTGAAACTTACAGATGCATTCCTATAGATCAGGGGTCTGAAACCTTCAACACTTAAAGAGCCATTTGGGTCAATTTCTCACCAACCAAAACCCAGCAGGAGCCACAAAGTCTTCACTCACCCTTAAGAAAAACAAGATTCTTATTTGTATTTATGTTTTTCCTACTGACACGATACATTTAAATAAACTATTGTGTTTTTTACCATAAACAAAATATAAGAATGTAAAATGAAAACTATGAAATAGTTTTTCACTTTTGACAGCTTTCCATGACTTCCTTTCAAAATAAAAGACATCCTACACAATAGGATCCTGTCACTGCAAGAAATGCAGTAAGAAATGTAAATTCATCAATGATAAAATAAAAAAAAGAGAAAAAGATATTATACTGTTTCTGGTGTGTTTCAGCCACAAATTCATAATTATAACCAACAAAAACTAAATCAGAGCTAATTAAGTGACCCCTACCATATTTTAAAACCACGAGGGACACTTTAAATCCTTGAATTTGTTCAAAAATAAAAAATCTAATTAATAATCCAATGGATTATAACTTAATGAAGCTTTAATTCTGGTTGTGCTTACTGCCAATTATTTATTTTCTGTAATAAATGAAGCTCAAAATTTAGTCTGAATGTCTCAGTATGACGTTGATAAACTTCAGATGGAGAATTACAGCTACTGTTGTTAAGATCCTCGTTGAATGATTCATACCGTCCTTTAACTGTGAATGAATTGAATAAAGGTTAAGTTAATTTTCTTTTTTTTAATTTACTTCTTAGTTATTTTTTGTTTACAGTTACATTTAATTTTTTTTTTTACATTTTATTTTTATTTACATTTTATTAACATTTTAGTTATTTATTTTCATTTTATTTATTTTATCCCTTGGGATATGAATAAAAAAGTTAAATTCAATTATTTAACTAAAGAGCCACAATGGAGGAGTAAATGAGCTACAATGTAACTCCGGAGCCGCAGGTTGCAGACCCCTGCCATAGATAGATAGATTCATTTACATTAAGAACGGAATTTATAGGGAAAAAAAGGCATCGTCTTTTGTGTCCTTCCGTGTTTTTCCGTGACAACATGTTTGTACGTGTTTTGTTGAGTATAACACTAACGCGTGTTGTCTTTACAGGTGGGGATGGAGGCCATGCCCTGTTCTTGGAAGGAAACTTGGAGTGTGGTTGCACGGAGTCGTGTGACACATTCATGAGCAACCCACTCTGCAAGGGAAATTTCCAGATCCAGTCCTTAGAGGTTTGGGGCATCCAGAACTCTGTTTGTTCGTCTCCCAGTTTTTCACCTCATTAGAGAAACGTGCAGTTTCACAGCTGTTTTTCTCCAAACTCAGTTTGTTTTTTTTTATGTAAATTATTGTAACTTTATTTTGATGCTGTTTTGAATACACTCTCTGATGAAATGTAGATTAATTTTAAATTTTTTAGGAGGCCATATGACTTGCAAAGCAGTTGCTTTTGCTGGATTATTGTGCTATTTTTTTAACCATTTTTTCATTTGATTTTATCTTTATAATTTACACATGCTTCACAATAAAGAGAAAAATTGAGTTTTGGAGAACAAACAATACTTTTGGTCAAATCACTACATGTTTTAGGTACACAGATATCTGCTATGCTCATAAGTTGAAGTTTAAATAAATACAGATACTAGCATGAATGTGTGCAACATGTATCGAATTTATTATTAATGTGGAATTGGCTTTTTGGTGAGAAAAATATCCACAAAAATGAAAGCCGAAAACTAAAAAAAATTCAGTTTTTGAAAAGTTTTTAGATTTTTCGTTGTATGTATTTATTTGAAGAAAATTACAGTTGTTGGTTTCTTTATGTTCTAGGACAGCAAAATCTCTTAATAAAACATGATGAAACAACAGATTTAAAACAAAAAAAAAGCCTTTCAACATGAGCAGTATGTTACATTTAGTTTGTCACTTGTGGAAAATAAAAATGTTCTTTTATACTGATGTGTCTTGATAAAAAATAAAAGGATATAAATACAATTTCAAGCATTTGTTGGCCTATATTTTTGTAATGAAATGTCACAAAGTTGCAGAAAATTATTTTAGAGTGAACAGCAGCACCAGCAAAAAAAAAAGAAACCTTTCATTTCAAAAGGATTTATTGGCAGAATCTGTTGTTTTGTCTTTGCAATTTCATTTAACCTACATGGAGTACGTTTTTTTTTTTCTTTTCTTTTAAAAGCTAATTCAGAATGTTTATTTGAACATCAGCTTGTTGACTTTACCATGTGCTCAGGACAAATTAAGTTTCCTAAAATAAATAGCATATTGTTATGAAATGATGCTGGGCAACATTTATTACAAATCTGTATATACTTGAAGCTTGGTTAATTTGATAGAATTCTACAATATTAACATTAAGTGTCTGAGAGCATGTGTGTACCTCGACCTATGATTATCATCTTTAAAATACAGCTAGCTTATATTATGTGCTTTAATTCTTTGGTTTAGCTTATTTCATACAATATTTTCTTCATTAGAGAATAGAATAGAATAGAATGGAGTAGCTGGAGCTGCAGGTTGCAGAACTCTGACCAATTGTTTATGAAGATTCATGTCTCATATCTTAACGGTAAAATGTGCCTTATACAAGAGCCCTAAACTCTCATTTGTTTGCCTGGCTGCTAGACGGGACAATTTAAAAACAATGCAAGTAAAGCACAAATTATTAAATTAAAAAAAGTCATTATTAATTCTCTTTAGCTTGTAAATGAATATAAAGAACTAAATAACTGCTTAAAATTTGATTTACTAGCTGTACTTGCAAAATGTCCGATTTTCTTTTGAGCCCGTGAAGGCAGCAAAGACCTCGCGCTTGATTGGTTGCTAAGTAACCGTTTGTTTTGAGGCTTAGAAGTAAACCTCGGCGCTAACTTCTTTGAAGTTGTGTGGTATTTGTTCGTTTTATAGTTTGTTCGTTTGCTCTTAAACCTCAGCTTGAGTGTTTAAACTAATGGCGACCACTCCCGGTAATCCTCAGCTGGAGCTGGAAGCTGCCATTGGATTCAATGGTAAGTTAAAAAAGTCAAGGATTTTAATTAATTAATTAGTTAATTTATCGCTACAAAAACCAAACCAAGACTATCTTAAAAGTTGTTGTTGTTATTGTGTGAATGCATTCAATGCATTCAATGCATTCACACTATAGTGTTCCTGTTTCTCTTTATTTCTTTATTATTATTTTTCTTCCGTACGTTTTTTGTCGCTCTTTAACTCTTCAACCCTTTAAGCAATTCAGCTCATTTAAGCATTAAAGTATTCAGCTCTTTAAGTAGATTACTGCTCGAAAGTTTAAGCATTAAACCTTTTGAACTTTTTAAAGTATTCAACCAACTTCCACTTTTTTAAGCCCACTGAACAAGCTGCGGAATCTTCAAGTACACCTTTTTTCCATTCAAAATTTGAACTTTTTAAAGTAATAGAATTCAAGTAAACTTTGAGCTACAGAAGCCGTTCAACTTTTAAACTCTTCAGCCTCTTCAGGACTTTTGAACTTGAACTCTGCTGAGGAGCCGCTGCTATCAAATCAAATCAAACTTTATTTATATAGCACTTTTCATATAAAAATAACACAAAGTGCTTTACACTAAAACAAAAGAAACAATAGATAGTATAAAAGCAAGCATAAAAAAAATAAAACAGGGTCCAATAGCCCCCCAAAGCCGCAACCCGAGCATATTCAGGATTTTTTTAAGCTATTTTAGCCCAGTTTAGCTAATTTGTTTTAGCTAAATTTAAGCATTATTTCAGTTATATTAAGCTATTTTGCAGTTTAGCTAATATTTATTTAGCTACATGCTAGCTTTTTGGCTGATTTAAGCATTATTTCAGTTTTTTAAGCTATTTTTAGCATTTTAGCATAATATTTTAGCTACATGCTAGCTATTTTAAGCTAATTTCAGTTATTTAAGCTATTTTTTTTGCAGTTTAGCAAAATCTTCGGCATCTTCAGCAACCACATTCAGCAAAATGCATTCACACATGCATTATCGGAGGTAATGCACTTTTCTAGTTATTATTATTATTATTATTATTGCTGTTGTTGTTGTTATTTTTTGCTAACTCTAAATTTCCCCTTGGGGTTGATGTTTGGGAAGCTGTTACTTATCCATGATATTTGTGTCTGCTTTTACACTGTATGTGTTTTCAGGCCGTGTTCCCTCAGGCCTGAAAGTGCATCCAGACCATCAGCTAATTTATCCTCTGGGATGCACTGTGATCCTAAAGAGAATCACAGATGGCAAACAGGAGTTCCTGCGAGGACATACGAATAATGTGACCAGCATTTCTGTGTCCAAAAGTGGATCGTACATTGCCTCTGGGCAAATCACCTCCTGGGGATTTAAGGTACAAATTTATGTGGTTTATCATCTATTATTTTTATTCAGAGGCTTTAAAATACAAACAAAACAATGACAGTCACAAGCCAACTGCTCCGCTCCATTCCACTTGAACAAATAGATCCAAGTGTCTTCCTCGTCTGAGCTGGCGTCTGGGTCAAAACTGTACTGCTTGATAACTCCAATATTGCTCGCCATTTTGTTGCACCACCAATGTTAGCTTGGGATTGTGAGGAAATGCAAGAGATCCACTGGGAACTCTATTACAATAGATTAAAAGATGATTGGAGTACAACTTTGACATGTAAGACGCACATAACGTGACTGTGCTTTACTGGTTTTAACTCTAGCTCTTTTTTTATGCTTTTGTTTTTAACATTCATGATTAAAATTTCTTTTTTTCCTTTTCAAAAGACAAAGTAGTTGAAACAAGATAGAAAATTGTGAAAATAGTTTATTTTCTGTGTTCAAGTCACTGGCGCTAGCACAATGACCCAGATGCAGGACGGCAAAAGCTCAAGTAGGAACATATACTTTAATAACCAAAAGTTCCCCTTGAAGTGGGAAAAAAAAAACCTTAAAAGTCTCATTCCGATCATCTTTAGATATTATATAAGTGTCCTTTTAGTTATGATTATGCTGGGTATTTAATTTTTCCAAAATCTAAAAACATGTCATTTTTCTAAGACAGAGTTTCTTCAGGGCAACATTAGTTTATCCAAAATTTGCTTCTTAGTCTAGATGGGGAGCATTCCTGCCTCCCCCCCACCCTCTCTGTTGTGGAGCGGATCAGGTAGCTTGTGGCTCGCCCCGTGAATTCTCAATGTCACAGTTTAGCTCTTTTTCCAGTGGCATTTCAGCATCTCCTTCTGATTCAAATTGATTTGAATAAATAAAATACAATGGAATGCAATTTTGAGCTCAAATTTCTGAAACAAGAACATGTTAAAAAACTCCAAAACGCAATTTTAATAATAATAATAATAAGCTTTATTTATAGAGCACTTAATTTGCCCACTCAGGCCCAAAGTGCTGTACAATGATAGAGGATAAAACATACAATAAGATTAAAAGTACGCAACAGCATGCTCTAAAGCAGGGCTGCTCATTCCTCGTCTAGAGATCTACCACTGACTGACTTTTCCAGATCTCCAAGCCCTGCCAGCTGTTGATTGGCTCAGTCAGATGTCTCCACAATCTGATTGAAAGAACACACCTGGTCCAGGTAATCAGCAGCAAGCAGTACATGGAGAGCTGGAAAACAGGCAGGTTGGTAGATCTTGAGGACCAGGAATGAGCAGCCCTGCTCTAAAGTAACACCAATAAAAACAAAAACACATTCCAAACAGTACATTTAAGAGAATAAATTAAATATCATAGCATAAAAGAGAAGAAATCTGGGTGGGTCTTCAACAAACTCTAGAAACTAGCAGATAATCCTCAGTCTGTATAAAAGACCTCCTGACGTTAACAGATTCAATCAGAACGCATCAACCTGAAAGACTCAAACTGTGAAGCTAAAATAATGCACTAATAATTCTCTGAAGTGCAGGCAGCTGTGAACCCCTGGATTGGTGGTACCCTCCAGGAGAAGCACAGAAAACAGAGAAGATGAGAAACAAAAAGCCACCCCAATCGAAAATCTGTGTCAACTGATCAAAAAGTCTCTGGAAAACAGTGCTCTCCTGGTGTTTTCTTTTTTTTTTTCCAGGCAACAATTTTCATCTGGAACTATTCCCAAAGATCTGTGCACGCTGAGCTACAATTTCACAAGGTCAAGGTGGAATCTCTGGCCTTTTCCCCTAACGACAAATACCTGGTCTCCTTAGGAGGTCAAGACGATGACAGGTACAGTAGACATCTGGTTTTGCTAGACTTTACACAATGTAACAGCATTGCATGAAAGTATGAGCATTTGTGTCCTCAGCATTGTTGTTTGGGACATTGAGACCAAGCAGGCAATCTGCTGGAGCCCAGCATCGTCTCGAACCGCCGGTCCCTGCCTCGTGGTAAACTACTCCAACACAAATGATAACATCTTTGTTTCTGCTGGGAGGTGAGTGAATCATCTCAGCAGTTGTAAATATGATTTATTCACCTTTAAATTTATTGTTTTTTTTTCTTTTTTCTTGTAACTTCTGTCATTTTTTTGTGTTTTGTGTAGTGGGATAATACGAGTTTGGGAATTGGACAACAGAAAGATTAGATTCACGGATTGTAAAATAGGTCAACTTCAGAGGAATGTCAAATGTGTAGAGGTATGAAACACACAATTTTTTCTACTTATTCAGCAGTTTTACTGTTTTTAAGTAGGACTGAATTCTGATGCTTTGACAGTGAGTTTTTCATGCCACAAATTAGCAAAACAGGGGCAAAAATTATTTAGTCAGCCACCAATTGTGCACTTAAAAGATGAGATAGGCCTGTAACTGATTTTTAAAGAGCGTATTTGTAACTGATTGTGGAAAATAAGTATTTGGTCAATAATAAAAGGTAAACACAATCCTTGTTGTATACCATGTGTTGGCAATAACGTTTTCTGTAAGTATTCACAAACTGTTGCTGGTATTTTGGACAATTCCTCCACGCAGATCTCCTCGAGAGTGTTAACGTTTTGGGGCTGTCACTGGACAACACGGGCTCCCTCCAAAGATTTTTCATGGGGTTGAGATCTGGAGACTGGCCACTCCAGAACCTTGAAATACTTCTTATGAAGCCACTCTTTGAAGTTGTGGACAAGTGTGTATTATATAGATAATTATTTATATAGATAAATAATTTGAAGTGTTTTTGAGAAAAACAAACAAAAACTGTAAATAGATATATATAAAAAGGGGTGGGACCACACAGGACTTTTCCTCTACCGACTCCTTTTCAACCACATTGTTTGCTGTACTTGTATATTTGTATTTTTTTTTTTTGTATTTTTCCATTTTTATTTTTAAATTCTTTTTTTTATTTTTGTTTTTTGTTTGAAACAAAAAAAAAAAAAAAAATGTCCCATTAATACAGGTGATCAGTGGAGGACAGAGGATCCTCTTACAGAAGTCACAGGTCTGTGAGAGACTTTAATAAAATAAAAATAATTTTATTTACACTGTAATTTATAAATAAAGTCTGTAAAAGTTAGACATGGATTCTTTTTCTCATTTTTCTCTCATAGAAAATTACAGACCTCTCTCATCTTTTTAAGTGGGAAAACTTGCACAGTTGGTGGTTGACTAAATACTTTTTTTAACCCACTGTAATTACCCACTCAATCAATCAAACTTGAGTTTCAAATATCGGATGTATTTTAGTCATTGTAACAGGCAGCAGCAAATATTCATGATAGACCAAATGTCACGCCTCTACAGATCTCAAAAGACGATCAATTCCTTTTCTGTGGAACAACCACTGGAGACATCCTAAAAATCAACCTCAGAACTGGACTTCTGAGTGACATTGGTCCAGTTAAAGCAAAACACAACTTCGTAAGTAAACAGTATGTTAAAGTCCAAATGAGAATATGATAAACCAAGAAAAAAGAAAAACGTATTCCTGTTTGTGGCTTTTTGGCACAGGGTGTTGTTGCTCTCAAAGTACTGGAATCTGGGGACCTCCTCGTGGGTTCTGGATCTGGTGTCTTATCTTTGTGCTCCAAAACAAACTTTAAAAATCTTAAGTGAGTCTAGAGTTTTTTATCATTTTTTGCATCTTTCCAAAACGTACCTCTTCAACTGCAAGGAGTACTGTTTTTAAACTTGGCATTCCTCTTCCTATAGGAGGATCCAGCTGGAGAAAGAAGTGACTTCCATCACTGTTAAAGACACAGAACAGCAGTTCTTTGTTGGCACAGAAGCTGGCTGTGTTTTCCACATCAGCTTTAATGACTTTGAAGCTGAACTGATTTACACCAGCCACTGCGGTCCTGTGAAAGACGTGGTCATACCTTTGTAAGTGGCAGGAACTCACACTGATAAAGTCAGAGTTGACTGATCAGAAAACATCTGTTCATTCATCAATGCTGCAAATGGAACAGTAGCCAGACTGACAAAAGAATCTGATCTTGATTAGCGTTTAGAGATGGTTTAAAGCAAATAGAACATCTAAAAAATGGCTTGCCTAAAATGGTTAGTCAGAGGTGTCTCAAAAAGCTGACATCGGGCTTAGGAACTTATTTTTGTCTTTCTTTTTTTCTCGTTGTCATAATGCAAAAAAATGCAAGAGAGAACTAATGATGCTCTTTTCTTTTGTTTTTTGTGCTCACCTTCTGGAGATTTTCACTGATAATGGTTCTACAACATGCAATGCCTCATTGTGCTCACTAGAGGGAGACATACGCATGATCCATTCAATCATGATAAAGAATTGTGGAGAAAGTTTGAATAAATGTGATGTTTAAATGTCTTGAAACACTGTTTGCATCACTTAAAAAAATAATAAATTACCCATTTGAAAAAGTTGTTTTCTATTCTTACATTATTGCAACGTCCTAACTGTGTTTATTTTGTGTTTCTTAGTGGAACATCTGAACTGTTTGCAACCTGCTCTGATGATGACATCAGACTGTGGCGCACAGACAAACCTAAAGAGCTTCTGCGCATCAGTGTCCCTAAAGCGACCTGCAATGCCCTGGACTTCATGCTTGACGGGCACAGCCTCATTAGTGGTACGAAAAATAACAGAAGAATTACGAAGGGTTTTTTTTTGTTTGTTTGTTTTAAATCAATTTCAATCAAACTTTTTCTGTGTGGAATTCTGCCTTTGAGGCTGCACAGTGACATGGAGGTTGGCACTGTCGCTTTACAGCAAGCTTACGTGGACATCCCCTCCATGCATTCCTCCAGTAGTTATTGGTGACTCTCTCTAAATTGTTCATCTAGAAAGGATTTGACCCTGTGATGGTAGCTTGGATAGGCTCCAGCAACCTCCATCACCCTGCACAGGACTAAGCTGGAATAAAATATGAATGAATGAAAAATATTTTCTACTACTCAAGTTTATTTTTATTTTTATTTTTTTAGCTTGGAGCAACGGTACCATTCGTGTTAATGGTCCTGAAAGTGGACCACCAACGATCGTAATCAATGACGCACACAAGATGGGGGTAACAGCCATCGCCGGCACCAGAGACTGCAAAAGGATAGTCAGTGGCGGGGGCGACGGAGAGGTAGGGAAAGTGTTTCAAAATCCTTAGACTCAATGTGATGAAAGCCACTATGACATAAAGTGCATCCTCCAATCAAGACCATTTTTTAAAAAATTCTCAATTCTTAGCAAGATTAGTAAGGTCCCTAACACACAAAAACAGAAGTCTCTATTTGATAAGTTTTTTTTTTTTTTTTTTTTGTCACTTTTGGTTTTTGTTACAAATAAAAACTTAAATTCAACATATTTATGTATTCTATAGCTGAGATCATTTAAACAACCAGGTGATATTTTTATTGACAAAAATATGTCAAACTGGACTCCTACATCACTTTTATATCGATGATGTCATGTTTTACTGGAGGCACACGTGTTTAAAGTACATTTTTAGTGGGTGTTCAGAAGGACCTTTTTCTATTTCTCTTCAGTGTGGCACTGAATTTTTATTGAAATATAATATTTTTGCTTTTTAAAAGTATGACTTGTATGGTTTTTGTTCACGTTATCAATACATTATTTTACAAAGTCTGTGATTCCTTTAAATAGGTATATATATATTTCCTTCTGCCCTGTTGTCTTTATGTTCTTGTAACCACAAATCTAAATAACACTATAGCTGGACCCATTAATTCTAATATTATCCTTTAACCAGTTCTCATAGAATGACTCATTTGATCCTATTTTTCCAAGTGCAAAACCAGACATCTGTGATTTATAGACTCCAAACTGACCTTAAATATGTCATCAAGGAAAATGTGCTCTAAACAAGTTAGGAATTATTATTTATAAATATTTTTTAAATTATACCCTCAATATTAGGACTTTTTATTGGATTCAACACTTTTTTTCCCTACTTTTATACACTTGAGTGCTTCACCACAATCCTCAGAATTTCTTATTTCTTGTGAGAGTCATCATAAACACACTGTCTGACCTCAGGTTGTTAAAAATAGATTATTCTCTATCACTATTTGTAGGTGAATTTAGCAAAAAAAAAAAAAATGCCCTAAATGTCTCACCCATAAGGACATGTAATGTCTGCAAGACATTTATGGTTATTGAATATGTAAAAGCTTGTATATTTTGAATGAAATAGGAGATAATTGTGGTAGTCAAACAAAAATTTGTGTGTCAAGAGAGTTTTTATGTTTTTTTTTTCATCAGAATCTCAAATTATGTTTGCAGACAATAGCCGGAGTTGATGGTGCAACTCCTGGTGCACCACCAGATCCGCATTCTCCGAAGTGTGTTGATTTGTGTGTTATTTTTATGTCCCTTCAGAACCAAAAGAAATGCTGGAAAAATCATGTTCTTATTGACTGAGATGATGATGTTTGATGTTTAACAAAAATGTGCAGCATTACAGTGTAGTGTTCTGAATTAAACTGGTAAAAGGTTAAAACATGGTGAATAAAATATCAGTAGATGCAGTATGGTAAGAAAGACCACATTTCTTCTTATTTTGACATAAAGGTCAAACGAGATCTTTCAGGTTTTATGCCATTCAGTCACTTTTATCAGCTTTTTTCAAGATTTCAGTTGGATTCTGTTTGAGTCCGCTGGGAAAAACAGAAATATAATAGCAGATCTTCAACAATGCGTACTGCCAAATTGTGCATTTAAGACGTAAAAAAACCCACAATCTATAAATCAGTCAATAAAAACACAGACTCACTTAAAGTAGTATTTAATTCCTATTCTGAGTTGGATGCAAATGATTTGCTGTGAAGATAAAAAGTGTTGGATGTCTGCAGGTGCGTGTTTGGGAGCTGCTGCCACATGGCTATCGGTTGGTGGAGAACATGAAAAAGCACAAAGCCACAATCTCCAGTATCAAAATCAAGTCTAACGACAAAGAGTGTGTCAGTGTCGGCGTTGAGGGAGTCTGCATTATCTGGGACTTAGAGTAAGTAGTTCATTAGTCATGGAGTGAAATGGTTGTATCATTCTAGTTTAATATTTTTCTAAAGTATTTTCCAGGAGTAGATTGATACTCACAGACGTAAATTAGTTTAGCATCTGCAAATAGATTTTGAGAATTTTAAAAGAAAAACATTTTTTCTTGTGCAGAATAATGTTGTGCTTCTGCAATATCATTTTTTTCCTTGTGCAAAACATTTTTTTGCCTCTAATTTTGAGTCTGAATTCCTTCACAACAAAGTGTACTATACACTTTATCCTGTGTTCAGCATTTTGTAGGGCTGTCCAAATCTGAGACCACAATGCATTGCGTTTGAAACATTTTGGTGGGAAAAAATGTTTTTTTAACTTGTTTTTGTATAAATCATCCAAGTTTTCATCATCAGAACAGTGTGAAGTGTTTATATTTATGAGGTTTTTACTTCGTGAAATCCGAGAAAACATATTTGCAGCTAAAAAAAATGAAATAAAATTAGTAAGCATGGTGTCTGAATTGCTTTTAAAATTTAAGGGACTCAATAGTCTCGCACTATATAGTTTTTAGAACCGTATTTTCCGAAGTATATGTCGAAGTTTTTTTTCATAGTTTAATTTAGTTTGTGCGACTTATTAGCTGCAGAAGAAGTGTTGTCAAGAACAAACATAGAAGAGATTGTGATTGTTTTACTCATAAACTTTTATATTTTTCTTTTACAATTGAAGGAGTAGCACTCTTTTCTTTCTTTCTTTCTTTCTTTCTTTCTTTCTTTCTTTCTTTTTCTTTTCTTTCTTTTTATTCAGCTATGCTGGGCTTGGCGGATTTGTTCTAAAACATCACACTTTTCTCCTAAAAGTGCGACTTATACTCTGGAGCAACTTATAAATGGTTTTCTTCTTCTTGAGCAGACATGTTTTTGCTCTGTATTCCATAAAATATGGTACTTGTGGATTTGAGAGGAAATTTTGACATAGTCTATGTGAATGTGCATAGATGCACGTTTTGGGGTTCCATGTTCAAAACGTATGTGTTTGTGTGTCGCTACGCAAATTTCTGCAACCGTTTCCAGGTTCTATGGCTATGTCTGAATTTCTTCACTATTCACTATATACTGTAGTGCGTTCGATAATTTGTAGTGCTGTCTAAATCTACAGTTCCAAAATTGACCCTAAAAATTTCCCAGAAGTCCTTGCAAAAAACCAGTGTGTATCGATGCTCACTGCATTGGTGAATATAGACCACAATGCATTGCATTTGAGCAATTTTAGTGAAAAAAAGGGCTTAAATATAATTAAAACATTTTCATCGTCAGTGTAGAGATTTGAGTTGTGGACGAGAATGTCGGGTTGGAGCAACACCGCCCCCCTTCCTCTTTCCGTTGCAGTGCTGGGAGCTGCTGGGAGCTTGTGGCCCGCCCGGCATATTGTCACGTCACAAATAAGCTCTTTTTCAAACTGCATTGTTTTCATTCACACCGATTTGAGTAAAGAAATATTCTGAAATGGTATTTTGATCAAAATTGTTTTGTATGTGTTCTCAATCATGAGAAAAATGTCACAATAATATGTTAAAAACACCCCAAATTTTTGTCCTAGAGGGTCTTTCAAAATTGGTCTGTCTTTAGTGTTTGTTTTTAAAGCTTTTCCACATCTGTGAAACACATTTTACTTTCTGCAGGCGGTTCGTAAGCCTTCAGGTGATTATCGCAAACACGATGTTTCGGGCGGTGTGCTATCACCCAGAGGAGCACCTGATTATCACCAGCGGAACTGACAAAAAGGTAAATGCTACTGTGTTTGTTGCACTCCGGTTAAAGTAGTGTTAAAGGTGTTTGTTTAGCACTACAGTACAACATTGTTATGTTCAGAATCAATCAGGATTTAAAGAAAAGCTTCTTGGCATTCACTGCTGCCCAAACATGCTGTTACTGTCACTGTAATCTCCACTTAGGGAGCATGGCAGAAAAATCTTGCTCCTCTGATGAGGAGAGAATCCAGTGAAAACCAAATAAAATGAGACACAGCAGCGTATCCAATCTGAATTGCTTGCCGTTTGTTTCTCAGCGCAGCATAATTAAGCCATTGTGCTAGCTGCTAGTGACTGTGGCAGGGGCACGCCCTCTGTTTGGTGGAGGATTTTGCTTAACTGCTGATTTCCATCGAGGTCGGAAGTTCACCATGACAAAACGCTGCCGTGATTGTGCACTTTACCCACAACCCTTGAACTTGGCCACACGTTAGCCCCATATTGCTGCCGGCCCTGCATGCTGGGAGGTGAGGACAAGTTGTGCTGATGAACACAGCAGAGAGCGAGTGAAAAGACGGTATTCAAAGAAGGTGGTGGTGTGGTGGTGGAGCGGGGAGAGAAGGGAGAGCTGTGGCGTTCGTGCCTTCCTGCGGATGTGCCTGTACCACCCAAGTGCCAGCCAGATCCACCATCTGCTCATCCTAGAACACAGCCTCTCTGTTCAAGACAGCGACGGTGTCTCTTTCTTTTCCTTGTGCCCAAACCTCTCGGCACTGAGCAGTCAGCCTCTGAAGAAATGAAAAGACACTTCCTGAATAACATTGATTGAGGAGAGGGAAGGCAGCCAAGAGGATAAAATGTGGTGTCATGCAGGGTCAGGTAGGGTTTATCTTAATGAGATGATGCTAAAAATAGCGACAGTTCAGAAAATTTAAAAAATAATGGTGCTCCTTTAAGGAATATTTTCATGGGACAAACAGAAATAGTTCCTAAATTAAGAAGATTGTTTTTTTTAAGAAAAATATTTAGCTGTAATATTATTCATGAGCAAAATCTACACTGAAAAAAGTGAAACATTGGATCAATGAACAAGTTCTGTGACTTATTACATTTAAAGTGGTTTATTTTTATCAAATGAAAATTTTGAGTTGATGGTTTATCTCAAGAATTTAGCCTGATAGAAACTAATCATTGTAAGCGCAAAAAATTACAGACATTTTTTAAATGATTCAATGCTTCACTTTATCCAGTGTGTATGATCTATTGGTCAAAATCTAAATTTGCCAAGTTTCTGAATGGTATTTTAACCTCTCCTATAATCTCCTAAAAATCCAATTTGAATCAAAAAACATATTTTATGGTGTTTTGTAATTTTTATACCAAGCAGCATTGGATGCAGTTTGCTTTTAATGCATACAAACAAAGGAAAAACTTAGAATATAGCTGGATTTAATGTGAAGCTTCTTCTTTAATCAGCATTATGGTATTTTTTGATGAATTAGTATTGATATTATTATGTGAGATAAAGACTCTTTAAAAAATGTATGCACTTTTTTCAATTTATTAAACTGTGTTGAAACATAATAATAAGGAAAAAAGAATAATAATAAGGCAAATAACACAGCACATAAGGTAAAAACATTTTTTTAATGAACTACGAGGCTGTACTTTGACATACATTTATAGATAATAAAAATATGACTTGTTATGTTGTTTGCAAAGAAGGTGGAAGAAAATACATTTCCCTAAACAATCTACTTTGGGAACACATTTTTGTACATAATTTACAATTGTACAGTATGCTTAGGACCTAGTATCCTGAGAAATAAATGTTTCTTTTTTTTATTATACCCTGTTGTCTTAGAAATTGTAAGTCTACTTGTGTGCAAGCTACACTTGCATAGAAGAGGACGATGATCCCTTGCATTCGTGGATGAAAGCGAAGCTAAGGAAGGAGGTGTGGCTATGACCATGTCAAAGTCCAGACCACAACCCTACTAAAATCTAAGATGAGCCACAAATAGAGCCGAAGATAAACAAATGGACTTTATGCTACTAAAGGTGGTTCCAAAAACAACTGAAAGTTTTGCAGCAAAGCAATCTGTTGATGCTCAGCTGAAGACATGTGTTCTTCATCTTGTGGTCTGGTGAAAAAAAAATAATAATAACTTTATTTAAATTATTTATTATTGTGGAAAATTAAATCCCCTGTTTAAAAAATAAATAAATAAAATAATAATTAATTTACTTGTGGTATGCATTGCTGGCCCAAAAATGCTTAAAAATAAGCTCTTGTTTTTAAGTCACATAACATATTTTTTTTTTATCTAAAAATAAAGAAAAAGCAAACCTTACCTAAAGGTATCCTCCTGCAGGAAATTAATTTGGGAGATTTTTAAGTTTTTGAGGATCAAAGCAGCAACCACTCTCTGGTATCTGGGGGAAAAAAGTCATCCTTATTTGGATTTGAAAGATTTTGTCTCTTACATGCTTTTTTCACCCTTTTTTGGAAATCTAAAACCTGAAAAAAACTCTATTGCCCTCAGGTGAATATAACTTTAGGTCAAAATTGACTTTTCTTACTGATGAATTCCCATATCCTTTAAATCTACAACAAATCATGTGTTTGTTTTGTCCTGATCGTAAAATGTTCCTTGCATTTTTACCTTGGTGACATGTGTGAGCACTTGACATGTGTCTTTGAAAGCAAAGAAGGACGCTGCAGTGCTGGATTACACGGGGATTGGAAGATAATGAAAATCAGCACAGTGTTTTAGTGCTCTCTGTTTCTACTGGGATGGCCTGTGGTTTTTAGAGGGTCTTAGTGCCCATACTAAGACCTTCAGAACCCTTTGCATTTTCTAAATACGCTTAAGATAGACAAGGATATAGGCTCTTTTAATAACAAATATTACTAGTATGGCTAATAAAGCAGTTTTTTCCACCTCCAGTTTGCTTTATTAATGCTAAAATACTAACTTTTTGTGTCCATTAAATACTCATAAGACTAATTGTACTCTAAGCTAAACTTACTTGTTGTGTGATTAAGTTTAGGAACTATCACACATACCTTAAATTGGCATGAAAATATTTACATAATAGTAAATAAATACATGAGAATCTGCCTGGGGACAACAGAAAGTTAACTTACTGAGTAATTGGGAATTCATTGTAGTTTTAATTAAGGTTTCCCCATATCAACGCAAAACCAATCTGATATATTTTAGACCTTACTGCCAGAAATTAATTTCCTGGTGGCCTTTGCGGTGGCTGTGGGCCAGCCTCCCAGGCTGAGATAGTCTGAGCGCGCTCAGATCGGCCAAGGTGGGGGTCTATGAAATGAGATGAAAAAGAAGGGAGAGGTCAGGACTGTGGCAGCAACAAAGGAGGAGAAAATGATCAGCCGGAGAGGAAGCAGAAGATTATTACAGTGGCTTTCATCATGTTGCCAGAAACCGATAAGTGTGCATAAACATATCGATGGCACAAACCACTTCACATCCTTCAGAGTGTCGGGATGGGCCTGTCGCACTGATGGCTTTCATGACACATTGTTAGCAATTGCGGCAGAGCAGATACGAGGGAAGGAATGTCTGTGTTTGAAAGCTTGCTCTTTATTTGACCTCAAGACAGCCTAAAACAATTCGACAGTTTTTCTTTTACCTTTCTTTCTTTATTTAATGATAGAGGTTTATGAGTTACAACAAAAATAAATCTGCTCTGAATAATGAACAAAATTATCTCACAAAAAAACAGGTTATTTAACAAAAATCTTTGAATAAAAAGTGAGAGGGAGGAAGCCTGTGCTCATTATTTCTCCCCCAGGCTTTTAATTAAGCGATCCTGCTTTCTATTTAATACATGTACTTATACTTTAAAGCTGATAATTATCATGAATGCCATCATCATCACATAGAACAAGACCAAAAAGCTGAAACTACCAAACAAATATCAAAATGAATAACAAAGGATTTATATTTAATTACGTTAGACTTTAGTACTTTATGTTTGAAATGTTAATCCGCTACATTTTACTTCAATCTGTTGTGTAATTGGATAATGTTTTAAACACTCTTACCAAAAAACACGAGTGTAATATTTCTGTAAGAACTGAACAATCTTGTTACTTCACATTTCTATTTTTGGTTTGACAACAGTCAATATCATTTTAAGTGCAGTCGAATTAGCATATCTGTTTTACGTTCAGCTAAATAGCCTCTGAACCTTTTAATAGTGCCAAGGGACTGAGATGAGTGTTGAAGCATCACTTCACCTTCGGTAGAGTTTCATCAAAACATGACTTGAAAGGTTGGTTTTAAAGATCAAAACTCTTCTTTCCATGTACGTTTTTTTTTTTTAATCTGTTTCTCCTTGAAACTAACAAAAATGGACCAACTTTTTTTTAATGGGGCAACATGATGTTTCTGGTGCTATAAATAACTTCATCTGGCAAGTGGCTTATTTGTGTTACTTGCTGCTTTGACAGCTGTTAAGCTTCATGGATGATTAAATCTTGTTTAGATCGGCAAACAAGGTTTCAGTAAGTAGGTGTGACAAGCTGAAATGAATGCAACAATATTCTCAACTCATTTCCATACAGAGTGGGATTAATGAAGCACTGAATCCTAATAAGGCCTACAGACTTTTAATATGTCTTCTAATTAAACTCCTCAATTAATATACATTGTCAAAACATGCAAAGATGTTTAATTATATCACATTTATCAATGTAGATTGAGTGTTCCGGACCGTGGGAACCTCAATGTGCATTTTTAAATCCCTGTGCTGTATTTGACTTTAACTTAGGTTGCAACTTCACGAAACCAAAGCTTTGTATACTTGCAAAAAAAAGTGAGCCATGCCTGCCCCAGTTTAGTTGCAATTTCTTGTCAAAAAGTAACTCTGGAGGTACAGAAGTTTGATGTTTTCTTCCTAGAAAACAGACGGAGCAAAGACAGCTTCCAGCTGTGTTTTCTGACACGACTTTCCGCAACCATTTGATGACTGTCAGCAGAAGCTAAGGGGGAAGCGCTCATGAGCGTTGCATGCATGTAGTGAGAGGAAGCCATAAACAAATATTTTATTATGTTCCACTCCGTATCAATATACTGCCTGCAGATAAGCACGGATGCTTAACACCTGCTTGAGTAAACAAAAAGCAGCAGCATAATAATGCTGTGATTTACCTCTCTCCATCATGAAGCAGAGATGACCCCCCACACCCACCACCACCACTAGGACAAGGAGAAAGACATCAGTTTATGCAGAATATAACAAGTTGAACCTCAAACATGGCTTACTAAGGAGAACTAACAATACAACACTTTAGTCTCAGTTAATTTCACATCAAAGTTATAGCATTTCAAACTTAACAGAGTTTTTGTGCACAATATAAATACCCACTCCAATAAAAATAGTCTTTTTTGTGTTTTCAAAATGTTCTTGTAGCATTTGTCTCGTACAGAACCTATATAAATTAATTTACTATTAAAACTGTGTTTCTGAATATGTCTTAATTCAAATTGGGTTGGATCAGAAAACCTGATGCTTGAAAATGCTCAGACTGATGATGCAGCTTTGAAATGGGAATACCAAAGCCTGCCCGCACCGTAGCCCGCTCACGCTTAGACATGATTAGCTTTCAATGCTCAAGCTCCAGCAAATTGTACATTGGCTAAAAACTGTACGGATAGATTGATGCAATATTAGTTGTTGTTATTTTTACACCACTAATGTTTGTAGGAAACAGGACCAGCCCTGGGCTGCATGGTGCCCTAGGCGAAACCTTTTCCTCCCCTTCCTTTTTTTTTACCTTAAAGGTGTCCCTGAGAGCTTTTTTTTATTTATTTATTTTTTTTTTTTGCTGCTTTTTCATCCTTAAAGTTTTAAAAAAGAATTAACACATAACACTGTGCGCCCCTCCTTCTCTCCCCACCTAGCTTTGACAGGGGTTGCGTCAGGAAAGGAAAGGTGAAATGCCAGGCAAAATTATTGACTGTCAAACTTTTGAGTTATTTTATTCATGGTTTTAATAATTACATTGTTTGGACATTTTTACAGGAAATAGGTGGTGAGTTAAACTGTAAAAAAAATAAAATAATCGCAATTTGGTGTCCCTCCAGCAGATGGCGTCCTAGGTGGCCGCCTAGCTTGCCTATGCTCAGGCAGCTTGAGGCTATAAGCTCAAGTGTAACCGCAAACAAAGCTCTCAGCGACGTAGAGGGGCACGTTACTCTGTGTCGACAGACCTGTCCACAACCCAGAATTCCTAATGAGCTAGTACCACTGTGCAGAAAATATGTATTAAGAAAGGACAGACTTTTTGATTTTAGCTTAAGAAAGCATATTTATAACTAAAAGATCACTGGGAACGATTTTACTACCGAAAAAAAAATGTTGGAGTGTGACTTTAAACAACTCAATAAACATGATAAATTTTCCATAAATTGTGTTAGTAACGATTGTGTACAATCTGTGGCTCCTGTGATGCTCACTGTGATTCTTCTTGATTCCCAGGTCACGTACTGGGACGTGTACAACGGCTCCGTCATCCGAAATCTGGAGGGCTCCCTGTCCGGCCCCATCAATGCCATGCACATCACAAAGGACGGTAGACATTTTGTGACAGGTATGGCTCATCACAGACCTTACACTTATTTGTATTACACCTTATCTTTGCCATACCTCTAGAACAAGTTCTACTCTTTGAACATTTGCACTTGTACATTTGTACATCAGGGGTTCCAAAATTTGGTCCAGATTTGGTGTTCTGAAAATGAGTGAGGGAAGACCATTCAGTCAGCATTTTTTGAACCCTTATGAAAACAATTAATGAACTATTTAAGAAAAATGTAATGCAACATAATACTTTTCATTTCTACACATAAACCAGAAATACATCCAAATACTAGGGCTGGGTTTATAATTCAAAAGAGCCTGGACTGATTTGTTTCTGATTTTTTTCTATTCTTCAATTCAATTCAATTTTGAGTTTCCACATTTATACACATTTGTTTAGAAATACATTAATAATCTACTATATGATTTGCATACTAATACATTTTATTTAAAATGTATACATTTCTCACCTTCTCTGTCAGGTGGAGATGACAAGGTGGTGACAGTGTGGACGTTCATAGAAGGCATGGTCACCCACGTGGGCACTGGCCACGGCGGGAGCATCACAAGTTTAAAGATCAGCTCTGACAAGCGCATACTAGTTAGCACCAGCGCAGATGGAGGCATCCTGCTTTGGAAGTTCCCTCATCCTCACAGCTCTTAAAGCTTTCTGACCTGCAGAGAAAAGCAGACGCCTTTTTTCAAACTCAAATTCTGTTCCAAATGTTTTCAATTTTTCTCTTTGTTGTGAGTTATATTCCTTCAATTTATTATATTTAATAAACTCATTTATCTCTTTGGCTCAAAAATTTCACATCAGTCTTTTTCAAAAAAGTGAGTCATTTTCTAATTTATTAAAAACAATTCATGGAATTTACACTTTATACAAACCATCTGATTTAAAAAAAAAAAAATCAGATTAAGTTATCCTTTTAGTAAATTGATTTTCCAATACTTTTTATGCTGAATGGAAATGTGATGCACAGACACATGCCTGCAAAAAAAAGTGCTAAAAGAAACAAATGCAAAACAAACTATTTCAAGACAATATAAATAGCATATATCATAAAGTAGGTAAATAACTAAATTTAACTTATAAAAATAGGATATCAAAGTGACAAGTGGGCACAAAAATGTTTTTTAGATTATTTAACACACAGACCTCTGGTTGTGTTTTACTACTGCCTTGATTTGAATTACTTAGTACCACCACATCCACAATCTGACAAAACCTGCAACAACTTTACACTCCTGGTTCTTCTTGAAGCAAAGCCATCATCAACTGTTTTGAGACCACATGGTATATGCTCATGAAGGCAAGTCTAAAAAAGCATTGTATCATTATAATTTAGGTATACCTATGATGAAAATTACAGGCCTCACTCAAATTTTTTAAGTGGGAGAACTTGCACAACTGATGGCTGACTAAATACTTTTTTTTCCCACTATAATGACCAATTAGTTTTGATAACACCTGAGGTTTCACTTTTCTTCTTCCTCCCTTTCTGGCACCGCCTGGATGCGATTTGCCTATACTGCCCAATACTGGCCAGCTCTGAATAACATGAGAAAACAGTTCCAGACCCAGCGTGACTTGGTATAGGTTTAATTTACCTAAGATCTGAAACTTCAATGCTATAAAATAGATTTGTTCGTTTTTAAAGTAGCTTTTTCATGTGATTTCAAGAATTTGTTTTAGATTTTATAGACTATAAATATGCTTAAGTGTTGGTTGAATCCATTTACAACAATCATATAATGTAACCTTCTTTCAAAGTACTGCCCCACTGCAGACGAACTGAAACATACTGTAAATATAAAAAACATGAAATGTATAGAGCAGGAAACGTTATTAACCTAACAAAAACCTAATGATGTTGGCCTCCAATGAAAAAGATACAATAAAATAATTGTAGAATTATGCAGTAAAACTGGCATCCTTTACTAAACCAAGTCACGACTCCCCTAAAAACTGGATGCATTTGGTATGCTGGTGGAGCATTTTGTTAAATTACAATAAAAAAAAGGACTAAATAAATGCACAACTTAATAACTATCTATTTCAATGACTGCACACACCTGGTCTTTTGAAATAAAAATCTTTAGCGCTGGTGAGCTGTGAAATTACAGTCATTTAAACACTTGGATATTTGTATAAAAGAAAAAGACCAAAATTTGTCTAATCGTCCATTCAAAAGAGAGAGTAAAACTGAAAATATCTGCTTGGGTTATTGGTATGCCAGCCTTCATTTTGTGTGGGAGTTTAGGAGAAGCAGCAATGATTACAAGACATACTACAAACTCAAGTTTCAGCTTTTTTGTTTTAAGCTAGTTGAATACCTCAACTGATAAAGTTCTCTAACTTCTAAATGCAAACTAAATAAATCTGGTGTATTTTCACTGCAAGTTTTTGCACAAAATTAGGGATGTAGGAAAAAATTGTTTTGGTGAAATATCACAATATTTTATATGTTAATACTGTGATTGATTTAAAATACTGAATATATATATATACACATACATATAGGGGTGTAAGAAAATATCAATCCAGTGAAATATCGCGATACTTTATTTGGTGATACTTGTAATGATTAAAAGTACTTCTACTGCGATATTTAAATAATTATTTAAAAACAAGTAGTTCAGTCTTCCTTTTGTTTTCCACTTACACATTTTCTAAATTATCAAAAGAAAAGTACCGTGAATGTTCTTGGGCAAAAGTAACTTGTGAATGAGACACAGTTGCAGTACTTGATGTTATGGTCATGGAATAACATGTGTTTCATTATTTTACTTTTATGAAACATGCATTAGTATTCAGATTATTTTTAAGTCGTAGTGAAATATTACCTGGTACTGTCTTGGAATATATCGGGACATGGATTGTATCATGCTGTGTATCATAATATGTATCGTATTGCCAATTCACACCTCTAGTTAATACACCAAAGGTGTTTGACAAGTAATGGAATTTTAAAGTTAAATTTGTGTGACCAACAATACCATTGCATGTAGCAAACTGCATCCTGGTCGCATGTATCATCTGTAACCAGTTAATTTCCATCAGCTTTTTGTGCGTGTCACATGTAAATTTGTGTCATTAACAGTTTTATTTTGTTGGTGCCATTTGGTTTTTGTGAGCACCAATCGCCAACAACGTTGAGGTTTTTTTTGGAAGTTGGGAAACCCAACATGAAGGGACGCAATCCTCCTACAGGGGGCAGCTTCAAGCTGCACCGATTGACACCTGCGCAAACTTCCTTGTTCCTGCAGAGCAAACTGGACGCGCAAAGTTTGCGGGGGATTGGCCAGTGGTTCCATGTGAACGCACTCGTGTGGTAGTGGAGCAACAATAAGCTGTGGTTCCACTGAGAAGGGGAGAGGAGGTTGGGAAGAAGAGCGGCGTTTGGAGGAGTCAAAGCCCGCCTGACGCGCGCTCTGGCACGGGGAGCCTCTGATGAGGAAGTGCCTGGAGGAGGAGGAGGAGGGAGTGCTTTCAGGGAAAATGACAGGGAAGACAGCACTTGGGATTAAAATGTGATATGTAGTAGTGATCATGTGCGCTCTCAGCAGCAGGTCTGAGGTTTGGTGAAGCCGAAGAGGAGGGGTAGACCGCAGGCAGGCAGACAGGCAGACAGGTGCACTCCTCAGTCCTTTTCATTTGTTCCTCCTCCTCGGTCCTGGGAAGTGACTGAGCCATGGAGACCCGCAAAGACAGCAAGGCGAGAAAACAGCCCATGAAAGCCAAGACCTCCAAGCGGAAGGAGAATAAATATAAAAGTGGCCGCTTCACCAGGAGGAAATCGCTGCGATCGTTCGGGAATTTCATGGGCAGGATCCTGAAAACTTTGGGCAGTTTGGCGCACGCCGACAACGCGGAACAGCGGGACGCGGACGACGACGACGGGGGCTTCGGACGCAGCACTTCGGGCCACCTGAAGAGCGACTTTCCCGCGAAAAAGAACTCCGTGGGCTCCTCCGCTCACGGCTCGGTGAGAGAGAGGCTGTCGTGGTGCTCCGGCGACAAGACGCCGGGCGTGCTGGGGCTGAAGAACCACGGCAACACCTGCTTCATGAACGCCGTGGTGCAGTGTCTGAGCAACACGGACCTGCTGGCGGAGTACCTGGGCTTGGAGCAGTACAAATCGGACATTTGCCAGGGGAGGGTGAGCGGGGAGGAGAGGGGAGAGGAGGCGCACACCGTCAGGGGAGAAGTGACCGAGCAGCTGGCGGCGCTGGTCCGCGCGCTCTGGACGCTGGAGTACACGCCGCAGCTCTCCGTGGACTTCAAGGTGGGAACTCATTGTCACATTTTCTGCTGTCCTACCCTGTGCCGATCCCCAGCCCGGCTACAATACAGAATAGTGTCAGGAAGGGCATCCTGTGTAAAAACTCTCCTCCAAACCACCTGTGCCAAAAGTTGAGCAACTCCACATCATGCTGTTTGAATGACTTGTTGAAGTAAATTGTGCAAAAAATGTCAGAGACTAATGCTGCCACAAACGATTATTTTACTAATCACAGATTATTTTTCCGATTAGTCGACCAATCGGGTCACCCACAAACTGGACGTAAAGCACACATCTTAACCATTATTAGCTTTAAACTAAATAAGAACCAAATATATAGCATTAACTGCGATAATGCTAGTGTGAATGTTGTTTTTAGATTGCTGAGGATGATGGCTGAAGATGCTGAAATTGATTGCTAAAAACACACAAGTTGATTGCTGAAACCGCTAAAGCTAAAAGCTGAAAGTCAGATAAAATATTAGCTCAACTCCCAAATAGTCTAAAAAAACCTTAATAAATGACAAAATTTTCCAAAAACTAGCAGAATGCTATTATAATTTTCAACTTCACTACTCTCCGACTCCATTTAACTTAATTTAAGGACTAATTGTGACAGCCCTAGTAGAGACACACCTCTACAGGAAGTGCTGTGTCACAACACCTGATAGAAACCAAAGGTCACCTGAGGTTACTGATTCCCATAACAAAGTGTAGATCAAATCATGTGTACAGGTGTCTGTAAGTGTAAGTGCGTGGGGATGGGATAAAGTTGAAAAAAAGTTTGGGTGGAAGCATTCTGGCTGAGAGGTCAGCAACAACCTGCATGTCCTGTTTCCACGCAAGCCCAGATCCAGAGAGATAAAAGCCTTTAAGCTCCTGAAACAAAAACAACCCAGTAGTAGTTTTTTTATGTTTGTGATCTGGTTACTGATTACTCAACCTGCTTGATGAGTTTGACTTATCTGCTGCGGCATTTGGAGCAGTTTGTCTGCATTCCTGGACTTCCTTGACTGATGTGAAGAGAGACAAGAGCCTCGACCTTGTATAAACTGCTTCATGCTTAGAGTTGCTGGACTTTTACAGCTGCTCTGGCAACTAAATCTAAAACAATCAGTTAAAATTTAAAATACAAGATTTCATCCCACTGTCTGATTTAAAAAAAAAAAAAAAAAAAATGAAAATCATTGACTGTGGCAGTCTGGTGTCTGTCAAGGCGTGCAGAATGGCCCACTTTTTATGCAGCCTGGCCTACCGGGTGGCTGGTGGCACTTGTTATGGTTGGTTGCCATACAGAGACTTTTACATAGTCAGGTTGCTGCTGGCCAGCCATCTGGCCACCCAGCTCCTCCATTCATTCATCTTCTTAGCTGCATGTCCCTTTCAGGGTCACGGGGGTCCCGGGGCCTAACCCACCTACTGATGGGCAAGTGGCAGGACACACCCTGGACAGGTTTCCAGTCTGTTGCAGGGTTTAAATTGCACACTTATTCATGCTCACTCTCACAGGGGCAATTTAAAGCTAACCAATTAACCTATGAAGCATGTTTTTTGGGAGGGGTGAGAGGAAGTTGGAGTCCCCGGAGAAAATCCATGCATGCACAGGGAGAACATGCAAACTCCACACAGAAAGTCCTCAGTTTCTGTTTCAAGTCCTCCAGCCAGGGTTTGAACCAGACTCTTCCTCCTGTGAGACAAGAGTGCTAACCACTGTTCCACCGTGCCGCCCAACTGTTTGCTTGATTTTGTAATGTCGTCACCTCTGCCTGTCACTAGACTGCTATCACACTACCTCAAAATGTGCCCCAGGCGGCCACCGACCGATGTCAACTTTTAGAGGAAAACCATCCGGTCGCCGTAAAAGTTTCAATTCTTCTTAAAACTTCCCTGGCTGTATTGGGGCTTATAAAAATGAAACTGCTGCATCCCGATTATAAATGCCGTTTCACGGTCATCTGCTGAATTTGCTGAAAGTTTTTCACATAGATTGCTGAGGGGTGGTATTTTGGGACATGGGGTCAAAATATTATAATCCTGTGATGCCCACAGATCAACCTGTCCAAGGCAAGTTGATGATCAAATCCACCAATGCCATTATAATGGCATAGGACATATTTATTAGGTGACTGATTCTAATCAATATTGGAAAATACCATTAGGACTGTAAGTTTAGCTTTCTATGATGCTGAAAGTGACCTTCAGAGTGTACGACACTAGCAAAATATGATCAAGCCATCATTAGAGGCTAATGTTTAGAAACACAAAGTCATGTGACCATACAGTGGGGTAACTTGTTCCCTTTGTATACTTTTTTTGTGGAAAAACTACAGTGGGCTGAACTTTGGAAATTCAATTTTGAATGGATTTGACATTGTTTGCATGTACACATATTTAATTTGCACTTGATCATCTTTCAAGAAAATATAAGGAATCTAGAAAACTTCACCTGCACGGATCAGTCCTGGATGTCCTGGATTGATTTTTAGGTCAGTGAGTTGGATCGAATCAGATTGTTAAAATTGAACCAATATCGACTATGAATTGCATCAACCACAGATTATGAAATTAATTGTTGTCAAAACACATTTTTACACCCCTAGCAACTTGGGGACTTTTCTTAAGCTGTTTAAGAATCTAAGTTTATCTAAGTTTAAACTGTGTCCTATTGATTTTATGTCATGGTTCCTAGATGGTCTCAAAAGCCCTACATTTACAAATCCACAATTAATTCCCCTAAAAAACGCCTGTTATAATGCATTTATAATGGGTGTTAAACATGGTGTGTTAAAATGTGTTTGTGAAATGCTTAAGTTGGTATCCTGTCCTAAATTGGCAAAAAAAAAAAAATCATCAACTCCAATGCAACTAAAGAAAATGATCCTACTGCTGTCCACTGTTAGGTAAGACACTGAGCATTAAATTAAAACATCACCAAGACGCATATACATCAGCAAAAATGAGTAGAATGCAACAGTGCTTTAGGCAAAAAAGCAATCACACTTTTATTCTAATTGTGATCTTAAAACTTTCAAGGTGAAAATGTTTTATTCTAATTGTGAAGCACGGTAGAGGGAGTATCATGGTTAGTTTGCTGGGGTCTTATTTTACTCCAGTTGAAGGAAATGATCAATCCAGGAGTAAAGTAAACAAAGCAGCATGACTGAGAGGAGGAACTTGATCTGAACTTTGGAAAGTTGAAACATAATCAAGAAATGTTTGATGGAGTTTGCTGGAGATAAATGTTTCTTTTCTTTTCAATATCTGCTGTACTCTTTGTACCTTTTTTTAAATTTTATTTTTAGCCTTGACTTTGAAATGAATTTCTCCGTGTCTGAGAAAAGCACAATCAAAGAGTGGCCTTAGTTGTATTTCAATTAACAGTCAGAATGATTATATCTGGCTTTTGGAAAGAGTTTAGCTACTTTATTTTTAAAGTATGCAACTTCTATTTGCTAGACTGAGTTTAACACGAATAAATCAGAATATTAGTTGTCACAGAGCTGTTTTATATTAAATCTTTAATGTCCGATTGAAGTTAATGCACTTAAATCAAGGTGTTAGACGTCGCTTTGATTCAGTTCTAATCTTCTCTTCCTTTGGAGCAGAAGCCTTTTCTCTCATTGCTTCTGCATCATTAGTGCCGCCTGCTGCACCTGAACACATCGATCTGATTGGTTTGTGTCTGCCTGCCTGTGCCTGAAAGCAGGAGAAAGCATGTTTACTGTGGAAAGTGCATTCAGCCTGGAAAAGAGGGATCCCCCTGCTGAGAAACCAATAATGGTGTGCACTCACAGGGTGGGAAAAAAAAGGATAGAGACAGAAGGAAGGAGGGGGGGGGGACATTGCTCACAACTTAAATGTTAGAGTCATCCTCTGAAGCTTCCTTTACCCCCTGTAAGAAGCAGACATCATTATTTGTAGTTTAACTCATGTGTAAATAGATGCACCAGTGGTCTTTTCCAAAAACATATTATTTATTCCTTCTTTTTTTTTGGCAACTTGAGTTTAATATTATTTATTGGGAGGGACTTGTTATTTCACTGTGAGTTTGTTTTTTTTTTAATCAACTAATCATATCCCGGAATTGATTAATTCCCTAAAAGTATTTTTTTTTTTTATGTATTTCTCAGGAAATATGTGCTTCATATATTTTCTTCAATAATTTATATTTATATTCATTAAAATTCTACTTTTGCTTCACATAAAACATGTTTTTTAAAGCCAAATATCAGTTATAGATAGTAAAAATATATATTATAATATATATATATATATATTTTTATTTTGGAATCATAATGTGAACTTGTGAATCCATTAATTTGTTTGGTTTTTAAAAAACACTCTAATTCTCTTCGTTATTCTCTCTGGTAAAGAGTGAGTTTTTTTTTGTTTGTTTTTTTTTTTTTTAGCAGTTAGGGACCTCAGTATTTAAAATATGTATGATTTTATTTTTTAAATCTTTAAACTTTCAAGGTGAAAAACAGGAAAATGGTTGATTCTGTCCTTTTAACTTGAAATTTAAAGTGTTCTCACTAGCAGCTTATTGAAATGTAATGAAAAGATTCAATAACTGAAAGCACAGTGAGGGTTGTAACATTGTGAACCTGAACAGATTTCTAAAAAAAGCCCCAGGTTTGAAACTGTTCATCCTTTCTGCTAACAGGTTTGAAATCCTCGGCCCTTATTTGATTACGCAGTGTCAAAATGCATCTGTGTTTACACATAACACCGATCAGCTTAGTGGAACCGGCTGCTATGAATTCCAGAAATGTTGCCGTTTCCGCTGGCGGTTAAAGTATTCAGGCCTCACGGTGGGAAAGTTTAAATCTGATTTTTTTTTTTTTTTTTTTTGTTTGCATGTTTTCCTGATGGAGATGTCAGACTGAATCATTGTTGTGTCTCTGTTTGCCTGTGAGGGACCTGTCCAGACCCTGACACAAGCTCTGACCCCTCGGTGACCCTCACCGGGATGAAGTGGCTTCAGAAAAAGTGCCTTTTACTGTGAGGTTAATGAAGACAGCTTTTTTTACTTTTTAAAATAAATAAAGACGACAGTAAAAGTTAGAGAAATTCCTTTTTAAGATCAGCACTGTGGAGTCAAGGAATCAGCGTGAGGAAAGTGTGTGACAGGAAAAACGAATGCTTTGTTTGACTTGTGGTGTCTCTGTTCTCCTCGGAAGACCTCCCTCCTCCAGCGCCCTGTGCCATCAGCATGTATACATTGTTAGGATGTGGCGCACCTGGACCGTCTGTGCAGAGCGGCTCCTGCCAGATTGATTGCTGCCGCGTCTTAGGATAGCAGATGGCACTCGTTTTTCTTGGAGATGTAAGGATTGTTTAAGAACTTTACAATTTTTTGGATTGATTATCCTTTTAACCCATTAAAAAATACAGAAAGTGCTGTGTTATTGTTGCTATTATGATAAACAGAAATTAACTTTTTTAACATAAATAAAAATGAAAGATAAAAGTTTTTTTTCTTCAAAATGTCAACTAGTTGATAACTTTTGACAGGCTTCCTTTCAAAATAAAAGACACTTTAGAGAATATAGCATAACGTTGTTTTACTGCATTTCAACCAGAAATGTTTAAATCAGGACCGAGTGATTATTACAGTATATTTTGAACCATGATGCCTTAAATTTAGGGCAAAACATTTTTTTTTATGAATGAAACTTAAAATCAAGCTCAAAAGAGGTAAAATCCTTAAATTTGACATCAATGCATGACTTCTGGTTTTGCTGACTGATCTCCAATTGATTTTCTGTAGTACACGGCACTCCAAAATCAGTCCAAATGTTTAAGGCTTTGATAAACTTCAAAGCCTCTCGATGAAACATTGGAGCATTACGGCTACCAAAGTCAGGAGCCTCATGGAATGATACGTTCCGTGCCTAATCTCTGTATGAATGACTTGAATAAGTTTGAGTTGTCTGACTGATTTGTTTCTCTTGATGCGTCTTTTCGAAAAATAGAGCGAAACCTGGTTGCAGACGAGATGCCACCTGGTATCTTTTTAGTGGAAGTTATACGAAAGTGTTGAGAATTGTAGATTTTTCTAAAATCAAAGCTTAAAGTGGGTAAAAAATTAAACCTTTGGAGTCACCAGTTAAAGTTTTTTTCAAAGGAAATGGCGGGATTTCTGATCTGGGCGTTAATGTCTGCAGCCAGCTCCTCGAAAAACCTTATTTAACCAAAGATTCACACGTGGCTCCGGAGCCTCCGGTTGTAGACTCCTGTGCTAAATACGTCCATGTAAAAGGGTTTCCACAACAATTGACAGTTTGCCATTTGATTTATGTGCAGGATTGAACCCGTCTTCCCTTTCCTGCCTTCTTTTCCGTCCTAGTTTGCTTCCGTTTGCTCGCTTGGCCGTGCGGCGCGTTCATCCAGCTTTTGATAGTTTGACAGAATCTGCTTCCTGCTCTGTCAGTTTTGCACCCGGCAGCAAATTTTTCAGCCTCAGCTGTGCATCCACAAAGAATCAATGTCTCGGTTTCAGGGCAGCCCAGGGGGCGGCAAACCACTCCGAGGTCATTATTTTCATCACATCCCGACTCCCTTTTTCGTTCTGATGGGTGGTAAATCATCACACCTGCTTTAGACTTACAGATGGATGCTCTCAGATCTACAGGAGACCAGAGGGAAGAAGTGACTGAAGGGCAAAGGAAGAGACTGGGAAAGGGACAGGTGCCACACAACTTGGAGAGGCTAATTTGTGTGTGTTTTGTGTCTGTGTGTGAACCAAGCGTAGCTTGATAGGAGCTCAGCTGCTACTGATTAATGAATGGAATGACTTTTCCACGACGGAGGAATACAGAGATGGAGTGAACAAGGTGGGGCTGTGGATTTGAGTGAAATAGATGGTTGAACGACGAGTACGAACGTGCAGCTTGGTGGTCTGGTAACACCACACTGATTAAAAATCGCACAAAAAAACTATTGTCATTCCAGCCACACCTGCACAGGAGAAAACAAGAGGTCGTGCAGTTCCTCTTAAGATAACGCCTCGTGTTATGTTGTCATTGTGGCTCTGCGTCCAACACGCAGGAATCCATCCAGACCTGCTCGGCCAGCTGAGCCACTTTGCAGTGCTGTGTGATGTGTGCGCATGTGAAGTCTCTGGTGGGGGCAGGTCTTTGTTTGTTTGTGTTTGTAGTGAGCTCCAGCCCTGCCAGCACTTCCATTCAACGTTATTCACGGAGCAGGAGGATGGATGTGCAGAGGGCATGAGGGGGTAATGGTGTGAGGTGAAGCAAAGGTTGAAAGATAACGCAGTGAAGCAGACAGCGGGGTGTGGGCGCCGGGGACGATGCCGTTCCGCCTCTCCAAAAGGTCTTGCCCTCCCAATGCCTGTCCTTTAACATTATCAAATCTTTTTTTTCTTGTTTTAACAATTATTGGGGTACACCGATTGATCTGCTACCATTGGGTGATCAGTCTTTATTTGCATGAGTCCCTAAATGCCAAAAAATCAGTCAGTGTCCGCTGTAAAGGAAGACTGACTGACAGGACCCCACCTGGTCACATGTGCGTTCCTCTGCAGGGAAAACAGTCAGAGTTTCAATCAAATGTCCCCAGTTTGGCAGGTTTTTGAAGTAAAAAAAAAAAATTACAATTTGCATCTCTCGCAAGGCAAAATTAAGTCGTGTAGGCATCACAACCAAAACGGTTACTGCAACAAACCTTTTTCAGAGCTTTAGAAACCACCGCAGACCTGAATGTGCTGCATTTGATGCTAATGCTCAAACTCAAAAGGGGCAGTCAGTCACTGCTGGCTCTTATGAGCAGAACATTTATTTATTAAGAAAATGACATTGCATATTAACGAACATTAAAGAAATAAATAAATGTAAATTTGTCTGAGCAGTGAAGAAAGTAAAACTACAACCAGGTAACTTATGTAGTTTGTGATACATCAGTAACAAATAATAAATAGACGGTGTTGTCAGAAATTGGAATTGTTGGACAATTTTACAATTTTTAGCACCGATTTACTCGTTTTCTCTGGTGAATTATAAAACTACACTTTAAGATTTCTAAAAATTATACATACATATTTTTTTATAAGAAGATCTCAATATTGCCTCCTGAGGTACATGTAAAGCTTTGATATCTGATAATGTGATGTTTTCCAAACCAAATCTAAGACTCTGTGGTGTTGAAACATGTTCAGTTTTTTCACACTTTGTTCCAAAACACTCAAACAGCTTCTTAAGTTGGGAACTGACACATCACACACTCACAGACTGATTTTAACAGGTTTTTGTTTAGGGATTTAAAGAATAGGAACCATGGATAAATGTAGTTTCTGATCCAGACATTTTTTATACAACAAAAAAGTCAGCTTTGGGTTTTTTTTTTGTTTTTTGTATTTCAGATGTTTTAACTTTAATAGTGAAAGTTTCACCTGTTTTAGTTGAACTCCCAATTACAATAAATATTTAAATCAAAATTGAATCGGTTCAATGCTTTTACAGTGAAACTCAGATCTAATTTAGACAGTTACAGGTTTGTATTATGACCCCTCCCATTATTTAGATCTATGATTGTCTCTAATTAGTTCTAACTGATGCAGACTGTAAAATAACAACTTTGTAGAGTCTCATTTAAAGACCCACTCAATTGAAACTTGTGGGTTTTTTTTTTGTGTTTTAAACTTTGTTCTTTGACATTTTTCTGATGGTTGAGGACAAATATAAAGACAGTTAAAAAGAAGTTAGAAGAAAAAAATACTGTTTGAGGAAAACTTAATTAATATGTAAAAAATACACTAGGTGGGCTACAAGCTCCTTGCTCTGCTCCACGTCCCTGCTTTACCTCTTTTTTTTTTGCCTCCTCTGAGCTGATATCTAGATCATGGCTGTACAGCTGGACCGCTCCAATATTGCTTGTCATTTTTGTTGCACGGGTAAAGTTAGGTTCGAGGTGTGAGGGCTGTAAGCTAGAGGGAGAGAGTGTAAACAAGGGCTGCTCATTCCTGGTCCTCGAGATCTACCACCCTGACTGTTTTCCAGATCTCCAAGCCCTGCCAGCTGTTGATTGGCTCAGTCAGATGTCTCCACAATCTGATTGAAAGAACACACCTGGTCCAGGTAATCAGCAGCAAACAGTACATGGAGAGCTGGAAAACAGGCAGGTTGGTAGATCTTGAGGACCAGGAATGAGCAGCCCTGGTGTAAACAGATTGATAATGGTAGGATTACTTTGGACCAACAGTCCACAACTCAGGTGAATTTCTAATAAATTAACCAGAAATCTTTTTATTGTCATTCAGGGGTGTAGTCTGTGTGATATGCAAGTATACACACCCACTAGAAGTTTTGCATAACCACTGAGCATGCACGATGATGCGCATCTTTTCTTAAAAAATAAAAATAAATATTTTTAAGAAAATTTAATGAGGCAGATCACTTCACACTTTGGGTCCTACTTAAGTTGGAGGACACCGAGGGACAGGAAACGGTTAGCTCTGTAATGGAATTATCAGTAAAAGAACAGTCGCTTTAATTTAACACTGAATTTATGGTCTTCTGGACATTCTTTTGTATGCGTTGAAAATAATTATAGGAGTGATGAACAGTGCTAATATCTAGATGTAATAGATTGTGCTACCACAATCATCTTTTGATCTTTTGTAACGACAGCGGTGATTTGATTTTGGCTAAAAATGTCGTTATTATGAGTAAAAGACACTGGGAACGCTTTATAACAGATCAAAGATGATCAGAGTGGGACTTCAAGACTTTTTAAATGGTCCTACCAACAGGTGCCTTTTGTCAAAGAGTTATTGAAAATGTTTGATTTTAAAATCAAGTCACTTCTCCATGGTGGCTGGATCGTCTGCGGTGCAGGCTGACCAGTTGACCTCAGCTTTTTTTTTTTCTCCCACAAAACTCCGACTCCCATTCCATTACTGCACTAAATGAAGCAAAGCCTTTTTCCTGGGAGGGGTGAAGGGGGGGGATGGCTGTCACGGGCTGAGAATTTGATTCTTAGTTGAGACTGATCAATACTGCTTAGAGTAATCTCTGTGCTTCTTCAAGATTTCTTTTCGACCCCCTTTTATCCTCTCCTTGGCTACTTCTAAAGTGTTTACTCAACAGCCACTTAGGAGGCGGGCAGAACTGTGTGCAGGTCAGATTTAAAGGACTGTGGTTGTTTGCAGAGAAACTTGACATTTCAACCCACCTGCCAGTCTGTTCCTTGTTTCCCCATCCTGACATGTTTGCTCTGGGAGACTGTAAGATGATAACAAAAAATCTACAAATGTTTTAAAGTCTTCATAAAATATAATCACCAATAGTACTATATACTGGGAATTTGGGTATTGATCCGATACCAAGTAATTACAGGACAAGTATCGCAGATATCAATATGTATACTGTTTTTCTTTAAATGTAGTATTATAGAAAACTTTCAGAAATACAGATTTTTTTGTTAATTAAATGCATATACAACACAGGACTGAGACCTTTTAGAGAATAAAAATTTTATTAGCTTATTACAGCAATCTGTACTGAACATACATCAAATATAGAACATGTTTATGAATAATGGTACAATACAATTTATGATAAGAAGAAAGCAGTGACAGTGCAACATTGAAAAAAAGTAGCAAAAATGTAACCGCACTGCAAATGTATAATTTTTTTCAAAATAAAAGCAGAAATAAAATGTCAAAGTCTCTAGTGAAAAATGTAAACAAAAGCAACACTCTAATGAATAAATATATAAACAACACATCAATAATAGCTTCTGGTGCGTGTAAATATGTGCCTTTTAATGACTCTCTGATTAAGCAGGCAAAGGAGGGGCAAGGCGTGAAGAGGTGGTGCGTTTTTTTACAGACAGCCCGTGTTTCCAGAATATTGGGCAGTTTCCCGTGTTTTGCCAAATCTGGCAACACAGATAGATGCTGTGCTTGCATGAACTCCATAAATAAATTCATGGTCTTTAAAGAAAAAAAACGGCAACGGAAGTATTGCTCTCATCACGCTAGTATCGATACTTCACCCCGGTATCTAGTATACTCTTGATACTCAGATTGATACGCCCACCCCTATTATAGAGCCCTCATAGTTGTGAAGATCTATCCTCCTGACTACCAGCGAGGTAAATTTGTCTGCTGTAGCGGAATAAAAAAAAAAAAGCTGACTGCCAACCACTGCATAGTATCTACAGAGGACATTTTAGGCTTTTCATTGATGCATAATGTGAAGGGATGGGAGGACCCTGGGATTTGTAGTTGGGATTTACTAAAATTTTGATTTAAGGTATAGATTTACTCAGTCTTTTTGGACAGGAAAAAGACAAAAAAAATATAAGTCAAAAATGGGTTAATTTCTTTTTTTTGCTTTGATATCCTGTTTTTGAACAGGTAATGCAAAAAAAGATGAAAAATCAATTGAAATCAGTATTTCACTTCAAATGTTTTATTATAGATGTATGGGACATTAAATCAAATAAAATTAAAAGTTTAAAAGTGTAAGGTTGGAGTACTATAAATAGGGATGGATAAAAAAAAAGCTAAATTTTGTCTATAAACTCTTACGCAAAAGTATAGAGGAATTTCTCCTCATGCAGTCTTGTGTTTTTTGCATTCACAGCCTACATTTGCCCCATTGTACACACACTACTTGTTCTATAAAACTATACAAGACTAGACATGCTCCTCTTCTTGATTAGAGATAAAAACCTTCCCCATTCTTCACTCAGGCTTTGTCAGCTGCATCAAAAACTATAATAAAGTATGAAACGGGCCCGCCGCTCTCCCTCATAACCCCCTTTTACTAGTAATCAATTATACAAAAGGAGTCATGTCTGGGAATACATCTTCCCTGATTTGCAAGAGTGTCTTTGAGGCTGTGTGGCATCTTTCACTGGAGACGCTCTTGTAAACAAAAATCAAAATGATGAGCAAAATTAGCATTCCCAGCTGCGCCGCATGGAGCTGATGGAGGGGTGGGGTAGCAAACTGCCACGGCGAGTCCGGCAGGGATGGTGGTCCCTTCTCGTCCTTTTTTTCCTCTTTCTTTTTTTTTTTTTTTGCTGCCTGCGTTCTCTCAAGTTTCATTTCGAAGTCAGTCGAGAGACGGAGGGACCCTGAAACTTCCCAGCTCCCTCTTTCCATCTGCCCCTCCATCCCCTGTCAGTGCTCCCTCGCCGTGATGAAGCTCATTAGTGGGCTGTCTTTGTCAGGCGAAAATTGAGGGAGGGAGGGGGAGAGGTGGTTGTGGTGGTCCATCCTGCACTGTTTATATTTAGATACAGCAGGTATGATGTGGTGGTTTTTAATGAGGTGTGGAGCCGAGCCTACATCCTGTCAGTCACAAACTCACAGAGGCAGAGTGGTGGCCACCTAACTGTAGTGTTAATGTGCTCCTAAGCTGTGTGTGTTGTCATCTGTCAGGTTTTTACACTCTCTGCCACTTTGCCGTGATTGAATTAGATGGAGGGCCGCTTGACTGTAGTAACACCTGCCAGGGATGGATAGCTTCCTGTGAGTCATCCTTTGGAAGTCGCTGCACGACTGTGCTGGAAGAGTTATCTCCCTAAAATACTGCTGCTTCCAGAGAACTTTCCTCCATTTAGACTTTTGTCATCCGCCGGGCCCAGCAATCCTCCAACATTAATAAACTACTTAAAATCTCAGAGGATCAATAGTTATAGCTTTTTTTTCTTCTTTTGCTCTCAGTTCAAATTTGGAAGTAAATGTGACTCATGTTTGTGCTCTGAGTATTAATCATGGGAACAGCCTCCCATTAGGATGGGGGGGGGGGGGGGGGGGGTAATTATTGGCACCTTGCTGAAATGTGTTCTTATAGTCCCACTCTGATGACATTTTGGATTTTGGGGTGTTTAACATGTTTTTAATGAAAAAAAGACACAAACTCAAATTAGCTTTTTGGGAGTATTTCTTTACTCAAATTGTTGTGAATCAGGAGCAGACAAAAGAAAAAAAAAATGGAAAAAGATTATATTTGTTACATAGAAAATACACTGGGTGGATCAGAAGCTCCCTTTTCCGCTCCATTCTGATGCATCCTCTTGCAGACATTTTGATTCACGTATGTCTTTGTTTTTCCTCATCCGAGCTGGTATCAATTAAAAAAAAAAAAAAAAAAAAACGTTCCCAGTAGTGGTTTAATTATGATTATGATTTTTTTTTAACCAAAACCCACAGTGAAAGATTTTTTCCTTACTCAGGTTTTTTTTTTTTTTAGTTTTTCCTTACCAGGAGGGAGGGTGTAAGGGAAGGGATAACCAGCTTTTTTTAAATGTATTTTTTATCTTTTAGTCTTTTTTTCATATTTTATGACTAACTTCTGTATCTGTAAAATTACTTGCATGAAGCCCAATGGGGCAAAATGTTTTTGTGATTTTGGGCTATATAAATAAAATTGAATTGAACTGAATATCTAGAATTGATTCTGAATCGTTAAAAATGAGAATCTAGATAGAATGTGAATCTATTTTTTGCGACACCCCTAGCGAGTTAAGAGGAGAAATACTCAGAAATGTAGAAACGAACG
Source organism: Oryzias javanicus (assembly GCA_003999625.1). Taxonomy (NCBI): domain Eukaryota; kingdom Metazoa; phylum Chordata; class Actinopteri; order Beloniformes; family Adrianichthyidae; genus Oryzias; species Oryzias javanicus. The sequence goes on along the minus strand of CM012437.1, from coordinate 27,033,852 downwards.
GATTTCGTATAACATTTGTTCTCTTTCATAAGAAAAATGTCACACATGTTAAAAACTCAAAAAACAGGATTTTTATTGGAGGGGGACTTAAAGCTTGTGTGGCTGTAAGAACAGAAAACTTGCGGTTGCAATTATAATCCAATCGATTCAAAATTGAAGTTCTTTCTTGGATTGATTTGGAAGCAATGATCAGAGGATCAAACTAGACCCTTAAATGCAGGGTATATGACAAAAGTATTTAGTTTGTTTTCATCCATGTGAGCTGAAACTTATTTTGATGAATCGTGAACCAATTTGGAGGTTTGCTTCCAACAATCCAGCATTACAAATGTTTCGGTGTGCTTGTTATTTTGATGCTACATTTTTAATAACCTGGTATCTACACAATATAAATAGAGAAGTGTGAATGAAATTGAGTAATTATTCCCAAAATTTTGGTGGAATTTTAGTTTCTTGTTGGTGTGTTCCTATAGAGATCATCAAGAGAGTCTTGCGGTATGCTTTGGTCAAGATCTCAGCTTTAAAAGAAAGGCTCTTTGGTTTTGTTAGACTGCAGCTCTTCACATCTTTGAAGCACAAACTGTTTATTCAAGCAAATCTCATAAATGAGCAGAGCATTAATGAAGTGAGATACAAACTCAGCTTTTACCAAATCAGCTCAATGAGCCCAAGGACAGACAAAGAGTTACAGTTTATGCACATGTTTTTCTTTTCTTTGTGTCATCACTGCATCATGGCACTCTTCTAGGGACTATTAATCAATCATTCTTTGTGTTTTAGTTCATAGAATGTCAGTTTTCTCCACTCGAACAAAGAGTTTGTTTTCAATTTCAGTAGAAGCTCTGTTTAGGAAGCACAAAGCCGGCTTTGAGAAACGGCTCTTCAAATACAGAAATGTGGCTCTGGCTTCCAAAGAGATTTTTTATTGCAGCGACAAGAATCTAACCCTGCCAGTTGGAGACATAAAGAACCGTACCATAGAAGTTAATTCCAATATCTGGTGATTCTGGAAGCAACACATTTACATTGTGGCGGTTATTGCGGTGTGTTAGAAATCCTACAGGACGGCGCAGTGGCGTTCCTGCTGTTTGTGCGCCATCTGAGCGGCGGTGTTCTGATGCTGCTGTGAGGAGAGCAGCTGTGGATGCATGTTGGTGCCCGAGTGTTCCTCTGTGAAAAGGCCTCCCACAGAGAGAGTAATGAGACAGGAGTCAGTATGACATGCTTCCCTGAAACAACAAGCTCCGCGAGCTTCGCCACGGCTCTGCAGCTCGTCTGGCTGCTGCTTCACTGAAGCACAGAGGCGTGACTGAGCTCCTGGTGACTTTTGGGTAAAAGAAAGTTTCTTTGGATGACAATCCGTCTGTCAGAGGGCCTGTCCTTGAACATTTTTGAGACTTTTAAGCAACATTTAGATTTGTGCTAAGAGGAAAATGTTCATTCACTCATCTTAGTTCTCCATAAGCGATACTGTTTGTGATTTGAGAAAATGGGATAAATATCTGTATCATGTAGACTGACTTGAGTGTGTCCTGCCTCCTTTAGAACATCGTGGCCAAATACGGTTCTCAGTTCCGGGGAAACTCTCAGCACGACGCTCTCGAGTTTCTTCTTTGGCTTTTGGATAGAGTTCATGAGGACGCCAACGCCAACCCTGACAACAGCAACAACAGCAGCAAGACCAAAGCCAACACCAGGGTGAGTCTGCGCTTTTGCTTAAAGTGCACAATTTATTCGATTGGTTTCCGTAACGACCCACTTTGATCATCTTTTGAGCTATTTTAGAAGCATTTCCAGTGGTCTTTTAAACATGAATATAGTGATTTTAGCCATCGTTTTCTGGGACATTGTTTCTGCAGAGTGGCAGGAGTTCAGTGGAAATTTGTCTTTGAGCTGTGGGTGGGACTGTTGGGATGGAGCAAGCCCGACCCCTCTTCCCCTTCATTTTTCAAGTTGTTTTTTTTTTTTTTTGGCTGCTCCCGAGTCACAATTTGAAAAAAGAATCAACATTTTAAAATGACCTTTGCTTATTTATTCCCTCTATCATCAGAAAAATACCACAAGAACACGTTAAAAAACACAATTTTCATCAGGGTGAATCTTTGTCACTTTTCTCTATTTTCTATGTATGTCATTTTTGAGTCATAGAAGTCAAATATTCAAATATTTATTATATGATTTATTTCAAATAATTTTAAAAAATCAATATAAATCGATTTTAATTCAAATTCAGCTTTATTAATATAGCACTTTACCTGCTTCTAAGTATCTCAAAATGCTTTCCACAATAAAATAAATAACAGCAAGACATAAAAATGGTAGTTACAATAGTAATCATAATAAACATTAAAAACCCAGCACACATATACATCCAAAAGTACAATTTAGGACATAAATTATAATCATATTACATAAATTTGTTGGAAAATAAAGAAAATGCAAGAAAATAATGCTGTCTTCTTGATGAGAGAAATGCTCCTAATCTTAGTCATATAGACACACATGACTTGTAAATAAAATGTAAATTAAATTGTAAATTAAATTGTAAATTAAATGTGTTCTAAACATGTTACTAACAAAATGCAGTCAACATGACACATTATGGTAGATAATAAGAACAATACAGACGCATGTTTGAAAGGAAGCAGACAGAAGCTTAACTTCTTAAAGCCTGCACCTTAAAAAATACTATAAAAATAAAATACAATAGATCTATAGATTAATTAATAATACTAATTATAGTTTGACAATCATAGTCTTGTTGTTATTCATCAATATACGCAGCAACTACAAATACGAATATTTAACTATGTTTATACATTGCCACGTGTTATCATTAAAATATTCAGATTGTTTAGTTAATTTCCTTAAAATAAGTTTCATGGTTACTGATAGATGATATTTCTGTATTTTTTCCATATCTTTTGTTTGTAAATATATCTGAACTTTTGGAAGTTTTTTTGGGATAGTTTCATTTTTGGATCCCAGCTGTTTGGTCTGCACATGGAGACAGAAAATCTTCTGCATTTGGTTTGTGCTATAGTGATAGTTTCAATTTTGTCATTAAATCTAGTAAAAGTAATAATCGTCGAATAAAGATTGTGTAATTGGTTGAGAGGGAGTGGGAGAAGTAAACTCCTTTAATCCCACCCCTATTATGTTTTAATTAAGTTTTATTTTGTAGATGACATAATTCTTAACATCTAATTAAAGTGTTTATTCTGTATCAGTCCAAATGAAAACTGCTGATGAAATAAAAGATGAAGAGCTATTGATTGTCTTCGGATTCTGCAGCCTAAATGCAAATAATGTTGTGATTATCTTTATGTGCAAACACCTGAATGACATTCCTCATATGTTGGATCATTTCATGCAGTATTTGTGTCCCAGACTGATCCGATCGAGTCATAGCTGTTGGACTTTCCGGGCTCTTCTTTTCCCAGTCGGATGGAAGCGCAGAAGCTCTGTTGTTTCTGTTATTCACCTTACAGCCTCGCTCCTGGAGAGGAGCCAGGCCTGGACAGGAAGGAAAGGAAGATGTCATCATAGAGATGAGTCACAACTACAAAATGTCTCTTTGTTGCTAAGATTTTTTAGCGATCTTCAGCTTTTTTCCCTTCTAGTACGTGTCAAGAGGAAACAAAAGCCACTTTGATCAGACTGTCTTTGCGGCAGTTTGTCATTTCATTGTTTTTGTGCTTTTTTGTCCCACTATGTGGCAAGTTTTGAGATATTAAGGGATTTATTTAGAGTTTCTTTGAGAAAAAATATTCCTTTGGTATTAAAAATAAACTTTTAATCCAATGTTTTTAAGATGGTGACTTTAAAAACTGTACAAATAAAGGATCCTTAATATATTATAAAGTCTGTGATTAAACTTTTATACTATGATAAGAGCATCGCAGTATTAATATATCAAAATAACTTTATGAAAACAACTCATGTTCTTTCAAATCTATATTTGAGTGTTACATTTAAACTATTTTGGAAGGCAAACATAAATTATTCAGTGAGAAGTTTAGATTTTGTGCTGTGAAAACCGGCTCAGAGTGGATGTTCCTTCTGTGTTCTCTTTTTTCTTTTACTTTTTGTACTTAAGATATAAATATCTCAGAGAGCAATGAGTCTCTTTTTCCCAAATGTTTTTTATTTTTTTTAATTTTTACATTGAAACATTTAAGTTGATATATCTGCTTGATCTACCTCAGTGTCTCAGATGTTTAGCTTCCTCTTTAGATTTAGAGAAGACCATGCTGGCGACGACTGATTAAAGCAGAGAGAGGAAGAGGAGGCGGCGAGTGTGCGGCTCCTTTGTTTGGTCGCTCCGCTTGGGATCCACGGCGGTACTGCTCACAGAATTACGATCAGAGCTGAGAATCTCTCTATTCTCGCTCGGCAACCTTTTGAAATTTCTGACAGTAAGGCAAAAGTAAAAAGTGAAGTTTTTTTTAAGTTTTGAGGTCTCACTGTTTTTTTTTTTTCTTCTTCTGATTAACAGACAAAAAAAAACAAAACAAAAGAATCTGCTGACCTGGAACAGACCCTCTGTTAAAGGCACATAACCGTTCATTTTTCTAGGCTGATGTATAGGTTAACCAGCACATTTTATTTTAGGTTGTGTTTTTATGCAAAATAACTGAAATAACACAAGTTAAACCAATAAAATCTATATTTGCATCCAAGCTTTTTAATTTAGGAAAGTTTTCCTTTTTAGTATCATATAAGCTCCATAAAACAGTTCAAATTGATCACGTCTATAAACATATCCAATTTCAGTCCCTTTTTTAAGGTAACATATACATAGAAATGATCAAAACTTTATTGGCAGCAGGTCTTATCATATTTAGACTACAGTCGCATATCTCAAAATGCAGTTGAGGTCACTTATATTATAATGTACTGTATTATATTGTATTATATTGAGCATCCTTATATTATTTTATGAGTTTTTTTGAACATAACCTTTAGGGTAAATTCTTCTTCTGAAGACTTTTCATTATTGTCTTGCTTAAATATGGTAGAAGAGGGTTGGAACTTTGTAAAAGTGATGGCGTACTTTTGTTTTTTTTTACCAAAAGTACGCCGATAATGCTGCCCTGGAAGTGTTCAGAAGAAATCTCAGAGGGGGCTTTATGGCTAAAACCCCTACACTTTGGAACTTCTCCCTCTTATTTGACTCACAGATGCCACTGAAAATCATAGTCTGGAAAAAAAATAAAATAAAAAATTAAACACTGCAGAAAGCATGGAATTTGGCACGCGCTATTACGAGAATTTCTCCCGGGAGAATCTGTCATGACCGGAATTAAAATGAGAGACCAGTAACACGGGCAGCATCAGAAGGCCCTGGCAGCTGTATTCAGGGTTTGACCGTGTAGCGCTGTCTGCTCCGCACTGATGTAAACACATTATGTAGACGCCACTGACAGCTGAAACCAACCGAACAACTTGATCTCTACATTCCTGTTTATCCATTTGGAGTATTTGATTTCAGATTTCAGCCTATAGTGGAAAAGAAATACCCATAATGTTTTTAATTATGTTTTATGATTAGATTTTTTGAGTTACAATAAATATTCTGTGACAATCTGATGAATTATAAGAAAGAGAAAAATTGAGTTATGTTTCTGAAGGGAAGATTGTAGGTTCAGTTTCCGTTTGTTAAAGTGTTCTTAGGCAAGACACAGAACCCCACATCACTCCATGTGTGTGCGTGGGTGAATGTGACTGTAAAGCACTTTGTGCCTTAAAGCTGGGTAGAAAAGTGCTTGTATACACCATTTGCAATTTACTCCAATCTGCTTCAAATTCAGAACACAATTGAATTGTCAGCAATAAAATTGGGTCTCCTCTTTCTTTTTTGTAAAATAAATTGGTTTGCTAGTGTGAAAATGACAATTAGTTATCCTAATGCACTTATTTTAGCCAAGTAAACTCCCACTTAAACAAAGTGTTGGTGTTGTTTGTTCTAGTCCTGAACAGAAGGAGCCACTTGAGACCCGAGAATCTGCGGAAAAAGCTGAAAAACCGATGCTGAGTCAGGCTCCATCTCCTAACTAGAATAGAAAAGATTAAATGACTTGACGGTGGGCTTGGTTGGTGGAAAAGTTTCTCTTAAGAACTTTTGGGTTTTAAACCTCAGTTTTTGTCCAGATTGACATTTAAAGCAAACAATATCTGAACTTTATTGGAGAGTTTACTTTTTTTTTTTTGGTGCTTTTGTTGTTACTCTGAAAAATTCTTGCTGTTAGGAGCAGAATATTCCATCCTGGACTCGTAGTTAGAAGGCACTACTTTTTTGCTGGATTGTAAACTAAAGAAAAGACAAGCTATTTAAAGTTTTACCAGGTGTGTGTTCAGCAGTGATAGTGGCACAAAGGGGGTGAACACTAAGAGACATGGCACTTGAAGGAATTTGTGAGGCAAACCAAACTAGAGCACATATTCAAGGTCATCTGTGTCATGTATGAATGTAACCTTACTCGGTTAGTGGTGATGACCACATTTTAGCTCATCAGTTCCATGTTTGATACCATGGAAAATCTCTGCTGTGGTCTCTGTGTGATGTGAACACAGCGTTACACGGACAGACAAAACAAAATGTTCAGGAACAAGATTGTGTCCGGCAGAGCTGAAGCTGACATTTCTGCTTTCACGTGAAAATGATTATCAGGAGTTTGATCGAATAAGACAAACTGTTCACTTGTTGCACTTAATCATCATCAATTTCTGCCATTGACGTTGAAGCCAAATATGTTGTTTGTATGACCGCATTGTGAGTGGCTTGTTTAGTCTTCAACAGATAGGAGGAAAATGTTTGTGATTTACGGACACCAGTACAATTTATTTAAACATATCTGTTGATTCTGGAGTTTTTTTTTTTTTTTTCATGCACAAACACAGAAGCTGAGAAAACGCTCCACACTTGCTTGTTTTCCCTCTTTCGCCTCAGCGCCTCGTCAGCAGGATTCCTTACCAGCCAGCAGAGAAACCAGATTGAGGTCAAGGCTTCATGCACGTCCTGGATTATCACTCTTTTCTCACTTCTACTAAGAGCTATTCAGCTCTATAGGAAAAACAAGTGGGGGCCAGATCCGATCAGATTAGTGTGTTCTTTCTAGCTCACATATACAGCATCAGATTTAGACTTTTAGCTGGAGAGTTTTAGCTACTTTTTATTTTTACATTTTTTAGGTACAGATGCATCTCCGACTGATTACTTTTTATTGACATTCTCATATCTGGTGACATCTGCTTAACTGTTGTCAAAAAATGAAAGCACGTTTCCAATCTTATCCAGTTTGTCTGCCTTTAACTAACTTAGCAGTAAGAGTGTAGTTGAGTTTTACTGCAGGCTTTTTCACAAGTTGCATTAAAAATGTCATGTTTTACCCTGTGGAGAGTTATGGGCTAAATGGTTTGCCAGTGGAGCTCCAGCACTAAAGAACTGTCTAAGTGCTGTTTGATTTTTTTCTTTTTTTTTTTTTAATGTCAGTCATGGTTGGCCTTGCTGCCCCAGGTGGTTTGAGAGTGCAGGAGCCCCAGAGACGACAAGAAACACTGTGAAATATTTGAAATGGTGAAGTGCACAAGCCCTTTTTTTTTTTCGATCAGTAGGGACAGGAATGTTGAGTCTGATCATTTTCTATGAACCCATGACTGGATGGGCAAGCAGATGTCAGCAAATGAGATGTTGGGTGATGGATGGGAGTGTCAGGAGGAAACTGATGGGAGGTTTTATTGGATGAGTTAATCGAGAGTGTTCATCATCGAGGGGACATAGGTGCTACTCTCCAAATCAAAAATGTGAGCATGTGGGAGAATATTAAATGTGCAAAAATAAACAAAAATTCCAAAATTCTCAAAAATTAAAATAAAAAACATGTTTTTTGGGAGAAAATAGTAGAATTAGGTGAGTTGTGGCATTGACTACATACTGTATAGAAAGGGGCTCACTTCTGGCTTTAATCAAATGAAGTCGATTCAGAAGCCATTTTTCTGTAATATGGACGCCGCCATGTTGGAGCCAAACGTTAGTAAGCACTGATTGGTCCAAATCAGTCTGACTTATCATTTCTTTGGCAACCACTCTAGCCAATCAGGAGTGAGCTTGCTGGAAGTTCACACCCCTTCCACTTGAAAGTGGACCAGAGAATCTGTCAAATGTTTGACATGACGCCACCTTTAATTGAGGCATCTGATTGGCCAGTTTGTAACTTGAATAACTTGCCATGACAACAAAATTATAAAAAATAATAGGATTAGGAAGTCCAGTTCTTATACAGTCAATTGCCGTGAGACATCTGAGACATTGAAGTTTGTGTGGGGTCTTTTGTGACTCTTTGGGCTGTTGAAGTCATGTGATGAAGCTTTTGAAAGGTAGCAGCTTAATCTGTGCCAGAGAAAACCCAGACTTTACTCTTCCACTTCAAGGCACCACATGAAGTAAGAATTATAGACTTCAACTTGAACCTGCGACTCTTATAGAATCCCCAGAACGCCATTTGTTTCCACTTATGTACTCTAGGCTGAAATCTCAGCTCAAGCAAGCCTGTAGTTGCCTGATTTTAAGTGGAAATGTCATATTTGAGATGCTACAAAACACTCCTGACAAAGGAGGTTATTAAGTTCGGAGAGAACTCGCATTTCTGTTTGATGACCAACTCCCTTTTCCTCTTTAGTTGTGTATCCCAAATCTCCATTATTTTTAGAGCGTGTTTCTACCCCGACCCCCACCTGCCCGTTAAAATCAGACTCGTTCTGCTGTTCTGCAGCGGCGTGCTGTGAGTTTATTGGTGCCCGCCGTGTGTTTATGTGTTTAAACCAACTGTGACAGCTCTTTTGTAGCCTTTGCATCACCTCCTAATCTGTAAAGTCTGTAGACTCGCTGCATTGTGTGGTAATAAAAAAGAAATGTTGCTTGAAATTAAGACATATTTTCACCGTGTAACCTTGACGTATGTCTTTTATATTTCCTGAGCGTCAGTTGAGTCATCCTTCAACAATTCTTTGAAGTAAAAAGAGAAATCGAAGGGAAAGATGTTGGGTCGCATGCTGTAAAACATCAGGTGGACCGGCTGTCTTTAGAAATATTAAAACATGGCTACAAAGGGAATCCTTGGACTAAATACCACAGAAAGCCATGAGGGGAGAGGAGAAAAAAGGCAGACCCCGCGGGAGGGGGGAAATGTATTCTTCTTGTACTGCAGGAGTCTGGCATTGAAGGTCATGAACTTATGAAGCTGTGGAAGGCCTTTTGTACTATAATTAGCATTGCTCTACCATCTTTGTTCTATTTTGAACAATTTGAACTACATTAACATTTCAGTATCTGTTGGATATTTCTAATTATAAAACTCCAAATATTTTTGCCGCTTTTTACCAAACCAATAGTTTTTTCTTTTCTTTTTTTTTGAAGGTTTTAGGTTCCGTCTTGTTAAATTTGCCTTTGTTCAGGTGAGGTTAACCGTTCTATGTTTCGGACCCTTTGTCTTTCCTCAATGCGCATTTCTTTCAGTCAGTCTCAAGGCAAAACAAATGTTTGTTTTGTTATTTTCCGTACAACCTGCAGGTTTTTCACAGCAAAAGTGAACCGTGAATAATCTTTTTTATTCACGTCTGCCTCATACGAAACTAGACATTGTTTGTAGCCCTCAAAACCGTCAGTAATTAGCAACTGAGGTATATAGTTACTCTAGATAGCACTACGTTGCATTGTCTTGGATTTCAAAGAAACCTGAAAAACTGGTTTGTGTGTTTACAAGTTATTACACACAAAGTTGTATTGTCCAAGCTCTTTTACTATTGTGCTTTTGTTTCAGTGTTTTTTCACAGACATTTTTTTTCTTTCAATTCATAGTTGTGATCCCCAGCATACTTATATTTTCAAGGTTTGATGTGCAAACCCTTCCAATACTATTGGAATCTAATGTTGACATTTTAAACTCCATTGTTTCACTTTTTTTTTAAAATTGCTATTATGAACGGGGTGCCAGAACTCATGAAAGTTGGCTCGCATAAATCAGAATATGGAGAGGTTTGGAGGAGAGGATGCGATGCGGTTGCCTGCCTGTCAACAGAGGAACGCTCTGACAGAAATGTCAGGCAGTAAGAGATTATGAAATCGTCAGTCTGTCCTCTGAAGGGGTAGGAACACCGAGAGACCTTCAGGAGATCCATAAATGGCAGCAACATTAGCCCTGTAATTGATTGATGTTCATGAAACCGCAGCAGGTTTGCCCTCCTGACCATTCTGTGTCCTCTGCATTTTTGCATGCCTCGCGGATATGTGGTTTAAAGTGACGGTTTTGAGGCAAAATTTTGTAAATCCTCAAACAATTTCAAACTATAAAGCTGTACAATGATGACCTTGGCTCCTTTTTGTGTCGGGTTCCGGCTACAAGATTTAGATTTTGGTTTGTTTTCCGTCCACCCTGAGACCCTCAGTTCAACCCTCAGTGTCTCGTAGTGAGAGGTTTTTACAGGAGCAAGCTATAATCCTCCCAAACTCTGAGGGGCTTTTCTGGTAACACCAAACACTTTGGAGAGTTTAGAAATGGCTAATCTGGGTGCTTATAACGCTGGATCCGCCCAGCAGGGGGGCACTTCTCACCCAATAGTGAGCATTCCAATTCTGCCGGTCAACATTGGCTGCTGCTGACAGATTCTAAAAGTGAATGTTAAAATATCACGCCACTTCTCACTGAACCCATGTTCAAATTATAATTCTAATTACAGATGTAAGTGCGAGTTGTTTTTGAGTTGATTTAAAACCATTTCAGTCATGTTTATTGCTTTCATGAAGATTTTTGTGGAGTGGTTTTACTGCAGAAGTCTCACTTTTGTGGCCAAGGATACTTTAACATTATGACTGTCCTTTAAAGGCAGAATCTTCATAACCTTCTCACAAGAATTATGCGAATATTGTTCTTGTGAGTGTTTTGTTTATTCCATTTTATTATCTTTTTCTGCATTGTGTCTTTGTAGCTCTAGAGAAAGTCTCTGGTACTGAGAGTGGTAGAGAAGTATGTTGGAGGGGTTCAGGTGTTAGAAGACGGTGGTGAGATGTGGTAGTGGTGGAACTGCACTGAGGATCAGCTTTGAGCCCCTTCTTGGCTGCTGACGGACAGACGGACAGATGAGGCTAGACAGGAATCTCTGTGGACCGTGATGTTTGAATGAAGGTCAGCCGCAGCAAGACAGTTTCTGTATGTAAATGAGAGGGACTCGAGTGGAACGAGGAGGTTGCAGGCAGCAGAGGTGAAGAAGGTGGAGGACTTTAAGTGTTTAGGATCAACTGTCCAGAGCATTAGAGTGTGGGAAAGAAGTTTAGAGACGTGCAAGCAGGTTAACGGGTGGAGGAAGGTTACAAGTGTGATGTGTGACAAGAGGCTCATTAAGAATAGAAGTACTGTAGTGGTGAGAGCAGCAATGTTGTTGGTTTGACGGTGGGTAGCAGAGCTGAGGATGTTGAGGTTGGAATGATGAGGATGGATAAGATCAGAAAAGAAACCATCATTCATATATATGTGTTAGAGATAAATGCAAGGAAGCAGGTCGAGAGGTTTGGACTCATTTAGGGGAAGAACAGTGATTATGTTGGTAAAGGATGCTGGGGTTGGATCAGGAAAGAGACCTATAGATGACATTTATGGAATGACGTGATAGTGGGCAGGAAGGAGAAGAGAGGGTTAGATGGAGGTGGATTATATGCCATTTTGAGGAGGGACTTTGGACACCCCTGCTGTAAGGGAAAGAGAAAGCAGAGGTGCAAACACTTTTGAATGCAATCCAGTTTGTGGTATTCGTGGAATTGCAATTTGTTTTCTTTGTTTTTTAATTCAATAGTTGTGCAACTTGTTATGAAAGAATTGGGTAACATTAGGACAGTCACGAGAGTTTTATATTTTCTGTAGGGTAGGAAACATTTAGATTTATGTTTTTTGAAACGGCCAAGTTGGTTAGATGGGAATCCAGCTTTTGTGTCACTCATCTTGTTAGTAAATGACTACGGTCACATATCTCAAAATGCCACCGGTAGCGACCAAATGCAAATTTTCCAGCAAATTTGGCAGGTGCCTTCATGCACCGGCATTTGTAATTTGAAGTGGACAGTCACAGACGAAGAGAAAGTTAAAAATTTACGACGACCCGACATTTTTTTTTTACATCAGTCAGTGGTCGGCTGGACACATTTGGAGGTTGCATGGTGGCAGTCCAATGACAGGCAGGTGACCGGTATCCCCGGGCTACCGGTCTGATTGCCACCGTCTACATTCATGACCTCAGCAAAAAAAAAATGTTTTTAATCGGGCAGCGGCATGAAATCAAGAAGGTTCCGTCAACGCTTCCCCATCGGCAATTGTATTTATGAAAGTAGCACAGAGAGGAACATGTTATTTTATTATTGATCGTCTCATAGTTTTACTGAGCAAATAAAACATTAATGGAGTAATCAGCTCAAGATCCTCTACAGGAATTTTGTGGTGCCAATAATTATCTCTTCGGTTTATTGCAGTATTTCCCAATTTTCATAGTTTTAGTTCATTTACAATTCAAAACAATTTTCTTAAATTTTTGCCTAAATCATGCATTAAATAGTTTTAAGGGAAAACTAATCATGGTTTTAATGAATCAATACTGCATCTTGTAAATGAAAATCAATTTCATTTCATTATATTGCCTTCTTTTAAACCTAACTTTAGCAGTTATCACTGCATGTCTGCTTCAGGGTGAGCAGTGTTTTCTAGTCATCTAATTGAAGCAAAATGGACGTATGGATAAGCCTTTACTTGGCATAATCCAAGTAAACAAAGCCTTGCATGCAGGTTTATTCAGTTTTCTTACAACATATACTCCAGTGTCTTCTTGGTGCCCAAGGGCTTTTTCAACAGGACTTGTCACTGCGATGCAGTCTGACCTGTTTCTGTCACCTGAGTTTCATTATATCGTTGTCATCGTTCTGAGCTGGGGAAAAAAAAAAATGTTTTCATTTCTTTCAAAATCAGGTTTATTAATTGCATTGGCACTTTAATAAAAAAATCAAGTCAAAGAGAAAATAAAGGTAAATTTACCTTTTAATTCATATAAAAAAATTGCCTGCCGATGTTTCTATTCAGATTTAATATGGTTTATTCTCATGCAGCTTAATGTTAAGGTACAAACGTGGGAGTTTTGACTGGTCTAAAAAAGCATAGGCAACCCTTTTTTGAGGATCAACTTGGAAGGCTGCTATCACTTTGTTAAATGTATCTCATAAAAAATGAACAGCTTGTAAACTCACTAATATTTAATATTTAGGAAAACACTTAAAGCAACAGCTTCCTCATGTTGTTTTTAACATTTTTCTTAGGAAACTAAATTCACTTTTATATAAGCCTGATCTCTTATGATAGCAATGAGGAACCATATTCTGAATGCAAAAATATAGAAAAAAAACATAGATTTGAGTGATTTAAATTATACTATGTGCAAGGGTTCTGCTCCTTTCCACAAATTTCCTAATAATAAATGTGCGCTCCTTGCGTGCAGCCTAACGAACTTCGACAGTAACTGCGTGGATTTGTGCAAAATGTCTATATGATCAAAAATTGGATTAGAATTGAACTGTCTACATTGGACCCAAAAAATGTCTCTGATCATAACAAACATTCACATCCATCATCAGTTTGATTGAAATAAATCCTTTTGACATGCGCAGAACTATCTAAAATACTGGAAACGGATGTAGAAGTAGTATTTGCAGAGTGGCTGATGTGGACATGGATCAAGACGATCTTCTGATTGTACTTTTATTTACTTTAAAGTGACTATTTGCATGTCATTTTCTAAAATGACTGAACTTTTTTCTTGGCCGCACTGACCCTGAGGAAGGGTGATGGTTGGTTAATACATGCGCGCGGGCAGCAGTAACATTTAGCCTTTGACGCATTTAAAATACATAAGGATAATGCAGCAATAGACAGGTGGGTTGTCCGCAGGTTCCATGGTGGCCCCATCTGTGTTTGCCCACACTGGCTTGAGTGGGGACTCTGGCTCGCTGGGAAGCGGGGATCGTTAACTTCCTACGCTGTCCGGCGGCAGCTCGCTAGCTTGCTACACTTTCCACCGAGCAGCTGGTTTGCGTAGGGGCCCAGACCACTGAGTCCCCATCTAATGTGGGAAATGTGGGCAAACACAGATGGGGCTACCATTTAACCTCTGGAAAAACCCACCTTGGGCCCACCAATCCAATTCACCAATGGGGCCCAAATTGAAATGTTTGACTGGATAAGTGTGTGCAACTTACATTATCTTGAAAAAACTTAATGATACACTTACCAAACGAACAATAATTGTACGTTCCATTTTTGTGATGTCCCTGAAGGTGGTCCCACAGCTCTGCTCCACTTGAGATGCAGCTGCTTCTGTCTGTGACCCTCCACGGGCCCAGACAACCTAAAAACCCACAGCACTTGTATGGGCCACCCCCCAGATACTTTGACCTCTCTGACCTTCCATCCACTTAGCGTCCAGTCTCGGGGGTCATGGGTTAGGGGTGAAACCCTCCTCACATTGAGAGAAATATCTTCTCTTTTGACCAAGCTATTATCCCAGCAGGGGATTTGATGCCTGGCAAGGCATAAGTGCTGGAAGTTGTTCAGCTGACCTCTTCTATGTTGTCTTTTGACACTACAGTCATGTGATACTGATCATCTTCTGTCTTGTATATGTGTGTTATGATGTGACTCTTGGGTCCTCGGAGTGAACAGACCAGATCTTATTGCTTATTAGCAAATTTGAACTTTTCCCTGTTTTTCCTTTTGTTTTACAAACCAATATAAATGTTTATTTCCGCTTCTTAATTTATATGAACTTAGCATTTTTCTGGAATTAGGTGAAAACTATTTAGTGATGTGTGCTAAAACTGGAGCAACAAAAGCTGATTCATTACTTATTTATCACAGCTTCAACAACACAATCTGTCTTTGGGAGTTGATAAACTGTCAGAACATTTTATATGAGATAAGATTGCTTACAATTGAGGATAAGATCTGGGCTAAATCTAAATTGGCTCCCTACCGCTATGGCTTCTCCCTATCGCTACATGTATCATTCAAGTTGAGTGATATAGCAAAAACATTTATTTTTCAAATTTGGACCGCTTGATGACATCATGAATGGCCGGTAATCTACGTTAGTGCATAAACCCTCGGAAAATATATAGCATTGGTTTTATATCCTTAAAAAGTTATTACTTACATTTAAATGTAAACTTCTGTGCTTCAGAGCACGCCAATGTGAAGAAATTATTATCTTCTCTGACTGGCGAAGGGATAGTCCGCCCTAAAAAAAAAAAAAAAAGAAAAAAAACACTTTCAGAAATCAATACAGCTTCAAATGCACACTTGAAGAGAGAGGAGTTAGAGGGGTTGTGAAGTGATTTGAATTCTACCTTACTGTCAGTTGGATGAAATATTTGAAATAAATTGAAAAACAATCAGACGTTTTAGTTTTCATTGCTTATTAGAGAATGGGGTTTGTTGGAAAAAAATAGTTAAGACCGAATTTCAGTTAAAACATATTTTTTTTAAATGTATTTTAACCTGTGTTTCTGGTTTTCATAAGATTATTAACTCAGCCTCATGTTGATATGTGACATTGACACCTTCATTTTTCTGAATCAATGCAGGCTGAGAAATATGAAAAATAGTCATTTCCAATGCTCAAACGCACAAACACACACACACACTTACACACACATTCATGGCTCAAGACTTCTCTGCTAAGCCAGATTTGGCTGTCAGAGCTCTGTCACCAGCTCTTGTCTCAGGCTGATTATTTTTTTCTTTGCTGCCGTTGTTTTGGCTCTTCTGGCATCACCATAGTAACAGCCAGAAAGAGGCGAGTCTTTCGGGCTGCTGTTGTGCCTGAGGTGAGTGAGTACCTGCTGAACCCTCAGGGGACAGGTCTGAGATCAGACGAAGATGGCTTGAACCCCTTTTGGTGTGGACAGCTGCAGCAATAAAGAAAGGGCAGCAGATAAACGTGAATGAAACCTCAGCCACATCTGCTCATCTTTTTATTTTTTATTTTTGGATCCGTAAAGCCAAGGGAGTCATGATAGATGAAGGAGAGCAGAGGATGAGGAAGAGATGAGGAGGAAGGGTTAAAATGCCTGGGGTTTGCACAGTTATCTCTCCCCTCGCCGTGTTAGCATAAGCCAGCTCTGAATGGGTTGAATTAGCAGCTGCCCAGAGCTGAAAGAATAGAGGTGACTCAGCTGGTTTACCGTGCGGATGGCATGTCTTTCATTCCTGCCCCCTCTCTCTGTCTTAGTCAGTTTGGGGTTTGGTTTATCCTGCTCCAAAATCTTTTTGGTTATCTACACTTTTTTATGCATCCATCAAAAGACAAATCCAGGACAGAACTACAGAGATGCCACCAATGAAAAAGAAAATTCAAATTGGAAATAAATACAAAAACACAAATTTAAAATATCTATAAGTAGAAGAGAAGGCACAGCTGAGTTTATACTTCGACTTTACTTAATAGTTTTACAAAAATGTCAAAATGTTTATTTTGGCACAGATATTTTAGCGTCTTTCCCTGATTTATTATTATTTTTTTATTTCTTTGTTGCTTCAATGAAATATACAACTCTTACATACAGAAATGCATTACTCCTTGTTTGTAGTTTACTGTCATTTTTCTCTTTTCTTTTTCTCCATCAATGACATTTATTTCTTCTTTTAAGTTTAATGATTAAACAAAACCTAGAATCAAAGACGAAACATATTTTTTTCAAATTTCAAAGCAACATAAGTCTTCAAGTGCTACAAGTATGCACAAATTCCTTTTTATTGTTATTCGACACAATTGTTATTTTTGTAGCTCTTTTTGCACTTTCTAGACATATCTGAAAATTATTTAACTTTTAATTTTTCTTTTTTTATCTCAAGTTCTACATTTTCTGTGCAGTCATTTACGAGTTGAGGCCACAGACCATTTGCAATTTGATTGTTCCAATGTTTTTTTTTAGCCATAAAACCCTTCAATTTGCTGTCTGTCATGTATCTCATTCCCTTTTCTGTGTTCTGACATCCTGTAACCTAAAATTAATCCGTCAATAATATTAGAAACCTATTTCTAGTCCAGAATTTTAATAAAAAGTTATTAACAGATTTGTTTGATCTATGGTCTTACACACTGAGATTAGAAATAAAGAAAAAAAGATACTCTTATTGGAATTTAGACCACATCATCAGTAGTTTCAAACCCAGTCATTTATTTATATATATATATATATATATATTATTCAACAACACTTCCACCAACAACAGTATCAACACCGTCACCAACAATACAACCACCACCACCACCAATACTACTAACACCAGCAAGATCACTACAACCACCAGCACTGTCACCACCGGCCGTGGCACATGGCAGGGCGGTCGACTCCTGATTGGAAGATTGTGGGTTTGATTCCCGCCTTACCTGCCCATGTGTCGAAGTGTCCTTGGGCAAGACACTAATCCCCAAATTTCCTCGGGTTGATGGTTGGCAGTGTTCGGCAGCAGAGCCACCACCAGTGTGTAAATGTGTGTGTGAATAGGTGTATGGGTCTGTGACTGTGAAGTATACACCATTTACCACCACCAGCAACGACCCTATTATCACAAACAACACCGTTACCAACAACACCACCTCCAACAACATGGTCACCAACAACACCAGCAACACCAACAACACCAGTTGGTACAGCGGTACCAACAACAACCACCAACACAATCATCACCATTACAAACAGCATCACCACCAGCTACCGCACCACCAACAACACTGTCATTATCAACAACAATTCCACCATTACTGCAACAACACCACGACCAACAACACCAACACAAACAACAACTGCAAAAAATAAAAGAAACTCTTAAGACGACAGCTTCATAAGTTATTTCACCATAACAAATGGGATTTGTTTTTTAAGCTTTAGTTTTCTAAGGGAGAAAATAAGGTTTCATTTTGAGCCCGGGTGAAAAACAGATGAGTAATTTCTGCTAATCTGTCACCCTGATTTTGTCTTTTTTTCTTTTCTTCTTTTGTTTGCATTTTACATCAGGAAAAGTCAAACTTGGGAATGATGGGGAAGGATTTCATTTTGCTGCAAGCAGCAAATGCGAGATTGTCCTTGAGAGAGTGTGTTTGTCACATCCCGGTAAAACCTTCTTCAATGTTATGCCAAGATTTAGTCACTTTGTCGAATACAAATGTCTCCACACACAGATGCCAGCCAAATTTTCCACACAGAGAAAAAATCTGGTGTTTGAAAATTGGCTACATTTCTTCCTGGTTGTGGGAGTGGGTGAAAGGTTTTTCTTGCAGAATGAAATTGTTATATAAGATGTAAACATTCTAAAATACATGGAAAAACTTAAGAAATTTGTAAGCTAGCTGGAGAAAGTGTAAACAGATGGATGATTGGAAATGGGGATGGGCTTACTCTGTGCCAACAGTCCTACCCACAACTCACGGTATACTGAACACTGGCACTCAACAGAAACATGTTTCTTACTCAGCCTAAAAACAGCATAATCATAAATAAAAGACCACTGGGAACACTTTTAAAATAGTTCAAAATTTGAATATTTAAAATACAAGAATTTACCATTTCTAAGTGAAAGTGTCACCCTTGTTTAATTAAAATCACTAGTTACATAAGCACACAATTATCATATAAAGGTAGACGTATGGAAAATGGACAGACAATTGATAAATACTTAAAAATGTCAGAAAATTGTATAAAACCAGAAATGGAAATGAACTGTAAAGTTGTGCATCAAATCAATTTGGATGATTTGATGCACAATTTGGAAGATATTCACATTTATAGATTATTCATGTGTTCATGCAGTTACAGCTTATTTCAATATTATTCATGTTCTTTTTCAATCTATAACTTCAGGGTCTTGCTTTATGGCTTACATTAAAAGATAAGAATAGCTGCAGAATCTGGAATGACTTTCACTCTTAATTTGTGTCGCATTTGTCTTTCTTTGGACCTTTGCCTTGGAAAAACAGCCAAAGGTTTCATTCTTGCTTTGTGATGACAAACTGAAGGCCATTTCATTTCAGTCTGTCCTGGTTTTCTGCAAACGCAATAACAAAAACAACTTGTTTTGTAGCACAGAGGGGGAAATAAAAGAAATTAAAAAGAGTCAGCCAAGGGCTATTGCATTTTGTGTGTGCATGTGCACCTATGTGTGAATGTTTGACCATTTAAAAACACTGGTGTTGTTTCTGACAGTAAAGTGAGAATGTTGAATGTAAAATCATCCAGTTGATTACGATTTTGATTGGTGGTATATTTACAATGCTGGGACCAAATTACATTTTCAAACATTTTTGAATCTTTACTTGATCCTATCTTTGAGTGGTGAACTTCAAAACAATAAAAATGTTTTCAAAAATGTGTTATCTGTACGGAACTGAGCATCACATCAGTGGTTGACACATCTAAATATTTAGCATTTAAGTAGAACTTAAATGAAATTGCAGTCTGTTACTATTCAAACGAAAAATCATGGCAGCCCAGAAATTTTTATACTTACATTTCCATAATCTCTGAAAAATAAGTTTTAATAATAATATGCTCACTTTTATTGTTTAAAACCTAAATTTGACCCTGGCTGTGGTACCAAAACTCTTTGTCATTTTAAACTCCTACTTCAAACATCCTTTCACTCCTTCATGTCTGACTTAATTTTTAATTATCTAAAAAATAAATATGGAATTATGTGAAATTAGTCCTGGATTTAATGGCACGTTGTGAATTAGCAAAAACAAATAATTTTCAATATTTTACTCTCCAAAAATTTAATTTGATCAAAATAATACAAATTAGAAATAAGTGCAAGATAACTTCGAGACATTAATAATAACAAAATAAAATAATCTGGACGGCTGGTCATATTTACAGGAGGGCCGGATCCGGCCCCCGGGCCTTGCCTTTGACACATGTGGTCTAGTGGCTTGTGGTAAAGCGAGAACGTTTCTAAATTATACATTGATATGCAGGACACATTAATAATGACTTCATAATCGAATCATGAGGTGCCTCAAGATTCCCACCCCTGCTTGTGGTAGTGTCCACCCTTAAAGTGGAAGGTTTGAGTTAAAATCCACGGTCGAGTCATAGCAATGGGGCCCATTGCCTCCCGCTTGACACTCAGCATTACGGGGTTGGATTGGAGAGTTAAACCACCAAATGATCCTGTGACTGCCGCTCATTGCTCCCCCAGGGGATGGGTCAAATGTGGGGAACAATTTTCACTCCCCTAACTAATGGGACTTTAACTTAACTTTAACACTATGCTTTGATCCTCGCCAATAAGTTCACGGACACTGCTTTTAAAACCTTGGGGCGTGCCTGGAACATGGAATAAATGGATAAATATCTGGATCTATCTGTATTTGTAGCTGTAGAACTAAGTACATTTCTTTTGTTAGTGATTGTGTTTAGATGATTGACTCATGACTGTTGCTGACGGTCAGGGGACTTTTTGGAAGTTTCAGGATTTAAAAAGACATTATTCCCAGCTAATGTGTCCCTGATGATAAATCCAAGAGCATATGCTGCAGCACGACCAAGATCACCTGGCAGAGAAGGTCACTCCAAGTGGTTGGATTGATTTCAGTGTGATCAGTGTTGCCAAATAGTGTCACAGTTTTTCAAGAAAAATTCAGTAAAATGAATCGTCACTCAAAGGGTGGCAGGGAAAACGGGGCATTCGACAAATGGAAGCTGGGCGTGCATCCAGGTTACACAAATATATTCTTTTCCTACTCTTTTAGACTTGAGAGTGGACTAATGTAGCACCCAAGTGATAGAAATCTAACAAAGAGGATTCTGTCATTTTTCAAAATAACATATTTTTTAAATAAAAAATGTGTGGACTTATAATAGAACAAACTAAAACCCATTAAATTGACACCAAACACACTTGAAACTATGACATCTCACCCACTGTATCAAAATCAAAACCGCCCAATCTGGCAGCAATGATTGTGACTGTCAATCATTATATATGCAGAACTTCCTTGAAACATGTAATATTTATTTTAATCAAATGGTGCCTAAATGTTTATGGTTCACTGTTTATTTTAAGTCCTTTACCTTAAAACAACTAATGATACGTTCACATCAAACACGATTAGAGTGCCAGAGTTTGCAATTAGTTCAATGTTAGTTTGAGTGATGGGCGTGGCAGTCTGGGACGGCGCAGCCAGAGTTCATAGAACTGAATTTTGGCAACCCCCGGTACTGGGAAAATCTATGAATGATCACACAAACCCAGACATGGAAACGTTATTTGCACATTTTTTGTAGAACTCTTCACAACCGATAAACCTGATCTCTCAACATCATCCGTGTCTTCCATACATCGATAGATGCACACAGATTCCACTACATGTAGCGATCAGGCTAAAAACATTAGCTGGTAGCACCTCCCACATGCGGCTGTGGCGTCAAGCTTAAGGAACACATGTTTTGACAAGCGGCGAGCAGCTGCAAAAGAGGAGCGGGTAACACAACATTTTCACCTGAATTACATTTGGTGTGAACGCAGCATAAAAGCAGAGTTTAAAAAACCCTAGACATGCATTTCTTGTCTTTTCGTGTTATTCCTTTTTGTGTACGTTTGCTTGTGTAAAAAGTGTCTTCTCTGCAGATTGACAAACGCAATAAAATCTCTTTGTTTCTGTTGTTTTGATAAATGCTGGCAATACTTCTCTTTCAGTCGTCAACCTGAGACATTTCAAATGTCTCACTGATATTGTATTTTTTCTCTGCCAGTGATCTCATTGCATCCTCCTCCTGATGAAATCATCTCCAGCTCTTGTTGAAGCTCAGTTTCTTTGCCTCCAGGCCAAACAATTTCATGGTTTGAAGCAAAACCAACTTGTCCTTTAAAACAAACCCCAAGCCCTTTTTAGTCGCTGTCAGAATGCTTTCAGATTTTTGCTTTGTTGAAGCGCGCACTCATAAATACACAACCACTCACATTAATCCAGACTCCCACTCACTCCCTGCTGCTCTGCAAAGATCTTCAGAAACGTCACACATGACTGCGCGCTATGAGGAATCAGCAGGCTTTGTTGGCAACATATGTTTTCATGTCAAGGACTGGAGTCTGAGGATCTCCAGGGAGAAATTTGACTTCTTCCAGCGAGTAAAAAAGGAGGGAACAGGGGTAAAGATGTGGTGGTACACCCATGAAGAGGCACTGATTACGCTGAATTTAACTGCAAATTATAGTGAACTCAATGGGGCAAAACCTGAAAGGGAAAAAAAAAAATTTGCTTATGGGAGACAAAAATCCAATAATGTGATGTTAAAAGTTCCGCAGTTGTTTTAGTCTGACAGATAACAGTTGTATAATGAATTGTAATGAGCAGCAGTGAACCTTCTCAAGAAAACTTTGTTAAAGTTGTTATTTTTGTCTATATCACACAGAAGATTTGATGTGGGACAGGCTTGACGTTACCGCCCGTTTACAAATTGTTCTGAGCACCATTCACAACACATTCTGGTGTTCAAAATACGCAACTTTTATCCTACATTTTCAAGAAATTGTGAAATCATGTGGCGTCTCAATATTTAAAGTGAATTTACCAGATTTTTACATTTAGGGAAAACGTATTGAAGAATTTTAAGAATTTTTGTGATACATTTTTTTAAATAAAATATTGAGTAAATTTAGGGACCCTTTCAAAAATGTAAAATATCATGGAAAAGTGTATTCATTTCAATAATTCCAGTGTGAACTCCAGTTTGAAAATCAACAGTCATATTTTAAGCACAGTGGCCAGCGCTCATGTTGGTAAACTGTTTTCTTCAATCCAAAATCACTGAAAAATCTACCAGATTTTGATCAGGATTCATTTAGCATTATTTGGATGCAGATTCATTTTCCAGCAGGATCTGCCCCCTGCTGCCCATAAAGTATTGACGACACATTTTAATTAAATAAAAAACAAACACAAAAAACAACTTTATTTTGATTGAGTTGATATGATTAGAATCTGTCTTTATCTTTTTTGCAAATACTGAGAAGTAAATGGTGATTCTGCAGAGCAATCTAATTTGATGAATTCCCGTTTTTCTGGGTTTTATCAACTGTAACCCCAATTTATGTAAAAAAAAAAAAATTGCAGTTCCAGTTTAATTTTATTCGTAACTTTTCTTTTTATTTGGAGAAGTGTCTCTTTTAATTTCAGCAGCATTTCTTGTTATTGCAAAGTTACTTTTACGTGCTGCGATGGTGGATCTCGGCCACCGTAGTTAAAGAAACAACTCCATTGGTGATACTTTTTTTTTTTTTTTCCCATTGATTTCCATTGATGTCTTTAAGCCAGTTTTTTTAAAGCTGTGCAATGACTACAGTGACAGGTTTGAAAGTCTGCAGTCCAGAGTTTTCCTAAAGTCTTGCTGATCATGCTCCAGCGATTGTCAGACTTATTTTTTCCACCTATTTTGACGTTTTCTGAAAAACCTTTGAGTTTTTGACACCTGCCCAAGATGTTGGTGAACTTAAAATAACTGCCTTCCTTGTTTGATATATTTGATTTAATTTAGTTGATTTAGCAATAGGAGCAGATAATGTTTTCTTCCTTCTGCTTCTTTTCATTTATTAACTGTTTTATCTTTATTTAGTATTATTTCGATAAAAACAAACAAAAAGTTCATTAGGTCCTGTAACCACATCTAATATATCATGTTTTTTGTTATTGGCGACTGCACTCCTATAGGTTTTTTTTTGGCTTTTTTTTCAAGCTATATATTCAGCCACCCATTAGATTTTTTTCACTTGTGTACAAAAATATTGAGTTAAAAGATTGGTATACACTTGCTTTTTTGCTGTCTTTTTTACAGTTTTGGAAACAACCTAGGACTGCCACCTTATATTAAATACAAAACAAATCCACCTTAATATTGTAACCTGAAAACACACTGTTCTGAGGCCGGTGCAGATGTGTGTTATTTTTGCCAGGAGCTGGGAGATTGTTGCCAGGGGTATTTGTTAGGCTGCAACAGGAAGCGCCTTAATGTGGCTTAAATCTTTAGGCTTTTTCAATAAACTGCCCAACCTGACAGTTGAACAGTTTTCTGCCTCTGAAAGCTGCTGCTGTGGCAGCCCCCCCATCTATTTTTGGAAGACAATAGAGGAGCTTTAACAATGTTAAGGTGGTATTCTTTGTTCTTTGGATCCTGGCGCCACAGAGCACACAGGGCTTTTTATCTTGCCCTCTTCTATTGTTTAGATCTGCGCTGCATGGAGGGAGTAACCTTACTGTGTGGTTTAATCGTGCAGTATGTGCGGTTTTCTCTGGAACTAATCACCGATTAAGACAAAAAAAAATATCTAAAGGGTATAAAATACTTTCACTGTACTGACTATTGCTTCTGATTTGAAAGTGAAGTTGGTAAGAATAAACATTTGATTTTTAGCCAAATTAAATTTTCGTGTTGCTATTTTGTATTCACAGAACACTATTGTATGTTTGTTGTGTTATTACTAAACTTGTCGCAGCGTCATCTGCTGTTAAAATGTTTAAAAAAATGTAATTTTGAAATATTTTTTTTCACTTTTAGGACAGTACCAGGCCACACTACGTTACCATACAGCTATTTTTTTTAATGTATTTGCACTTATACAATATATTGCTAAAAACAGGTATAGAAATATTTAAAAAGTAGGTGCAGGGAGAGGAAAAAAAAAACATATCGGCTTATATGAGAGCCTCTACCTAATAAAACTTTAAAATTGACATAAAATATAATTATACAATTTTATACTTTCACAATTATGCACTTTGAACATCTTAAAAACAACAAAAACATTTAGATTTCATGATACAATCATTTTGTTATCAGGGATTGTTTTAAACCTAAGCAGCCTTGACTCATCTGGTCTGGCTAAAACGGACTGCACTTGGTTTCCAGCATAAGTTTAAGTGTGTATTTTCTCATAAAAACTTTACTTTGGACAAAACGTGACTCGTCTGAAGACGTGGTCTAGGTCCACTTCTCATCAGATTTGTTCATAGTGTGAAGATGAGGACTCCATCATCAGTCATTTTTGAACTGACGAGTTGCCGTAGTTGTCTGATGTGATTTGAGGACCCCTCAGTCGTCTTGTCCTCTGCTCCTTTGCGGGAAAAAATTAAGCAGAGCAAGTTAAAATGACTTTAAAAAGTTGTTGATAAAATTAAGTCATTTTCATACATTTTTAAGTCTTACAAGAAAATAATTATTTCAATAAGTGCATCTCGTAAGACCTCAATGATGCTTTTCTAAAGATGCATTGGCCCATTGCATTTCTGGTCAATGGATTCAGTGGTTATTATTGGTTTACAGTTGTTATGAAGCAGTTCAAACATGTAAAAAGTTTTTTAAACGTGTTATATGTACAGTGTGTTTCCTCAAGTTTTGTTATAAACTGTTGAAGATGAAGCAAAAAGAATCTTTATTTGTTTAATACCTGCTATTTTTTTTTTAAGTTCTTTGGAAACTTTTCTAAAGATGTATTTAGACTAGACACATTGGGTTTGTTTAAAACAAACCAGAGTTTGTCGATTCTGATAATCTGAAACTAATTGTCTCTGAATACACCCAAGCGGACCCAGGTCCGGGACATGGAACTGCTCTTGCACCCATCTTTCGAGGTAGCCCTGGTTCGTTTCAACTGAACTTTGGTTCGCTCTGAGTTTCCTCAGTCTAAATACGTTCTATGCTCTGAGCTGAATTGGACCTAATCAGCCACCATAGCTGGGCATTATGGGATGTAAACAGGGTAGCAGAGTATCAATAAGGCACAGCAACTGATTGAAATGTGGTTGGATGATTGCAGGCTCATTAAAACAACTTTTAACATGATACACACTGCTTCTTATGTTTTCCCAACAATCGAAATGTCATAAACAATTATCAGAGTATCTTTTTAGCTGTTGTCTCCTCAGTAACCGGCAGACAGCATGGCTCTGCTTCACCAAATCAGCATATAAAAAGTGTTGTACCTGATGCTGATACAGACGTTCAAAATTGGCCAATATAAAGTTTGAAAGAGTGAAGTATCCCGACGAGGATTGCAAAGAGTAGGACTTTTATTATTCTTTCTCTTGTTGCTTTGTCCCGTCCTCATAATTCCTGGCCAATAACTAAAGAGATCATTAGCCATATCTTCTTTTTTTGTTTACAATCTTTGGTTTGAAACAGAAAAGTCACACTTTTCACACTTTTGTAATCTTGTTTTTTTTTTTGCATGTGTGTGCATTTGCATGCATATTCTGTGCACATATTTATTCACGGTTTGATATAATAGAAATGACTACATTTTTAACACGTTTGCTTAATAATTTCTGTAATTGGTTCAAAGTGGAACAAATATCTTTCAGATTGATTTAAATTGTGTTAATAGTTTGGAACAAGCAGTCACCAATACCTGAGGGGACATAATAATAAAAAAAAAAAAATCTTTTTCTGTTTTAGCAGCAGTAAATGGCCTCCCTTGCTGGTATGAATGTCACTAAAAATAAAGATGGCAAAGGAACTTGCAGTGTTTTTTCATGGAGTTCACACAGCTCATTGAATTTTCCTTTTATTTGCAAGCTCCACCTCTTTTTGCACTAAAAGTTGAATGTACCGGACAAGAAATGTTCATCCAAACAGCCGCTTTCCACATGAGTAAAAGCCTCGAACATCTCAGGTGGCTTCATTTGTCAGTATTTTTAGGCCATGCTGATGAAAAAAGTTCTTTATTCCCTCATGTTTACTGTGCGAATAGGGCCAGGTTTCCATGGTGATGTTTGTTACCTCTTTGTGAGGGTCTGCAGGTTCCTCTCCATTGTTTTTAGTATAGAGATGGAAAATTGAGGCCATAAAGCTGAAAGAGGGCTAATAGCAGCTCGTACGGGGATACGGAAATTATTAATGGACTGGATTGGAAATAAAGACATCAGAGATAAAAGGCAATATTGCTCATCTTAGCAGTTTATAATAAAGGTTTTTACCAACGCATTTTCAAGGTAAAGTCATTTGTAAGAACACGGGGAACAGATGCTCCCTTAACTCTGTGATTTTTGCCTCATTATATGTTCAGGAAGTTTTGGAAGATGCCAGTAGTGACTCATTGTTCAGAGGGATTGAAGCAGCTCTTGGATTTTGTTTTAACAAAAGAAAAGCCTCTTCAAAGTTGACATGTCATTAAATCTGTGGTCACGGTTCAAAACATGCTAAAAAAATCCAATTTTCGCAGAGAGACGGATTGAGACGAAACACTTTGGGTGATGACTTTGTTCACCAGGTTTGAACTCAGATAATCATTTTCTAATCGGAATATGTGGAGGACCTAATGATTTTTCTGATGGAAGGTTTTACTGTTTACATCTCATAGTTGGATCTTCAACAAGAATGTGTACAAAACCATAAAACCTCACAGATTACAAAAAAATGATGTAAGGCCATAGAGAAAATTGAGGAAAGTTTGATCAAAAACATGTTTTATGAGCATATTTCTAGTAGTGAAAATGTATCAAAGTGACTAAATACAGTTTGACTGGAATGTCCGATCTCTGTTCTTGAGGGATAATGTCTAGTTGATTACCTGAGACAGGTGGGTTCTTTCTGACAGGAAGGCTAGGTTGAGGACGTCTGTCCTCGAGGATTGGGGTTGGACACCAGATTTCCAAATTTGGATTTCATTTTCCTAATTTTTTTGTCTCCTTATTTAAATTGTTTGTTTCCTTAATCAAAAAGCTGCAGCATTAGTGACATTGTCCTGGAGTTTGCTACTTCTCTCAAAAATGCAATGTGAAAGTAGAACTTTATTTATTTCTTTAACAATTTTTAGTGTGTGGGATTTTCTTTTAAAAATATTCTAAAAAACTTGAATTATGAACCTTTTTTTTACAAGAGTTTATGTGTCTTAAACTGACTATATGTCAAAATCCATATTCCATCAACAGGATTTTTTCTTCTTCTTTGGTCCATTTTGATGTTTTGGTTTTGGCACAAAAACTCTTTAGGCTTAATTAAAGCTGCCAATGGTTCTAGTAATGATCAAATTTGATCCAATCATCATCCAGCATCCAATTATCATTGTGTTTTTTTTTTTTTTGCCTAATTTATTGCAAATACAGGTTATTAAAGTGCTAAATCATGTTCACAGTGGGTCCATTTATTTTCTCCGTTTTGTCTGCAGGGGTCCAGCTCCTCAGAAAACCCTTTGAATCCCAGCACACACCAACCTCGGAGTCGACACAGTTTTGTTCAGGAGCATTTCCAGGCCCAATACAGGTGAGATAAATGGAATAGTTAGGGATTATAGTGTATTTTTTTGCAGTAAGTTAGTTAATATTTAAGTTAAAAACTAGGGGTGTAATAATTTATTGATGAATCCACTTTTATTCCTACAATCTAACCAGATGATCTTTCTGTGATCAAATCGAACCAACCTATACTATTAAAAAAAAAAAAGAAAAAAAAGTTTAAAAATGAGATAAATGGATAATCGCATCAATCTTTGTAAATACTGTTTGGATTAAGGTATGGTGTTTATTTTTCTATAACGGAAAAGCAACCATTACAGTGGACAACACACGTGTGACGCAACAAAAAATGATCAACCATCAACACAGTCCAATGTGAGGAAACACTTTGAATTCAGCAAAGACATGACCATACAGTGTGATAGAACCCTCTAATAATGATCTGTTAGTATTATTTTTATGTTGAAAAACAACAGTGGGCTGAACTTCATGAAACTAAAATGTAAATGGATTTCCCATTAACTTTTGTTTTTTTGCACAAACATGTAACCCTTGTGCTATCCTAGGCATGTTTACATTAAAAGTGGGGTCATTGGACCCCACAAGACAGTGCGCTGAGCTTTTTTTTCCAAGGATTTTTTTTCTTCACTGGTGTCCGTGGCAGACATACTATCCTGTCCACCTTTGTCACACATCAATGTAAGGGTGGGGTCATTTGGATCCCATTAGCGACCTCGAGGGTTAAGAATCCAGTCACTGCACGTCACTGGATTCATCACTTACCTCTAAATGGTATACAGTAGCAGGCTGGTATGCCTCCATTTTTTGTTTTGGTCAGCCTTCCAATAGAAATAATGCCAGAAATGTAATCATTTCAGAAGAATTTGTTACTCTAATTCTTGCTTGTGTATTTTTTATCCATTGCTGTGAGAAACATGAAGAGAAGAAACTGTTTTTCTATCGAAGGAAAACAGTCACTCTTGCTTTCTAGATATCTTTTTTTTTTTAAATGACTATCTTTAGTCTTTGACTTGCCTTCCTGGGAGACACATGCGGAACATTCTTGGAATGAAACAGAATAAATCACTTTCTAACAGAAATATTTTTTCTTCTTTTATAAGAGAAATAAATCAGTTAGATTGGTGTTAGATCCCTGACACCCATCAACAAGCAGCTGTTACACGAGTGTCTGCTTTCTGATACTGTGTTCATATTGATCTGAGCCAACTATGCAGACTGATGAGTAACAAAGGTAACTAATGGATGTCAGGACCGCTAGAACCTGCTTTGTGTTTTTGTTCTATAAGACTTTGGTTGAATACGCTTAATATTTTTTGATCTTAGTGAAACAATCAAATCTGAGTTGACTTTAGGTTTTTTAGGGGCATTTATACTAGGACTGTTTGTTCCAGACCTTCTTTTTCATTTCAACAGTTTGCCTCATTTGGGCGTATAAAAACTCACCTGAACTGTGGGATGGACCAAACGGTAAATGTTGGTCAGCTTTAAAATTACACATTTGATTTGAGTTACATGTTAGCTATTATGATGTATATTTTTCACTATATAGTTCCTAAGAATCAACTTGAAAAGGTGATGATTTTTAAGTTATGTTGGATGATTAAAGACCCAGTATATTATATATATATATATATATTTAATATATTATATATATATATGTGTATATATATATATATATATATATATGTATATATGTATATATATATATATATATATATATATATGTGTGTGTGTGTGTGTTTTTAATAAGTTCTTGAGTCTTTTTTGACAATTGAGGATATGTATCAAGAAAATTAAGCTTAAAATTGCAGTTTTTCAAGTATTTTTGAAACAAGCAAGTAAAGAAAACAGAAGCTAGCAGAGACTGTCTTACAAGCTTAATGAAAATGTGTTTAGAGACTTTATAATCATTTTTCTTTGTGGATAAATCCGGTTGGTTATTGGTTATTAATAAAAATTTAATTGTTTTTTTTTTTTTTTTTTCTTCTTGGTTCGGTCTGTTTGGTTAATCAGGCGGTTTACTCCACTCTTATGAGTGCAGTGTGAAAGTGCATACCAATGCCAATGCAGGTTTTCAACAATTCTGTCACGCTTTGGTTAATAAAAGCTACTTTCTGTATTAGACACATAAAAAGTTTCCGTATTAGACATAAAAAGTGTGCAAATCATCGATACTTGAAACTATCCCAAGAATCTCTGCTTATCCGGTTGCCATACCTGGTCTAGTTATCAGTCAGGAATGCTGTTGAAACTACAAATCACACCAGGGCAACAACTGTACATCTCGGATTACACTGAGAATGGAAAAACTGTGGACCAGGTCAATCAGAGGGGTTTTCCCTCAACCATTTAGATAGACGGATAATAAGAGGAAAAGAAAGGTAGAAAAAGGTAAAGAAATTAGCATGGATTTCTGTTTTCTCTCTTTCAGCCTGCGAGCTCTCTCTCCAGCTGCACTTCAAAGCTGAGAGAGATGGCCAGATAGGCCTGACATTCTTGTCTGTTAATGTTCACAGCAGTCCCATTCATTCTCTTATTCAGTCCCTCCTCACCTGTAACCCTTTCTTTATGGCTTTCCTAAAGGTTTCCATTTATGAGGCTGTCCACACCCCAAAGGCTTTGGGGAATGTTTGCATAAGAACCAGAAGTTATGAGGATGTCTACACAACAATACGGACAAGTTGATGAAGCTGTGAGGAAGTTCATTTCTGCAGAAATTTTGCCCTCTTGTGAAAGTGCAAAAATACCAGGAACTATTAGGGAGTGAGACAGACTGTGAAAGAAATTGTTCAGAAATATCCAGAACACTAGTTAAATAGATTTATATTTTATGTCTTGTCCACACTGTAATGGACTCTAGATCTGAAGGTGAAGAGAAATGGTTTCAAGGAAATCTCCAGTGTAAAAAGTGAAAAATTTACCTAGAAACAATGTTATTACATAATAGCAGTTCATCAAGCAGTACAGTTCCTGTCTGATCTATTCTTATGTGATCTCCATTCAACTTTTAACCACACCTGTATAACCATAACATTTTTTAATGAACGTTTTAAAACTGCTTAAGATTTTTTACATATTTTAAGGGAGATTAGGTCAATAAACACAAAATAATCAAAGGAAATCCTCAGTATTTTGCTGTGGTGATTCTTGTAAGGAGGAATTGCCAAAGTAAACAAACATCCTATTTTAATGAAACACTGAACCCCAATTTTTGAAAGAAATGCTACATTTCAGGAAGTATTACTGACTTTGTCCTGATTTGTAAAAAAGTGCCCTATAAATAAAGGTTTGACTGATTTGATTACTCCCTGTTCCAAAATGATGTAAAAACTGAGCATCTGAAGCATAAATAAATAAATGAAGCACATAAACCACATTAGATTAGTGGTTTATGGTATTGGAGTCTGTCTATAAAAATGTCACACAGAACAACATGTCCAGTTATGAATGCTGCTCTGTTAATGAATGCTGAGCCTAAACAGCCATTCTTCTGTGTGATGAGCACGTCCTCTGCTCAGAGGATGATGGTTTAACGCTAGTGATGAAGAACTTGGACTCTCACAGCCCTCTAATTGAATTCAGGAATTTGACGGATTTGTTTCTCTTCATTTTTAGTTCCAACCTGGAAATGACCAGAGCCTTCCAATTGAAAATGATTGTTCCTCACACACACTCGGACGCCTGACATTACTCAACTATATGAGCTGCAAATCATTAACTGATTGGAGTCAAATCACTTTGTTTTTGTTCAGTGTAATTTTGTATTTTACTGCATGTCCTACTCTCACACTGCATTACTGTCCTGCTCCAAATTTTCACACTTACGCTCAGTTTTGAAAAGTTTGTTGTTTCTTGAAACATTTCAAATTGACATATTTTCAAGAGTATAAGTCATACATGAATATAAGATACACTTTTGAGAGAAAAGCTCAGCATTTTTTTAATTAACTTTTATTGATCAAATAACAAACAGTTTCAATACACAAGTCATTACACAACAGTTTTTTTTAATTTATTTTTTATTTTAAACACCCAGTGAACTGATGAGCACACCCCACCCACCAGTGCTAAAGGTGGATCAATTCAAATACAATCTCACCAAAAGAAATAATCCTAGATAAAAAGTTAATAAATAAATAAAATGAAATCACCCCTAGGTTATTAAATTATATTAGCTGTGGGTTAATGGGGACTAGTAACGCCACTTGTGGCATGAATGTAAGTAGCTAAAAAAGTGCAAATTTCTGAGCAAATCCCCCAAGTCCAGTGTTGTGCCTGCAAGATCGGGCTTGCGACTTAATGACATGGAAGATTTTGATTTGGTACTGGACCACTGGACTGCCATTACGTGACACATGATGTGACGCACATACGCCATCACTTTGCATTGAGTCTTCCCAAATAAAGAAGTGGGGAGGCCCGAAAGGGGACGCAATGTTTGCAATCAACCACAAAATATTCAGATAAAGAGGAATTATCACTGGATAGGAAGATCATTTTAATAGAGAGAAATCAGGCTGGATAATGTCAAGCGTGTGCCAAAGTGGGTGCTTTAGCAAGAAGGATGCTAGTTTGATTCAAAGTTTAAAACAGAAGCTTAACAAAAAACACTGCTTACTACCAATTACTGCTAACATACAGATTAAAAAATGTCTGTATGCTTTGTAGACATTACAACAAAGAGCTACAAAAATATGAGACGGATGACGGCCTTGACCAATGCTTTAGGGAAGTGCTAACAATACAAGGAGACAGAAGTGGAGTAGAAAATATGTGTGGAAACATAAAAAAAAAGTTTAAAAAACTGAGGCTCCAGGTTCTTAAAGAGTGAACAAAACAAAGCAGTGGGTTTTGGCCGAAACTGCAGTACATCAGACCCTTGAGCAACATCACCAGTTTATAAAGTATCACTTCACTGAACGTTAAATGGTGAAAGACGGATTGTTCTTAGAAGATGTAAAATGCTTCTCAGTCACAGCCCTATTCACCCATTCACTCACACGCTTCACTGCCAAACACTGGTGCTAGCGTTTACTCACCAGGAGCAATGTGGGGTTCACTGTCTTGCCCAAAAACAATTTGACACATGGGCGGTAACTGAACCTGCTCTATACTCTACCTATGCACCATGGCCGCCCAAACATTCTGCACTCTTGTTGTTAAGTGAGATGAATTTGAACAGACAGGCCTGCAGTGATGGTTTGGTATTTGTCAAAAGGTCCTGATGATGATATATATAACAATGCCATGGAAATGAAAATTTAATAATCTTGTTTATTATGACCCACCTGTTCGTAGAGTAGAAAAACGATCAATATTCTAAAAGTACTGAATAATTGATGCCAGAACAATTCAGCAGCGGGCTACCTCAAAGCTACTCATCTCAAACTCTTACTTAGATCCATAATAAAGTTTCATTTTGGAAAGTTTATCCTGGAGTCTTTTCAAAGGTTTTATTTAAATAAATAGTTTTTTTCAAGAAGAAATATATACAAATTAAACATTAATTACTTCTATTTTAATCAAGGTTCCTTTTTTCTATTTAAAGAAAAAAGGTAGAACACATCGCTTCGTCTTTTCTTTGATAAACTGTTTAATGAATAGAAATGTTAAGGTTATAGAAATGAATATTTGTAATGAGATATACTTGACAAGTTGCAAAAAAAAAAATAAAAAAACACTAATTGGTGGAATTAAAATAGTTAAATCATCAGCTACGTCTGCAGTGTAAAGCAAACATAAACCATAGAACACCTGTAGCTTGATTTGTGATTCTTCGCTGTACCTTTTTCTGCAACGGCCCTAGAAAGTCAACTATCTGATTCATTGCTTTTATTCAATTGTCCATCAAAATGTTTGAATGTTTTCAGTTTTTAGGCCTCCTTTAGCATTGGCTCCATATTCATTTTTTTAGCTTGTGCAGATTTCTGTTTGCTGCACCCAGACTCCCTCTGATAGTCTCAGTTTTCACTCCCTTCTGCTCTTTATGTCATTTATTTTCACTAAACTGGAGCCACCTTGCCTCCAACTGCAAGGTAGCATCACATCCATCATGTTTGGCTTTTTTTATTGTTTTTTTTTTGTTTGCACCGTCTGTCTCTCATGGCGCTCTGGGTTCCTACTGTTTTTCCGTCTAAATCTTTTTTTTTTTTGTTATATGTCTCACTAAGATAATCCCCAGAGGAACGTGTTGGAGTTTTCTGATTGGAATAAATGTTTGTGATTGGAGCTGGGCTGTGGTGTGGTTTGGGCTGCCTGTGTCAGAGCGCTGTGGTTCAGGGTTTAAATGAGTCTTTGTCAAACTCTGTGTCCCTCCGTCTGTCTTCCTGTTTGTGACATCCATTTTTAATGGGCTGGGGGACGTGCAGGAGGCCTCAGACTCACTTTCTATTCTGGCAAACACCACAGTTTAGGAAGTGAGTTTAAAGATTTGATTTGATTGGGATTTTTGTTTTGATTTAAACATTTGTAGTTGTTTTTAGAATTTGTTATTTTTTCTGCAGCAAGCAGCTTCAAACCATTTACTTTTTTTTAATTTAAACTGCAAAAAATGCAAATATTTGGAAATTGGCCCTAAATAGAACAACTGTTCATGAACAAGTCATATTCAACAGTGTTTATCTTAAAACCACTTACAGATTTGAATATATTTGAGTTCAAATGAGTTTTCTGATTGTGTGACAGATATAACAGGCTGTAAATGATGATCATCTAGTTAAACTTTTAATATTTTTGATGTGTTCCACTTATTTCTGTTTTAAAATAGTCTACTTAATGTATATTCATTACTAGAAGATTCTGTCATTTGTGTTAATTCCATGTCAACAGTGATCATAAGAAGCTACATTGATGGTTGGATTGGGAAATTACAGAAAACACTACTATGGGATGACGTTTTGATGATGAAAAGCCATAAAAAGCTGCAGGTTATTTAAACATCTGTGGAGCAGCTGTTAACCACTTGATACCAATTAGGGATTGAGATGTTTTCCCGCTCAAAATGTTTAATAAATTGTCCATACCATTGTTTTGACCAGTAGAGTCATCATTTTAAATACTTTCAAACCAGCATGTTTAAATATGTTTAATTTAATATTAATGTAAACCAACACATTCTGCCTAAAGCTCTTTGAAGCCAGGTTTTCTCTGATTTATTTTATGCATTTTTGTTAAAATTCTTGTCATTTCTAAAATATAAATTCCCAACCCAAATTATCTTAGATTGTTGTGATCCAGTTTATTGCTAATATTCCAGATCGTTTTAATCTAGTCCAATCCAATAAAGCCAGATTTTCAAAACAGCCTCAAATTAGCTTTTAAAAATGTCTAACAGATTACAATAAAGGATATTTGCTATAATACCATAATGAAAAAAAGTTACAGTGGAGATTAAAAGTCTCTCTAAATGCAGGAATAGAAGGAAACATCTCGAACCTCAGAATCATACTTAATAAGAGCAACCATCTGCTGTGATGGTTTGAAGTCTAAGTGGACAGGAAAGATGAACACAAAGACCTAGGAATGTTTGTTTGGGAATGCCAATGTGCATATAATTACTGGAACATCTGTAGTTGAACAAAAGAGAAATGTTTTAATGAAAGAGATGATGATGAAGATGGACGGCTCAAAATCACTGTAATATCTGTTAAGATATTAGACATTAAAACTGGAAAATGAGACAACAGAGAGCAGGAAAATTAAACAAAAAAAAAAAAAAATTTGCCTATTTAAAGTCCCACTCTAATGAAATGGTGTTAAAAATGTAGCTTTTCTCTTGTAATGGAGGACATAAATACAATAATTTAAGCTTTAAATTGCATTTCTGAGTGTTGGGCTGGCTAAAGTCTCCTTGCTCCTCTCCATTCTGATGCATCTACTTGCAGATAAATAGATCCATTAACAGCTTCATTTTTTTCTCATCTGAGCTTCCACTATTGGTCGCTATTGTTGTTTCTCCACTAATGTTAAACTAGCAAGAGAGAGTGTAAATAAAGGGATGATGAGATATCAGCAGATTTGAATTTCTGATGAACTCCTGTTGCACTGCAAAACATTTGCCCTCAAACACGGCAACTTTTTTATTATTATTATCATTTTTTTTTTATTAGAAATTGCATAATCATTACTAAAAGACCACTAGGAATGATCTTAAAATAGATTGAAAGATGATTGGATTAGAATGTTAAATTAACATTTATGATAGAAACACAGGCCAACAATAGGACTTTTGTAAATGCATAGGATAGCTTGTGAACATCACAAGGTAATAGATTCAAAATGACCATGGATCCACAATAATACAATAAAAACAGATTACTATATTTCTTCATTTAGAAGGTTACTGGAAGATTTCTCCCTACACATTTATTTTCTTGTTAGAAATTGAATTTTATCTAATTAAAAAATTTGGGCCAAGTATGCACACGATTAAAGATTTGTACCTCTGATTTATGATGCAACTTAGTAAATAAATCTTGAATGCAAGGAAAATATAGATTATTAAACCAAAGGACTTTATAATGAACACAAATGAAACCCGGCGAGGGGAACTCTTTTATTCATTTGCTGGTGTCCTTCACCACTCAATGACATCTGTCCTATGATCCACCACTCTACATCCTAAAGAGGGTTGCAACATCATTTGTAGAAGGTTGTAAAGCAAAAGGATGAAAGCACTGCATTCTGTGCTTTTGAGAATGATCTTTTGAAGGGCTGGTGATTCTGAAATCTAAGGCATAGGGGAAAAAAAAAAAAAAACTTCCTGAGGATCACTAAACCTTTGTTGTTTGGGTAATTGTATCATTCTCCTCACTCCAGGGTAAGGAAAAAACAGGTTTATGGAGGATAATTTCATATCTGTTTATAGCAGCAGACCAATGTTTGTAGTGTAGAAGTGTGAAGTTTTCTTAGCCCATAGTGCTCTCATTGTTGTGTAAATGCAGTTCAGTCAGATAAGGTTCTCTACAGACTAATGGACTGTGCATGTACTATAAATATCATGCTACACTTAAGCCGTTCAGAGTGCGCTATATCCAGATAAATGTATATATTATATATGATCAAATATTACCATTGGGATTCTAAAAACAAATTTTTAATGAAATATGAGTACCCAGATGGAAGACAACTCAATCTCTGAGGCTCCGCCTTTTGCTCCTTGTGGGTCCCGCCCATTTCATCCTACAGCGACCTCGGCAGGGTGTCTGCGTTACATCCACAAAAACGAGCAACAACCGTACTTTTGCAAAGATGGATGTGCATGTGGTGCGTGAGAAAATGGGAATATGTGTTAGTCCGGGTGCTGTGCAGGCAGCGCAGACTCGTCCTGGAAGGGGCTGTTCCCCCATAGGTATGAATGTGAGAACCTGGTCATTCTTGAGGACCGGGAGGGGCTTCAGAGGAATGATCAGAGATGCATGAGGAATAAGCGTTGTAATGAACTCAAAAGTTTGAACAAGTTAATTTTGCACGATATAGGCCCTTTAATGCACTAGAAAAACTAGGGATGTAGAGAAAAATCGATGAGAAGATATATTGCAATATTTTGTTTAGCGAATTTTGTATTGATTTAAAATGCTGTCAGGACATTATTTAATTATTTCTGATCATGCTTCAGCGTCTTACTTTTGTTTTCCATCTAAACCCCCAAGCACTAGTTGGCAGCACAGTACACCGAGTACGACGTTTACTCTATGTCAAAAGTTCATGCAGAAATAATGCATCTCCACTCACGCATCACACATTCCTCTCGAAAAATTCAGAGCATTGCGAGTGCTTTCTGCTCCTACACGCTTGTATTTAAACCTCTCGCGAGCAGACAAAGTCCTTACACCGAGAGACTGTCTACTTCCGCGTGCATGAGCTGCTCTCTCGGGCATGAGTGATGAGTGCGCGCTGGCAGAACGTCAGTCAGCGCACATGCACGACTTTCTGGTCATGTGCGCTCGCACTGACTCTGGTTCTGCTCACAGAGAAACTGAACCTCCTTGAGCAGCTCTACACCGCAACCAAAACAATGACAACATCTTGCAGACCAGCTTGTATTAAATATTCAGTTATTATGAAACAAAAACTATTTAGTTTCTACTCTGTCCCACGATGGTGCCAATATCGGTATTCAGTTGCAGTGCTTAATGTTGTGATTAAATAAAATTATTGTTACCATTTCATTAAAATAAAAGACGTACTGATATCCAGGTGGAGTGTTTTTTCTAAGTCATACTCTTAAAAAAAAATGAAAGAGAAAAATTGTTCAGATACTGTGATATGTATCGTATTGTGAGATGCATCGGGATATGCATCGTATCACCAAGCTCAGATCAGAATTATATATATATATATATATATATTTAAAAGTGTTTATCCACAAATTTCTTGAAAGTTGGTTTCAGTCTGTTTGCTTTTGATCTGAGATTTTTCTGCTGCCTGTAAACATCTCCTGGACCAAAAGCAAAAGTCTTGTTTTCTGCTCATCTTTGTACTTTCTTGAAAGCTTTGAAAGGAAGTGTTGATAGTGGTCAGAAGGCTGTTTTTATCCTTTTAGTCCTTCACTCTCTTCACTGGTTTGAAAAAAAAAAAATAACACACGAAAACTGAGATTCTTCCTGTCAATAATCTCTTATCTTTGTTGCTTTCCTCTAGTTTTTTCTTTCTTTTCTGCTGCTAACTTTCTCTTTATTTCTCATCAGTCCCACCACTTATGCTTTCCTTGTGTCATTTCCACTGTTTCTTCATTTTAGTTTCTTCTGCTTTATTCACAACTTTTCCTTTAGCTTTCATTCCCTTTTCCAGCTTGTATGAACTGTTACTTAACTGTGCCATAAATTCTCATTACTATTCTGGGAAACCTAATAAAAAGGCATCTCACCTCTGTTGCTTTGCTGTGGCCTTTTCTCAGCAGCTGAAAGGAACTCGCATGCTCTATTCACAACGAATCTGCACATTTAACCAACGTTAAAATGTGAAGAGTGTACACTTTCTCCTAAAGGATTTTAAAGAAGTTCCTAAACCTGTCTGAGCTTCCATTTATGGCTTTTATTCAAAATAATGAGTTTAAACCTTTTAGCAGACTAACTGACTGGCACTGAATTGGACAAATTCCATTTATATGCATTTTTTTTGTTGTTTTGAGTTCTGGAAAAAGTCTTCCAACGCTCCTCCGTTTGTGTGTTTTTCTGCAGGTCTTCTCTGACGTGCCCCCATTGCCTTAAGCAGAGCAACACCTTTGACCCGTTTTTATGCATCTCTCTTCCAATCCCCCTGCGACAAACAAGGTAACAAACACACACACAGTTTATACAGAGTAACCTGTTTTGTGAGTTTTTAATAGAAGCATCATATCATCTCATCTTTTTGAATACCTATTTTTAGAATGTCTAAAAATAGGCTCAAACGAAAGACAGCTTGTTTAAATTAAAGGCAATAAAAGAGTTACTTGCCTATTTTTTACCTTCCAACTGCTGGTTATAATTTCAATTCTTTATTCTAATCATTTATTATTCTATTTGAGTTGTTTGACACAAATTTGGTACCAAAATCAATCCAACTGTGTGTCTAAAGTGCTAACTGTATCTTCAGGAATGTTCGTCCTCTTTTTATTTTATTTTTTGTCTCTTTAAACTTTGCATTTTCAATCATATTTTATACTTGTTTGTATTTAAGAAAAGGTTTGTTTAAGACACTAAGGTTAATTTATTTCTTCCTTGTTTTGTGAAGAGCTTTAATAAATTCACAGATTTTGTAAATTTGAAAAAAAAAAAGTCTCTTTTTGGATGTTGTTATGCTTTAAATAGTTGGTCTCACTTCAAAATGTTTTTATTCTTGCACTTGTCTTCGATTATTTTTAATTGTTTACAAAGAAATGTTGAAATTTCGCAATTGTGAGCTGCCTAACAGGATCACTGTAGCAGATTTAGTGACACACACCTCACACTTCCGTCTTGGTAACAGCTTTCTGTGGGAGGCGACACAAGCACAAACAAACACTTTTAAAGGGCATCAATATTATTCAGCGTTTTCAATTAACTGATCATCGTTAATGAACAACCTTTCCTATTAGTATAATGAAGAAAAACATTTTGACAACTCCCAACTAACAAATCTGTTCCGCAATCTAAAATGGGTTAAAAAAAGAAACAATGCTCTAAAAAAAAAATAAAAGCAACACCTAAACAGCTCAATGTTACTCTAGACAGTCACATACCTGTGCAATCAAACTGTTTAATTAGCAAGCAACACTACCTGACAATTTACATGTCTTTGTTCAAGTGGAATAGATGGAAATAACAGGTGATCAGCAAGACGCCTCCAATAAAGAAGTGATTCTGCAAATGGGGACCACAGACCTGATGTTTTCTGGCTGATGTTTTGGTAACTTTTGAATGCCGACAGTGTTGTCACTCCAGTGGCGCCATAAGACGACGTCTATAAGCCACACAAGTCTCCCAGATTGTGCAGGATGGCGCATCAATACGAGATGTGGCAAGAAGGTTTGCTGTATCTGTTAGTGTCCGGGCACTACCAGGAGACAAGCTAGTACTTCAGGAGATGTGGAGGAGGGCAACAATCCTGCATCAGGACCACCACTCAGTCCTGCAGAACGACCTCTAGCAGGCCACAGATGTCTGTTTAAACTGTTAGAGACAGACGTGAAGGTGGTATGAGGACACGGCATCCACAGGTGGGAGCTGTGCTTACAGCCCAACTGCTGGAGAACAACAGGACTGACAAATTCTCCATTTGTGCCCTGTAATCACAGATAAAAGCAGGTTCACACCAGGCACGTGTGACAGAGTCTGGAGACGCTGAGGAGAATGTTCAGCTGCATGTTTTGCAGTGGCTCAGTAACCCTATTTCTTTGGAGGGCTGCACAGCTCTCCAGGTGCTCACCAGAGATAGCCTGACTGCCATTAGGCGCTGACATGAGATCCTCTGACCCCTTGTGAGACCTCGAGGCTGAAGTGTGTCAGCAGTTCTTGCTAGACAAAGGTATTGATGTTCCCCAGACCTGAATCACATCTGGGACATCGTGTCTTGGTCGATCCATCAACACCAGGTTGCGCCTCAGATTGTCCAGGAGTTGGCGTTTCTTTGTTCCAGGTGTGGAGAAGATTCCCCAGGAGATCATCTGCTGCCTCAGCAAAAGCATAACCAGGCGTAGCAGAGAAGTCATTCGGGCATGTCAAGGACACAAATACTGAGCTTTATTTTGACTTTTTTCAAAGACATTATTGAAGATGGATCTGCCTATAGTGTGTTTTTCCACTTTAATTTTGAGCTTGGTTCCACATCCAGACCTCCATAGACTAATAAATGTAATTTCCATTAATGATTTTGTTTGGTTGTGTAGTCAGCTCATGCAACTATGTAAAGAATAAAGCATTCAAAGATACTATTTCTTTCGTTCAGGTATAAGATGTGTTTTCGTAGCGTTCCCTTTACTTTTTTTGAGCAGCATATAGATAAAAATCCCATCCTGGAGAGATTCATCTATAACTTAAGCGCCCACTTTCTGTGTTTTCTGGCATCTAGTTCCAAACTGTACGACTAGAAAGCTCTAATATTGTTTGAGACTTTGTTTCCACTGATAATGTTAGCTTTGGGTTTGGAGTTGGCTGTAAGCTAGTGGGAAAGAGTGTAAACAAATGGATAATGGGAACGGGGAGAAGCTTACTCTACACCAACGGTCCCACCCACAACTCAGTAAAACTGATGTGATGTCAGGAATTCTCTTTCTAATAGAAACATTTGTAAACTGTAACAGTTCTTTTTTGTTACATCTCTCTGCCCCAAATCCAGTCGTGCAATAAACTATCAAAAAAGTGATTACAAATCTAAAAATCCAGAGATTTATTTCTTCTACATTCAATCTTTAGTTTTCCTCCATCCAGAATTAAATGCATCTCCCTATCTCCAAGCATGCAGATGCTACAGCTCTGCATCTTCCCTGCACGTCTGGGACCGGACTGACTTTTGCACTAACAGTTTGACATCTCTGGTAGTGTGTGGCGGTTTCCTGCAGTGGCAGATGGAAATGAATTCAAGGCTTTCGCACTGACCAGACAGGCGCGCACACGCGCCGTGGCCTCGGCGCACTGTCCTGCTGCAGAGGCATCCCAGCTGAATGCCTGATAAGTCTGAGGCCCCCTGAGAGGCAGCAGCATCCAGCTGCCAGCATGGCATCAAGGCGTGGGCACTGCAGATAATGTCCATGTGACAGAGAGAAAAATTAAAAATGGCCTTGACTGTGTGCGTTTTCTATTAAGTGTTTGACCTTCCACAGCGGGGGTAACCTTCAACTGAAGTTAGTATTTCAGTTCACCTCAAGAGATGCATTATTTGTCTTTTCTAAGCTACTATAGCAATGTATAGTTGCTACAATAGCTACAAGTTGACTAACAAAAAGTAAATAATCTTTAACCGAGATGTTTAGTATGAGCCCAACTATTATAGTTGAGCTTATAACTTTACATACCCTGGAAGAAATTATGATTTCATAGTCATTTTTCATAGAATATGAATGATAACAAATACATTTTCATTCATAGTTAGTGGTTGTGAAAAATTTCTGTTAACCCATTTTAAATCATACTGACAACATAAATTTACTCAGATTTAACTTTTCTTGATCATGAGTCATGGGGAAAGCTATATAGCTGTCTAAAGATCTACGGGAAAAGGTAACTGAACTGTACAAAACAGGAAA
The DNA here is from genome assembly GCA_003999625.1 of Oryzias javanicus. Taxonomy (NCBI): domain Eukaryota; kingdom Metazoa; phylum Chordata; class Actinopteri; order Beloniformes; family Adrianichthyidae; genus Oryzias; species Oryzias javanicus. The sequence continues at coordinate 26,990,813 of CM012437.1, read as the reverse complement.
GGGATATAAGAATTATCTAAGGAACTGACAGTGCCAGTCAGCTGATTGTTCTATTGAAACCAAACCATAGTCACAAAAGTTTCCACCACAACTGCCCGAAATTGTTAGGGATGCAAAGAAAAACCCACAAATAACTTCAGCTGTGATCCACGGCTCAAAAACTTTTGTGAGGTTTCAAGATGAACAATAAGGAAAGCACCTGAAGAAAAATGGGCTGCATGGTTGAGTTGCCAGAAGAGAACCTTTTATGTGCAAATGCCACAAAATGTTTCGCTTACAATACAACAAATAGCACAGAGGCAAACCTTCAAACTTTTGGAACAAAGTCACTTGGAGTGATGAGACCAAGATTGAACTTTCTGGCCACAAGCATAAATGCTACATTTGGAGAGCAGTCAACAACACGAAAATAACACCGTTCCCACTGTGAAACACTGATGGTTTGCTGATGTTTTGAGGATGTTTGAGCTATAACAGATCCAAGAAAACTTCAAAATTGATGGCAAGATGCACTGTTCTACTCAGAGAATGAGTGTGGGACACGCCTGGACATTTCAACATGACAATGATCAAAAACACAAGACCAAGTCCACCTGTCATTGGCTCCAACATAATAAGGTGAAGTTTCTGGTTGTCTCATGCTCCTGACGTCAGTATTATTGAACCATTCTGGGGCAATTCAAGCAAGAAAGCCCAAGAATTTAAAGGAACTTAAGGTCTTCTGCCAAGAAAAATGGATTGCTTTACCATCAAAAAATTAAAAGAACCTCATCCTCAACAACTCAAGAGACTTCAAGCTGTTACTGATGCAATACAAGGTATTAAGAACCTGCTATGTAAACTTTTGATTTGTTTCATTTGTGAAAATTATGTTGTCATTACAATGCAAAAAGTGTTAATACTGTTGTAAGTACAGTGCGTAATAAAAAAACAAACAATAACAGCTGGCACGGGCTTCAGTATTTCCACTTTATGTCACACAAACAGCCACCACCTTTTGTAAAAAACATCAAGACAATCCAGCTAAGACTTGATTTGCTCAGTGATTTTTGCATCTATTCTGTTTATTTTATTTTTTGAAATGGAGTGATCTGGACTCCTAGTCAGATCTGATTAAGAGTGAGTGATAAGTAGTTGCTAAATTTGTGAAAGACTTTGGTGTGGCGACTCATGTTAAAGGAGAACTGTTAAGAAAAAAATAAATACACACAAAAAAAATCTAGCAATATCTAAGTATGACATCCATATTTTATTTTATTTTTTTTTGTTTTGTCTTTTTTTTTGTTTTTTTTTTGCGTGAAGTGCTTTAAGAACCAGTGAGTAATATAACTTTATATTATAAACTGTTTAATTCATGCTAATGCTCGGTTAACTTCACTCTGTTTAAGCTACACTAAATTCTTGATAAAAACTAAACTTTAAAGGTTGATCGAAACGTTTGACTGTTCGTGCGCCGCTAGAAATTATTTCTCAGTTTAAAAAAAAATACGAAAATGCACTCTAAACCCATCTAACACTTAGAATCTAAAAGGTTTGGAAACGCTCTCATGCCTTTTACATCTATAGCCATCTATAGCATGACTTCTTGGGATCCTTTTTTCCTCCTCATTTCAGGAAGTCGTGTGGATTTCAGTGAGCTGATGTGAGAACATACGAGAGCTTGTTGTTTATTAAAGATGAGCAGGCTCCGCAACAGCAGGGGGGCCGAGAAGCTGAAAAAATGGGCTAGCAACTCTTCCCGTTCCTGTCGAGAGCCTTCCCACGCTCTTTATCCTGTTTCATTTCACATTTGCGTCTCACCGCTGAGTAATGTTGGGGAAAAAAAGAAAAGCAGAGAGAGAAAACATCTGCTCAGATCTTCAGTTGTCTGCTGTCAACCTCCCGCCTGGTAACACATAACTCACCTGAGGAAGAGGATAAAAAAAGTAGATAAATCAATGAAATAAAAAAAGAAAAACAAAATCCAGAAGGAGTTTTTTTTTCATCTACTATTTTGATGGAATTTACCTAGGATGGGAGTGAGGCTACACTGACATTACTCACCTGAATAATGCATGATGGGAAATGGGAAGTAGAAATATCACCCCGTACGGTTTTCATCCTTCTTATTATTTTTTTATTTTATTTTACACAGTCTTATTTTTCATAGATGAATTTTAGTTTAAAACATTTTGGTTCATCTTCTCATTTGATTTATTGGTTTATTTAAAACATTAATTATGGAAAATTACAAGAATTAGTGCAAATTACAGATACACGAAACCCATTTTTAGCAATTAATTAATAAATTGATTAGAAAATAAAGAAAAATGAACAAAGATGTAAGAAGATGCCATCTTCAAGACAATGTCATTACTCATAATCATAAATAGACGTTTTTGCAGAAATGCATAGATCCATAAAATATATTCATGATCAAATAAAGTCAAGTAGAGTTGGATTTGTTTGATAAATAACAGTGGGAGGAAGCAAATGTATACAATCCCACCCCTGCTGGTTTATCTTCTTTCATATATATTTATATATATCCATTTAAAGCATTTATCTGAACATCCATCCATCATTTCTCAGCCTGTCTGCCCTGTTACGCCCCCACATCCTTCATAGGTGGTCTTTAGAAAAAAGAGAGAAAAAAAAAAAAACACCCAGCGGCTCGCTGAAGGACCATCACCTTTGTACAAGGATTCAATCTTAAGGGAATCAAGTTGTTTTTGTATCTTGTGTACATACATATGTCGTTTTTGTAGTTTACCTTTTCATGCTTCAACTGTTTTCTGTTGATGGTTTTGTACCCGTCTCTACTATAATTTTAGAGTAGATGTCATATCATCCTGTTCAAAGTTTGTTACAAAATCTTCCTATTTTTGGTTTAGAAAAAAAAAAAAAAAAAGGACAAAAAGAAGTGGATTCTTTATCAGCTATAATGAGCAGATTTTTTATGGGGCAACTAGAAAAACAAAGCAAACAAGCATTATTAACCAATGGAATCAAGCTGTTGGCAAATGAGCACTTCCAATGAAAGGTTTCTGTAAATATGAATTTTGGACTTCCACATAGACTATTTATTGGTTTAATTTTTGAAATGTTTTAGAATTAGTTTGTTTCTGTGACGATCACAGACAAATTATTTCAAATGTGGCTTTCTGGAAAACTATAAATGTTTACGTTTAGGCTGGGATTGTTTACAACTTTTTCTGTTAGCCTGCAAACCGACCGCGGCCCCACATTAGAGAAGAAACATTGTGGACCCCTACTTTAAAAAAAAAAAAATCCTGTCATACTTAGGAAAGACAGACACAAACACAATTGTGTAACAGCTGAAACTTATCATTTATTCTTATCCTTTTTATAAGATTTTCTAATTTTACTGACAATATTGTTGCTTAACTTCTTAATAACTGATAAACCTTTAATTTTTTGGGATTTAAAAAATGTTTTTTTTTTCTTGTTTGGCTGCTCCTCTCAGCCGAGAAATATTTTTTTCCGCTGGTTTTCCGTATTTTGGACGGATGCATTAATCTCCTTTTGGCTCCGCGTCGCAGCACTATATATTTGTTACTTGATTGTGTACCTGCATTCAAATATGTAATTAACTCTGTACCCCAGGCTGGGTTTGGAATGTGCATGAACATAAACAGGGAAAATCAAAATTACTTCCTAATTTAGCACTTGATTGTAATTTATCTCCCTTCCCTCTGTGCTGTACACAAACAAACTCACAAACAAACAACAACCCCATTGTGCTCCCCTCCGCAGAGCCTTATGTGTGACGCTGGTGTTCAGCGCCAAAGGTCAGAGATATGTGAGGGTGGGGCTCGCCGTGCCTCTGTTCGGCTCCATCTCCTCCCTGAGAGCTATGACGGCGGCGGAGGGCAACATCTCCCCTGATCAGGTGTGTAATAAAAAAAAAAAAAAAAAAACAACCTCACAACATTAATGGGAGAAAACATACATTTGGTTAGAATCAAACTATCTTTAAAGACAAATATTTGAATTTGTTTTTGAGGTTTTTCCAAGCATTTTTGACTGTCCCCAAAAGGAAGAAAAAAAGAAAAAACTGCAGAATTAATTACATTTTCTTGAGGTGCTAATAATTTAACTTTGTAATTTAGATTATGAACATGAACCTGGTATGACTGAAAGGTCATACAGACAACTCAAAGCAAAACGTGACCAAAACATCCCTAAAACATCAAAGTGAGAAATCCTCCTAAAATTAGTTATTTGTTTTAAACCTTGTGTTTTACAACAATAAAATATAATAAAATAAAAAAAATAATTTGGAGATTTAAACAGAACTCAGACAAGTCAAAGTAAAATGATCTTAACTATGTATTCATGCTCATTTATTTGTCACTTTAACATTTTTCAAGAACCATTATAAAAATCAGAAATCTGATTTGAAAAAAAAAAAAAAAATAAACAAATAAGAGATAAAGACAAAAAAAATAGCTGAATTTTGTTATTAAAAAAAACATTTCAGAAATATGAAATACTTCTGACATTTTAGAGCAAGATTACAAGGTCAGGGAATGTAAAAATCGGCAGTCTGAGGTTTCTTGTTAATATTTGCCTCAGACTGAGGTCAGCAGTCTGTGACGTTTATTCAGTGTTGTAGATATTCAGATTACACACATTTAGTTTCACTTATCTCGTATCATTGTTCTGAGTTTTGGCTTTTTTTTGCTCCAGAAAAAGTAGAAGTTGAATTGTTGGTGCTGGTGACTCAAAACTAACATTTGAGACTAATGAGGTCTCATTACGTTGCACCCTTGCACTGTTGTTAAACTTTTTGTCCGAGCGACCACAAAAGATCACAAACGCACTTGTTTGTGGTAACCCATGCTCAGTTTAAATGACTCTTAATGTATTTTATTAGTTTTCCACTGGGTTTTATTGCATTAGATAATAATTGGATGAAGTAGCAGGAGTGCAAGATTTCAGAATAAGCAAATGACTAAAAGAAAAAACTAAACCAGCTTTTTACTTGGAGCAGGAGTTTATTGTTTTATGGATGATGAAATTGTATGATGCAAACCACATCAAACAGCTGGTCCCTTTAAAATATATTGAGAGAAAAGCCCAGGAATTCTAAAGATTTCAGCTCCTGGTAAATCAAAGTTACAATTTAAGAACATTGCTGTCATATTTACGAAATAAAGTATCAATTAAAACCTTTAAACTAGACTCAATGTGAATTTCTTTTTGTGTAAAATCTGACATAACATGGGAGTCGAATTGAAGTAGAAATGCAACCTGACTCTAGTGGTCTTTGGAGGAACTAAAATATTAGATTTTTTTGATTTGCAACAAATCTGGAAAGAAAAGGAGGTTAATTGATCTTCTCAAAAAGAGATCTACTAATGATTGAACAAACACATTCGAATGCAAACATTGACCAGTGATTAAGTTACTTTTAAGGTGTTTTTTTAATTAAACTGCACGAGTGAGGATGTAATGATTTAGTCAAAGCCACGATTTGATTCACAGTTTTAAAGTCACGATTCTAACTCACTCAGTAACTAAAAATATCAAGAAATGATGCATGAACTTTTGTTTTCTCATCTATTGATTAGTAATTAATACTTTAATAGAGTAGATAATAACAAACAGGTATCTATATTTCAATACCTTGGTATTGACACACGCATGTTCTTCTGCTTGTCCAGGTGATTCTCGCGGAGCTCTATTCCACCGGTTTCCAGCGTTCTTTCTCAGACGAGGATGAGCTGACCATGATTGCTGACAGCGACGTCGTCTACGCTTTCCAGGCTCCTCCCCTTTCTAATCGTGGTGGCTTAACCCCACGCTCAGGTAACTATGATAACTTGTCAATACAGCTACATTATTTAAGTTTTACTTATCTTTTTTAGTCAACTTGAGCTTTTGAAAACTAGCAGGTATTTGACTCTGCATTGCAGCATAGAGGGAGCAAACCCTCATTTTACTTTAGTATGGATGGCAGCACCCTAATGAATTAGATTAGATTGAATATCAGAGCGGTGGTATTGAGAGAAAAAAAAAAAAAAGTTTCTGGAGCGTTTCACGTGAATGAGCTCCTGCAAATTGAATTACCGTGATTGGATCTCAAAATTCAGCCAACTGAATTAATGCGTCTCAAAAGCCACATATTTGTCCAATAAATTCAATTTTGCTTTGGTAAAAGCTGCTTTTTTGTGTTTTTATCAGCATGTATGCATTTTCATCCAGGTATCCAAGGTCTAGCATAACAATAAGGACGTATTTTATTTTTTTACTGCTTGTTAGTGTGTCATGAGTTTGCTCATTTACACTTCCACGTGGTCCTCCAAGTTACTACTTTAGAGACACATTTCTCCCCTGCAGATCAGACAGAAGAAAATACTGAAAGTGGTTAAAAACTGTTTCCCAGCTCATAGCATCTTGTGGAGGTTCAGCACTGGGGGAGCTTTAATTAACTGGACTGCACCGGCACGCTTTGGCTCTTTTGGAGGTTGTGGCATTACAAGTGTGGCAAATAGCATTTCCCTGGGGCGAGTCTCCATATCTATCACTGTCTTACCTATTGCTTTTTCCAAGTCTTATGAATACATGGCTGTTAGTGTTTCCATTCTTTATCTCTTTTCTTGCTTGCTATATTTCTGAGGCTATTCCAAGACAGGAATTTACACATTGCAGAAATAGAAACTTTTCTTATTCCTGTGCTAATTACCTGAATCCGGTGTGTTTCAGTAGTTTGAAGCACCAACGGCAGAGGTAAATAAAAAGATTATTTCAGTATTAAACAGATTTCCTGCTGGAGATACTGTCACTAAAAATATTTATTTAAAATAAATATTTTTCTCCCCCTTTTGGGTTATTATTTATCCTCACTTTTCCATTAAAAATGACATTTTTAGCCTAATTCGAGAGCTTCAATGTCTAAATTATGATAATTAAAGGGTGAAGGAAAAACCCATTCTGAAGGATTTAGAGGACAAAATCCAATTTCATGTACTTTTTTTGAATTTGTCTATAGCTGTATTTCTATTACACTTGTACTCAAAACTTTGTCAAAATTCTATAAATGTGAAAAAACACAATTTTGCAATTGCTCTGTTTCCAACAAATCATAATTATGCGAATAAACACAAATTAACTCACAGGATAAGTCATTCAAAAACACGGCAATGTATTTAAACAATACTTTGATTTACAGCAGATATATGCAAATTTCTGTCACGGCACTAGCCGTCAACATCATCTATCAAAGGAGACGTCGGCATCTTATTCAGGTCATGGAGCGGCAAGCTTTGTGGGAGTGGCTACAGAGGAAGCTATTTTGGAAAATCGTGGTTGGTGATTTTACAGTGGAGCTGTGGATCCAACAAATTCTGCGTGACATAGTCAAGTTTTGATGAGCTGTGTGATGCTGTGGGACCTCTTATGGTATCCAATTATTGGTCACATGACTCATTTAATTCTATAAAAGTCTTTCCATTTCCACGCCTCAAAAACCACCTCCTCCAAGTGCAAAATGTTTTTTGTTTTTTTCTAAATTGTCATGTTTTCATTAGGCTTATTTATTATAGAAAATCAAATTTGTGAAATTTCATAGCCCATCATGCTTTATTTCTCTGCATCTTTTGTGCTAAAGCTGAGTGTCGCCTGTGATAGATGACTGCACACAAAGCCTAATGGTCCTGTTAGCTGACTTGCATCATGACTTCCTCAGGCAGAGCAAATACGCAACATTCGTTTGACAGTTTCATGCATGAACATACAAAGGACCAAATAACCTGTAAAAATGTTGCTCAGCTTTCTCTGTTCACAGTGGTGGAGGGGTGTATTTTGAGCTCGCATGTCATTATCTGATCAAAAGGAACAATCAGGTCAGCATGTGTTCCTGGTGAGCGGTGCATCTCTGTGAAGGAGCTGTTGCAGGTTAGATAAAAAACGATCTGATGGTAACTGAAGCTGCCTGCGAAGTCTGTTCTTTCTAAATCATAAAAGTTTTACAGTTTTTACTACATTAAAGTCATTAGGCGTGAAACCGAGAGAGCAAAAGCAATTACATTTCTCTTGCTTTTGCTAAATTTGTATTGACAGGTAAAGTTTAGCTCTTAAATTGAAGAATCTGGTTGAAATAAAATAAAATCTGCATTTAACAAGGTTGCTGCTTAAAAGTCTTAAAAGCATTGAATTCACTAATTTAAAAAATAATAGCCTAAAAATTATTTTAAAAGTCTGAACCTTAAAAGTTGTACGGCTTAAACATTTTCTGTTTCACATTTCATGTCAAAAATGAAATGTTTTCAACCAAGATTATTTAGATTAAATAATATAAACAAAGAAAAAAAAAGTTTTAAATTTGCTGGATGCCCACCTCATTCATGGCCTTTAAAAGATCTTAAAATTGTTCAATTAAACTTGTAGGAACCCTTATTTAATAAATGTTACCTCTAAGTTTTATTTTGGTTGTAACTTTTATGCTGCATCATGTTATTGTGACTCTGCAGAGCTGATGGGGGAAATCAAGCGCATTACAGCCTTCTGTCTCAGTCTGTGGGATTAAAATAAGGAACCTAATAGAAATCCATTTTAAAAGCATATTAAGCCATTCATTTATCATCTGGAAAATTATTTTCATCCCTCCAACAATACAGATGAAGCAGGAATACAATCTGAAAAAACTTGAAATGGAATCTTTAATTTATTTATTTAAGTTCTGTTCTTGTGTAATCACTATAGAGACATTTGTACATGTGCTTTATTACTATTAAAGACCCATTCTGATCATCTTTTGAGCTATTTTGAATACATTCCCAGTGGTCTTTTAATAGTGATTATGTTGTTTTTAAGCCTAAATAAAAAAAACTGTTGTTTTCTTGGACATTGTTTCTGCAGATCGGTTATTTGAAATTCACCCCATCATGACACAAATAAGCTTTTTTCAAACTTTATTTTTTCATCTGCGCTTGATTCATTGCAATTTGATGAAGAAATAGTCAGAAATGTAATTTTAAGCTCAATTTTTAAAATTGGATTGGGTCAATAATGTAGCTGTCACTAACTAAATCTTCACATAGAACTTTGTTTTAAGCAAAATAAGTTCTCAGTCAGTTGAAAAGGAATATTATTATATTAGTGGAAGAAAAGAAAAGGTCCATGATGTGTTCAGAAAAGCTCTGAATTCACAGTCTTTTAAGAAAAAATGAGGAAATATAATTACAGCTTTGACGGTAGTGGATAAAAATGAGAGGCAGATTAGCCCAGTGCTCATTCCAGATTTGCTCCGACACGTAAAGATAATCAGAACACTTTAATAGAAAACATGTCTTATTGTGTCCATTTTCTGTCGATGCATTAATGCTGAAGAAGCATTTCCCCATGGATTATCTCGGTAATGCCACATTCAGAGAGGCGGTTTGACAGTTATTAATAACAAAGGAATGCTTGGTTTCTATTCATCCCGCTGTGGCTGATGTGGATGCTTCTCTGAGAAATCAAAGTGACTGCAGGCCTCATGACTGGGACTTTCTTCTCCCTTTAAAACTCCTCCTGCCCTCATGGACCGTCTCACAATTAAACGATTGATAGTCGACACCATTTGTCCTAATTAATTCAGACAATTTGTCTTCACTATCTGGATAAAAAAAAAGTAGCAGTAAATTATCTTTTTTTTTTTAATAGATATCCGTTATTCTTCATGTTTAAGACTCTTATTAATTTAAAAATCATCTTGCCGACACTGTAAAGTGGGTCAAACAGACACTAATGCTAATGATGTCACACGACTAGTCAACAGAATAAAATGGCTCGTCTTATAATGAGAGTTTTTAAAACTCATAACATAAACTAAATAAAGTACAGGAACAGTATATGTTCATAATAACGTACATTTACTGTGTGCTGATTTGTGTGTCTTCATATCTACACTGTTAAAAGAGATGAATTGGATCAATTAACAAAATATTTGTAATTTTTTACATATAATTTGTTGTTATCGAATTAAAGTTGAGGAAACCATCAATTCAACATTTTAATTTTATGAAAACTAATAATTTTAAATGATACTAATTATAAACCTTTTATTAACTGATCCAATTATTTTTCCATTTTTTTCAGTGTAACTTTGGTTTGAAGCTTCTGTTCCATAACTTATGAAAGTTTTATTTATTACATGTTTTACTCATAATTCAAAGTGATTTTCAAATCTCAATTAACAATTCAAATTGCAATTTGAACATGTAATTCTGAAATGCATTTACCAATTGGCAATCCACTCTGTGCTCTTGCAATTTAGAATTAAGTATGAAATATTAAAATTCAATCTTACATTTTTAGAGATGTATATTTTTAATAGAAGCAAAATAAAGGTAATGCATAATTTTATCTGAATTATGGTTCCAAAAACACATAACAATTTAAATTGCAAGTGATTGTAAAGTATTTAAGGCTATATTTTTATAAATCTAAGTTGAATTTTCATGTTTCATCATTTGCAAAATGCCTTTTCAAATTGTTTGAACAGTCAATTGAGAATGAATCACTTTGAGTTATTGGTGAAAAAAATCTTTATTAGTAACCAAATGACATCAATCAATCAATCATAAGCACCTTTATTAGCAGGAGCAACCAAAGTGCTGAACATATATCAAATATAAATACAATCATTAAACAATAAAATACAAAAAAAAAAAACAATAAAAGCAATTAAACTGTAAAAGCAATAAAACAACAAACATCTGCAAGATTGACTAACATTAACTTTAATCATACTTTTTTCTGCATTTATAGGAAACTTAACTGTTGAATCTACATCTATTATCAACAAATATCCAAATATACCAAACGAATCTAAAGTTCAGAAAAGAGGCAAGAAATGTAAATAAAGGATTTTATGAAACCTGTTCATATCAAAGCATGTGTCCTCTTTGTGTTAGCAAAACAAAAACCCTTGTTTCCAGGCGGGTTAATGGGATTTAACATCTACAGGAAGTGTTGGCAGAAGTTTAAGTGAAGGAGAACATCGAACAATCAATTTATGTCCAAAGTGCCACAATCAGATTCTGTTTCACACTCAGAAAATGAGGCAATTTGCACATGAATGAAGCAGTTAAAACTGTGTGGGACTGTAATTTCTCTTGATAGAAGTGTGTGTGTGTGTGTGTCTCCTCCTGTTGTGGACAAGTTAATGTCTGTCTTTTTTTCTTTTTTTCAAAGATGCGTTAAAGAAAAAGTCCCAATTCTCACATGGAATAATTTCGACCCAAAGATTTAGGGTTAGAAGCTTTTATTAGCATCAAAGTTTTAAGAAATCTTGCCAAATTAACAGAACCGTCTAGTTTCATTTGTGGTTAAAGTTGGCTGAAAATGTCTTTTCCTGTAGTAAAAAGTTGTAGCTCCTCTCAGTCATCTCCCTTAAACGGATCATTGTACTGTTTTATGCATGAATACATGGATATAGTTTGACTAAATGCTGAAATCTGAGTTTATTGTAATAAAAATGTTTGTAAAAATATTTTGCTAAATTAAAAGGTTATGCAGACTTCTTTTTTTTGGACATTTTTATAGAAATGACTGATAGTGGCGATAAAGTTTGAGGCAACGTTTGATGTTTTGATGAATATAGACAAATGTAGTTTGCTGATTAGATGGATGTGTTTTGGTCAAACTAATCCTCCTTAGAGTTACTTAAGCAGCTGAGGTTCTGCAGGCTGTACCTGTTCTAGAATTAGTCTTGCAGCTTCGCTTTTCCTGCTATTCTTTCATTTGAATACAGCTTGTTGATTTAGTGATATATGAAGTCAGCGTGAACAGCACCGGTGCCACGTTAGTGACTTCTCAGTGAAGGGAATTTCTCATCTGCTGGTCTCGCTGCAGCAGCTTACAGGTTTCCGATGAAGGTGACCTTTTAAAGGTTAAACCTAGCATCAAGTGTGAATGAAAAATGGGTAAAGTGACGATGGAGTTGCTCTAAATGCCAAACAAGCTGAACGAGACAGAAGATTTATTAGAACTTTTAGGCAGAAGAGTCTGGAAAAACTCCAGTGAGCTGCAGCTTTCTGGATGAAGAAGTTTTTTATTTGACCACTTGGTGACTCTTTGTCTTGTTTAGAACAAACCATGTTTTGAAAAAATATTTCCTCTTCATAAATGCATATATTTGCCACATTTACTATTTTGTTGAACTTGGGATTCATGACCTGCATGTTCTTCAGCGCCTGATCAATGGTTCAGTCATGATGCAACATAATGCAAAATCCCCAGGGCAGTTTGAACCACTCCTATGTGTTGTTTTCTTTTAATAAGAGAAAGCGGCTCGGATGTTGTGTCAGCTGGTGACGCAATGTTAAGCCTTCTTTGTGTAGATAAAGAGGAGGGCGGAACAGAGAGTGGAAGCAATTGAGTATAACAAAAAAAAAGTAAAAACAAAGATGGTGCTAGTATCTGGTCCCTGTAACTCACTTGTGGTTTTTGTCAACAGAAAGCTCAGATTTACAAATGTCTTCGGTCAGGTTGAAGTCCCCTGCTATTTGGTCCTTCATGATTGTTTGTAGTTCAGTTTCTTGGACGGTTTACTCGTGCAAAGTTTATTTTTATGTGTTGTTTTACTTATCATGTTCAGTATTCTACAAAGAACCAGAATTACATTTAATTTAACAGGTTAATCTCTATTTTTAGGAACTTCTGATGTTGTAAACAGTAGGAAAACAAAGACAAGATGTCTGATACTGAAACACAAGAATCAGAGTGGAGCTTCTTATACTAAATCCATGCAGACAAATGTGTTTGTTGCAGTTTGTTTAATGAAAGCTCCACACATTTTAGAATCTGTCAGGAGATACCATTGCTTTTTTTTTTAAGTTGATAGAAGAAAAAAAAATCTTTTTGAGGGCGCACTCTGATCATTTTTCATCTTTTGAGTTATTCTAAAGTTATCGATGAGTTCTCGATGGTCTTTTAATTATGATTATGATGCATATTTAGCCAGAACGAAAAAAAAAGATGTCATTTTCTACAACATAGTTTCTGCAGAACAAAAGGACCCAGCCAGCAAGAGCAAGTCGGCCCCAAATGGTTTAAAAGTGGGCAGAAAACTTGAGCCCCAAATGGGTTTGACTGCTGTTTTTGTTGTGGCCCTACCTGTGTTTGCCCACATTTACTTAAGTGAGAACTCAGTAGATTGGCTCGCTATGCTGACCAGCCACCCTGTGGGCAGCGGAGCTCGCTGGGGTGCCGGCAGAGCAGGCGAGTGCCGCCGCTTTGGGGTCAGCAGAGCTAACAGGCTACCGGTCCCTGGGCAGCGGAGCCAATGGGGAGTCCCGGTACTCGTGTTGCGTATCAGCGCTGCCCCTCCTTCACATCCCTCTTTCTAAGAACTCTCCGTTTACATGCTGTTGACAGCACATGACAGAACATGTTAAAAACACTGAAACATAATTTCCATTTGAGTGGCTTCGTTTAGTGCTTCATTAAATGGGCCCTACATGAAAATTCTACTTTTTTGAGGTTTGTCCATTTTACTGTTCATTCCTCACTATAAAGAACCCCAAAGCGGTATTTTGATCTGTTCATGCATTTAAGAGTAATCCTCTAAAAACCTGCGCTGTCTGCAGCAGCCCCTCCCATACCCAAGAAAACGAACGGGTGAAAACGTGCTGACGTAAGCTCTATGTCAACTGTCACCCCCATGAAGAGTCTGCTCTGACAGCACCGTCCCCAGTCTAACACCAACACTCAATTTCTCCACAGAGCTAGTGGTGATCAGTAAAAAACTTTTGTTTTAGTTTCAGAATACCGTATATCTTCCAGTCGTTTCCTGTCTTCATTAAATTCCAGCTCAAACAGGTGTTCGTTACTTTAGAAGCGGGGCTCCTTTAAGAAGACCCCCCCCAATACCCCCCCCCCCTCCCCCCCCCCCCCCCCCCCCAAACAGTCGTGCAGAACCACGTGTATCTTCTGTTGTGAAATAGTTAGCAATGGCCTGCCCACTACTGGCAGAAAAAATGGTACTGTGCATCCATCTTTGAAGAAGTTTGGATTATTTTGTGGGTGAAGCGCTTACACGCTGCCACAGACTCTTACAATGACGTCATGAAATGGCACACCCACACGCAGCGCAGCGGAGCCTCAGATCGATGACTTCCAGGTAGGAAAAATAACTAATATTTCATAAATAATCTGTTTTTAAGTGTTCCAAAGGTAATATATGAATATATAAAAGGATATAGTTCACTCTGAAAGAGTGAACTTTAAAATCAATTCCTCCAGCTCTACTAAAGTGTTAAAAAGTGTTTCTATACATAAACCACTAATAATTTAGGACTTATCTTAATGAGCTTAAATAACTGTTTTTAAAACAAATTCTAACAGAAACCAAGCAATGCAGAGAGTCTCTGGTAAAGGAAAAGCAATATAAAGTAGACTGATGAGGGACGGGGATGTATTTATCAGAACAAGGACAGTCTTCTGTCTGTCTGATCTGTGTTTAATTCATTTCATAACTCTCACCACGTCTAATCTGAAGGATGAGTCCTTTTCCTCCTTTTACCCCTCTTATTGCTGCTTCTCTCCACCCTTTCATCTGCCTCCCCATCACTTATAATTACACTAAAATAGGGGAATTGTTAAACTCGTTGCATCACAATGGGACTGTAAAAGGACCAACAACTTATCGCAAATTCCATCCGTTTCTGCCGGGACTCCTCTGCTGTTTCCACTGCGGACTTATCTCACACCTCGCTGTGACAATTACGTTTTTAAAATTAGAACGCCCCGCTTCTTCCCTTTGCCTCCCCCTCCAGATTCTGCTCCGTCTTACACCTCCCTCTGACAGTGATTCTCATCTGTCTGTCTCTCCAATTGGGAGGAAGTGGTGTGAGATTGAGCGTCTGGCAGGAGGTTTTTCCCAGCACTCCCGGGACCGAGGAGGCTGGAACGACTTCTCTTGTCATGCACGGAGCATCGCTTGCAGAATTAGCCGTTTAGGCGAACTATGTGTAAGGAAGGAGAGGGCCGACTGCATAAGCAGCCCCTCCTGTGGACACTTTCTCGTTCCACCGAGCGACAAGCTGATTTTTTTCTATAGTAAAGTGAAGTCTCACTTAACAGAAGCATTTGTCATAAGTATACCTTTGAGATGTGAGTTTTATTGGAGTGAATGTCTGGCAGCGTCTCTTATTCAGGACTTGAGGAGGTAAAAGCGTTCCTTTGTTCTCTAGTAGATCTAGTTTTGTTCATACATTAAACAGAGACTTCATTGTTTTAGCCAGTTTGCATTTTAATCATTAAATGTTTTTATTAAAACAGAGGTGAAAGAGTGCAAATTAAAATAAAAAAATATCAAATTGCTAATAATGTTCTACTGATCAGCTTTCGAGTGTGGATTTGTTGGATTTCTTCCTCAACTACTACTTTTATTTGAATTTATGTTAATTTTAGTCACATTTTTGGTCATTTCAACAAACTCTGAGGACTTTTGCTGGTCGTGTGGCTGCACCTTAAGCTACCCCTCACATAAAAATAAAATAATAAAACCAACACACTTCAATTTAGCTTTTGCTGCAGGCACTTGTGCTCATACAGGCTTCAGTTTGGTTTAATCAACTTTGTTTTTCCTCCTGTTTCCGTGCTTTTCTTCCTGTAAGTGTGAAGTGTACTGGAATATCAGCCAAAACAACCAGGCTGACTCTCAAAAATCAAGGATTTTGATCCAAAACGGAAAACCTCTGCTGTGTCGGAATCCCAAAAACCCTGAAAAAACGGACTTACCTAATGGATCCTTTTTAGACTTTTCTTCAGCCACAGATTTATTTAGAAACAAAACCAAAAAGGGAAACATTAAATATAGGCAGCATTCTAATTTTTTCACAGGTTTTGTAATCAATAACAAGACTTAAAAGATTTTTGATCATAAAAAAATATGATATGGATCAGTTGCAGACAAAAACTTATTGTTTCAAAAAGCTCTGAAACAGGTAGACCGCTAGCTCCCTGCTATACCTCATTCTGATGCATCCACTTGCAGACAAATAGATGCATTAACGTCTTTATTGTCATCGCATGAACTTGCATCTGGCTAAAAACTGTATGGCAGGATAGCTACGCTAACGCCAGCTTGGTGAACAAAGGGATGATGGGATATCAGTGGAAGCCTACTTTTGCATCAACAGTCCTGCCCACAAATCAGATGGATAAACTCCTGAAACTGTCTCAAAGTTGTTTTGATTTTGGCTAAAACGACATAATCATCTTTAAAATACCACTGAGAACGATTATAAGGTTGATGAATACAGTTAAGGTGGGACTGCAACATGAAGTAAATTATCAGAATAGTTTTACATAGTTTGAAGAATACAAAATACTTGGTTGTTTTGGCCAAAAAAAGGTTATTCTTCTCATCATTATCCACTTGAGTCATTCTATTACATCTATTTTTTTTTCTTTTCTTTTAATTTATTTAGCACAAATCAAACATGCAATTTATAACAATAAAATACAAAGGAGAACAGAGGATAAGTTGTACATGGGTTAAAAAGATTAAATGAACATGTAGGAAGTGGAAATATATATATATATATATATATATATATATATATATTATAAACCAAACAAAACATTTTAGTCTGAGTAGTGAATTTAGGAATAAATAAATAAAATTAAAACTTACAAAAAGATAAACACTACAGGACACGATTTCAATTACATTCAAGCATTTAGCATGTTTAGGGTTTCCTTTGTTTAAATTAAACTATTTTGAAAGAGTGTTTTTAAAGAAAATGTTGTTGAAAAAGTGAGTCAGTTTGGATGTTCTCCACAACATTGTAGACAACTCCTCGGGTTCAGTCATTTTGAAAATGTGTCCGTGCCTTTGTCCAGTCACGTCTTTTTGGAAACAATCACAGCAGATAAAATGAACAGCATCTCTTAATGGATTCAATACGTTTGTGCGGAAAATATGAGCGTGATTGGCATCTGCGTGCCCACAATACATCTCTAACAAAACTGCTTCTCCCTAATCAGTTTAGTCAAATTCTGTGTTACTGTAAGGAGTCTTCAAATATTTAATGATTATTTGATGTTTTATCTCTGATGCATCTTGGTTTTTATTCTTTGAGATGTCCTGGCAGATCGTTTGGATGTGTAATCCTTCATGAGATGACGTCTGCTGGGCTGTTGTGAGCTCTTCTCCTATTGGATGATCATCTTGGTTCGATTCAGCAGCGCTTTGCTCTGATGCTACATTTGCTCTACTCCAGACAACGTCTGTTCTAATTTCCAAAGAAATCCTGCTTGCAGCACTCGGTCTGGGTCTTAATCCTCTGAACACTCGCGTCTGAGCTTTTACATCTTTTCACGCTCGCCGTCCTTCTTGTGTTTGTGTAAGGCGAGGCTTAGTCCTGATTAATTCCATGTTAGTGATCAAACAAGTGCTGGCTAATTAAATCCTGTGATAAAGTTCACGTTTCCATGGGGCGCCCCCTCCAGCTGTTGCCCACTGTTAATCACTCCAGCGAATGTTGTGCACGAATGTGCACACGCAGCAAGCGTTGCTCTTTCTGCAGCTTTTATTATGACCTGTGATGGAAAAGAAAAGATGTTTGTCTGAGTCACGCTGGAGAAATGTCACGTTAGGGGTGAGGCGTTTGCGTCACAGCTTCTATTTTGCTCATATGAAAGGTTTCAGAGATGGTCACTAATAGTCTTTGGTGGACAATGCTGTTCTTTTTTTCAAAATACAGCAGTTTTTTTCTTTTTTTTTTTTTTTTACTCTGAAGCCATAGGTTAAAAGAAAGCTATATTTGAACCATTTAACACCTGAGGCGGTTTTTTTTTTTAAACAAAATTGTTAACATACTGTAACGTTTCAACCTTTAAAATAATAAAAGTGATTCCAGCAGATAATGAAGGAAAAAAGCGGTTTTATAATCTGCTGGAATTAAATCGATTGTGCTAAGAATTCAAAATATTACAGTAAATTAAAGAATATAAACATTGGAGCTCTGGAGTTAAAGGGTTAAGCCTCCTGTGAGGTTCTCTTCATCCTCCTCCTGCTCTCCTCAGGGTATCACCACAGCCTCCCCTCCTCTCCTCACTCCTCCACGACGGGGCCTGCAGGTCAGAAGTTACCCCAGTCTGGACGCCTCTCCTCCGAGTACCTGAACCAGAGCAGCTCCTCCAAGGTCATCCTGCTCATGTGCAACACAGTAGGGTCTGGTCAGCACGCTGCCAGGTGAGTCGCCCTCCCACACAAAGTGTTCTACTCGAGACTAGTTAGAAAAATGTACAATACAAGATGTTTTCACCTCGTATAAGTCACATGTCACAGTTTTCTACTCTTTCAATTCTTCAATTCAGTTCAATTTTGAGTTTACATATTTATACACATTTGTTTAGAAATACATGAATAATATACTACACTTTATTCCAGGAGAAGAAAAGAATATAAGGAAAAACGATGTTTTAGACCACAAATAGTTACTTAAAAATATTTATTTAAAAAAGAAAATGAATGTTTGTGAGTATATAAAGATGTTCATTTAGTCAGTTATGCATGTTTAGGTCGACTGAGTGTTAGCATTAGCCATCCTATAGGAAATTCTATCAAATGTTTGCATCAAGATAGCAAACTTTACCTTTAGGTGCTAAACTGATTCATATTTTTTTTGAGTCGATTATTGATTTATGAAGCTTAAATCGATCCTAATCGATTTTATTAACCCAGCTCTAGTTTCCTCTAACAACCCCCAGAGGGCGCTGTATCTGAATAAAAGTATTTACTATTGACAGTGGCAGAAGAAGTGTCATCCAAAACAAACATGGAAGAGAAGCTGATTGTTTTCCACTTGAACTTTAATATTTTTTATACAGATCAAAATATTAGCTTTATTTTACTTTTCTCCCAAAAAAGTGACATATACTCCAGAGTGACTTATAAATGGTTTTCTTCTTCTTAATTAGACATTTTATGTTCTTGCGACATATACTCCAGAAAATACGGTATATCCAGCCCGCCAGATAATTCTCGCGCTGATAACATAATGAAGCAACGCTATGCTCCACAACACAAGGGGCTCATCATCATCATCATCGCTCTCCCTTTCACTCATGATGAAGAGCAAATAAACAGAGGATAAAATAACCAAGAGCAAAACAGCCAGACAACAAAAAGCCTAAACAAAAACTCACACTTAAACCCTAATCTACCCATAGAGGCCAAAGGACTGGTATTCCAAAAGACTAGAAAATATTCACGATGTATTATCTTAAAACAAGTCATTATATCTCACTAAAAAATTACAAGTTAGTTTGTTTTGTCATACGTTAAAAGTAAAAAGATGTTTAAACCAGACAAAAATACTGGTGTGTTCACTTGACTTTTGCAGCAGTTAGGATAGGTATATTTAAAACAAAATGTTCTGCATTCACTTACATTTTTGCAAAAAAATCAATTTGTCAACTTTTTAGAAAAATAGCGGAACAACAACACTAACAATATCCCACACATTAAAAGAACGAGTTTAACTCTCACAGCAACACACCGATCGTCAATAGTCCCACTCTTTGTTCAGCCAAGGTCAGAAAGTGTCCGTGAGAATCACTGGTTAACTGTTTGGATATCAGTGGACTCTGCATTCCCATCACATTCCTGCCTTTAATTTGTAACACTCTCTGCAGGGATCAATGATCACCTCTGTCAGAAAGGAAAGACGGGTTTCTTGGGTGAAATGGTTGAATTCATCTCGTCTG
Organism: Oryzias javanicus; assembly: GCA_003999625.1. Lineage (NCBI taxonomy): Eukaryota > Metazoa > Chordata > Actinopteri > Beloniformes > Adrianichthyidae > Oryzias > Oryzias javanicus. Next base: position 26,971,100 of record CM012437.1, on the reverse strand, counting down.
TTGTTTGTAACATGGATATCTCTGACGCCTTCACACGTCCACATGTGGACGCTGGCTGAGCCTGAGGAGATTACTGATGTTTGTAAAGGCTGGAAAATGTCAAGATCTGACATTTGAAGCCTCATCTGTTCACAAACTCTTTAAGACTCACTTTTCCTTACATGTGATGCTTATTTTTCCAGATTACATTTTTCCCATTTTTAGTAAAGTTTTCAATTTGAAATTGGTCAAAACTTTGGGTCAAGTAACTTCAAAGTTTGTTTTAGTTAATAGATCTGGACCTGGGGTGTACTTCCGTTGCAGTAGTTTCTAGCAGTTCTACTGCATCAATTCCACATAACCTGTGGAAGTATTATCTGCATCCATCTCATCAAACGGGCTCTAAACCCTTCCCACAAATGAAGAAATCCAATTGAAAATAGTATCTATTTTTAAGAATTTATCAACACCTTTAGCTCCTCCACAACAATGCACAGCAACCACATTATTGTCCAGATAAACTGTTTTTTTAATTTTTTTATAGCATGTATCATTTAAAAGGCTTTCAGTGTTAGAGTACATTTCCCAGGATACTTAAAACCAACAGACCACTAACTTTAGCTTCATTCCCCGATCGATATAACAATGTTCCAGAAATGGTCGATTGGGTGTGAGAACAAAAAGTGAGAGTTTTGTTAAATCTACCGTCCAAATATACATAAAAATATCTAGAAAATTGATAAGTGTAAGCTTTAAAGAAATGAAACATGTTGATTCACAAAAATAAAACCATTACCTTATTGTTAACATGAATGTAAAACATAACCATGCGTTTCAAAAGGTTTTTCAACTAGATTTCAGATTTGTTTGTACAACATGTATAAATACAAATATGTCTATTTCTGATTAATGTCAAGAAAACTGTTTTTCCCAATTATTTTCAAATCTATTTATGAATTAATATCTGTAACAGATTTTATATATGTTTATGCTGAAATTGCCTTTTTATATTGGAGTTCTGTGCTTTCTCAGAGAACCAGCCTCTAGAGGTCATTTGAGGAACTGCAGCTTTTGGTTATGTAGGAGAAAATAAAGGAATGGTTTGGTTTAAATTTAGAAATTAAAGCTCATTTTCATTTTTTAGCACAGACTAGTTTTTGAATGTGGTCAGGTCTCTTCAACTTGTCGAAGTTTTGTAAAACATAAATTTACGACTTTAAAAGTCATAAATTTATGTCTGTTATCTCTTAAATTAATGCATTAAAGTTGTAAATTTATTACTATAAAAAACGTAAATTTATTTTAAAAAAGTTTTTATCTTGTAAATTTACTTGTTTTAAAGTCGTAAATTTACAAAAAAAGTACAACTTTAAAAGTCATTAATTTGTCTGTTAACTTGTACATTTACGTGTTTTCGTAATAATACGTTGATTAATTTAAACCTTATAAATTTATGACTAAATTTTATGAAAAAAAATCTAATACATTTACATCTTTAAAAGTCATACATTTGCAAATTTACACGTTTCAAAGTCGTAATCTTTTGAGTTTTTCATTGTAAATTTAAAACATAAAAACACATAAAAATTTTTTTAGTTTTTCATTGTAAGTTTAAAACATAGAAACACATAAATGTATTACTTTAAAAGTAGTACATTTATTACTTTTACCTGGTAAATTTATTTGTTTTAAAGTAAAAAAAAAAAGACATTAAAATTGGTAAATTTATTACTTTGAAACATGTAAATTTATGAGAAAAAACTTGATTTTAATCTTGTAATATAACTTTTATTTTTGTGGCCCCAATATTCCATTATAGATACCAAATAAATAAGAACAAAAACCCCAGATTAAATGTTTTTTTGTTCTTCAGATTTGGACCTCCATTTCTGATGCTTGAAGACAGGACCGTCTCTTGGGATCAGCTGACGCAGAGCATCCTCAGTAATCTGTACTATCTGATGGTGAACGCGTCTCAGTCTCAGGTACCGTTTCTCACTCACCTTGCTGGGTTCTGGGTTCTCAGATCAGAGGTTTCAGCCTTTGTGACCTTTGACATTTCAATAATTGAAAATGAAATATGTTGGCACCAATGAAAAGATAAGGATATCGCTCTATTTAAATTTTTGATTGTTTGTAAAAGTAGCTTTTTAAAAATATTGTCTGATACTTTCCTTTATAGTTAATTTAAGTTTAGAGCTCTAAAGATGTTGTCAAATCCAGAAGTAAGGGAGACTTTTGACTTTTGAGTCAAGAAATGAATATCAGTATTAGTTTGAGAGTACAAGTATTTATGAGTTTAAGTGTAGAAAGCTGCTTTAATGTCAGTTTGCCACATTTTTACATGCTTATTCACCTAAATTACACAAAGAAAACAGTTTAAATGTTAAAGCAAAGAGAAACATCTTTTTTTTACATGTATATGTCTCAAATTGGTAGTTGCATTTCAAGGTTTTATGTTGTCTCCTGTGATGCAAATATGTTTACTCCACATGCATGTTAATGTGTTTGAAAATTCTTCCACCATCTTCAACCTCTTAGTTTGTGCAGCAGGTTTTAGCTGCTGATGAGCTGCACTTAGAGCTCGTTTGTTACCCAAAATAAATTCATTTGATCCTGTGCATCCTCTGGTTTTAAATTCTGATTACTTCCTTTAGATATGCATCCTCTTGAAAGCGGCCACGCGTCTATGCTCCAGGTCATGGAGTTGCTAGAGCCAATGTAATGGTGATGATCAGTGTTTGAGGTGCCCTCATCCTGCAGCCCTCTGGAAGGTTGAAGATGGGAAGAAATCGCGGCTCTGGCCCGTAACTATTACTGTGTCAGTTCAGTAATTATTACCTCTGAGCTGTCTGGAAAAATGCACCATGGCTGTGACCCCTTTGACCCCACCGCCTCCTCTTTCATGATTAAAGCAGTTATAAGAAACACCTTAATTAAGACCTATAATTGATTATTGATTGATTAGTCCCATGTTAAGGGAAAAGGATGACTCAAATAGGACTTCTTTATTTCAGGTTTTTTAAAGCAAAACCAAAGAAAATCTCCTTTTAGCTCCTTCCTATTTTTATTTATGTTTTTCATATTGGGACTTTCGCTTTCGTGTTTTATTTCACATAATTTTCAGGTCTGAAGACCACTATCAAGTGGAAATACTGAACTAAAATTTTTCGTTTGTGTTTCACCTGATCAGTTCATATGATTTTGGCGCCATCCAGTGGCGCTTTATGCTTATTGCAACCTAAATAATAATTTAAAAAAAAAAGTAAAACTGAGTTAAAATCAAAACAAATGTGTTTGATTTACTGAATCACACAAACATTTTCATAAAAGTGCTGACCAGGAACATTGCTAATTCTAACTTGGATATTTGAAGCATCTAAATCGATCCTCTTTATTAAATCTAAATAATAAAACGATGATCACACATTGAAATAAATGCTTAATATTCCACAATGTTTCAAAAATGTTGTTTTATTTCAGAAACAATAATATTTTTATTCAGTTTTGACTTCTTTTACATCTCAAAAGCTAAATTCATTTGAGTTTTATTGTTTGAAATTTAAGTATTTTTAAATCTCCATTTATCGTTGTGTTCTGTGTTTTTCTATTTTTCTCTTATCTTGAATACTTACATGGACATGGTTTTCACCAAAAAAAAAATCTGTGTAAAGAAGCTAACGGCAAGTAAATACATATTTTGAGCACCTTATTCATTAAATTGATACAACTTGTAAAACTTATACAAAAGAAACACTGCAAAAGTTGTATTTCATTCTAATTCATTTTTTGAATAGATACATGTAAATATATTTAAAAAATGTCCCTAGATATGCTGTTTAAACCTCTAAAAGGTTTTTTTCTTCTGGTTTCTTTCTCTCTTGGTGCCAAGAACTAAAAGTGTTTGATTTTTTTGTTTTGTTTTTTATTCATTTTCTCAAAAGGTTTTCAGAAAATATTTACATTTCACGGCAGATTTTTAAAGAAAGCCATAATTCTGATTGACAAAATTAGGCAGAATCACTCTGCTTAAGGAGCCTCACTTTGGATTTGGATTGATTTGTTCTTTCACCTGTTGTGTGTAAAACTTGGTGTCAGATGAGGTTTATTCAGGCCTACAGTGACTTCCTGTGGCCACTTGGTGGCGCTGATTTTTGATAAAGAATCAGAGGTGTTTTCTGGGTTTCAGACGGAAGCTGCTGTTTTTTCAACCATGTAAATGCTTGTGGCTTTGTCTGTTTGTTATTTGACTTCTACACTACCTTTTGATTGTTTTTGAATCATTTTCATGTTTAAATTATTTATTTCAAATGTTAAAGATGACAGAATAATACATTCATGAAGAAATTGTATTTTTTACCCACCACCAGTTGCATTGTTTTAGTGTTGTTTGCCATTAAAAGTGTGTTACACTCACTCTGTAGGACTATGCTGGAATGCACAGACACAAGGTGTTTACACTGATGCAATAAACTACTGAAACTGCTCTTGGTGTTGAGGAAGGAGCCTAATACATAAAATAAAAAACAAAATGTTGCATAAATAAATAATATTATGAGCACAAGTTCACTTCTGCATGAGGAAATGTAAACAAAATTAAAATTTTACTAAAATAAGCCAGTTGACTTCATTTGTCAAATACAATTTCACAACTTGGGTTGTTATTTTAAAGAGCAAGAGAGAAAAAAAAGAAATGCATGCATCTATAATGGATAAGTAAATATTTACTAAAATATGGCTCTAAAGACACAGTAAATAACTGATGCACTTAGAAGTGCTTAAAACAAACATTGAAATTGCTTAAAAATTTCTAAATTAAACTTCTTAAAGAGTTTAATTTTAGCCTTAAAAAATTGATTTAAGCCTTTTAAAATAACAGAAATTAACTTGTAAGAAGTGCTTGAAAAAAGGCCTAGGAAAAAAAATTAAAGAAAACATGTAAAAGTGTTTAAATGTAACCTTGAAAACACTAGAAAAACTTGAGTGCTGTAATAAAAGTGAAGGTGTTTAAAATAAAGTATTGTTAAGCTTGAATTGAACTTTAAAATAATTAAATCCAACATTGGAGGTGTTTAAACTAACCTTAAAGGAGCTAGCATTAAGATTAAAATGTACTTAATTTAATTTGATTTAAAGTTTTTGAATGAAACCCATTAAAATTGTTTAAATTAAACATATAATGTACTTAAACTAAAATTTAATAGTTCTTAAATTAAAACTGCTTAAAGTAAACAGCTAAAGCTGAAAAATGTGTTTAAAATGTGTAATTTAGAAAGTACTTAAATTAACCTTGAAAATTCTGAAATTGAAACTTGAAAGGTCTTGAATCTAAGCTGTAAAAACTATGTAAGTTAAACTTTCAAGTTTCCTGAATTAACCCTATAATCTTCTCAAGTAAACCTTAAACTTATTTAACCAAACTTATAAGACGCGTTTGAACCTAGAAAGTTCTTGAATTTAACCTATAAAAAACTCTTTACATTTAAATCCTAATAAAAATTATTCAATCAAGACATGAAATTGATTGAACCAATCATGTAAAATCTACTGAGATTAATTTAGAAAATACCTGAATTACACCTTGAAAGTTATTAAATATAACTTACAAGAGCTACTTAGATTAAACCTTGAAAGTTCTTGAATTAAACTTGGAAAATATGATAAAGTTTATGGCCAAATAAACTTTTTAGAACTACTTAAATTAAACCTTCAAAGTTATGGAATTAAAAATTTAAAAATACTTCGATCAAACCTGTAAAAAGTCATTAAATTATTCCTTGAAATTACTTGAGTTCCAGAATTCGACCTGTAAAAAGTCTGAGACCAAGTACAGAGTGATAAGAGTATAAGATAAACTGCATCAACATTCATTTATTCCATGATTCCTGCAGTTTTTAGTGTCAAAGTGCAAATGCATCTTCATTATTCATAAACCTAGTTTTTAAAGAATCACATTTTAAGTTGTAAAAACCACCAGGCAGTTTTTTGTAAAGCAACATGTTTTTTTTTCTGAAACATTTCTTTTAAAGGTATTTCTCAAGCTTCCGGGAGATGTTAGAATCATATTAAAAAAACAAAAAAATCCCATAAAGTCATTGCAAAAAAAAAAAGAAGACCTGTTTGCACATCCTCCGCCTTTCTTTATCTGTATGATCTCCTCTTTTTTTATCTTTTTATGTGTAAAAACTTGAAACTTTAGTTCTTAACGCTTCAAATCAGTGTCTTTTTTAAATATAGCAACTTGAAGGATAAGAGCTTTTCTTTGTCAGAGTCAATCAGCTCCTGATTTTCTACAATTTAGGTTTCCTCGTCTCCAAGTGACAGCCCTTTCATATCTGCGTTAGACGACATTGTTTAGAGGAAGCACGGCTGTAAATAAAGCTGTAGTGATGGATCGCAGCACTCGTGGGACTTGTGTTTATCAGATAAACCAAGCCGCGTAATACATCACAATGAAAAGACATTTAGTCTTCCACCCGACTTGCCCCTCTTTGCGTTGGACTGCAGCCCACTGACACCAGCGCATTAGCGACCTGCACTCTATTTCCCATTATCATCACTCACCCCCACTTTTATCTTCGCCGCACACCTTCGTCTAATCCCGATCTGAAAGCTCTTTCTCTGCTTCAGGAAAGATGTGGCGGATTTACTCCTTCATCGCTTAAGAAATTCAACAATAAAACCGATTAAATTAATTAAACAAAATTAATGTTCTTGTTAAAATGAGACTTTGTCTGTAATGTGGCTGATAACAGCAGGGGGCAGAAGGAAGATTTGAGATGCTATAAAATCTATTTTTAAAGCATTTTTTTAAAATCAAATGTGACATTTATATATCATATTGACCTGATCTATCACCTCTAAAGTTCAGACAGTTCTTTAAATCTCTACATCTATAGGTGCTTCGACATTGTCAATGAAAAATTCATTATGTTCACACCTGAAAAAAAGCCCCTTCTGGTTAGATTAATTTCACTTTAGCCCCATATTTTGACTCCACACCGTCAAAGGTCTGTGAAAACTGCCGGTTAGAGTTCAGATCATCACTCTGACATCTCTCTGGATCACTCCATGCTCTTTGTAGCAGCTACCTGTCACCGCACACACCCTGTTCCCTCTCTTTAGCAAGAATAAAATCGCTGATTAAGTCAATTTGTGTCACGATGCCTAAAACTGTTCTGGACATAACTGAATATTTTTTTTAAAACCAGCTCTCTCTGTTCTTCTTTTGTCTACATTTTCTTTTAAAAAAAAATATAGTATTCTTCCACTGGATTTGAACATTCATGTGAGTTAATGACACAACTTCAAAGCTACAGAATGAATTTTAAAATCAGAAAAAGTGACGCACACTTCACATCTATTAAATAAAGTCTTCTAATATGAGCTGCAGATGCAAAGCTCAATCCTAATGGACATATGAAGGGAAAACCATGCCCACTCTCCAAGAAATCAAGGTTAAATTAAAGTACAATGTGAATCTGTCAATCCTTGTCTGCTATTCTGGGAGAATGATCCGAGATTAGACCCTTTATCACCAGGTTTTCATCTGTTTTCAGGTTGTCGTGGTGAGGAGTTTAAAAAACATTAATAAAACCATCACTTCTAGCATGAAAAACATGTCTTCTGCAATGGAACTGCCAAAAAAAAATATTTATATTTTAGTTGACGTCACTTCTTATTCATATTTTTTCTAAGAGATGTTTGTGACGAAAATCATCGCTTTATTTGTGGGATACCTAAAATAGCTCAATTTTGGATCAGAAAGAATAGAAATAGAAATTTTAACCATGTAAAGCCCAAATGTCTAAAAATTGAGAGAAAAAAAATTATTTTTTTTTTTTAAACCCTCTCGGTAAAATCCATTTTTTAAAATATAAATTATATTAATTAAGGTACTTAAGATGATTCTGTATGTTTTAGCCTGTTTAAGATAAAAAAAAAAAAAAACAAAAAAAAAACTTAATTTCCGGCAGATTTTGAGCCTTTTTCTTACACTTTGTGGTGGACACAAAATAATTCTTTCTTTCCACAAGCAAAGATGCTCTCTCTCGCTCACAGCAGACATGAGAAGAGTGAATATAAGTGCAGTTCTCGTTGGGTTTATCATCCTGGAAAAATGATCAATGCCGTCCCCTTCTCACATCAGTAGGCACACTGCTGCAGCCTGGACTTTCTCAGAATGATGTTGGAAACGCTTCTGGAGAAAACGTTTGTCACTCCCTCGAGTGCAGAATCTGCAACCTGAGGCTGCGGAGCCAAATGAGGCTTGTTTGCTCTACTTGTGGTTCTTTGGCTTTATAAAAATGCTAATCATTTTAATTAAAAATGGGCTAACAGTCTTGATTCATTTGTTTCAGTTTATCAAGTTTTTATACTTAGATTTTAACATTATGCTAAGAGCTTTAATCTCCTTTTTAATTCAACTAAATCTATTTTAACATCTGACATACAGTGTATTTTATTTTGAAAGTTTATGCTGTCAAAGGTAAAGTCAGTTTATTTTGTTGCATAGAAAAACATATAACACAGTTATAACTGATGCATTGTAAATATTAAAAAGCTACATTTTATCAATAAATGGTTTAAAGGCAGCAAAAACATAAATGAAGTTTAAAGGTTTTAAATGGTGATGTAACCTTTAATGCACATTAAAGGTTGCAGATCTCTGCTCTAGTGGACTGATGATCTACTAGAAGAAAGAGAACGAAGTTCTATCTAATAGGGTTTTTAGGAAAGTTTTGATCATGCTAATGAGAAAGGGCTCTGAAATGCATGTATCAAATATAAAATTAAGTGTTATATAGGGTAAAAAAAAAATATGAATATGTACATTCAGTGTCAGGATAATAGTAGGTTGTGCTGGTGACCATAGAGTGAGATAGCATTGCACTTTTGAAAAATAAATAACCTATAATTGCACTTGTAAAACCACATACTCTGCATGTGTAAAGGAACTGAATATTACACTTGCTGAACAAAATATTCCATATTGATAATGATATACAGCAGTTTCATCAGAAATTTGCCTCTAAGTTGTGGTCGTTAGTAAGTCTACCCTCATTTCCCAACATCCCTTTTGTTAACATGCTCTCCTGCTAGCTTACAGCCCCTCACACCTCCAACCTAATACTATAGGTGTGACTGAAATGGTGAGCAATATTGGAGCTATTACAGTTTTGAGCCGGATACCACCTCAGACGAGGAAGAGAGGAGGATTTATTTTTCTGCAAGTGAATGTATTGAATCGTTGCAGAGCAGGGAGCTTGTGGGTTGGCTTAGCAACTGCTATGTGACACTTACAAGCTTTTTGAACCACATTTTTTGTCTGTTTTTAATTCACAATGTTTTAAATAAATAAATATTTCGAAATTAAGCATGATTTTCCCTGAAGAAATGATGAATTTTGCTGTTCAAGAAGATGATGTTGCTTTTATTTTATTTTTTGCAGATTAAACAAATTGAAATTTTATATTGATTTTTTAAATTTAAAATACTATTAAATCATTTTCCTGATGTTAAAGTTGAATAGAATTAACTTAATTTGATGAAGATTAAAATGTGCACCTAATAATCCATTTGAAACTTAAGCTTAAGTGATTATGAATTCCATAAAAAATAAATAAGAAACGTAAAACTATCAATAATTCAGAATTGGATCAAAGATTTTACATGCTGTAAAGTGGACTGTTTTTTTAAATTAAAACCTCTATTAATGCAAAACTGCTGAAGACTGAACAGGATTTCAAAATTGTATAAATATTCTTTCATCAAACAAACATAATCAAATATTTCTATGTGGAAACATCCCCATATTTCCAATCTGTCATCTTAAATTATCTGCCCCTGCCTACCTGATTTTATTTACAGTCAACTTTTCCGAATTAAAACGAGCTCGCGCAGTGAATAATTCAAACCACACTTAATCATAAATATGCATTTTTTGTTCCCCAGCACTGGTAATCAAGAGGCCAGGATGTTAATAATAGATGCAGATGAAATGTTGCTCTGCTGGAACAGCGACCGGTCTGGGGTCCACCTTGTTTGTCGCAGCTGCAAAAAGATCCAGCAGAGAGAGCCTGGTGACCTTGAAAAGGACAGCGCTAGTTTAGAAATGGAGTGTTTCCTATAATGCTATTAGGCAGCCCAGAATGAACAGAGAGAAGTGTCTTTTTCAACACATTTTACTAAAGAATTGGAATGAGATCAGATCACACTTTCTCTGAAATTTCATGTCAAATTAGCCTTTTTTTGGCAACACTTTATAATAATAGTAAGAGTTCACTAACAAAAAGAAGAAACTACATTTTTTAATATTTATTTTAAGTCTAAATATTCATTTTCCTGCAACAAATCCCTCTCGTCTGTTGTTTTGTGGTTTTAAAATCTCTGCGATTTGGACAGAGGATTCTTGGCTTCACAGACTCCTTTGTGACCCTCTCACTGCAGGCTGCTGGGGTGCTGTTCAAGATCAGGGTCGTGGGATCCTCTGCAGCCTACAGCTACCTGTCTCCACAGGACAGCAGGCCGCTGTGTCACCCCGCAGTGGACAGGTGGGTGAAAAGAAAGAGAAACTCACTCATGTACAGCATTGTGTTTGCTTAGAATGTGCTTTGTGTAAGAAGCAGCCATTTATTTACCAAGCACCTCATGAAAATGACGTTTTATCAATGATTTATTTAAACAGTTTAAGCTTTCAAAGGAAAAAAAAAAACGTTTTTCTATTGAAAAAATGTTTTACTTGGATTTTAAAGAATTTAACAAATCTTCGATTGCTCTAAAAGCGGAGGTTTCTGGAGAGAAAGAATGCTTCAAGGATGGTGAGATGTTTCCTCAAATGCATTCCTATGTGCAGGTCATGTTAAGCTTTAACGTACAGTTTGTTTATCAATGATTCATTTCTCTAAATACAGCGACCTCAATGAAAATGTTCAGCGTATAGGATTTAAAGGCAGTCAAGATTGTGAAAAGCTTAAACTTTTTAAAATATTAACAGGTATAACAAAAATAAACTCAAACTAAAAGTAAACTAAAAAATAAAGGGAAAGTGAGATGAGCTACAACACATTTAAAAACATTTCTGCTGCAAATGGAAAAATAGTTTTTGCTAGCAAAAGAAAAAGTTTTGCGAACAAATAAAAAATATTTTCATGAAGGTTTATTTTTAACACTTTACATTTCTTTTCAAGTTGGAAAATTTTGATCTCAAAACTGTAACATTTGCTTTTTATATTTTGGTACAAAAGTCCCTTCATATTCCTACTTTATGAGTTAAGTGCGAGAGGCCGGTTAATCCATAAAAAACACGTAACACACATAAACACATAAATAATTATCCTCTGCAAATATCAGAATGTTTTGGAGGTGCTTATGAGTCAGCTGATGCCATTTCTCCTGCATTTATTTGACAGGGACATTGTACTGGTGCATTTGCAGCAGTGTTAATTCGAGAGCTATTTTTCATCTGCTGTCCCTGGACAGATGGTAAAATAGCCTCTATAAAAAACATACACTTAGAAACAAAATACAATGCAAGCATATGGAGAGAAAAAAAGGAACAGTAAAAACATATAACATTTGAAAAAGTTCAATGAGCCATGAAATGCTGCATATATTACCTGTGTAATATTATTTGATGTTAAAACTCAATAAAAACTTGAGTTGGAAAAAAAGTTAAATGAGCAAACACAATAAAATAAATTTAAAAATGAGCAGATGCAATAAAATGAATCATAACGATGGAATGTAAAATGGGCTGAGAGCAGTCGGTGACTTCTGTAAAAATGTAAATTGTACAAAAAACAGACAATTTCTGGTGTTTCCATCTGCAAAAATAATCCCCAATAATCAACTTCTGTAGCTTTCTTGCTTGCATCACTTTTTTGTTTACTTTTTATTTTTACTGAGATTGCTTTGTGTGTACATTTAAAAAATATTTTTTTTTTGCAATCACTTATTTGTTTACAGATGTATTTTTTTTTACACAGTTTCTTTTTTTCCTGTGATGGCGCTTCTCGGCCACCGTAGTTAAAAGACCACTGGAACATTTTTAAAATAGATCAGAAGATAATTAGAATGGGTCTTTGTTTTTTGGGGTTTTTTTTTAATTTGTTGTAATACTTGAATTTGTTGTGCTTGTGCAGAAAACGTTCCTAAACAGTTGCGTACCCATGCTGGCAGTGATGAGAAGCCAAATTGCCTCTGGGCTCCAACAGTCTCAGAAACCCCGAGTGGGCCGTATGTTTTTGCCTGCTCTGCTCTGGGCTGTGATTGCGTGCTGAGCCACTCGTTGCACAGGAGACGCTCGCCAGTCGCTCTGCGGCTCTTTAGGTCCTCTGAAAAGCTTCTCGGAGTCTCCGAGCTCCATCTCGCCACATGTTCTAGTAAACTCTCTTTTTGTGTAACTGTAGAAACAAGAATACATTGTGTCTGTCAGACACTGCAAATGTAATTTTTTAATGATTAAACCTATTTTTTAGAGCCATTTGTTTGATTAGCAAACATATTAAATTAGTCATTTGCAGCTCTACTCGACATGTTGTATAACTGTCACTTGAGTGAATAATGCGGTACTTCATGTTCACATGGGGCTTGTGATGCACCACTTATTTCATTACACAATTTAGCAGATTTTCTACAGCCTCATGTTTGGTCAATTCAGCTGCTTTGGGACTCGCATTTATTGCTGATTGGAACAGAGCTGCCGCTGCAGAGATCTGCCTCTAATTAAAGCGAGAGGGCATTTGACTATCGAACTAATACGGTCTAAACAGGCTTTATTTAATTTTAAGTCTCCCTTTATTCTTTTGTTGCTACAGTTCTCCTGTGTCATTCTGTGGCACATGGAGGCTGGCATCTAGAGGGGATGCTCCCCTGCAGACTGTGGGTTGGCGGTGATCAATAACAAGCTGGCATGAGCTCAACTTTGGAAAATGTCTTCTGTGAAGTGGGCTGTGCAAGAACGCTTTGGTAAATCAGCTTCAAGTGAGAGGAAAACAGAATCAAAACTGTGCAGACTCCAAAACCCAACCACAGCATTTCAGTTCAGTGTAGAGCTGAGAAAAGACGGCTTTAAAATAAACGGAATAGGGTTGCATAACTCAGTTTGTCATTACTGGTGTGACAAAATCCTCACTTGACTGCCAAATCATCCTCAAGGGCAGCTTGGAATCTCAGTGATGCACAATAAAAGGCTTTTATACGTCTTTTTTTTCTGCACTGGCTAAAAAAAATTAATAGCTAAGATGCATTTAAGAAGATTTTTTATTTAAGTGAACAGGTTGCTGGCTTTGTGCACTAATGTCTCTGTGGTACTAGCAGCATTTGGAAATTTCAAACCTGTTGTAAAAGAATGTCTCTGAAGACGCCTTGCGCTTATCGACCTGCAGCTGCTTAGCCATCAAAACATCGAAGGAAGATGGTAAATGAGAGACTATACCCACAGAGAAGAAAATATTGGGCCTGTTTCCATTTGTGAGTGTCGGAGGGGAGTGGATAGTAGTTGTAAATTGAACCTATGCACGCTTTTACATCTGCGTTTGCAGACACCATGCGTCCTATCCCTTTATTTTAAATTATTGTATTTTTTCTCTAAATGTTGAGAAATGTCTTTAGCGTAAACTCTCAGTTAGAAGCTCAGTGGAAAAAGGTGAAACAATAAAAACAGAATCCATATAATAAAAAGATGCTACTTCTCTGTAATTGTACAACAGGATGAAAATATTTGAGGCACAATCGGTTGTTTTGAAACATCGTCACATAAATGTTAAGTTTAGCTGTCCTAAACCTCAGTGTAATAAATTCCATTTATAATGATTTTATATCATTAAGTGACCCTTTTTTTTTTTTTTTTTTTTTTAATTAAAAGAATCATTTCTTTTGGACAGGTTTGTTGAAATGCTGTTTTCTCATCCTCTGACCTATCATAGGATTCTTTTCTTCAGGAAAACTGGACTTTCAAAGTCAATCTAGAACCTGCGTCTCCAGAGCCACATATTGCTCCTTCATCTCACCATGATTGCTCTCTGGCCTAAGAAAAATAAAATAATTGTAATTTTTTAATGCAAGGATTACATAATTGGTATTTATTTAGACTAGTTACATGTATTAACAGATGGCTGAGGTACACATAGATGATAAACTATGTTGGGTTTTAGATTCCTGTTGACCTGAAGAAGCCTCGTTTGCTCAGCGCCACCTACAAAATGAACTGATTTTATACGCATAGCAAAACTTTGGTGAAAAGTTTGAACTTGTATTAATTAAAATCACATATTATCTTATGTTTCACAGCAATGATTAATAGCTGCACTGAGATTATCCTGTTTGGCACAGATCTTATTTTATTTTGAAAATAAGTTACTTTACTTTCTGTCAAAGGAAAAAAAAAAAGATTTTGAGAGATTCTAGTTTTCACTTTTGCTTTTGTTCGTGCCAAAACATAGACATAATTCATATTTATTATTAAAAAAAAGAAAGTATTGAATGCAGATCTAAGTAAGACTATGCGGCTCCTTCTTGTTTTTGATCAGTAGAAAACGACCCCAAAGGCTCTTTCACCGTTAAAGGTTGCTGACCCCTGATCTCTCTTCCTCCATGGGGTCAAGAGTGGAAAACACCTGGCCTTAAAAACAGAATTCAATTGATCCAGGCTCTGGTGAATCGAATCGATTCTGGAAATTATTGCAGATACCCCGCCTTGGTTTCACATTTTTTGTTAAAAAATTAAAATTTTTCACCACAATTATTTTGGTCAAATAATGGAAATAATGAGTGGTAAACACATCATTATGCACCAATACACTGAATGCTGCATGATAGTTTAGTAAAAAAAAAAAGAAGAAAAAAAAGAAGTGCGCTAAAGCATCACAGTACAGACAAGTAAAAAAGTTACAATATTGATTACAAAATGAGAATAAATGTATAAAGTTATAATTAATCAATAAAATGGGAAATAGGCTGAGAAATGTGTCCTAGTTTTTATATGCATGGCCTCAAGAAGGTCATAAAAATCCTGAAATGTAACTTCAAGAACCTTGTTTACGTTGAAACAGAAGGATGTTGGGTGGGCTTTCCCCGCCCCATGAAATCCTGCTGCTCTCCAGAAATTATGTCAATGACACATTTTTTTAGGTTTATGCTAAAAAAGGAACAATCATTGTTAAAAGATAGCTGGGAATGTGTTTACAGTAGATCAAACTTTGTCCCTCACTTTAAAGCCAAAAAGAAGAAAAAAAATAATAATATATAAAATAATAAATAATTTCTAAGCAGTTAGTAAAAGTTTTTATTTAAAGTGATCTAGTTTTGTATTATTAATATTAATACCTTAGTAGGGAGTACATTTTCTTCATGGCTGCTAAAATTCAAGCTGTGCATCACATATTAACTTTATTTTTAGTCCAAACTCTGCATGTTACCAAGCTATTGAGTAAGGTAAGCCAAGCTAAAGCTTCCTCAGAGTTTCAACCCCGCCCCCACTTCCTGCTACCCACTATGAAGCCAACCTGGAAACAAACAAGTGTAGCAGCTCCTTAATCAGCTCCTTCCTGAAGCATCAGAACATGACTAGCATGTCTGATTTCCTCTCCAAACAGGAGGTTGATGTCTTTTGAAGACTGATCCGCTGGCCCAGTTTTAATCTTTGTTCAAGTGTATTATGGTCTATCAGAAAGCAAATAATCATGGAAGGGTCTTTTGTGTTTTTTCTGCTTCCCCTCCAGCTCACTTAAAAAAAAATGGAGAATAACTTTGTTAGCTGTTATTACAGAGCCGGCAGCCTGGATCTGGTGTGATGGAGACTACATCAATGACAGCGATAGATTTGTTTGAAACCTACAAACACTTCAGTCGTGTTTGATGAATAAACCTCGGCTTCTTTGTCTGTTCTCATTAGGAAAAGCACATCTCTGCTCTTATCTCTCTTATAGATCCATCAACAGATCTGATCATTAAGTTTTCAATTTTTAATTACTTTACTCTCTGAGCTAAACAGTTTCCTTGGCTACAGTTAATTAGCATAAGCAGTCTAATCATGTAAGTTTCAGCTCTAAATTAAGATATATGTCACCAATTATGTATATGAGGATTTAAAAGACTTGAAAGATGATGTAAAGCAAAAAAACACTCTTGATGTCTAAGTGTTGTTTTTAGTACTTTTTGTGTGTGTTTGTTTTGTGTTTGGTTGCCATAAATGCAACTCTGTGCCGTGTGTCAATCATCAAACCAATTAATTGGGCAACCTTTCCCCCTGCGCTTTGGAATGAGGACCAGGGGGAAAGCAGTAGTTGCAGGAAAATCTGTTTTTTCAAGCATTGAGCTGTCAGTGGGGAAAACGTAATGACAGATTTGTCTCACTTCTCAATTACAGTTCTTGCCTTCTGAACACTGAGATTAAAGCACTTTAAGTCCTGCAGCCCCCAAAATAACCCACATCTCCCCAGTCGTTTGGATGCTGATTTCTAAAGAGAAACCAGAGCTTAGCTTTAGTTTAAAATCCCATTCTGATCATATTCTGATCTATTATAAAAGCGGTCCCATGGTCTTTTTATTATTATGCTGTTTTTATCCAAAATAACAAAACCTGTGTTGCTTTCTAGGACATAGTTTGCAGAGTGACAGTAGTTCATTTTAAATTTGCCTCTTAGTTGTAACCCCTCTTCCCATCACCCATTCGTTGATACGCTTACAACCCTTCATTTCCCAACCAGAACAGTATTGGAGCTACACATCCATACAGTTTTGAGTCAGGAAAACAAAGCTGTACATGGATCTAGATGTCTGCAAGTCTCATGAGTCACCCCCTCTGGTCCCCAGCTTCACCAAACTAAAGTCTTTAGTCGTCTGTGTCCATGGTTCTGCTCCTGCCAGAAAAGTCATTTATGACTTTATTTTTCAGTGTAAAAGTACTGATTAGGTCCCCCAACTAGTTTAAATGTGGATAAATGTGATAATGCATTCATCAATTTGTAAACCTTCATCTAGGTCTACAAAGTCTTCATCTAAAACCCTTCAGATGCTACTAAATCTGATTTTCTTTGTGTAGAGCGTTGAAGTTGTGCGGCCCGGGAGGACCCCTCCACGTGAAGCTGGTGATCGAGTGGGAGCGCAGCACCAAAGAACAGTAAGCGGCGTCCACACCTCCACACAACCAGCTATAAAAACAGACTTGCTTTCTATCATCAGCCTGATGTTTCTGTCAAAATAAGGTTACGCATTGATCTGTGACAGATGGCTGTGAGCACCGAATGAAAACAAGACATATTGTGTTGTGTTCAGCCTCTTCGGCAGCATCCAGGAGGAGGTGGTGCAGGACGGCGAGAGTGTGAGGAACCAGCAGCAGCAACACCTTCAGCAGCATAACTGCACCTTAGACGAATGCTTTCAGCTCTACACCAAAGAGGAACAGGTGAGATCGACTACACGCACAGCTGTCACGTAAACAATAAGACTCATTACTCTTGTCTGACCATCTGTAATTATCTGAGGCTCATAGAAAGAAGAGATGCAAAATTAATTGTAAATGCTAAGTGACAGCTTTACTAAGCTGTGTTCTCTTCTATTAGTTTTTATTTCAACATTTTTAAATTATTGTTTATCTTCTGTTGGGCAGCTTGTGCTGGTTTCTGGTTCACAGACATAAAAAAAAAAACATTAAAAAGGAACAAAAAAAGAAAAAAAACTACTCAGAGGTATTTTCTATATTTTTTCCCCTGTATTTTTTAACATGAAAAGAAAGAAACTAATTTTCTTTCCTGGTGTTTTACACTTCAAGCACTAAAGTGGGGGTGTACTGACGTCACGAAGAAAAATTAACTGGCAAATCAAGAATTCTGTGGGCACTAGCAGCTTGGGCTGAAGTAAATCACACAAAAATCAGCATCAACAGCAGACAGAACGGGAGCGCTCTGGTTTGATGAAACCCTGTGATCCTCAACACGGAGTTTTTATGAAGTTTACAATTTCCTGTGAGCCATTCTAACACAACACAACTCTTCCAGAAAATTGTTCAACTAAATATGTGATCATTTTAATTAGCACGCTCACTAGTGGGAATTGTGAGGTCAAGCTATAAAAAGTTTAACTTTGTGACTTTTTAATGATCATCTTTTTTATGTAAAGCTTAAAGATTAGCCTTATGAATTTATCTTTTTCCAGTAAATTATAATAAAATAAATAAACTCTTTGACAAACTTCACATTTACTCGACGTGTCAAGTATTGCATATTGAAGTAGAAATAGGGCAATTTATAAGTAGGCATATTTAATAATATATGAGGGCTGTATGACAGTTGTAAACAGTGCTGTAGAGGAGGTGGGATTACATCAGGAATCCACTTTTTCTTAATGCAGTTGTGATGGACAGACTGACAGATGAGGTCATACAGAAATAACCACAGACTAAGATGTTTGCAGACGATATTGTGATTTGTAGCGAGAGCGGTGAACAGGTGGAGGAGAAGCTAGGAGAGGAATGAAGGTTAGTCGCAGTAAGACGGAGTACATGTGTGTAAATGAGAGGAACCCGAGACCGAAGAGGAGGTTTATGGATGCAGTGAACGAAGACATGAACGTTGCTGGTGTTATGGTGCTTTCACGCCAGACACGGTCGGCACGGCAGAGGCTTCAAGTTTTAATGTTAAGTGATGTTATGTGATTTGACGCGGCGCAATTTGAGCGTCAGGCACGGTGAGGTTTACGCACTATGTCATGTCAACCAATCAGGAACTAGATGGGAAAAGCCAAAAGGTAAGGAAGATTTAAAAGTGCACAGATAGATGTCTTCTCTTACTTTTGATGTGTTCATTTATTTTGGTTTAATTACTTGAAAAATAAATAATTCAAATCCAAAATCTATTAAAACTACGAATAAATAAATAATAAATATAAATTGCCAAAAAAAACAGGAAAAATAGTGATATAAACTCCACTGTTGATAGGAAAATAACCATAAAACAATACTTTTTTAATTCTAAAAGTACAGTATATTGTTAAAGTACTTGCAGTATTAGTATCATCATCACTGCTGCTCCTGTCAGTGTTCAGTTAGGTTTAATAAAAAAGCATAGAGATGGTTTAATTTGGTTTATTTTAATTCATTTTAGAAAAACAAAAGAAAAAAGATTTTAAAAAACCCGAAATATCAAATTCATTAAGGATATAAAGTCATGCATTCATTAGAAAGTGAAGAAAATAAAGGAAATTATGTTCTCTTCTTGACAGTATAATAGCTCTTAAACATAAATAGACATAATTGCTCGAATGCAGTAAAACTCGTGACACATGGAATCCATTAAATGTAATAATTGTCAAACTCAGTTTCTTAACTGATGTAATCAGCTTTTCACATTTTAGAGTTAGGTGGGGGGTCAAAAGTCTAACCATAAAGTATAAGGACAACTGTGATGTTCAATATAAATGTGTCAAGCCAATCTTTTAGCTCCAGAGGAGGCTTTAAGTGGAACAGGAAGCCTTTAGAATTGGAATGAAAAAAGGGAAATTAACTCTATAAAAGTCATTTTCTGTATTTTTGTCTCTATCAGACCGATATGCTTTTGTAATAAAAAAATGACTTTGTTTCAGATGCAGTTTTGCTCCAAATGTCTTTTTTATCATGTTTCCAGTCTGAAGAACAAAACATTTCCGCCTGAGTTTGTGGGTTTTAGAGATCAATATCCATAAACATTTCCTCAACTAATATAGTTTTCATATCCTGAGAACCAAAGAGAATACATTTTTTTTTTGCTGGCTTCTTTTTGTCTCACCATCCTGCCTGGCTCATGTAAGAGTTCTCACAGTAAACATGTCAAGCTGCTGAAACGAGTCACAGATGTTCACTACAGAGAACTTGGATCAATGAGCCGGTTCTTCGGAGCACGTGTCGGCTTCAAACGCTGCAGCCTCGGTGCCCCGTTCTGCTCTTAAGCAAAGTCATTCTGTCAGAGTTCCTCCCTGATTGTAGCGGCTGAGAGCGCTTTGACCGCTCCAATGCCAGGGTAGAGGCCTCGGCAAGCACTTCACACGCTCTCGACGAGGAACATGGTCAAGCACTCTATGCAGCCTAACAACCGAGCCAAGGAGGTTTATGGATATTAAAATAAACACATGGAAGAAAATGTAGTCGAATTATGACAGAATATTACGGCCACCACAAGATTAAAGTCGTAAATACAAGAAAAGGTTGCAAATGTTTGAATTTGGACCCCAAAAAAAGTAATATTAAATTTCTATTAAAAAAATATGTAAAGTTGCAACATTAAAGTTGTAAATTTGCGTGAAAAGTTGTATTTATGTGAGAAAAAAGTTGCAAATTTAAGAGAGTAGGACCACAAAAAAACTATTACAAGGTTAAAGCCGTAAATTTATGACATTTTCTCGTATATTTATGTGAAATTAGGACTACAAAAAATATTAAGAGATTAAAGTTGTACATTTACGAGAAAAAAGTAATACATTTATGAGAGTAGGACCAAAAAAAGATTCAATGTTACGACAATAAAGTTGTACAGTTCTGAGAAAAAATATATCAATTTGTGACCTTAAAGTCGTGAATTTACAAGAAAAATTGTATATTTGTGAGAGGAAGTTGAACAAGTAACCTGAATGTTTATTGATAACATAACCAATGAAACTTCTTTGTTTGTTTCATAGTTCATTAATGCTTTATTTATTGATTGGTGGCCTGCAGGATCTCTGCAGAGCCCGTTGATGAAGACATCCATACCCCAGCAGGTTTTCTTTCACAAAATACAAGATCTCATCCAAGTCTGTCTAAAGATGCTCAGTTTCAGAATATTCTTTTCGACCTTCTTATGCTAATAAATACAATATTTTATTCCCATGTTTTGTTCCAACATTCTGTCCTGTGTAAATTAAATTCACGAAATTATCCATGTCTTTTATCTAAACAGACAACTTTGGTGTTTTTTTTTCTCATGAATTTATGATTTTTTTTCTTAAAAAATGTGTTTCAAAGTTGTAAATTTACAAAATTTAAAGTAATAAATTCACAACTTTTATACATGTAAATATATGAGAAAATAAATTTTTCCTATGACTTTTAAAGTCCGAAATGTATGATTTTATTCTTGTAACCGAAACTTTTTTCTCGTAAACGGAAAAAAATGTTTGTAAACTGGCCCTAACACAGTCGTATCGAATAGTCGGTGTTATCAAATATAAATAGTTTGACAGGAAGTTTTATTTTATTATTTTAAGGGATGAAAATTCAGTTTTACGCTTTGATAAATCAAATCTCTCACTTTTTATTGTTTTAAACAAACAAAATTACAATATTTATTTTCCAAAGTTTACCAAAGAGGTCCTAACAAAGTGTGAAAAATGTCTGATGTTTAGTGAGTAGGAGATTTAATTTATTTACTTTCTCAAAAGTGTGTGTTTTATGTGAACTTCCCCTTTTTTATGCACATTAATTTCTGTCAGTCACGATTTTCAACCGAGTTCCACTATTTACCTTCAGAAATTCAAATGAAACATCCGAATCTGTGACTAAAAAGAACTAAATGACCTTTTTCTTATCTAACCAGGCTCTTTGCATGATGTGTTATTTAAAAGTTGTGTGGGATGTGAATATGCAAATTATCAGAGCACATGCTTACAACAGAGCCTAACAACTGTTGAATTTTCTTAATCTACATAAATAAAAATGTATTGTTTTTTTTTTTTTGTTTTGACCAGTGCCTCTGTAGTTTTGAGCACTTTCATTTTGGTTTTTTAATAAATCAACAGTTTTACCTTTTTACTGCATTCAGGTTACTCCATGAACACTCATGCGCTAGATAGAGCCTGAAGTGGGATATCATGGACTTCAATGCTATTTAGTATTCATCTCACGTCTTAAATCTTCCTAAAATAATAATAAAAAAATATGTATTTTTCTTTCCGAAGTTTTTATTTTCTTTGTTGCCATCACAACACGATATATTTCCTGCAGACTTCACCTTTACTTTTTCTAAGTACGCCAAGGATTTAAAATATTCAATTCATTTTTTTTATTTTTTTTTTTTTTACCTCTTCAGGCATGCTACCTTAACATTTTTAGACTTCTTGTGTTTAGACAAGACCGTGTGAATTCTGAACTGTTCATCTATTCCTGGTTTATCATTTTTCTTGTGCAACTTCAAAACAGCGCATTGATTTAGTCAGGTATCACAGTTCAAACTTCTCCTGTCATAGAAGTCCACCCAGTTTGAAGCTTTTGGAATTATAAGGTTTATTGATTCTCGTCAATCATTTACCTTTTAATAGAAGTTTCCTCCTCTGTGGTTTCAGCCATTACTTTTGTCTGCGTCTAGATATTGCTGTGCTGACCTTAAACACTGCCTTTTGTAATCTGGTCTGATTAAACACTTTTCTCCTGTAAGGAATTCCGTGATGCACACTTTTACGAGGGTGACAGTGGATGGATGAACCTTTAAACTTTTTTTTTTTTTTTTTAATGACTTATCTAGTTTCATTGACGACTACAGCACTACAAAAAGACAATTCTAGAAACAATTTGATGGATTTTTTATATTGTTTTTATACTTTTTTACACAAATGACTCTTTCTGAAATCGAAAATTTGAAGGTAAATCATTTTATAGTTACTATTGTTAATGAGAGTTTAATTATTATTTTTTTAACTAACTAAAATTTGTTAGCAGTTTTTATTAAGAACATTTGAATTGAAAATAATTCTTGAAAATGTGTTAATTTTCATAACACATCATCAATTACTGAAGTAAGCACTTACTTAAGATTTAACTAAAACTTATTTTGTCTTCACAACTGATCGCCTTTGTTGAGTTTTATATTTTATAATGTGTCTTTGGATTTTTTAAAGCAGGACATCAATAATTACTTACTTACCAGAGACAGTTTAACAAATAACCACTGGGTGAAAATCTCCATGCTCTCCAAAGTTCCACTCCAATCAGGTTTTGATCTATTTTAAAAGCGTTCCCAGCAGTCTTTTAGTTATGATTATACTGTTTTTTGGAAAAATCTAAATCTTTATTTTTTTCCAAAGACACAGTTTTTAGGCAGTAGTTCTATAGAAATTTGTCTCTGAGTTCTGCGCGGGAGTCGTACTGTTGGCCCTCCCTCACTTCCCATCATCCCATTGTTTATACTCTCCTGCTAGTTTACAGCCCCTCACAAACTTAACATTAGAGGTGCAACAAAATTTACTTTTTCCAAATGCATTTATTTTTAATCTGCTACTTATTCACAATGATTTAAAAAAAAATGAATCATCATAAATGTAATATACAACAGAAATGAACTTACTGAGTGGCTTAAAAAAATATCACTGGTCAGATTTTCTATTTGTGACTAAAAATGTTTCTTTTCTTTAATATTTATTAAACAGGAAAAGATTATAACAATCGGGCCTGACTCAGTTTAAACTGGTTTTCAGCAGGTTCCTGCTCTGCTGAACATAAAACTGACAGACAGAAACAATCACACACTCAAAGACAAGACAGAGAATTTAGATGATGTTCATGTTATACTTCACTGTTTACATCTGTTTCCTGTTTCCTTTCACTGCTTCGATGACTAACTCATTTCTATGGTTCTTTAACAGGCGTTTCAGGGACTTTGTGTTCATTCATCCGTCTTCTCCAATTGCTGCAGATACTAACCTGCCTGTTTGTCCCATTACAGATCCAACGTTTTTCCTGTTTGTGTTTTTCTTGTCCTCTTAGGTCAGGACAGATGTTCATCCTCAATCAGTCTGGTTCTGCTGTTTTTTATTTTGTTTTTTTTTTCTGACCTCCCGTTTAACCTGTTTATGAAAAGAGCCTGAAAACGACTAAACAGTTTTCAACTGAGAAAATTCTCACAACTAAAGGAAAACATGAGAGACAAATCATTATTTAGGTTAAAATATAAGACATAGGGAATGTGACCAACAGTTTCTATGGGGATACAGTGATACATTTCCCCTGCAATTCAGTCCAAATCTCAATTTTTGTTTTTTATCTATTTATTTATTTTTGGGTCAATACATGATTTGTGTAAACAACATGAAAGAAACTTAAAATTTCAGAAAAAATATGTTCTTACTTTTCTAATAAGCAATAAAGAAAACCTTTCAGTTGGTTTATACTAAGCCTGGTGTAATGTATTAAAACAATATATAATAAATCATTCTTTAATCAAGCATAACAACACGTATTTGACAATTTTAGTATAAACATATCCAAACAAATGCAGTAAAAATGCAATGATTTACTTTTCCCTTTTATTTGGGTCAGTGGTAACATACAGTTTTGTTTTAATCCAACAATTGTTGAATTCAAGCCAAATACCAAAATGTACCACCAGATACTAATACATGTACTCACAGTTGGAGGAGGCATGGTCCAACATGTCTAAGTGGTGCAAATCTTATTAATTTTGCAGCACTGTTTTTTGTTCACAGCTACATTCTGATATATGAAAGACTTGGTGTCGTAGAATTCGGGCCCAAAATGTAATTATTCATTTCTCCTTTATGATCAATTTTTAAATGGTAATCCGTTTATTGAAAAGGACACTAATCATGTCATTACCAAATATCTGTCCCTGATTGGTTTAACTGGATTAATTTCTAACGCACATTTAATTACCATGCGTTTTATACGTAGAGCCCAAAAAACAGTCGTAGAAACTTGAATAGCTATGAAAGCAGCTTTGAAATCAGAACCCCGAAACGCGCATTTACATAGATTTTTCATTGGAAGAGGTCGCAAGAAATAACTATGTGAACCCTTTGTTATAAGTTGGATGTCTACATGAATTTGTCTTAAAATGTGTTCTAAATCTTCATCGTATTCATATTTCTGGATAAATACAGTCTGCCTAAACTAATACAACACAAAAATTGTAAGTTTTTATGTTTTTATTGTACATGATGGAAAAAACGTGTGAAATCCTAAGCAAAGTACTTCTCTCAGAGCTAATTGAAGCTATAGGAATTAACCATCCTGGAATCCAATCAATATGATGAGATTGGATGTGTTGAAAGCTTTCATGCCTCATAAAAACACACATACAGTATCAACTTTGAGTTTGCTGCTTTCAAGAGGCCTTACCTGATGTGAACCATGCCTCACACAAAAGAGCTCTTCAAAAATCTATGATCAAGAATTGTCAAGTTGCATAAAAGCTGAAAAGGATTACAAAAAAAAGCCTTGGTGTCCATGTAGACATGATAAGACAGACCATCTACAAATAGAGAAAGTAAGTTACTTCTTGGCCCTGTAGCAACAGCAATTCAAATATTATTTGTCATATACATGTATAGTGTAATATGCAGTGAATTGTATTACATGACTATGCGACAGGATAAAGTTAGTTAATATAAAAAAAAAATAATATTAATAGTCTAGTTGCTTAAAATCACAAGTTCACAAAGTTTGAGGTGTGTAAACTGTAAAGTGACATCGCTTCGTAGAAATAGATCGGAATTTTGACAGTTACTGTTTTAGAAACAACCAAGATAAAACATTGTTTGTGTGGTGGAGATAGGTGGGAGTACATGAAAACATTTCTTAGTTTTTCTGGTTGAGGACTGGTTGAAATTCAACCAATTCCCGCAGGCAATTTCAACCAATTGCCAGTGGGAAGAAGCTCATCCTCTCCGTGTTTCCTCCAGGGAACGAAAATATTTCCCTGACCTCAGCAGAGAGAAGAGTGTGTTGTTTTGACGCCTGAGGTCGTTTAGTAGCTCATTCACTCTGGTGCAGCCCCACTTGTTGAATATGGTCTCCAGGTCGGGGAACTTGGTACGAATAGTGCTCTCGGTAGATTGCACCACCGTCTGGAGAGCTTTCCTATCTTGTTTAGTGGTGTTTCCAAACCATGTGATGCTTCCTGTCAGGATGTCCTTGATAGTGTAGGTGTAGAACGTCTTTTGCACCTATAGGGCAACTCAGGCACCTGAAGTGATGAATATGCTACCGGGGCTTCTTCACCAGGGTGTTAACATGGCAGGAACTGATACTGATATTTCACTATCCATTCTAAACGCTCAGATCCCCCCACCACCACTGAAACATCCTCCAGTTCTGTAGCTAGTGTAGTCCCCCCGGTGCATCCTTAGTCTTCCTCAGGGCCTCCTTCAGGTGGAACATGCCTGGAATACTTCTCCAGGAAAAACCCCTTCAATGTTGCTCCCCTACATTTATAGGCCATTAGCACACATCTGAGTTCATTTGGCCTTGTGGAAACATTCTGGACTGAATAATAATTGAAGCTCAAGTTAAAGATTTCTGCTTTTTGTGTTAGTTCTTTGAGACAACCTTGGTTGTAATTGGCGCTTTATAGATAAATTGAATCACTTTGTATTCCTTAAAATGGCTCAGAAGAAGGCAGAATGCATCTCAAATGACAAGTGACCAGCAAATCCATAGCTTTCACAGCCCTGCTGTGCGTGCTGCAAAAATCGTCTGGCTTGTTTTGTACCGCCCATATTTGCAGAGGCCAAGGTTTAGTGACATCACAACCTCTCAAGATGTTGACTGACAGACAGACAACAAAAAGAAAAAGATTAAAATTCAGTCTAACAAAAACAAGTCGTTCTTGTGTCTGTAATTTCCTTTATAATCATTGTACAATCTTCTACCCTCCCCACTGTGGCTTTGTGGCAGCATCTTCTTTCTAAAGAAGCTCAAATGTATTTGGCAGAAATGTAGATCTAAACGTAAAGCCACTCTAGCTGCACCACCATTACAAAGACCTTTTTGATAAAATGTTATTTTATGTTTATTTCATGTGGTTCTCATTTGTCAAGGAGTGTGCTCTCATTTCTATATAACTGATCCCTCCAAAGATGTTTTTTCTTGGAACATCTACACATAGCATTCAGCTTTTCAGTCTGTAATGCCTTTGCATGTCTCTCTCTCTCTCTATTTTTTTTTTTTTTTAACAGAGAATTTCCTTTCACAACGATCCACGTGTGGTGTGTTATGCATGGCGCACCACACAACACACCACAGCTCAAATCAAAGGAGAACGCATTTGTAGTTGGAGCCAGCACAGTCACATGAGCTGAATCCATTCCAGCCTGTTTTCTGTGTGATAAATGCAGAAGTTTTCAAAGCAGTTCCTCTGGCAATTGGACGATGTTTAAAGAAGCCAAAGAGCTGTTGACCTTGCATACCATTCGGAACAGTTTCCTTTTGGCTTTCATGGGGTCTACTGACATCTTCATGTGTTGCTTGAGACCTTCATTTGCATTTTGGAATTAGTAAAAAGTATTTAAAAATGATTTGTGTGTCATTATACAATATTAATATATTTTTAACACATTACATTATTAATTAATACAAAAAATAAATACATTTGTATTATCTAAAAATGAAGCTCCAGAAGTCTGCAGAAATTAGGAATAAATAGTTAAATCATATCCAAATCGTATAACCAAGAATGACAGTATTTGAATATTCAATACTCTATTGAAAAAAGTATTTAGCGTTATTATAAAATGTTACAAATGCTTTAGGAAAAGTTTTAACTCAAGTTTTAAAAATGGACTGAACTGAAGAAGTGAGTTGATTCTTCGAAAAAGCAACCTGATAGTTGAAGGTCTTGTCTTGAATTCGGCTTGACATTCAATTTCACAGTTGGAAAAATAAATCCCAAACAATGAGATCTTCATGGTTTCATAAAGCATTCCCATTTAATAGTCTCCAGGTTTAAGAGTATGCCATTTTTTCCAGTTTCCTTTTGTAACTCTGGTTGCATTTTGGATGCACTTTTGAAGATATGTTTTTAACTACTAGAAAAGTAGTTACAAGTATTTAAAAGTTAAAGTAGTTTGTATCATTCTAAGATGGGATGGTTCTGAATTTGGCTGTATTGCTTAAACTAACAAAGGTAGTTATATAAACATATTATTGAGTTAAATACTGATCAGTAATATTGTAGTTTGATGGTTCTAAAACAGACACAGAGACTAAATGGTTGCCTACGGGTCTGTTGACTGTATTTGAGTTCTAAAAAAGTCAAAAGAAGGTTCACTGTCATTTTAATCACCCAGAGCAGAGGTGGTACACAGTGAAGTGAAACAGCTTTTGTCCTAGACCAGCAGTGAGACACAGAACACAAGGGACAGACATGGAGCTAAATATACAGATGCATTCAAATGCGTTCATATATTCACAATATGCAGCACAGATGAAATTGCATTACACTCCTCTTATACATACATATAGATATAAACAATACCATTCTCTCCTTGTCTGTCACCTTCTGCAGGAGGTTTCTGCCCTTAGCTCGGGTCCTCTACCAGAGGCCTGGGACCTTGAGGGTCCTGCACAGTATCCTAGCTGGTCCTAGCACTGCACTTTTCTAGACTGAGGACTTTCCAGGGATCTGCTGTGGATCATCCAGGGATCCTCTAGTTTGGAGGTTACAGCCCCGAGTGCTCTCCTTTGTCTTCTCCACATTCAGCTGGAGAGTGTTGTCCTTGCACCACATGGCCACCCTGCTCAACTCACTCCTGTAGTTCATCTCATCATTGTTGTTAATGAGACTCACCACAGTTGTGTCGTCTGCAAAATTGATGAAGAGGTTGGAGCTGGATATTGGAGTATGATTGCGAGTCATCAGACTGCAGAGAAGGGTGCTAAGCACACTTCCTTGGTAAAATGTAAACTAGAAAATGTAGACATAAAGGGATTAGAACTAAGGCTTTACTTAACTGGCCCTAAGCAGGCAATTCTTAATGCTTTCTAATCAGTTGTGGTGTTACCCAAGGAGAGGTATTAGGACATTTATATCTCTATTTTAAAAATTAATACATTTTTATGTGTCTTTAATTTTATAAAAATGTATGTCTTTTACTTATTACAACAATTTCTGTTTGAACTACTGCATTCATTGAAAGATAACATAGTACAACTAAAGTGACAGATAAACAAGCTCTTTATTAAATACTGTAGATTGATTTGTTTTCTTTTCTTTGCATCAGCAAAGTATATTTTAAATACAGTTATGTAATGCGGCAGAGCAAACACAATTGTTGTTGCAATTTTTTTCAATTTTCTTATCTTAATCTCTGCGTTTCAACAAATACCTGCCTCCATGTCTGCTGTTTACAGCCAGCAAATCTGGAAGAAATCCTCAGTCCTGGCAGGATCTGCAGACAAGATTTTTCTGCAAGGGAAATGAGATAAATTCACAGTTCCTCACAGCTCGTAACATTTCCTGAACTAAAAAGGCTTATTAATATGTTTTTATCTTGAATACTCAAACATATAAAGTTTTAATGTTTTTATTAGTAATAATTCAGAGTTTCTATAGTATTTTTATATTCCCGTTTTTTGTTGTAGCTTTATAGCGACTTGTAGAAAAAAGATGAGAAACTTTAGAGCTGAATGTGGAAAGTGTTTTTTCATTGTTTTTAGACGGATCATTTTATCACACATCTGGTTCATAGCATTCCCTCTTTCCTCTGCATCACAGCAGAATGATCCTCCTCTTGATGGTACTTACTCTGCAGGAAATGATTCCAGCGCTTACTGAAAAGCTGCAGCGCTCTCCAGTCACAGACAGGATTAAAATGCAATTTCTGTTTCCTTACTAATTAGATTTCATTTAAAAACAGACACATCTCCAGCCATACGATACTGTATAGATAAAGGAAACTCAACATCCTTTGCTACATGTACAGAAAAGAGGATATTTTGAAAGGAGACTAATGACTCCCTGTGTGTTGTAGCCATAGCAACAGATAAGTTTGCAAGGTTGAGCTTTGAAACGGGTGTTGACTGAAATGGACAGGCATATAATACAGGCAGGAATCTTCCTGAGTTATAGATAAACATGTTTGTGTAAAAGTATGAAAAACCTAAATATTTTTTAATGTCAGAAGCCTATGTTCCTTTTAAAGCCAGTGACAGGGTTTGTTTGGATGTCGTTCATGCATGCAGCTCTTTTCACATGTTGTTGATCTACGGCATTGATATTCTGAAACCAACACTCGAACCTCCTAAAGCAACTTTTGTAAAGATATTTTTATTAATGTGAATGTGCTCCAGAGTAATTAAAGTCTGTGTGGGTTTGCACACAGAAGCTTAATCTTAATTAAATATCTAAAAGAATGACAAAATTACCGGCTTAAAGGAAACATGCTCACTTTGACAACATCATGATAGGCTACATACTGCAATAAGGAATGCTGTAAGCCCAAAATTGAACTTTTAATAGAATTGTTAAGAGTAAAAACAGAAATCAGCCGCTCCACTCTCCATGGAAAATCCTCTGGTTTTACAAAAATAGGTGCTAATCCTATTTCATGCAGCTTAAAAAATAAATAAATAAATGAAGTGGTACTGTCATTGTAATTATTTCATGATTTCCAGGGGTTTTTTGTACAAAAACAACAACCCTTTTAATTACACAGTGAACATTCTAGTTAGCAGAGCAGTGGACCTCAGTAGAGACAAAGCTCTAAGTGTACTGGAAAGATACAGAAAACGAGAAAAAAAAATTCTAATTAAAAAGTTGACCACTTTGCATAGTTCTAACTGCTTCTTTTAAATCAAGGTCAGAACTTTTGAACAGTCTAAAGCAGGAGTGTCAAACTCGAGGCCTCCAGGTAGAAATCCTTACTTACTTGCTGCTGATTACCTGGATCAGGTGTGTTTAGACAAGGAGCTTTAACAGCAAATGATTGGAAAACATGTAGGACACCGGCCCTCGAGGCCTGGAGTTTGACACCCCGGTATTAAAACAATGGCTAATGTCATTCCAACAGATGATACCTGCAAAGTTGTCGTTCACCTTTCGGCATTTCCCTTCAAGGGTCGCCACAGCAAATTAGCTTCCACTTATTCGCAGAAGTGCTTTGGAAGAGATTTTTATGCCGGATGCACTTCCTGACACAACTCTACATTTTTTCTAGACTGAGGATCAGCACAAGAGGACCCAGACTTGGACCTCACTGTGACGACATAATTAGGCAGTGGCGCGAAGTGTCTTGCCCATGAGAAAGTCTAGAAAAGTCTATGCCAGTTTACTGGAGAGGAGAGTCCGTCCGACAGTCAACCTCAGATCCAATAACAACCGGGCGGTTTCTGTCCTGGTCATGGACCGGTAGACCAGCTCTACTCCCTCTTCAGGGTGCTGGAGGGTTCGTGGGAGTTTGCTCATCCAGTCCATATGTGTTTTGTGGATTTGGAGAAGGAGTTCCACCCCGTCCTCCATGGTGTCCTGTGGAGGGTGTTTTGGAACTATGGGATCTGGGAAGCCTTACTGAGGACTGTCTGGTCTCTGTATGACCGGAGCAGGAGCTTGGTTTGCATAGCTGGATGTAAGTCAGACCTGTTCCCGGTCCATGTTGAACCCCGGCAGGCCTACCCTTTATCCTCGGTTCTGTTCATAGTCTTTATGGACAGAATTTCGAGGCACAGCCAGGGACTGGAGGGGATCTGGTTTGGGGACCACAGGATTTCATGTCTGTTCCAGCATTTATTGGAGCGGTTTGCAGCCAATTATGAAGCTGCTGGGATGAGGGTCAGCACTGCCAAGTCTGAGGCCATGGTCCTTGACCAGAGAGAAATAGTTTCCCCTCTCTCGGTTGGTGGAGTTCTCCTGGCTTAGGTAGAGGAGTTTTAAAAGTATCTTGTTAATGATTGAGGGAAGATCGTACCTCAAGATCAATAGGTGGACACCTCCCTGGAGAGGTGTTCCAGGCATGTCCCACAGGGTTGAGGCCCCAGAGAAGACCCAGGAAACACTAAAAAGACTAAGTTTCTTGGCTGGCCTGGGAACATCTCAGAGTTCCCCTGGAGAAGTGGCCGGGGGAGAGAGAGGTCTGGACAACTTTGCTTAGGCTGCTGCCTCCTTGACCCTGGATGGATGGATGGATGGATGGATGGATGGATGGATGGATGGATGGATGGTCTTGCTCATGATACTCATTGTGCACTCTGGAAAATAAACCCTGGTTTCCCATGTCCAAGTCTTGCAAGTCTCGCTTTTCTCATTTATTTTATTTGTTATTTAGCTTTATGTTGGGGGATGTCAACCTTCATGAACAGAAAATGAAAATGTGTCCACATGTATAAAAAGAAGCTGCTTGAACCGATAATTAATTCATTCAGTGATGAGAAGCTCGAGGAGAAAAAGACATCTCACTTAAAGCGGAAGGATTAACTAATTTGCAACGTCTGACACATCATTAAAAAAAACGAAAAAGCTGCCACTTACAAAGAAACTTCAATGTGTGTAAATATTTTTGCTTGGTCTGTTGGTTGCAGCTTGCTCCAGATGATGCTTGGAAGTGCCCTCATTGTAAGCAGCTTCAGCAGGGCATGGTGAAGATGAGCTTGTGGACGCTGCCTGACATACTGATCCTCCACCTCAAGCGCTTCCGACAGGTTGGTGACCCTCTGTGTAGCTGTTGATGAAGACAACTGATCCAATTCATCTTAAACTGAATTCAATCCATCATTATTTACCACACGGTAGTGGTGCTAATAGCAGGAACACTAATGGAAGCCCAGAGGTTAATTTGAACGTAAAATGCTTTGGTGCATTTGCCTCCCAACTGTAAAGTCTATCCTCATATCATAGCAGTTGTTTTAAAGGGTTTTTTCTTTCATTTTATTTAACGTGTTATTTACCTTTTCCGGCCTCCTTGTGGGGTTTAATTGATTTTTTTAGGGCATAAAATTGTTACAAGGCATATTAGGTATAATTAAGTTAGATGGATGTTTTTGAGGCAGCCATGTTTACTAATGAAATGACTCTTATGTGAGGATATTTTTCTTGAATTGGAAAAGGTAGTTGGTCCTCTCTGGATGGGTGGAGAGATTCGGCCTCAGGTAGAAGAGATTAAGTAAACTACATTACCGAAAGTATTTTCTTACCTAGCTTGACTCATACATGAACTGAAGTGCCGTCCCATTCCTGACCCATGGAGTTCAATACGATGTTGATTTACCTTTTGCAGCTATTACAAGGAAACTTCACGACTGGATTTGTTGCACAGATGCAGGTCCAAGTAAGACGTCTAGGGATTGTAGTTTCAACAGGTGTCTATACTGCACGTGGAGCACATGACTAAAATAATGTTTATCAAAGATAAGTGCAGGAAATTGAGATTAAAATGAAGGATGAAATAAATATATAAATCAGCACTATGAAGAAAAAAAAAAAAAACAAGGATCATATAATGTTAAATGCGGAAAGTTAATATTCATTGTGCTTCAGTGATAAATTATCCAACATAAATTCTAAAATTAATAAAAAATACAATATTGTGAATATTTATTTCCAAATTATTTTGCTCTTTAAAGTGGAGAGGCTATTTGATATTCTCTGCATTTTATTTTTAATTGGAGCTTTGTTTTTTTTTTTTTTTTTTTTACCTTAAAACTTATTTTATTATTATTAAGACACATTAGTATTTATTGATTATTTTATTTTACTGTTGCAAAAGATGTTAAATTAATGTGTTTAAATTCTTAATCAAAAAAAAAAAATAAAAATGTGTATTTGTTTAAAAAATAGTGATATGGCATATATTAACAAAGTAATGTATTGATCATTGCCGTGTTTGCCATATCGTGATACATTGTATCATTTTCATAGGTCTCTCTTTTTACGGCTTTAGATTGTAAATATGAATATAAATTCTGATCGAAACTATTATTTAGATTATATTTAAATTTGGTCTTGTGTCCTTTATTGTAATAAAGGCCGCGTGCTGCTGTCCTTTATTTACATACCACAAGGGAAAAAAGGTGCTTAGGTTGAAGTGGAGTGAATTCTAAGATGCTTATTAACTTAATAAATCCAGAATAAAAAGGCAACCTTTAAGGATGTTTCATGAATTGATTAAAAAGAGAAGATAAGTTCAAATATACAGGTACTGATGTGAAGTTTATTCATTCCCTGGCGGGTTTCGCTTTTGAAATGTGGGTCAATTCCTGCAGATTGAGACGAGCAAGCAGTAGTGATGTGGAGAACTGACGGTAAATCTCTTTTTCACTTTAGGGTGGAACAAACAGTTTTTTAGTATGCGATCGATTTTTGTTTTTAACTTGGGTCCCTAATCACCCTTTGCCTGGCTTGTTTCACTCATTTCTCAACATCCCTGTTTCTGAACTGCAGAGAAAGTGATTTGAATTGGGTCAGAGCAGAAAAATGAATGAAACATGGAAGGTTAGATAAGATGAGATTTTTTTCTTAATTCTACTCTCCTTTTTTGCATAAATCATTCTGGAAATTCTGCAAGCCTGGAGGCAACATTGATTACAAACAACTGAAATTTGGGCACCAGCTGACTCCCTTTCGACCAGAACAAGCCCTGCTGTCCACAGCCTGTGTGCTCTTTGGTTTTTAACAATAACCTCAAATGAAATCCAAAGTACCACTGATTAGATGAAGTGCAGAGATGTGTCCACAGGTCAAAAACCTTTTGATGTGCAGCCTCTATTTCAGGTTATTCATAGAATAAAAAGCATATATAGAAAATTTCAAAGATTTCTAATAGTCTTTTTTTTATTAACTAAAAAAATAAGAAAGAGACGTGCACAAAAAGAGGAAGTGTAAAAGTAATAAAGCAAGACCAGTTAATAAAATATGTGAGAAATTCCCAGAAGAAAACAGGAAAGAGAGAGAAAAAAGGTCTCCTGAGGGAACAATTGCAGCTTTGATTCATAGTTGAGTTCAAAGCGAGAATTGGTTGAATCAGTTTTATATCAAAGAAATGGACAGGTCTGAGCACAAATTTAGGTTTAAACCCATTTCATTCCCTCCAGCGGGAAGAAACAAGGATCTCACAGTATATTATGAACACGAAAAGTAAAAATCAAAGGCACACACTTTAAAATAAGCTTAAAAAACATAGGAAATATGTTCATTTAATAATCACTCTAAATTATGTATTTGTAATTTATTTTGTATTTAACTTTCTGTATGTAACATCTATGATAATTTTGTTGGTACGACATAATTGAAAATAGTAAAATTTAAAAAATAAATTATATTATATAAAAACAAAATGGAATATAAAGTGAACAAATATGTTTTAATCAGAAATGTTACATGAATCCCTCAAAACTGTAAAAGTTTCAAAGTAAATTCAAACATTCTTTACATTTTATTATTCCTCAATATTACATTTTAACTTTGTTTAAATAAAGTCTATCATCTATGAACGGTAGTAAACTTCAGAGAAAAAAACACATTTTGTAGAGAAAATAAATTATGTCAAAATAATGCCTTTAGCATCTGTGTTTGTTCATTTCTGACAAGTGCAGCACATGACTCAAAAACGTGGAAAACTAGAGTTTTAATCATGATATGGTGCAGTTTATTTCATCACAAGAATTGTTTCTAACCCCATAATAGATCTGTATAATACATATAGTTTGAAACAACCAGTTTTTAGTACATTAGTAAATCTACCAGACACAGGTCTACATTCTGAATTCATATTGCTCTCTTGGAAACTTTGGTTTAACATTCAAAAAAAAGAAACAATAATTGGGTTGCAACCCACCGGATATTTAAAAAATACTCATGGCTGTCTTCAAACATCTCATTAAGAGCGGATCAGATACGGGTCATAAAAAGGACGTGTTTAATATAGAATTGGAGAATTTCAATCATCATTTGTGTTGAGATAAAAAGAAAAGCCAAAAATACAAATTCCCTAAACTCTAAATTAAATCACAAAATCTAGTTTTAATTCTTTAATTGAAAATAAACTAATTGACCTCAATTTTGCAGCTAATTTATTTTATAAAGTTTAATTTGCTGGATATTCTCAAACACGGCTCAGCTCATTACCGGTGTAATAGAAGCAGTGCTTAATTTCTATGGCAACTCGAAGTACTTATCAGTATTTGGAGTAGCAGCAACAATGTAATAATTATACTCTGTCCTTTTGACTGATGTTGGTCCTTTATTTTATTCCAACCAACTGTCTTTTGTGTTCCTGTCATGTTCTTACATATAAGTCGGTCATTACTGGGTCTTTCCCTCTATTTTCATCTGTTTATAAGAACAGAGAAGCTCTATTGTCATATATGAACTCATCACGACTTCCTCCATTCATTCACTCACTTTAACAATCTCTAGATATTTATTTTTAACATAAAACAATTTTTTATCTGTCACTTAGCAAGATGAGTTTGTCTGTGAGAGACTAAATATAAAAAAAAAATCACATGGTTTTATTTTTAAAGAATCTGTTTGTCTAATGGTGCAGAAAATAAATATATGGTCAATTTGACAGGGGTCAAAGGATTTCTTTAGGTCTTCACTAGCTGCTATTTTGGTCCATTCTTTACAAGAGTTGGGATGTTTTGGGGCTGTTGCTGGGCAACAGAGACTTTCTATTTCCTCCATAGATTCTATATTGGACTGAGGTCCAGAGACTGGTCAGGTTACCCCAGAACCTTGAAATGCTTTTAATGTAGCCACTCCTTTGATGCCATAGCAATGTGTTTGGGATAGTTGTCATGCTGGAAGATTCAACCATATTTCATCCCTATACTCTCACTGATAGAAGACAGTTTTTGCCCATAATCTCACCATGCATGAACCCATTCATCATTTCCTCGAAATGGATCAGTTGCCTGTCCCGTTTGCATAAAAGGCAGCCCCAGGACAAGGTGAGTTTATTTGTACAGCACATTTTGTGTATAAAGTGCTTTAGATAAAACATTTAAAGAAAAAAATCTAAAGAAATAGTAAAAATGTGATCTTTGAAATAAAATAAATTAAAAATAACTTATTTTAAAGCAAGCTTAGATAAACAGTGCAAATGTAAAACTTTGAATACATACTAGTCAAATGCAGGTGGGTCTTTAACCTGGATTTAAATAAACTGAGTGTTTCAGCTGATCTAAGGTTTTCTGGTAGTCTGTTCCAGATCTGTGGAGCATAGAAGCTGAATGCACCTTTTCCATATTTAGTTCTGACTCTAGACTGATAAAAGACCAGATCCTGATGACCGGAAAGGTCTGGCTGGTACATACTGGGTCAAGAGGTTAGTCATGTACTAAACCATTCAAAGCTTTCTAAACCAGTATCAGAACTTTAAAGTCTATCCTCTTGCAGGCAGGTAAACAGTGGAAAACCTCAAACTGGACTGATCTGGTCAACTTTCTTTGTCTTTGTGAGAACCAGTTCTGAATCAGCTGCAGTTTCCTGATGGATTTTTTTGATAGTCCTGTAAAAACACTGTTACAATAGTCAAGTCGATTAAAGATGAACGCATGCACTAGTTTTTCCAGGTCCTGCTTAGACATTGAATCTTTAATCCTTAGAATATTTTTGAGAGGATAGTAGATTTTGTTACTGCATTAATGTGTTTTTTCCAAATTTAGGTCTGTCCATCACTACACCCACGTTTCTGGCCTGGTTGGTAGTTTTTAGATGGATAGATTGAAGCTCTGTAGTGACATCCAACCTTTCCTCTTTTGCTCCAAAGATCATAACCTTAGTTTTGTTTTTGTTTAATCGAAGTAAGTTGTGGCACATCCAGTCATTAATGCATTTACCAAGAGCCTGTACAGGGCCTCAGTCTCCTGGTGTCAATGTGATATACATCTGTGTGTCATCTGCATAGCTATGGTAACTAATGTTGTTGTTCTTTATAACCTGGGCCAGTGAAAGCATGTAGATGTTAAATAGAAGTGGTGCCAGGATGGAGCCTTGGGGAACTAAAGCATGATGTTTTAACCCCAATTCTTCACACAGTGGGTATGGTGTTTTTGGGATGGACCTCAGCATTCTTCTCCTTCCAAACATGAATTTAGTATCCATGATCCATGACAGATCCATGATGACGCCATGTGTTATAAGTAACTTTTGTTACTGTTGTCCCAGCTCTTCTCGGGTCATTGAGGAGTTCTCCTGTTTAGTCCTGGGCTGCTTTCTTACTACTCTCAACATCATTTGTACTTCAGGAGTTGAGAGTTTGCCTGAAGCCCCAGGTGCAGAGAGATTATCCGTGGTCTTGTATTTATTACATTTTCTAAGAATGGCTCGAACAGTCGATATCTTCTTTCTGAGGTGCTTGCTTATATTGTTACAGGTAACAAATGGAGGATGGAGGAACTTCTTAACGAAGAAGTAACAGGTTCTTTCAGAGTCAATACACCATGTGGTTTTCTAAAACCTTTTTTCGCATTCTGTCTCTAATAGTTGAAGTGCAACTATGATAAACCTTACAAACCTCTTATCTTTTTTTAGTCAAACAACTTACAGAACCTCTGACTGACAAAACCTATTGTACATTACCTTTAACTCCATAGAAGTGTTTAAATAAAAGCATGTTTCATACCACAAATGCATCTATGGCCTGTGAAAGAATTAAGTTTGTAAATACTCTAAAGGATTTTTCCATTCCTTCTTGTACATTCCCAACAAATGGAACAAACAAGCTTGATATTACCCATTTCAAATATAGCAAAGGGTTTAAATTTACTTCATTTTTTTTTCCCTTTTTGGTCAGCTCATCGCTGTAGTTTTCGAGATACAGAGTAAATGAACCAAAGTATCTTAGGATTTATGTCAGAAGTGTTGTGGCTTCTTCTGCCAACAGTTTGCTTCTCCGCCAAGTTTAATTACATTTGTTTGGGCAGTTGTTTTTTTTTTTTTTTTTTTTTGTGGCAGATCAACAATCTGTAGTTGCAATAACCTCACAACATGGAAATCATTTTTTTGCTGGCAGTGTTTCAGCCACTGCGGCTTTGCACCCAATGCTGCCCATTTCAATGTCATAGAAACACTTAGGATAATATTTACAGCCATTATACATCTGCACCGTTGAGCTGTTTCCCTGCAATTTTAATCAATGGTCTCTTGTAACACTCATATACAACACATTCCCAAGCCCCCATCTATAGATAATGGTTTTTCTGTCAGAAGATATAAGAAACAAAGATGCTTAGTGTATCAAGTGTATTCAGGCCTTTACCTACATTTACACAGATTTTCTGCTTTATTGCCATGAAAAGGGTCTGCCGTTTCTTTTCGGTAATTCACCTGTGGAGAAACGGCTAATAAAAAGCTGCACTTGAATCTATGAGTGGATGTGGTGTTGACATCAGCTTTGGGGAAAGAGGTTTGTTGTGATGTTTCAGTTCGTTCTTTGCTGTTCTGTTACAGTACATGTCGCATGTTGCAGCTCAACAACAGCTTTTCTCACATGAGTCTGAACTAACCCGAAATAACACAAAGATTGAACAGAACTGATGCTATAGTTTATGACAGGGGTCGGCAACCAAGGGCACACGTGCCAAAGGTGGCACACGGAGGAAAGGACAATGGCACGCCGGGATGTGAGAACAATAAACACTTGATCTGTCTCAGTTTATATTTTTCGCATTTGAAACGAGTGAGAATCCGTTCTCTCAAGGATCTCTGTTATCCCATGGCGTCACAAGAAAAGAGTCCATTCACAAGGCTCTTTCACTGAGACCCCGCCAACTCATGCAAATCGTGCGGCTTTTTTTTTTTCCTTCAATAAAACTTTATAGTTTTGATGTCCATTACTGTCCATGTTAGGACAGTAACATTATGACTGGCCGATGTAAATTAAAGCCCCCTGTAGGAAAAAAAAAAAAGTTTGCGACAATATGAGCATGTTTGGATGGAGCATGAGCGCATGCGTGAGTGGGAAGAGCGAAGTTTATGGATGCACACCGTTTTTTTGGGGTCATACTTTGGTGTCTCCGACATTAGTGAAGTTATGTTTCCACATGGGGATATTTCGCACCAGGACTTGCTGGTTTTGCCTGTTTATTGTCGCAGCGCTTGTCCTCTGGAGCGGACTCCAAACTGCGGCCTCGCAGCTGTTTTGTGCCTTCTATCTCTTTTAAATCAATCAATCTTTATTTATTAAAAACACTTTTCATGTGTTTTTTCATGGTTTTGAAGTATTGATGGTATTTTGCTCTAATGTATTCAGTCCTATTGCTTGCACTTTTGGTTTCAAACGAACAGTTGCAATACTATTTCAACTATTTTCTTTGTGCAATATTTCTATGAAAGCACTTTTTAGAGTTAATGACAACATGTGTTTAAAAAAACTATTTGACCAGTGAGGGTCCTTCGACAAGACCCTTCATGCTGCTACATAACTTGATTTACAGGATACATAACAAGATTGTGTCAGTAAGAGCATCTAGCATAAAACTCTGCCTAACCACCTGTGTGAATCAGTGAAAGCTGATTTACTGTTGCAGTACCAAGATTGACAGGTTGAAGGATGAATGACAACAGTTTTCGCATAGAGTTCTCATACTAGCATGTGCAGGTCTTTGAATGTGCCTTCGGTGTATGCTGTTCACATTGGACTCATGGTACCTAATACTAGTGCATGTACTCATAGTTGGAAGAGACTTAGTAGAAAACTATCAAAGTGGTGCAAATCTTGCTCCAGACTTTTTCTTTCACATCTCTTTTCTGATATATAACTTAGTGTCGTAGAATTAATAATTCATTTTTACCGCCTTCAACTTCACCGCCATCTACATTGTTTCTCCAAAGCACGACTTGCCAGAATCACTGTCTATGACCCACCTGTGTTCCCAAATACGCACAGCGTGATCATCCGAGCGCTTGCCGCTCCTGTGTCAGCGAGAAATGGTCCGACAGTCAATCAAGCGAGGACTTCCCAAAGTTCCACAAGAACATTTTTCCAGATTTTGAAACTTGGTACACACAAAAGGGGCACCAGATTATTCGGCGCACGGCCAATTTTTAGTGCGCTTTATAGTGCAGGAAATACGGTATATATTTTCACTTCTATTTTAATTATCAATTTTGTATCTCAGATTATTCAGGGATCTTGGAAAGTTT
The DNA here is from genome assembly GCA_003999625.1 of Oryzias javanicus. Taxonomy (NCBI): domain Eukaryota; kingdom Metazoa; phylum Chordata; class Actinopteri; order Beloniformes; family Adrianichthyidae; genus Oryzias; species Oryzias javanicus. Next base: position 26,930,304 of record CM012437.1, on the reverse strand, counting down.
CACGTGTTGGAAATCTAAAAGACAACAGTTAGAAAAAATGTCCTATATTGTTGCCATTGGTGAACAAGAGCCTAAAATAACATCAGACCAAAGACATGACCAGATGTGTTTTATGTGCCAAAAGAATTAAGAATTTGAATTAAAAACCTTTTTTTAAACACAATACTAATGATTTATTGAAAGGTTGAATAGAAGCATTTTTTTTTTATTCTGCATGCATTTTTTGTGTTTGTGTGCAACATTTTCATAAAAATAAATATTGTGACATGATAAATTACATTAGAAATGTTCAAAGCATTCTACATGTTCATCATATTAAATATAATGTGAGTGTATTTGTCCAAAACTCCTAAAATAATACAGATAATAAATATTTTTTTAGTAAAACTTAATTTGCTTACTTTCTTAATTATTTTCTGAGGAAAAACTCACTAACATTTAATGTTTTAATCTTTAGGTCTCAAAATATTAAAGATCTGATAACAAATTAAACTGCTGTAACTGTAAAACACTGTTAGTGTGACCTCACATTTCTTCTATTGTTTGTTGGACACACCCACATCATTATATTACTAAGCTCCAGAAAGTTTGACAATATCCAGCAGCTTGATGATCATTATTGGCTTTTGCGAGAGTGGCTCAGCTGGACATACTAAACGGCTGTATGACTCATCGTCAGGCGGTCAAACACAACAATGTTGACAGCAATTTGGCGATACGGTGACTGTAAAACCCAGCAATTAAAGTGAAAACGTTTTTCTGAAAGAATATTACATGCTCAAATACTATAAACTTATATGACACGGTTGAATGAGGGGAGAAAAGCCTTGATTTTCCTTGCAAACATTGTTCTACTTGGTCAGAACACTCGAGTCTGTTAAGAGATTTTCATGAAATCATGAGCTTCAAAGACAACATAAAGGTTTGAGCATCTTTGAGATCAAAATTATCCCATTTTTATTGTCAAGTGGGACTAATTGGATCATTTGGGATAGACAGACAGCGTTTAACGGAAGACATTTCATTATTTCATTATCTTGCATAATTTTCTTTTTTTAAAGCGGCTTCAAGCTTTAGTTCTCTGCTTTTTTTTAGACTCATTTCAAGTTAACAGAAACTGCTGCTGCTGTTGTCATTTATGTTTTGATTTGTGCAAATATTTTAAAATTTATTTACACAAACCGTCTAAAATTAGCGTTCATGACCAAATTTATGTTATGTTGATCTTTTAAAATGTTTTAATCCGCAACGTTGGTTGTCTTGAAGTGCTCCACCCTCAAAGAGAAAGACGAGGAATTTAATTGAACAGATGTTGTTTGAGTCAAATCAAATAAAAAGAGGGAGAACAAATCAGCTTTTGCAAGACCCAAAGCCAAAACAATAAACAAAAGGTCCCTGAGTGGAACAAAACAAATGCTTACCTGATCTAATCTAAAGAGCATCAGTGCTCACTGTATTTTTGCAGAGACTTCTGGGAAAATTCCAGGGCACTGGATTTTAGAAGTATAGATTTGGACAAAATAACAAACACCCTATAAAATGCGCCAAGTAGCAAATAGTGAAGGAAGTAGGACCCAGCCTGGGAGAATGCAGATGTTTTAGAGGTTTCCCATAACACAACTGTAAAATAAGATCACATTAGAATAACCCTGACTTATTATTGCCCTATGTTTGTAGCAAACACATTACATTAAAAGTGTTTTGATAAAAATTCCCACATTTTTTGTTCATTTGTACGACTGTAGCAGAATCAGACCAAAGATCAAATGAGCCTTGTTGTTGTTGTCTAACAAGACCAGCTCATTGTATTTTTGTAGGTGCAGATCCTTTTTGTATTATAATGGAGTTTAAAATGTCAATGCTGACAGCATTACTTTAAAGAAAAAGCAGAATATTGACACCACACAGAAGCAGCTTTTCAACTAAAATCCCTTCCAGCCAAATGCAGCAAACACAATTAGATTTTCAACATTTTGACTGAACAATTTCCCTTTTCCGGACACATTGGAGTTGTTTGAATATAACACCCAGCATCGTGCCGGATGAAATCATTACAGGAGTGATTATACCAGCTTGTTTCACAGCAGCATTATCATTATGACAGCCGCAAGCCAGAGTCAAATTTGAAGTAATTTGGTTGGCATTTTTTATATCTGCGTGGGGGGGGAGGCGCCTTCGAAATAAAGTAATTCATTAATGTGACAATAAAATGGACAAAAATTCTGTTGGAATTTATAAGATTTAGAAATAGATTACTTTTAAGCTTTCAGAGGTAACACTACATTTTTCGTTAACCTTTTTGGGTTATTTTCCTGCTTATATCTTTTTTTTTTTTGCTTTTCCACCTGATATTTGACTCTTTGATCCCTTAATATAAAATATATTGTGCTTTTACAACAGCCTATTCCATTCACTTTAATTTTCTAAAGTAGAATATTGAGTTTCCTTCTTGACAGAGAGGCAGAACAAAAGTCTTTCATTTGGTTGCATGTTGTCTGAATCTCAGGAAATTTAAATGAGATTGGCTCTAATCTGTCTTCGAAACAAAATAGATCCTTGCTCTCCACTGAATGAGAGGCTATTTCTACGCTAAATGTTGCATCCTCTTGCATCCATGAACTGCTACGCTAAAGAGGCAGATATTTGAACTAAGAAAATAAAAATGTCGAGCTAACACCCTTTTTGTCTTCCGGCTGCTCCCTTTAGAGGTTGCCACTGTGAATCATCCGCCTCTATCTAATCCTCTCCTCTGCATCCTCCCCACTCACACCAACCATCCTTATGTCCTCCCTCACCACATACATGAACCTCCTCGCTGGTCCTCCTCCAGGCCTTCTCCTTGGCAGCTCCAGCCTCAGCATCCATTTACCCACATAATCACTGTCCCTCTTCCCAATCTGTCTTCCCTGCAAACGAGGACGTATTCACTCCCGATCCCATCTGTCCTCGTCACTCCCAACAAAAACCTCAACATCTTCACCTCTCCCTCATGTCATTTTGTCAAAGCCAGAGCTCCTCTCCACAATTAGGCTTTCTCTAGTATTAAATAAAAAAAAAAAATTAAAAACCTCCTAATGCTTTTAGAGCTTTCTGGGTCACATAAATGTATTCCTCTTTGTTGGATGGCTGAATTTGTAATGAACTTTTTACTTTATAAATTAAATTTTAGGGTTATATCATATTTTTTACTTAAAATTCTAATGTTTAATTTCGTAATAATTATTTTCTTCTATTTGTTGCAGTTGCTTTCTCATAAAATTGCCTTTCGCTTCACTTTTGTGACTCTTCTCTGTTTGTTGTGGCTGCATAAATATGAAAACTAGACCTGCGTGTGCACGTGTTGAAGCACTGACCCGTGGAGGTTTGTTTATTACTATCATACCATTTTTGGCAACGCTGATTACTCGACTGAGTTTATCAGCATTTGTGTGCCATTTTGCTGTTGCAGTTTTGTAAGAAATACGCAAAAAAAAAAAAAAAAGTCAGAGCTCTTGCAAATGAGAGGGAAGCAAAACTACCACAACAATTACAGAACATTCTTAGGTCAACAGTAGAAGTTAACTAAATCCTGGTGTTGCCATGGAAACTGCATCCAACCAGCCCCCTACATTGGCTAGTAGTTGACAACCCCCCCCCCCCCCCCCCCCCAAGTCATTGTGATGAGAGCTCCAACAGCTGTGACATTATAGCTGCATTCATTCACTAGCTCTATAGATAACAACTGAAATAGCTACTTCTGCTAAGTGTATGCATTATTTTGATGCAGCCATTATAGTGTTATCATGGCATGGTTAGGGTGAATACTTAAGTCTGATCGGCTGCAGGGTGTCCATTAAAAAGTGATAATGGACAGTGAGACCGGACACCCACAAATGTCACATAGTCTGAATGTTCTACACATTATTGCACTGGTCTAAACCTCCGTAGGTAACAAGAACAACAGAAACCAGAAGATAGGGGGACATATGTTATTCTGCTCTCAACAGCAAGACAGTAGAAATAATATAATGGGATGGACATGCTGATATCTCTATTCCTCATCTTTTATTTCTGTCATGTTGTCCTTGTTGCTCGATGAAGAGTAAACGCGCTTTTCCATAGACTTTTCATTGGAAGTGGTCGCTTGAACGCTTGGTTCCGAGCCCCTGTGAACACGTGGCATATGTCCTCAGAACGTGGGTCTTAAAGCTGCTGGTGTCATGGTAACCCATCAAAGGCTCAAGTGGGAGTGATTTCCTTTTTTTTAAATGCATCTGATTCAGGGAAAAAAAAAAAAACCATCTTGTGCTTTAAAGAAAAAAAAAAATCTAACGTAGTTGAACTGTAACAAAAGTGCTCCAACATAGGGACTGTAAGCATCTGATATGGCCAGATCTAACTTTTGAGTGCAACTTTGCTTCAATATCTGAAATGAATGAAATGTTTACCAACATTTTTTAGTGATGAATGTGATAAATGAATGAATGAATGTAATAAAACAAATTGCACTCCTAAATTTTATCTATCAAAAAATCTTTCGTCAGATCCAGCCTTGATTAACTGTTAAAACTCCACTGAGTGGTAACTGCTGGAAGTATTTACACTCCCCTCTATCCTTCCTGATCCACTCTGATCTCAGCTGCTGCTTCAGCCAGTTTAATCTTTGATTACTGATTTAGCACATTTGTGGTAACATCACTCGCGCCTCCTTTCAGACGGGAATTTCATACACAACATCAACAGTGTCAGTCTAAGGCAGCAGCTTTATTCCCTTTAAATTATATTTTTATAAATGAAACCTTAGTCACCATAGAATTATACCAAAATGTCTGCTCTTTCTTTTTTTTTTTCCATCCTTCTTCATTTCTACCTTTAAATTAAACCAGTCACTCACTCTGAACTCCATGGGCCAGATTTACATAAGTGACTGTTTGGGAAGCACTTTTCTAAAGTCAGGGGGTGTTCATGAGTTACTACCTCCCGGAGGTGAACCATGTATTTAAATAGAAATTCTATTCAGGTGCACCGTGGAAAGATCTGCTTGAGCTTCATCAGAAATCTAGTCATTTTCTGATGGCATGCATGAGAATGACAGAATGTCATCAGCATGTTTGCCAGATGTCTCTTCTTACATTTCTGCAGCGACAGCAGCATGACAAGTGATGAAAGGCCAAACGCGTCCAAATGTAAATTCTCTTTTTTTAATTTTCTTTTTAAATATGATGTTGAGCTGTAAATACATGCAAACTGAAATCATGCGTCGTCCGTTTACTCGCTTTAAAGAAAGCAACTGGTTAACGTTTTTCAGAAGATTTAAAGATAGTTTGGTTTCTTAGGTGATCCTTGTTTTTTCTTTTTTTTTTTGCTCTTCACATCAAACTTTTTTTTTTTCTTAAAGGAAAACAGCTTAAATTTCCTTTTATACACAAAGTTGTTAATAGAACTTTAAAGCGTTTAGGAAAACCTAGTACTGGAATTGGACTGCACAAAAAACAATTAAAATTGAAAGTGTCAAGTTGAGTTATAGCATCAGAACTTATTGTCTTCCCCTCTTGAAGAGGAGAAGGCAGCATGTCCTGATGAATGAGAATCATCGTCGACATTCAAGTGAAAGGAAATATGTAAAAGGAACAGCACCTTTGAAGCAAAAACAATCCAAAAATTAGACGGTGAAATAACATTTTGTCAAATTGTTTAAAGAAAAGAAAATTTGTGTGTATAAATTTGGTTTTAATAGTATTGCCTAAGGATTCCTTCACAAATAACATAATTGTAGCTACGTTCCCACTTCTTCTTGAGTTTGACTTCTCATTAAGATTAAAATGGATTAAAATTTTTCATTTTGAATCCAGCTTTATCGGTAAAAATGTACATTTACAGGTTTGCTCTAATATCAGTCATTTAAACTTAACTTTTTAAAAGCATTTATTTAAAGAATCATCAAAAAGATGAACCAATACTTTTGATTTTGACACAGACTTTGTTAATTATGTCTTTATTGCTTTTCTTTGAAGATTGTCATTTATTACTAGATGCAGACAGAAAGTAAACTTGTATTTTTTTCTTGTGTTAGTCATTGTTATCTCATATTTTAGCGGGTCAGTTTTAACCTCTAAAATAAAGATACAGCAATTATTTATCCTTTCTCCTTCCTTGTTTGCTTGCTTATACTTGAAAATATTGATTTTTATATTCTTGTGAGAGCACTTGAGCTTCTTTTTGCTGGCATACCCATAAATTTTGAAAAAAAAAATTAACCACAAGGCGATATTATAATTAAGTTAACGGTTGTTTTGTTGCCCTTCTGTTGCTGAGAGATTGTAGAAAACATCCCTTTGATAAATTGGTTGAATGTATCTTTTCTTCTAATCATTATTAACAACAGTAACATATGTGGTGTGAAGGGTCAGTTTCAACCAGCATACATTTGCGCCAAGAAAAAAATAATCCTTTTTATTTTAGCTGTGAGACTAAAAGTACAAAAATAAGAAAAGTTGCAAAACACAAACACAACTATCTCCTGCTCATAGACTAGCAAAGGTTATGGACATCCAATCTGTCCAGGTTACTGTTATCCTTATTTACAGGGAAAATTGTAGTGTTTTTTTCCTGATCACTGAGCTTTTTCTTGAGTAGAAATAAATGTCACACTGTGTTGTTTTTTTTTTTTTTTCAAGAATATAAAACATTAGTTTTGCAAAAATTTTTTCTTCCTTTCAATACATCCCAGACACGTGTCTCGATATTTCCGCTATCATCATGTATCCATCTATCCACCCCATTTATACTAACGTCATCTTGAGTGGGTCAGGCTAGCTTGTTGCAATCTAACCCAATAATCACGGGGCGAAGGCAGGGTTTCACCCCTGACAGGCCCGCCTGTTCCTATTGAGACCATGTCTGGACGTCTGTGATTTCTGTCGTGATTCCGGGGATCAATTTAACCTCCCCATCCAAACCACTGACCTCCTCATCAGTCTGATCAGATGAGTCTGTGCTCTGAAAGACAACCCTCCATTGTCTTCCTCCTCGGAGACTGGCTCACCCGCATAGCCTTGCTGCTCCGTTTTTTTTCTTTATTCTCACTGAAAATTGATCCCAGGCCCTGGCTTAACCAAGCATTTCTGAAAGCTGTCGGTTGGAGATGAGCATAATTGCAAGCTCTATTCTGAATTTTCAAATGGCAGGATTGGTCCGGCTTTGGTCTGGCTGGGATACAAGAAAACATAGCAAAGTTAGATTCCCTTGAAGCTGACATCATTGAGAGGAGAGCTGGTTTTCAGTGATTAGGTGTGTGCAAACATTTAGCCCATGGTGTTCACTGGAGTTGGGTATCGTCTAGACTTTAGCAATACTCCACCATAAGTGTACCGCTACCATACACACCTGTTGAAACCACAGTGCCTCTAGACATCTTACTTGGACGGTCAATCGCTGTGCATCTCTCCACAAGAATCTAGTGTATGTTAGTGTTGTGTTTGGACAGGTCACTGCTGTTACTGGGCTTACAAGACACGTTTTTGCTACATCTGAGACAGTGTGCACTGTCTGCATCTACTTCAGAAAAATAAAGACACACTTTGGAACTTTTTGAGTGGCCTCTGTTTATCTTAATTAAAAAAAAAAAAAAACGTAAACGTCATCAGGCTCGTGGTTGTGTATGTCTGGGTCACTACCAATTTTGAATAGTAAGATTAACTTGCAATGCACATCCAATAGCCACCCATTTTGTGTGTAGAGCCTGAAAACGGTTGTGAAAACTTGCATCGAAAAGTTAGACCTTGGAACGCAGAAACACACATTTACATAGACTTGTCATTGGAAGTGGCCTCTAGAACCTGTGTTTACCATAGGTGGTGTGACCATAGCTTTAAAATGCTGTTGTAACGCCGTGTCTCTAATTTTTATATTGTAATAATATTTTTAGAACTAGGTCAAACTGATCCCAACGACACAAAATATGAAAAAAGCTTCTGATTTTTTCAAAATATATTTTTTAAGTTATGTAAAAAAAGAAATTACAATAATGCCAAGTAACAATGATGCACTTGAAAAAGGTTTATGGATTTTAATGTGTTTAATATTTTGAGTCCCACTCTAATTTTGGACTGTAGGCATGAAGCAAGCTTACCAACATTCCCATCATGCATTTGTTTATACACTTTCCTGCTAGCTCACAGCCCCTTTTAGCCCCAAGCTAACATTACAGTGCAACAAAAACGGCGAGCAATATTGAGGCTATCCAGATGAGGGACCACAGTCTTACATGGATTTAATTTGCTAGCTTTTTTAAACTGCATTGTTCCTCTGCTCCTGATTCATAAACTATTTATGTACTAACTATGATGTTCTATATACTAACTAAAGTAAAACTCAAACATTGTTTTATTCTTAAATTTCTTTATATATGTCCTACATCATGAGAAAGATGCCATAAGAACATGTTATAAACACATTTTTTATTGGAGTGGGTTTTTAAACTAAGGGATGTCACGATCGGTTTGAAACCAAATCATTGACTTCTTTACGCCATTGCATCAAATCATGAAGAAAATTAATCATCGCATCAATCACGTTGCTATCTGAAAGGTTTGTCCTCATTGCTACTTGCTTATTGGCAAATATAAAAAGGATTATTCTGGTTTTTTGTTGCTTTGTAATGCACAAATCATATTTCGAATAAATAAAATAAAGCCGTAAGTTAAAAGTCAAGGTTTGAATTAAATCGCTGGGAGAGAGAATCGTTACATTATAACGGATTGATGTGATCCTAAAGCAAAAGACAGCAAGTGGTTTTGCATTAAAAAAAAATATTTTTTTCCTTATAGCAAACCTTTCTTATTTGTCCTTCTGAGTTGAGAACAAGGACTTCATAGTAATGGAAGTGTATTACAAATATATTCATATATATTTCAATATGTTGTAAGTTCGGGGCTCCTGCTGGTTGAAGCAGCATTTTATAACACCTTGTTCCTAGTTCTGCAAGCTCAGAATTCCTCTGCTTGTGTTCACTCGTTCTCCCTCTGTGAGTCTCTCTGGGTCTTTTAATCTCGTCTCATCTTCAGGGGAACACAACGCTCCCAAGAACAAAGAAATTTTGGAAACCAGCATGTGTGCATAACCTTTTTATGTCTCAAAAGTTCACATGCAAATTTCCGCGTGGAAATCTGTTTTTGGGAGTTTATTTATTGTTTCCCCTGCAAAGCCAGACAGCCCACCAGCCCAGCCTGATTTTAAATTTCTTGTGGGAAAATAGCAAGAATTTCCCTCCTCAAATATTACCTCAACCGACTGCAGAGCTGGAAAAATAATTTGAATCTTGCCATTCTTTTGCAAAAACCAATTAGTTTTTGTTTTTGTACAGCAAAGGCTATGCTTGCTTTTGGCATTTAGCAGATCTGCAAAACAGGAGTACAGACCTTTAGTTTTCGGACCCGGTTATTTTTCAAAATTGAAGTCAATTTTGAGATGATTATCGCTTTTACGTGAGAGTTTCCCAAAAACAAGAGGATCCAATTTTCCCTTTCAATCCTCAAAAGACTGCAGAAAGCTGCAAGAATGTTTTAAAATTGCATCATTTTTCCCCTCAGCCTCCAAGAACCCCTCTGAGATTTAAGATTTTAAAGTGTCTTTAATAATCAAATATAAACCTTTTACAATGTTTGTCAATTCTTTTGTTGAGTAGGTGTGCATTTTTCAAAGAATTAAATATCAGAAAAGTTGACAAATGAAGAGAGAAGCTGTTAAGAAAGAGAAATATTTATTCACATGTTGAAAAGGAAAGTGTTTGATTTTTAATTCAAGTCTACAAGGACAAATTATCAGAAAATTAAAAGGCAAACGTCATTAAAGGCAGTAAATGTTCACACAGCTGCAGCTAAAAGGATGTTCCATTTTATTCAAATGAACATTTTTTTTGGATGGTTCTTTCTTTGAAGCAATATGTGTGTAGAACTGCTCAAACACATTTTCAAAAAATGGACAAAATAAGAAAATGAATCTTATAATTTGTTCAAAATGTGTTTTTTAACCACAAAATACCTCTTTCTTAGATAAATTACAAAATATGTATTTGTTTATACTGTGTTCATTAATTAATATTTTTTATATTTTAGAAAAACGTTAATAATGTTGGAGTGACTACATTTATACTAACACAGTTAAGGTCTGCCTAATAAATTTAAGGTCACCCGTGATGTTGAACATGACTTTGATTTCCCTGTTTTAGAGACATCATTAAAATGAAAAAAATATTTTTTTTAAATAAGAAATCATTCCATTTATTATTTAAAAATATTGCTTTCTAAAATGCAACTTCTACTACTTTTATGTGTTTACTGATGTTAACTTTCCTGGGTTTCAGTTTAAAATCTTAACCAGATTCAGGTCACCTGACAAGGATTAAATGATCCATTCGATCTGTGACCCCAAAAAAGAGACAGTGAATAAAGAAAACTGATGGATGATCCTCGTAATCTGCATTTAAAGTGACATTTGACAACTAAAAACTCTAAAATGTCTACAAATATTGGTAGATATTTAAATATTTAAGCTTCCTCTGTGTGTGACTGGTGGATGCAAATGTTTCAGGTTGGCGAGCGAAGAAACAAGCTGTCTACCTTGGTGGGGTTCCCATTAACGGGTCTCGACATGGCGCCACACGTGGTGAAGAGAAGTCAGAGCATGAAGAACCTTCATCAGGGCTCATCTCAGACTAACCGGAGGCCGTCCTCAGGCCAACACCAGCGCTCCGACATGATCCTTCCACGTGATTACCTCTACGATCTGTACGCCGTCTGCAACCATCACGGAGGAATGCATGGAGGACACTACACCGGTAAGGAGCTGCAGATCACAGAATAAAAAAAGAAAAGAATCAACTTTTCTCAGCTATTATTATAATTAATTTTGACACATTGAACTGATTGTTCTTTCTGGTTAATCGTGAGAAATCAATGGTTAGACTGTAAAGTTTAATTATATCGTGTTCATTTCAAGATTCATCCAAACAACGGACTATTAGGGCCAGTTTACAATCTTTTACAACTCTAATGTTGTAAATATGTGAGAAAAAAGTTGCAAAATATCAATAATAAAGTCGTCCATTTACAACTTTGTAAGTTATAGGCAAAATTTGTTACTTATCTGTCGTAAATTTAAGTTTTTTCAAGTTGTAAATGTATTACTTTAACCCTCCTGCTCTCTCATGGGGTCCAGATGACCCCACCCTTACACTGATGTGTGATCCCTCCCATGACAAAGATGGGTAGAGTTGTATTTCTGCCACAGACATCAGTGAAGATAAAAGAAAAAAAAGAGAAAACTATAATCCTTTTATATATTTTTTGGTCCTAATCTCAAAAATGACTGAGAAGACAGTCTTAGATTTAAATTTTATAAATGTAAAACTTCAATTGCTTATATTTATTTGTGGACCAAATCTTGTAAATTTAGGACATTAAAGTTGTAAATTTAAGACTTTAAAGGGGCCATTCCATGATTTTATTGATCCTCTCTGAATAAACCATATCCATATATATATGATCACATATTACCTTTAGAACACACACAAAAAAAAATGAATGAAACATTAGTTATTTTATTTAATTTTACCCGGAATAAAACGATTTGATTCCTGAAGCTCCGCCTGCTGCATGCTTTTTTCGAGGTCGTATTACTCTGTCATACATTAAAAATCTAGTTTCTTAACCCATCAATACCAATTGATGCAATCATACAAGAAAACACTTCTGTTCTAAAATTATCATAACTTAACATCTTTTAGAGAGCAAACGCCTAAGAGTAAAAACAGTTTTTTCATAGCTGGCAGTAAATTCTGGCATCAACGAATCAAGTCAGAAATGAAAACATGGAGGACTAAATATCAACAGTTTTACATTAGTAAAAATTGCTTAGGGAAATTATGTAATTTAGTTTCCAAATCATTTATTTATTTTGCTACTGTTAGACTTGAAATAGGAAAAAGTTTGCTACTTCTGAGATACTTTAACTTCATTAGGAATCTTTCAACAGCAAAACCAGATTTCTCTGAGGATTTTCTATTTTCAGAGGTGAATTTACCGCAGTTAAAAATATACTTTTGTGCTTTGCTCAAAAACAATTAAAGCAGGTCAGCATATAAAGTTTTTTTTGGCAAATAAAAAAAGTATTTGGAAAGCTTTTTCTCCCAAAGGACAAGCACTCGGTAATTACCTTCCGTCGCCAGGCAGAAAGTGACACTGCCACATGTTGAGATATTTCACAAAGCGCTCTGAAACTCATTTGGTTAATTAGAGCAACGTTTTCATGCTACAGAACAGTTGCACCGGGAGATCATCCACATCTTTGTTGATGTTCATTTAGTATTCAAGGAACATTGCAGTAATTACTTTGAAATATGCACAGAACTGTGGAAGTTTGTGAGCCCTCATTTTCACAAACTCACCTTAGTGTGTTCATAAAGCAACGTGTTCTAATAAAAGGTCGCTTTCAAGATGTTTTTGTAACCGAAAAGGAGAGATCAAACATAAAGCAGGAGGACTGTCATATTTGAATTTGTTGCAATTTTGTGCTGTTTTGCTGATAATGCAACAGAACAGGCATGGTGCCGAAACTCTTTTGATGCTGCCATGTACACGGAGCAGCATGTGTTTTTTTTTTTTTGTCTTTTGAATGGAGCAATGACTTCCTCCAAAAGGAAAGAACCTCCAGCAGAAGCAGACCCTGCAGAGTCGGCCATCTGCCAAGCCGATCGCGTCACAGAGGACGGGAATGAGATAAGCAAATGTAAAAAAATTCTTGATTGCTTTTTATGAGGCGAGGAGGAAAAAATTAACTTGGAATTTCAATTATATAAACTTGACAGCACTGAGAGGGAAAAAAATAGAGTTGCCAGTTGAAAATTAACAAGCATTAATGAAAGACCAAGACTCAGAGGTTAAATAATGGAATATGAATTACAGAAAACCGGAAGTTGTACATAATGTGTTCTTGGCATTTGACCCGTCCCTGGAGAGCAGTGAGCTTTTAAGAAGGAATGTTTTGGGTTCCAGAGTCATTAGTATGACTTGATTGAGGATTTGAACCCACAACCTTCTGGTTTTAGGGCAGACTCTGTGGCACTAGGCCACTGAGTGGAGCAAAATTAACAAAAAAAAAAAAAAAACATTTACAGAATTCTTTTGTTAGGGAAAAATGACAACTTTTTGTTTCTTTTTGTTCCTTTTGAAGTTTTATATAACCTATAAATGACATTTTAATTAATCATCAACAGTTTGATTTTCCAATTGTTGGCACTTTTATTATAATAGTGGAACAAATATAATTTAGGAAATTAGCATTTTTTCATTCATTCTTTTTGTTTCAACTTATTTGTACCATTTCAGTGAAAAAACAAATTATATAAGTCATTTTTTTCTGATTTTTTTTCTGAAGATAAATGAGCTTTTATATTAATATTTTAAAGCAGGGATAGACACCTCCAGGCCTCGAGGGCCACAGTGTCTGCATGATTTCCAGATATCTAAGCCCTGCTCATGACTGATTACCTGGTTCATGTGTGTCCAGCCAATTAGAACATGCCAGAGCAGGTATGTTGGAGAACATGGATGATTGCGGCCCTCGAGGCTTGGAGTTGCCTATCCCTGATTTAATGGCATCATGGGTTGTGTAGCTTCAGCTTAAAAAGAAAAAAGCAGGAGATGACACTGCGGGGGAGCTATATTTTAAGACATAAACTTACAAGATTAAAATAAAAAAAGGTTTAAATTCCTTAAACGTAAAAACCTAATTTACTGTCATCAACACGGTTGCTCCTTTGCAGATTAATGACTTTAAGATCACAGCCTCTGTGTTTCCCTTAAGATGGGAGCTGAAAGGGAACTGATAAGGTTAACAAGGTAATTACATGTTCGCATGCAGTTAAATAATTTTACTCTTATCTTTGCATTATACCAAGCAAACATTGCATCCAATTACCAATTTTCTAAACGTTTAAAACTGCTGAACACTGCATGAAATGATTTGAACGTTTTCTTAGCTAGTTGAGTGGCCGTGACAACCTGACATGCTTGAGATATGCTGCCTTTGTGTACCTTTTAAACGGAAAATTTAAAGTACTTCGTGTACTTACTGGGTTTCAATTATGTTCACTCTCCCCTTTGACCCTGCTGTCATCTTTTGTTGCAGCGTACTGCAGGAACTCAGTGGACGGCTTGTGGTACAGTTATGATGACAGCAGTGTAGACCAGGTACCCGAGGAGGAAGTCTGCACCAAGGGAGCCTATATACTTTTCTACCAGAGGCGCAACGTCATTCCACCCTGGTCGGCAAATGGCTCTGTCAGAGGTATGTTCTCATGGCAGATCGATGTGTGATGACAAATAAACCCTGAAAATGAGGGATTTATTTGGAAGGCCTTTTGTAAACCTGTGTGGGAGTCAGGGAGGACCCCCCGGGGCTGGTTAAGATCTCACTTGCCTGGGATTTTGCCTGTTTTTTTAACCATTTTTGCAACAAATATGTATTCCAAATATAGCACATCCTCCCTGACACTTTTTAAAACCTTTTACACATATTCTTTGATAAATTCCTCAACTATTTACACAATCAAGGTAGATCAGCTGATTCTGACCTAAAGAGAAATGTCTTTTCTGATCGACTTTGCATCAGTATTCACACATTACTAATGTAATGTAATAATGATGCAAAACTCTTTTCTAGAATCAGCTTAATTACTTCAATTGCATAAGCTCGTCACTATTCAAAAGTGCTGCATATCAGCACAAAACTGCTTTTTTGCACTTTAAATTCTGCTGGAATTACGTTAAATTGCATAAACGATTGAAGATTTACAGTAGGTGAAAGAATGAAACACTGGAGCTAAAACTCTGGTGTTCAACTAATTCTTTAAAGACCCAATCCAAAGAAAATCTTGGTTTTGGTGTTTTTAACATGTTCTAGTGGCATTTTTCTCATAACGGAGACCATATGTAATTACCGACTGCTTGACAATGTGAAACAGCTGATTCTGACGTGGCTATGCTTTGATCCACAACACTTTAAAATGTTTGGTGTTGTATATCAGTACAAATCCAATATATACGCATAACACTCCAAAGCTGCTTATTTTTATAGCATCAACTAAAGACATTGGTTTCATTAGTGCTTCACTACTGTAAAGTGTTGCATATCAACACAAGGTTGTTTTTGTCCACTTTAGAATAACTTTAATTTCATAAATGATTGAAGAGTTACGATAGTCAACACTGGAGCTAGAGCTCTGTCGTTGATAGAGTTTAGTGTGTGATCCCTGACCTGTATCTTTATCGTCTCCCTTTGTAATTTTATGACATGCAGCTCTTTGAAAACAGTTGTTTTGGTGAAATGTACAGCAACAACAAAGTGGACGCCGTGTCATTAAATTGAATGAGAAACTAGCTCAGATCTTTCTGTTGTTTGATGAAGTGAATCCACTCCAGGTTAATACTATTCAAAACTATATTATAGTGTTTGGTATTAACTGCCACTTGACATTTCCTACACTGGCACTAAAGCTTTCTCCTTTATCACCAGATCTTATCTGATGATGACTCACTGGAAAGTTCAGATGCTCTCATAACAAAGTGGCTCTTTATGCTTCATCTCTGGGGAGAAAGTCAAATATTTTATTTTTTTATATATTAAAGATATAAAACCTTGTTTTCACAAAAATATTAAAATAAGAATTCATCTCAAATTAAACAACTCCAATATAATATAAATGTTGACTACTCACTTATAAATCAAGGCTGTGTAGCTGTCCATTTAAAAAAGTCTTACTTCTCTTTTTCACGTTTCTTGAAACTTGAAATTCATTCAATATTCTTCTAAAAGCCTTTCAGTTTAAAGTTCAGTTCCGGTAGATTTGTATTTTTCCTGTCCTTGCACAGTTTAATAGAAATGCGGACAATCTCTGCAGTTTGCTCCGCTTGTTCAGCACATCCCTATAATTTAAAAATTATCCGACAGAAAATCTCTATTCAGTGATCACTGGATGCACCTTCCAAAAAAAAGCACTTTTTCCTCACCGCATGACTTGATATTAAAGCAAGTTTTCATCCCAAACACATAAATCTTTCGTATTGCTTATTTAGGTAAATCCTTGCAGTGACTTTCTTTCACCGTTGCAACTTCAAACAAAGATTAATATCAGCAATACACTCAAACAGCAGTTAAGCTCTGACATTAGTGCTCATTGATGGCATTTGTGTGGACGGTAAATAAAGTGCCGGAGACGTTTCAGGCTCAGCAGGAGGAAAACAATCACGGATAAACTTGGTTTGTTGAAATGAATTCACAACCAAACAAAAACTTGAGTCAGTTACCATAGAAACTAGCAAACAAGGTAACGCTGCCTCCCTGATTGAAGACAATAGCTGTGTTGCTGGCTTAGCAGCCACCCACAGACTCCCCTTCAGAAAGCAGGTCTAAGCAGGCTGCCCAGCTCGTCTGACATTTACCTTTGCCGCCGCAGATTAGCCGGAAATGACCCGACGCGACAGAGGTGTTTATGCCAAGGTCTTGAACTCTCCCCTCCATTTCTTTGGGTTTAGTAACAAAGAACCAAGCTGCTTCAGTAGACTTTGAAATAGTTCCTTATGGGAGATTTCTAAGGATTTCTTCTGGTGTCAGCCGCCGTTTCTTTGTTCTCATAAATATTAGATAAGTCTCCAAAAGAATGAACAGCTCTTACCTACAAATACTGGTCTCTTATTCTGTGAAAAATCTAATAAACAGATTGTGGAAAAAAAAAAAAAAAGCTACGACAAAAATGAGTTTGATAACGCTTCAGGAAAATATTCCCTAATAATCTAGAAAGAAAAAAAAATGTATCTTTCCCTGAAAAAACAAGAGGGATATCATGGAAAAAGGCTTCTCCAATCCAAGGGGAAATTAGATTTTACAAATTCTAACAAAATACCCTCTCAAAGGGTTATGTTTATAGGGCACAGGAAAGTGAAACTTAATAGAAAAAAGATAAAACTTATTGTCACACAGCTACTCAGACAGGCTGCCACCATCCACAGGGCTATTCTAATGCTGAATAAAAGATCAAGGTTGGGTATGAATTAGCATTCAAAAACGATATACTTTCCTGCTATTGTTCAGAAAGACTCAACTGAGAATGAGAATAAAAAAATATTTGGAGAACATCTTCACTGTTGGAACTCAGTTTTTGTGACCAAAGGCATCTTCTGACCTTTTCCCAATATTAGAATTATTCATGTGTTCAAACTGTTCTTGTTTGCTTTGAATATTTTTTTCTTAACTGCTGAAGGGATATGACCTTATAATAAAAGTCATGGTTTTCAATTACGTGTTGTCATTTACAGTATGAAGTTATTTGTAAAGTCGTTTCAGTTAACATTCAATTTTTCAAGTATCTATAGACAAACCTTCGTCTGTCTTTGAAGTAACTGTGAATAACTGTTGTGGCATACGAGGAACTGGAAGGTCTTTCATTTTTCGCATCAGTCCTTCATAAAACATCAAGTGAAGCTGATTTGGCAATGAAAGATTCTGCATGAGTCCAAAGTGTCTATTTGATTTTCAGCATTTTCTGAATTTTTGCTACCTCCACCACAGCCAGGTTTTTGTCTCGATTGACTGTGCTTTGATATGATGAAAACGTTGCTGCGATGCCTTTGATCATTTCTAAAACTGAGCTCTGACATTACAGAAGGTTGAAAACCAGCGATTTACAACTAAACACAACCATGTACAAGGATCATAACAGCGTCTAATATTTATGATGAATGGAATTGACTCTCACCGTGACCAACCAACATTTACCTTCTTTTCAACTTTTACCCAGACCCAGCGTTTTTTAGATTATTGCTGAATTTTGCTGTTGCTTACGCTGATAACGTTAGGTGCCTGTTTTTGTTTTACTGTGATCAATTGTATTCTGTTAATTCAAGCTTATCCATCTTCTTGTGTGTCTATCATGAAAGCAAATCTGAACAAATGGGATTAGTCATTAGCAAGGTGTGTTTTCACTCCTAATGAATCATGAGAGTGAGCCGTAGTAATTGAAGATATATATATTATGGATCTCCTGCCTGCGCGAGTCCTCAAATAAATCTATAAGAAGAGAAGGGATTGGTGGTCTCTCAGTCGCTGTGTTGAAAGGAGGCAGAATAAAAGCTTTAAATCAAAGATGACTCACCATCATAAGAAAAAAAATGTCTGTAAGAAAAGAGGTCAGAGCAGAGAAATCAAATATGAGAACAGCTTAGGAAGTATTCTGCTTAGTAATAAAAACGTGGACTGCCCTTATAAAAGCACGTACTTTTTCAGAAACCCTTGGCTTTTATTTTCAAATGTTGTATTAAAAAGCTGAAAATCTGGCACCGTTTGGGATGAATCCCCAGACTTTCAGAGTCAAAGCAGATGTTGTTCCTGCAGCATCAGATCATGAAATGCCACACTGACTCCTGCATCAGACCACTAAGATATTCAAAGGTGATAAGTGCATAGGGGCCATCATTCTCCATGTGGTATTCTGGTGGAGCATAAATTGGGAAACTATAGCCATACGTTTTCACAAAGCAAATACCATACATACAAGTCTATTTTCTTAACTCAGAGTCACAGGGATGCCAGAGTCTGTCTGTTGAGCAAAGGTGGGGTATACACCCTGGACAGGTTGTCAGTTTGTCGCAGGGCACTCCCACATGCACACCTAGGGTTACTTTTGAAAAGGGCTGGGAATCTCTGAGTAATTTACAATATGATGGGATTCACGATGCATGGATCACGATACTGATAGTGTCACTATGAGGCAAAGATTGCAGTAATCATTTTTTGTCAGGTAAGGTATTATTTTTGAGAAACAATATGAACTTTCATCCTGTTAGCATTGTATGATCATTGTTTTTTACTGTGCTGATAGCCGTATTCATCTTCCTTCTCCTTTTTATTTAAATTTCCTGCACTTATCTTTAGTAAACAATACTTTAGTTATGTGATCCACGTGTGTCCCTTCAGTGTAAACACATGTTGAAATGACAGCGCCGCTCCACATCTCACTTGGGATGTGGCGTTTGGACATATTACTGGTATTTCTGCCCTCAGAAGCCATGTCTTTGTTACATCAGAGACAGTGTTCGCTTTCTGTATCTACTTTGGAAAAATACAGACACACTTTGTACCTTTTTACTCGCTGCCACTGTGCCACCTGCATGCGTCTGTCACCTGTCAGCGGAGGGATATGAGAGAGCAGTAAAGCAGCGAGGAAAGACGGTGCACGGCGTGTTCGCGCTGTTTCTGCGCCACGACTCTGGCACCGTTAACAATAAAGTTAAGGCTAAAACCTTATCAATCCGATAAAAATTGATGACGTGGTACCAGTACCAAACATCCCTACACTATCATGCTCTTGAGAAATGCCCCTTGGTGGATTCTATAGTATTAAATATTTTATATTTATTAATGCCCCCAGGTGTCCTGCTGTGCAGCTGTGAAATAAGCACAATAAACCTCTGTCTAAAATGAACTTTTTTATGTTCTGTGATTGAGATTTTATGAAAGAAATCAAACAGCAAGGAAACCAATCATTATTTTGTTTTGGGATGGGGACTGACAATAGTTTTCTACAAAACGAGCATTGGTGTTGCCTAAAGATTGCAGTAACTCCGCAGTTCACAATAAAAGTTCTGCCCACAGCTGTTATGAGAGGGGAGCAGGCCAGAGTGGACAGACTTGCCTCCACCTGCAGATTCCAGCCGAGCCGAACTGATTCAGCTGGATCAAACGTCCCCCAAAAAATACAATATTTTACTTGTTTTTCAAATATCACGATACGGAAAACTCATGAGAAAAATGAAAAAGAAAAAAAATGAATTCCAAGAGAAATGTCAACTGGACAGCAGTGCACTTAGGAGAGAAATTCGTATATTTTGGGCTGCCTGGTAACTGAAGTACAGCCACATGAGAAAGGTCACATCATGAAGCTGTGAGGTGTGTGATGTACCTCTGTCAACAAAAACTGTTTCATATACTGTATGTGGCCCAAGCAAATCTTTGAATTTCGCCTGGATTTTTTTGTATTTTCATTCAAAACATGTTGATTAGTTTGTTGCCAAATTTTAATCCTTTTTTTTTTTATATAAATTACTCTTAAAACTTTCATTCTATTCTATCCCCAAACATTTTTGGGGTTTCCAAAGCAAAATGAATCACTTCAAGTTTTTGCATAATTTTTTGCCTTGTGTGTAAATATATAAATATGAAACAATGACTAAATAAAGGTGGTGTTGTAGAGGTGAGGTTGTGCTGATTAAAATGATACCAAATAAGCAAGCAGGTATTCATTCATTCATTCATTTTCCATACCGCTTTATCCCTTTCGGGGTCGCGGGGATGCTGGAGCCTATCCCGGCGGCTGATGGGCGAAGGCAGGGTTTACCCTGGACAGTTCGCCAGTCTGTCGCAGGGCCACATTCCCGCACACAGTCACTCACACATTCATACCTAGGGGCAATTTTAGAGTCACCAATTAACCTATGAAGCATGTTTTTGGACGGTGGGAGGAAGCCGGAGTCCCCGGTGAGAACCCACGCATGCACGGGGAGAACATGCAAACTCCACACAGAAAGGTCCCAGTTGGTGTTTCTGATCCCCCAGCCGGGATTTGAACCAGGGCCTTCTTGCTGTGAGGCAAGAGCGCTAACCACTGCGCCACCGTGCAGCCAGCAAGCAGGTAGTCTATAAAATTGAAAATACAGAGGTTAATTCAAAAGTTGGCAAAAACTGAGTTTTAAGCCTAAGGCTAGGGTTAAAAATAAACATTATAAATGTACAATTTTTCTTGTGATTTCATATTGTAATTATTTGCAGATAATAAGTAGCTAGTAAATACTGTAACAATTAATTACTTTTTTTTGTATTGATTCCGGTCCTTAAAAACAACGAAAGAGGAGACCAGGAATCGTTCTTGAGTGGAAATATTGCGAGAGTTTGTTATGCCAATATTTAGTCCCACCTTTACTTTGGAATAACTAACTAACCGATGAAGCACATTTGGGAGAAAACCCATGAACGCACAGCGAGAACATGCACACTCCACACTCACAGGTCCCTGCCAGGACTTGAGCCAGGGCCTTCTCGCTGTGAGGGGAAAGCGCTAATCAGCTCACCACTGTGCAGCCTTAAAGCAAATACCAATTTGTTTGTTTGTTTATTAAGGATCCCCATTAACTAATGGACATGCCAGCAGCTATTCTGCTGAGATGAAAAAATGCATCTCTTTTGTTTTTAGGAATTATTAAGATCATATTTTAAGTTGTTTCTACTTTCCTCAACAAATAGTGGATCCCACAAAATTTCCAGAACCAACAGCTCCACATAGATTTTTGGAGCAGCACTCTCAGCTGCAGGTACAGGAAAGAAGTTTACATCTTTCAAAAACTGAATTTTTTTCTCAGTTCTTACGCATATTTCACATGGAATTTTAAAATTTCCCTTGTTGAGCTCTAAACATTTGATCTTCTCGGTATGTTACAGCCATCTCACTATCAGTGTGATATCCATTCATCTAGTTTTGCATGCGTCCTTTACAACCAGCAGGCTGCCTGGACAGGTAACTCCTCTCTTTTGCAGATATTTCCAAGGACACCCTTTTAACTCTGATTCGAAAAGACCCTTAATGAACAGATTGAGAGAATCTTATGGTTGTTCGGAAGTTCAAAGTCAGTTTGTGACCTCTCCACATCAAAAGGATCCAGCTGAGGACGTTTGGTCAGACATCTTATACAAATTTCAGAGATGTTTCAAACACGTTAGATTATAGTTTTGCCTTGAATCTATACTTGCTGGAAATTACATCTGGCTTTCTAAGGAAGGTCTTTACCTAAAACGAAAAGAAAAAGCCCAAGGGAAGTCTTGTAATATTTGACTGTTATCCTGTTCTTACAATATCAATAAAGAGATGGAAAGAAAGACTGTATATTGCTTATCATTGACCTTTTTATGATCTCTCGACTCTTAGATTTTAAGTCCTGTCATGTCTGGGAATGCCTCCGTGTCTTTCAAGTGAGCTGAAATAAGGGGTTGGATACAGGAAGGTTTGGCGTGTTTTGCTTTGATTGGTGGCCCCTTTGTCTAAACTCTAATATGGCAAAGTTAAGAAACGCCAAAGTCTTTTTTCAAGTTGAGCTGCAAAAATTGACATTTTGAAATGAAATGTCAATGACAACATAAGTGACTGACGGAGAGCAGTGGTATCTTAACTGAAACAAAAATGCCTGGCTGAGTGTCTTTCCACTGAAATATCAGCCAACCTGTTGAGGGAAAAGATGGATAAGCCTCTCAGTTCCTGCATCCTGAACTACTTAACAAACTCATACCTCTCTACCTGTTTATCCAACACATTCTCACTCCTAACAAGGTGAAGGAACCCTTCGCTTCAAAAAATTGACATTTTGGGTGTATCAAATCGTCAATTTTGACTGCTCCCATTAAATCACGGGTCCTCAACCTCTGGGCCATGAACTGGAACAGGAATGCTAAGCACATTGGTACCTAACCCAGTACTGATACCCTAACCTGGTACCAATACCCAGTACCACGTCTGGTATTGATTTTTGTCCGGTACTGTGCTCGGTGCTGGGTTAGGGTACCAGTACCGGGTTTGGGTACCCATAATGGATTCGTCCAGAGGACCAGTCTGCTTCCAGTACTGCATTTGGTACTGTGTCCCAAGTGTTGCGGACCCATGATTTTACGAACACCCAGCATGTCGAAAAACGACAAGCTTAAAAAGTGACGCAGTAGGGCCCTTAATCAAACATCAATATATGACGACTTGGGGATGAGAATGTGTTGGTTTATCTTTAATTTGTGGACAAAAATATTAATCTCCATTTGTCAATCACTTTGACTTTATATTCATCCTCTGGTCCACCTGTGTCTCATAGGGTCCACAAGTTCATCCTTGTCCGACCACTGGCTCATCAGGCTGACGGAAGACGGCAAAAGAGGCAGCACTGTGTCTCGTTCATCCACTGCCTGCGCTTCTCTCATGCCAGACTCTCCAGAATCCACAGTCTTCCATGACAATGCCTTCAAAGATGCGCAAGGTAAGCAACAATGTCTGGGAGTATCTTAAAGTCTTTTAATTTTGTTAAAGAACTAAGGCCTTTTCATCTGTGCATCATTTTTAGGAGGCTTTGAGAGCAGGCCGTTTGTTAGGGGTCTTCAAGGGCGCAGTGTGAGCATGAGGGTCCCCAGCAAGAGCAAGGACACCCTGAGCAAAGTGCTTCCCCTGCGCTGGTCTTTAGGTTCCAAGGACAGACGAAAACAAGACCAAGTGCCTCCTAAAGTCCAAGATCCTGATCCTGCAGAGCTTGTCCAGTACTTGGAATCTGGCCGTAGACCTCGCTGCACAAAAGATTCAATAGTAGCACTTATGAATGAACCTCGTAGCACAAAGGAGGCTGCTAAAGGTCGAGCTGCAGACAGTAGAAGGTCTTCCAGCAGTGGGAGCGTAGGTTGTGTGGGTAAGGTCAAGGAAGAGTCTTTTTATACAAAAGTCCCAGAGGGCCAGAAGCCACCAATAGACAAGAATATCGGCCGAAATGAGGGGAGTCACTCAAAAGAAGAAAGTAGAGTACATATCACTTCTAGCTCCAGCAGCAACACCCTCACTAGAAAAAAGGATTCAAGGAGACACAGTTCCTCCAAATCTTCAAAGGATGCACAGACAAAAGACGGCTCTGACACAGGGGTCCATCCCAGCTACAGCTCACCTAACCTACATGGGACTCTGACGAGACGAAAAGGGGATAAAGCTAAAAAGGACCGAGATGGCACCCATGAAGAAAAAGCCAAGAAAGGAGAGCTCCCCAAGAGTCATGAGGGTCTGCTTTCTTTTTTCAAAGGTAACTTCTTAAAAAAGGACAAGGACACTAAGAAATCCAATGAGCGCGACTCAGGGAGAGTAGAAGATAAAGAGGGAAGCAGAAAGACCTCACTAACAGTGGCCATGTCCAACGGAGTGGCAGGTAGCAGAACGAGACTGGAAGAGAGCAAGTCTAATGGCTCCCGCCATCAGGGTGAGGGGCTGGCAAACGGGAAGGTTGGAAGGACTCCAACTGACATCAGACGCTCCCAAAGCTCCTCAAACATTACCGCCAAACCGGAGCAGAACATACGCAGAACGGCATCCTTGCACCGGAACGCCATGTCCACAACGCCACGCAACTTGACTGCAGACAAACCGTCTTACAGCACCCTGCAGAGAAACCGTTACAGCACAACCTCACTGGGACGCAAAAAGACCGTCCCAGAGTCTAGCTTTTGACGAAGAGAAATCCATTCCCATCTGAAGCCTTTCACTCAGTGGAGTGAAAAAGACTCTGTGTAGTTTATAAAAGCAATAGAGATCCATTCACAACGATACGCCTTTTTGTTACCGAAGTTTGCACCAAAAGTTGAGAAATAAAGCAACTTATTAGTCATTTAAGTAATTAAAAAAAAAAAAAAAAGTTGTCATGAAAATAATCAATGAAGTGCCTGAGCAACATGAATAATGCAGTTTACACCAATGCAAAGAGGTTTCTATCTGTTTAGCACAGCAAACATACAACAGCCCACATCTGCCCTGGGAGTTATCACTCCACTCTTACCTGCGGAGGTTGTGGACTCGGATTGTCTTCATTTTTAAGAATGTATATAACGAATGTTGGTGCTCTGAGGCAGCAGTTTTAAATGAACAGCTTGATTTTTGTCTTGGAAGAGGTTTGAGGTTGGCCTTAAAGGGAGATTTTATTTTTATGAGGGATTAATTTATCCCCGTATGACCCAAACCAGATGTGTTTATTTTAGATATTTTAAGAAGTGCGTTAATCTACTGTGAAGAGTGGCATTACTGCTGTGTGAGCACAAAGAGAATGTCCTTCAAGACAATGGGTGCCTTTTTGATGGATGTTGAATGAAGGTTTTCATAATGGGAAAACTTGTTTTTCATTTTTCTACTGTGAGTGTTGTCTTTTCCGCTCGGTGTAAAATCATTGCAGATAGAGAAACAATTCCAGCAGATGCACATTTTTAATGATTTCTTTTGCCAAAATATGGAAGTGGATGTTCTTTTATTCTTTATGGTTTCGGCCATTTACTGATCAAGCTGTGGTTCGCCCAGCCCCTTTACTGGACTGCTGTCCTCGTCGTGGTGGACAATAAAATGGATTTTGTCCAACTTTTTGCGTATTGACAGCATTCCAGTTTCATTATAGCATGATCGAGTCCAGAAAGCTTAGAACAGTGCAGCTTTCAGTTTTCGAAGGTCGAGTTTCTGTCCACTTAACAGAACTTGTGACATCATAAACTTGCCCAAAGGGAAAATTCGTTTTAATTTACTTGAGAGTACTGAGTGCCTTTTAATGACAGAATTTCTATGTGCATGGAAATTGACTTGTTGAAGCTGACGGTACGACCACTCCACACACCACAAACACAACTGCGTGTTTGAGCTTTTAGCAGAGGAAGATTTACAGTTGACTCAGACTGAAACCATGCCAAGATGTCGTTTGGAAAACTTTTTTTTTTCTTTTCTCATCTTTGTCTTTTACTGCTACTTCTTTCTGGGTCAAAGGTTGTGGCACTTTTGGTTTGATTTAACATGTTTACATTCATTTTTAAAGATTGTTTTTAATCAGACTAACTGTTTTGAAGATCTTTTTTTACAATTGTTTTTTTATAAACCAGCACTGAACATATATTCTCATTTTTTAAATAAGTATTTGATCAAAAAAATAATCTATGGCATCACAAGTGTTTCCTTTTTTATTTGCTCATTTGCTACCTGCTCACATCTAACCTGTCTTTACTTTTGCTTTTAATTTGTTTCAGAATTCAAAAATGTAACTGATATGAGATCATTTTAAGAACATTGGGATAGTTAGATGGAATTCTGGGTCGGCAGACCCTCTATTGATAATCAGATGAAGGGGTTTAGATTTTTTCTGTGAATGCTAATGACAGCACTTAGCTTTCAGTGAGCAGCTGTCAGCTGGACAGATATAATTCAGCTTTCAGTGTTGTTAGATTTCACTCTCCTCTCAACATATATTTAAAAAAAGTGAAATGATAAAAACCTGTTTTATGAAAGTCAGTAAATGATTAAAGTCACACTCTGATCATCTTTTGATTTATATAATACACTTTCTCAAGTGTACTTTAAACTACAAATATACAATTTTCTGCCAAAATAATAGAGCTGTAAAAATAGAGCAGCAGTGGTTTATTAGATATTCACCTTTGGGTAATGGGCAGGACTATTTGCACGAACTAAGCCCACCCTCGCTTCCCGTCAACCCTCTGTTTACACTCTCCCACTATCTCACAGCCTCTCTTAACCCCAACCTAGCATTATTGTAGCTTTTACATCACACTGTTTGTATGTTCCTGATTCATAACCTTTATAAATCAATACAAAGAAATGCAATTTTAAGCTTAATTTTCTTTATATATGTCATGAACAAATGCCTCAAGGACATGTTAAAAACACCAAAAACACTATTTTTTTTTATTAAAGTGGGTCTCTAACCCTTTAACACCGGAGCTCCAATATTTATGTTCTTTGGTTTAAAGCCGCTTTTCTCCTTCAGAATCTACTGGAATCATGTTAACAGTTAAAAAGTTAAAGATTTTGTCTTCAAGCGTCATATGCGACGCCTCAAGTTTTAAAGGGTTAAACAAACAACGAGCTATATAATATCTTTATCAACCTCCTATTGTTTTTTTGATATATCTGATTGTGGTAATTTGGAAAAAAAAAAAACATGAGCTGTACATGCAGATTTTTTTTTTTAAATCCATGTCAGATCATTTAATTTTTTTTTTTTTTTAAATTCAGCTGACATTTTCTTGAACCGACCTTCTGTTCTAAACACTCGTTTCTTCCCTTGCAGTGCTGCTGTCATGTTTGAGGGCACAGTGGAGGAAATATTGAGTGCAGTTATTCTAAGAAAAGCACAGGTGACATGACAATGGGGTAAAAATGTTCTATTTGCTGTCAAACATGGGCGCATTTCAACACTTTAAAAGACCATCTTGATCCATTCTGCTGCTGCGTGAGTCATCCTCAAGTACTGTTTGCACGGCATGTTAACTTTAAATTTTCTTTAAAAAAAAAAAGACTTCAGCCAGTAGTTCAGCTTTGACATAATTACCAGGGGCATGTTTACTTTAGAGAGAGTTAAATCACATTTTGTTTCTGGAGCACAAAAGTTTGTTTTTGTTCAAATCTCATTAACAATGCAGCAATAACCCCAATTATCCTGCTGGCAGCTCTGAATTGTTGATAATGAAAATCTACTATTTTATTCAAATTGTTGAGACATTTAAATCACCAATTGTGTAAAAACAAAGGAGCAAGTGTTAAATTGTAAAAAAAAGACTACAACTTCCACCTTCTCTAATGTTACATTTCCATTCATATTTTTTAATCAGATACCTCTACAGCTGCAAAACGCCGTCAAAAGAAACCCAGATCCACCTACGAAGATCTTTTTTGCCTTTCATTTATCAAACGTTAAAACACAACCGTACACGCTCTGAGGAAAGCCACATGACCTTTTGCTTCACGGCATTCAAGAAATAATTGGTGTGTGGTCGAGTGTTTTAAATGCAGTAACAACAGCCTTAGACGAGCAATACATTATACAGGCGTGAAATCGTTTATTCAAAATGCTGCACCGCTCATCAGCGCACCATTGTTTCCTTTCTGTTCAGTTTTCCCTAATTTGTTAGCGATCGCCGTCTTGATGCAGAAAATCTAATGGTACGTGGCTAAACAGTCAGCGGTCAGCTCTGTGGCTTGGAATCCCAAATCGATATTCTTTCAGCGCCATGCAAACAGATTTCTTTTTTTTCTTCTTTTTGCATGTCGTGACTTTTAACCTTTCCTACGCTAAATTAAGTCCACTGAGTCTAAGAAGAAGCTCCTCTGTTTCCGTTGCCTCGCGGAGAGCTGCAGAGGTTGACTTTAGGGTGAAAATGCAAATATGTTAAGTTTGTGGAAAAAATACTCTTATTTTAAATGTTTTCCGTTTATTTGAAATGATTCGGTTTGTTGAGAAATGAGCACTTTCTGGGACTGATAACATCTAGTACATAGAATAGAATAGAATACTTTATTCATCCCAAGCTGGGGAATTTGGCTGTTGCAGCAGAATAGACATTATTTCCAGAAGATATAAAGAATGAAAACAAGAAGACAGAGTGTTCAAATTGTACTGTGGGGAATATTAAAAGCAGCCTGCAATTGATTTTGTGCAGTACAATTTTGAAATAAATTAGAGTTGAAGTCCCATTGGTTGGAGTGTGAAATTTGTTCTCCACATTTGACCCATCCACTGGTGGAGGGGTGCCCCGCTAGAGAACCATTTGGTGGTTCAATCCCCCAACCCAACCCCTTAATTCTGAGTGTCAAGCAGGGAGGCACTGGGTGACATTTTTGGGGTCTTTGGTATGATTACCAGGATTTGAACTCACCACCTCCCAGTCTCAGGGGGGACACTGGGCTGATTTGTGTTCTCCTGCTGTAAATAAGTATTTTAACACCTGAGGAAATCAATGTTACTATTTGGTAGGGATGTCCCGATCCGATCACGTGATCGGAAATCGGGCCCGATCACGTGGTTGAAGACTCGATCGGAATCGGGCTCCGTTGTCCGATCAGGATCGGATATTTCATTTATTCTTCTTATAATCAGCGCTTTATATTTCAATCTTATTATTCCGGATAAATGCTCCACTAGAAGTCTGCATGTCAAGAACAGATCACAAAATGTTATTCCCGGAAAACGCAGCAGAAACCGGCAACAGTTTGGCAGAGGACTGATTAAAGTTAGCTAGCTAGCCGATCACGGATTCAGACTTCCGGGATCAATAACTCTTTGAAAACGCTTTAAACTGACAGCTAGTGTCTCTAAACAACAACCTCTAAAGGCATTTCAACAGAAAAAGACAGAGTTTTGTTTCTTTTTAATGTTAAGCTCTTCGTGCTGCAGACAGATGCTAACCGGCAGCTGCTAACTGCTACATGCTAGCGCCATGATTTTAACTCCTTAGGACCCGAGCTGTCCTTTGATATGCCTGTTTTATTTATCTGAAAGAGAAATAAAAGTAAAGAAAATTAACTACTTGATAATAAAACCGAAATCTGTGATGTCTTAAGAACTTAAAAAGACGCACATAATCTTAAAAAAAACAAACAACGAATAAATTAAAATTAATAATTATATGAGTTAGTCATGAACACTCATCAAATTCATGCTAAAACCACATAATTTATTTTTAAGAATTCTAAATTAGGACAGGAATCATATTTGGTCAAAAATGTTCAATAACTAAAGATATTAAAGTCAAGTCACTAAACTTTCTCACATGACTAATTATCACTTATATAACAAGAAAATGTTTTTTTTTTTTCTAGTTTATATTTGCTCTAATTTTACTTGTTTATTAAAGCTACTTCACTGAAGTGTTTTATTTAAGTTTCTAATGATAAAATAATGTTAATGAAATATAAATAAGGGACAAGACAAATCTGTTTATTCAATTTGTTCATGTTTTAAATGTGTTACAAAAGTATCGGATCGGGACTCGGTATCGGCAAATCCACAAAATCCAATGACTCGGAATCGGATCGGCCCAAAAAAACCTGATCGGGACATCCCTACTATTTGGTATAGTAGCCTTTGTTTACACACGTTTCCTGTAGTTTTCCACAAGGATTTTGGCCCACTCTTCCTCATAGATCTTCTCTAGATGAGTCAGCCCAGAAACCTGCTTTGTAGACATTTTGCTCATTAACATTTAGTTTTAGGAATTTATGTAAAACCTTTTTTCTTTGCATCTTTTAGTCCAATAAAATGTGGATTAAGAAAGGACAACACAACCATAAGCCTTAAAACTGTCATTTTATATTCCATTCATTTCTTGATTACCTTTACTTCGGTGCTTCTCAAACTATGAAGTGGCTGCACTCATTATTCATTGATTTTAATTATTTATGGACTGTTTTCCCCTTTTTGGAGGTTTATTTCTTGAGAAATGTGCAAAGACGTGGGTGCTGACACAACAGCTGTGAACGTTAAAAAACAAAAAACTGGAATCTCTTTTCTTTCAAATGTCCAAACAGATTGCATAATCTAATTGAATTTAAAGAAAAAGACCTTCTGAAGTGGATACAGCAAATGACTAATATTAATATAGATTTTAAAAAAGCACTCCAGATCTTCAATTTTATCCCCTGCTCCTTTCAGAAAATCTGACAAGTCTGATTTCCTTTTAAACAAAAAGGATAAAGAAAAGGAAGCTGTCTTAGAAAAAAAAAAATCTGTTCAGAGACAATCTTTCCATCTGGATTAAAACTTGCAGGGTTTTTTTTTTTTTTTTCTTAATTAAAAACTTTTCGTCAAGCTTTTAAAAAGTGAAACTCATTGTTCCTGTCTTTTGCAATTCAAGTTCTGTTTTTTTTTCCTGACTGTTGAATTTACAAGATAAATCTCTAAAAGACTGTTTTTCACTCTTCTGAAAAAGTCACAAAAGCCTTGCATACATCCATATAGTTGAAAAATCCATGATAGATATCTATTTCTTTCTATAAAGACGCCACGGTTGTTGAGGCGGTTGATGTGGGAACAAAAAGTATTTGATTTTCTTGTTTCTTCTCATGGTTGGGTGTACATCTGGGCACATTTGGAGTGTTTACTCATCTGAACCGAGCACTTTTGTGTAGACAGCATAGCGTTGTTTCACAGTCAAAGCTCCGATGTTGTCTGATACGCGCATATAGATGGAGACCTATGTCAGAGAGAGCAAATGTATTTATTGTGCAATGACCAGGAAAAATAACCTTTGCATCGAAATGAAGTTGTTTGAATGTCTAACACTGTTATGTATGGGGGTGTGAATACTTTTACAGTACAACCAGGGTTTTTTTTTTTTTTTATTTTTCCTTTTTCAGAGTTCCTTCTTTATATGAATATATATTTGATATGTCATTTATTTTTCCAGTA
Source organism: Oryzias javanicus (assembly GCA_003999625.1). NCBI lineage: Eukaryota > Metazoa > Chordata > Actinopteri > Beloniformes > Adrianichthyidae > Oryzias > Oryzias javanicus. Next base: position 26,899,258 of record CM012437.1, on the reverse strand, counting down.
TGACCAATAAAAATGTTTTATGATTATAAACAATTTTTTGTGGAAACTTTTTTTTGCAGCGACTAAACTTAATTTTCTCTGATTGTTTTGGCTTTGCCCTCCCCCCCTCCCCCAGCCAAGAACCATTCTGTCCTTATTTATTTAGCGTGTTTATACATAAACTGCGTAATCTGTCGCTTTGCGGAGTAATAAAAAAATACCACAAAAAAGTAATCCAAGCCAATAATACAAATCGGATTCACAAATACAGAAAAGCTGAACGATAAACAAATATAAAAAGATTTAGGAAAGCAGAATTATGGAGAGGATGAAAAGTAGGCCTACATAATCATGAGCAGTCAGAGATTGTCAAAAGTGACAGGTGGCATTAAAATTGATCCAATGCACCAAACAAAAAATAAAATAATAAATTGCTAAAATAAAAATAGGAATCAAACTGAGGGGTTAATTTAGCCCTTAAAAACCAAAGCACATCTCAAAATATATTGAGCAATTATGTATTGATGATAGATTCCATATATAGAAGTTGTACATTTTTCCGTATATTAAAATACTGCAATTATTGTTGTTTTCATATATAGGTAATACACTATTGAATTTATTGGGATTTATATTGCAATATAATATGCTATGTAAAATATTGTTTCCCATGATAGCTTCAATAGCATATGACATAAGTCTTATGTTGAAACGAGCATGATAACTATATGTATATATGTCATTTAGTATTCCTTGGCATAATTAGATATTTTTGTTTAAATGTATTTATATTTTATATACTTATATATATACACCCAGAGATATATGTTACATACTTAGCTATAGCTATGACTGACTAAATAAAGGTTCAATATTTAAGCCAGCGACATTTAAGTTTTATAAATTATTACAAAGCCATATGTGGTTCATTCATCTCTTTATATGAAATCTTGGTTGGAAAAACTGAGTTGGAGATAACTAGCAAAAAAAAAAAAAAAACCTATTTCAACAAAAGATACAAGCAATTAAAAAAGAAAGTTTATTTGTTTTTTGGCTTTTAATATATACCAATCAATAAAAATAAATAGTTGCCTATCTCTCTCTCTGTCTGTGCACACACACACACACACGCATATATGTATATTCTGTCTGTGCACACACACACACACACGCATATATGTATATATATATACACAATGTATTTTAAAATACATGGATATGCATAATGGAACATATATGATACATATTCCAGTGTATTGCAATATTTTTTTCTTATGTAATGGAGGTTACTGCAAACTGTATAAAAAATTAAAAAATTTCAAAAAACGAATTTTTAAAAGTTAAAACAGTGAAAGAAATATCTGAATAATTTAGAAAATGCAAATGATTAAAGAGAAATCAAGTAAGAGAAGAGAGCAACAGAGTGTATGAAAGAGGTAAACAGGTGTGTGCATGGAGAGGGAGGGGGGTTCAGTGGAAAAATACTGTTGGCATAAATGAAAGGAAGACTGGTGAGAGCAGCCATGTTATTCGCAGTTCTCCTGAATAGAAAGGAGGATGAATAGAATCAGAAGTGAATTCGTCAAAGGAACGGATCGGATTTGTGGAGACAAATGCAGGGAAACAGTTTGAGATGTTTGGACACATTGAAAGGAGGATTAGTGATTATTTTTGTGGTGCTGTGGAGGTTTCTCCTGAATTAATAGATTACAGCTGACTTGTTTTTATTTACTTATTTTCAAAAATAACACAATATTAGTGTTTGAGTTGAAATAAGACTTTTGTAATAGTTTCTTTGCAATACTTGCAGAAGTAGAAATTCATATAAAGAGACAAATGTGCCTCAAAAGGATTTATATTTACATTAGGAACAGCATAGTGTAAAAAATTACCATCAAGTAATTGGTAAAGACCCACTCCAATCATCCTTGATCTATTTCATAGGGATTCCAAGTGGTCTTTTAATTGTGATTAATCCCCTTTTAGCTAAAATCAAAAATCCTTTGTTGCTCTTTAGAATATAGTTTCTGTAGAGTGACAGAAGTTCATTGGAAATATCCGTCCAAGTTGTAGATGGGATCGTCTGGGTGTAAGCCTGCCTCTGTTTCCCATCATCCATCTGTTTACTCTCTCTCCAGCTATCGTAAATGTAAAAGCAGTGCAATTCTCACGAGTCTTGCTCCAGGTTTTTTTTCTTTCACAGCCATTGATATATATATTTCTGGATTGGCTGTTGCCCATTTGCTGCTATAGAGAGAGATGTGAGTCCGCAGGCGACATTGTTAGACATTGAGTCATGGTAGCAGAACGCTGCTGTTCATCCGCAACTCTCTAAAGTAAAACCATTTTTATCTCTTGCACATTTTGAGACAGTAATCCACTCCTTTATCACGTCTCGGCTAGATTTTTGTCACTCTCTTTACCAGGCATCTCTCTCATGTCTCCAATGTGTCCAAAATGCAGCTGCTCGTCTCCTGATTAGAGGACGCAGGAGAGACCACATCACGCCGCTTCTAGCATCACTTCATTTTCAATTTATTTAAGATTATTTTATTTATTTTTAAGTCTTTACATGGTCTTACCCCGCTGTACCCATCTGAGCTGCTTTCTGCTTCTTCGTGCCGGCCGGGCGCCTCAGATTATCTGATCGGCTCATTCTGGAGGCACCTGAGGTCCAGGCAAAAGCTCAGAGAGGACGGGGCCTTTGGGGTTACTGGCACCAGGCTCTGGAGATTTTGTTCGACCGGATGGAAAAGAAGAAGAGGGAGGGGGGTTAAGAGCACAAAAGAGGTAAAAGAGGTGAGTTTAGAGAAAGTAGAAGATGGTAACAGAGGGGGGTAACATCATAAAACATCCAGGTGTAAAAAGCCTTTAAGAATGGGCGGGGCCTGTCCACACACACAAACATACCTGTAGGCTAAAATTGTCAGAATGTACACAATACAGTTCACACACACTTGTGCACATAAACCCACACATGTATAGCTTTTCATTCCGTCAAGTGTATTATTAGTGCAAATGTGGTTAATTTTCAACAGCAAAATTACACGTGAACACAGGAGTTTTAAACGTGGAATCCCAAAACGTGCATTTTTGCACAATTACATTGACTTTTCATTTAAAGTGGGCGCTTAAAAAATGCTACCTATGTAAAAGGCGGGTCAGAATGACTCTAGAGGCAAAATTGCTGTTGGCCTAATGAAAAGTCCAGGACTAGTCTCACTCATATGCCTCATGTTCTTGCTGCTTTATTAAACATTTACATTTGGGAAGCTGGTATGTTTTAGCAAGACCCTGAACATGTTCCAAGAGAAATATTGTTCAAATTTCTTAGAAAAAAGAAAAAAATAGCTTTACAATGCGTCATTACAGCAGAGATTACTGTAATACACCACTTTAGTCATGGGTGATTTCCAAAACTGTCAGTAAGAGGATGCTGAGGTTGACGATCCCAGAAGAGAGGGATGGAGGAAGGCCAAAGAGGAGGTTCATGGATGCAATGAAGGAGTTCATGAGGAGGGTTGGTGTGAGTGAGGAGGATACAGAGGAGAAGGTTCAGATGGAGGCGGATGATTCTCAGTAGCGACCTCTAAAGGGAGAAGGAAAACGTGGTTAAAAGATCTTCTGTTTCCTTTTAAATGTGCCCACAAAGGCAGAAACTCAGATCCTCAGGGGGTCTGTCCCACATTGGATCTTTTTTTGCTCCAATTTTTACTTTGGGCACTTTTAAAAGAGCAGCACCTGAAGATATAGTTAAATAGGATTCAGGGTGTCATATGGGAAAAAGAATTCAGTTCTAAAATAAAAGGCCAAAAGCATTAGGGCATATTAGAATTAACATAATAATTATAAAAACAATTTTGCAACCCTTGATAGTTTATTTTAGGCTGACACTAAGAACACAATACATTGTTGTTCATATTAACCCACCTCAAGAAGTAGCAACACTACGAATAGCACCCAGCTTTACTAAAATAAAATTTGTTTATCTACTCTTTTTTCAAGTACTCTATTTATCTTGAAGTTGAACTTTGTGTGTTTTAAATAAATAAAAGGAAATCAAATCAAGTAATTTATTACAGTTTATGTAAATTATTAAAGATTTGTTTTGTTTTTAGTGTCTTTCCTCCATGAAAACACCATAGTTCTCTAAATACTGCATTTTGAAGGCTTGCCTGTTGATTTAATTTTTGTATCCTCAGATGAAGTTGTTTTTAAGGTGCGACTCTTAATCATTTAGAAATGATAATATATAACCTTTGGCACACTAAAGAACTCATTTTTAATGAAATATGAGTTATTTTCACAAGCTTGTTTTCCTACTCCTCTGGGTCTGCGTGTTAGATAAAGGATGAACAGTTTTGGGCCCAATATTGACCCTTGTGGCACTCGGCTTAAATTTAGAAGTGATGACTGGGAATTTCTAATTTAGTTTTTCATTTAACTGTTTAACCAATTTAAGACCAGCTCTTGTATTCCATATCTTTCTAATGTATTATCAATAATGTCAAAAGGCTTTTTCAGATCGATGAACACTCCCTTAGGAGCTATCTATGATATTTATCATCTCTTCTGTTAATTGTTTAATCACCATGGATGTTGACTTATTTTTAATTAAATCATATTGATCATCGGACAACAACACAAATTTCCAGCTTTGTGAGGAATACTTTTCAATGTATTTTTGAAAATTGGCAGAGCAGAGATACTGATCTGTAATTTGTGAGTTGATGTTTGTCCCCTGATGTGTATAAAGGAATTATTCTGGCTATTTTCATTTTTTGGTGAAGTGCTCCTGTTTGAAAGGATAAATTGCAAATATAGGTTAGCGAGTCAGCAATGAAATCAATTTTACCACCATCATGTTAATTCCCTTACAGCCTGATGTTTTGTTTTTAAATTGTTGACGTGGAATGTCTTTTGCTTCTGTTTCAAATAAATTGAGTTTGGATTTCTTTTTATGTAATGTTCAACAGTTTCCATTTATGATTTATTTTACTGTCAAACTTTGGCCTCAATTTCACTAAATATTCATCATATCCTGATATTGTTGCAACTCTCATTATTACTGACTAAAAAGTCTGGATAATTTATTTTCTCTTTGTGTTTTTTATGACAATGATTCCTTTGTTATTTAGTAGTTTTTTTTTTTTGTTTTGTAATATTATTCATCCAGGTATTTTTATTTTATTCTTTCTTGCTACAGAATTCTTCTGTGGGCAGTTGTTTGTCATTATAATGATGCAAACCTCTGTAAAAAACGTTCATAAACTGAGTTCACATCATTGCTTTCGTACAGTGTTTTCCAAGTTTGTGCTTGTAGTTCTGATTTAAATGCATTTATTGACTCTAATGGTAGTTTTCTTCTGCAAACTTCTTGCTGTTTTTCTTCTATTTCTCCTCAAATACATTCATTGTTTGCAAAAACCAGCAGGTGGTCCTTGATGTCAGTCATCAGCAATCCACTTCTTATTCTATTTTCTAAGCAATTCATGAATATGCTATCTATCAAGGTCACACTGTGTGTTGTTATTCCACTCGGTTTGTTGATCAATAGATATCAGATTAAACTGTACATTGTGTGTTTGTTTGGGTTCCACAAATCTATAATAAAAATTACCACACAGAAATATTACCTTTTTGGTAAATATGAGGAAAAATGAATTCAATAGCATTCATGAAGTTTTCAATGTTTGATGCAGGAGCTCAAAACACACATATGACAATGTTACTACTCTGTTTCTTCACACCTTCATATCTCTACAGATATACATTCCATGATATCATCTATTCAGTTTAACATTATCTTTATAATTAAGACTGTTGTGCATGTAGAGCCACTGCCCTGTCTTGCTTATTTTTCTTGTTCACAAAGTGTAAAATCAAGGTTCTCTAACTGGAACTATGGGCTTTTCTCTGGCTTTAGCCAGGTTTCTGCAATCTTTATATATTTTTTCTGCATTCAGATTATTTTAAACTCCTTAATTTCTGCATTTAGTTTTTTTTTTATTATTATTTGACTAAGTCGAAAAGTAGTTTTTCTTGTTCATTTTTCTTTTTCTTTTTTTTTTTTTTTTTACATTTTTTATGTCCTCCAGTTCTTCTTCTGCCAATTTGCTTCTTAGGTTGCTGTTTTTGGTGGTTTTTTGATTAATTCGCTGCCATTGGTGCTGTTTGCTGCCGCTGGATGACGGCCCGCCACCTCTGCCAGTGCTGGTGCTTCCTGCTGCTGCTGGATGACGGCCCGGTCGCTCCAACGCTGCTGCTGCTGCTGCTGGATGACCCTCTTCAAACGTAGAAACATTTTATCAGCCTTAGGTAAACAGAAGCATTTTCAGAAAGTATTGCAAGAATTAATAAAAAGGATTCATTTAAAACTAAAGTTGTTGTTAAGTTTCTGAAAAATAATTTCAAAAACACATTTGATAATTTAGTTTTGTTTTTTGGAAAATAAGAACAATTTGTTAGAATATTGTTAACAACAACCTATGTAGGTGGCTGACAAGTAAGAATGTAAGGAAAAATCAATTTGGCGACATATTGGGATACTTCATTTGGCAAAGTGTTGGCGATATGAGATGAAATTATGAATTTTTGAGAGAGTAAGATAATTCCTTGTCTGTAATGTCCTAATAAAACTATGTCAAATATATCTCTGATTACTAGGGGTGTAGAGAAAATCCAATGAGTGATAATTAGTGATTTTAATCAGTGATTAAAATACTGATAAGATATTTAATTCATTATTTATGAATGCCCTCTTACTTTTGTTTTCCACCTAACAAACCAATGTCGTGGCGATAATGGTGAAATACATGTTTACTTCCTCGTGTGAGACCACAGAGATGAAACGCTGCAGTGAAGACTTTCATGAAAATAAACCATCTTTGCCACATTTGAGTGCTCTCCTTCATCCGGTCATCACACTATAATATTTCTAGAAAGAATTTGCCTTTTTTTTCCCCCTATATTTTTGAAGCACCTGTTCATGCTTCTGAGCCATTTAAAAACTACATTTAATAAAGTTGGAAATAATCAGCACTTTCCTCATTCATACTTTTAGAATCTCATTGGATAAGGAAATCAGACAATGTTGATGGTTCCCTTTAAAAACAAATATTTCCTAATTTATCAAAAGGAAAGCAGCATGATTTGATGAATGAGATGCATTGCTTAATGTTGAGATTATTAATTTTACCATTTAATTAAAATGGAAGACACACTCATTTTCAGGTAGTTTTTTTTTTTTTTTTCATTAGTCATGGCCTACTCATAATAAAAATAAATAAATAAAAAAAAAAAAAAGAAAATTAGTTCTAGTATAGTGTTGGGAAATAACATGATTTGTATTGTATCAGGGGACGTATATTGGGAAACGTATCATAACGCCGGACTCTAGCCACTACTTACCCCTACTAATAAGGAAGCTGGATTTTTAATATATATATTTTACTAAAGACAAAAAATAATTAATACAAAATGATTCCTTCCACCATTAGAATTCAGTCTGGTACACTTTTGATCATCTGAAATCTTTTCAGAGAACGCGATGGTGCATCAGTCTCCCGCTGTCACTCGAGTCTGTCAGTCTTTGTTTACGCTGCCATTAATGTTGAGGTTGTAAACAAAAGTCTTTTGGAATGTATGCCCTAATGCACAAATACAGAGGACTTCTTGAAGAGCCTCATAAGGATTCCAACAGTCGATTTAGAAGTATAAAAATGCTTTCACTGGTGTTTTCTACATCTCTGAGACCAGATGCACTTATATTTGCAATATAAAAAACATGAGCTGTGGGCAACTTGTCTTCAGATTATCCTGCCTCATCACCCACAGTTGATAACCATATGTTCTCATCTAATTATTACCTAAAAAAAGGCTAGTGGAGGTTAAAAAAAATACCTAAAAGCTTGAAGTAACCCAACCCAGTAAATATAAAACATTGCCGTTCTGGAAATCCGTTTTTTATGTGGTGCAGTTAAAGGACACGTCCTTTTTCAAAGTGGCTTAATTGCAGATTTATCAAGCCGGGCTTATTTCATAGAGCTCTCGCATAGAAGAACATACAGTTCCTTATTTAAAAACATGAGCTGTCCAATTTGTCTGAATTTTTCTAAAGACTTTGTCAAACGTCCGGGCTGTGATGCCTTCAAATGTATGCATCAGCAGGAGCAGAAAAACACAGAAATGCATGCATGCTGCAGAACTCCATTAACTCACCAGCATGATTCTTGAAATGTAAAAGTTCATCACAGTTTCCTTTTTTCTTGCTTGACAGAAACATCTGTAAAATTACAAGCACTGGCAACCGATTTGTCTTCTACTTATCTATTTCTTCTTTCTCGAATCATTTACATGCAGATTTATTCAATTTCTGAGTTGGACCATAAAACGAAATCCCCTAATTAATATGATTCAAAGCAAACCGCTGTTCACGTCTCTAAATAGGCTTTTAGGAGATTATCTTGACTTTAGACTTTGCCCAATTAGCTTTTAAGTTGCAACCTTCTGCAACCTAAAACCTCTGCCCCCTGCTGTCAGAAATCCAGTTCTGTGCAGTGATAAGGGAATTCAGAACTCCTGCTTTTATCAGGAATTTGACAGCATCACGTATTCCCTCTTTAGGAGCTGTGGCAACCATTCCTTGACATTCACAAACTATGCTAATACCTTGCAGGTAGTTACTAAGACTTTGTTTTTCAGTGGAAATGTACTGACTTGGTCCTTTAAGCATCCCCTAACTGGTTTCAACTGGTCTGGATCTTCATGTAGGTTAATGTAGCAATGTATTCATCATTGTGTTAATATTAAAGTATAAAAGGGTAACATAGCATAAAAGGTTTTTATTTTTGTTTGTTTTTTCTTTTAAAGATCATTTAGTATAAAAACCCATCATAATGTGTGTCATTGTGTGGGCACATCACCTTAAATAAAATTCTAACTTTTATTTTGAAAGTAAAACACAAGTTTTTATTTTGAAACTTAAACCGGTTTCACGTTTCTCCTGCTTTGTCGGAGTTTCAGTTTCAGACATGATAGAGCTGATTAATGAATGTCGTCATTCTTGCGTTACTACAATAATGCAACAGAGACACATATCAGACAAAACAGTGGAAATCAGCCTTGTTGGTCCATAAAAAGGGTTTGTAGTTGTATTAAGACATTTGTGTATCTGTAAAACCATTTCGTAACTGTTAATTAGTCATGTGCACAGTGAAAAACCCAAGTGCATTCCTTTTGCTTGTCAGCCAATCGGCAGCTTTTCACTATCACTCAATCAGTTGCATATTTATGCCAGAAAAAATATGTTTCTTAGGAGAATCAAAAGGTAATCCAAATGTATTAATTAATGTATTTCATTATGACATTGAAATTGAAAAAAATTGTGTTGATCAGTAATGGTTTCACAAAACTCTTCTGGTATCTTCTGTCATTCTGTCTTGTCTCCTTCACTTTTCTTTGCATGGATATCATGGATCTGATCAGCTAGTCCATGCAGCCCACTGATTGGGTTACAGTGGAAGGCTGCTGATTGGTTGATTTATTAAGAAGCAAAAGTACTTGTAACTTTGGTTTTGTCGTAATAGAACAATGCACATGTTCTTATGTGTATGGCGTCTCACAAACAAACAAAGCATGTTTATAGACTTACAACATTTTTTCTACAGTTACAAAATAGTTTTACAGACGCACAAATGTTTTATTACAAGTACAAAACTTTTTTACGGATAAACAGTTTATTTTCTATGTATATAAAATCTTTTTGTTACAAGTATTACGGACCAATACTTTTGCAACAAATGCAAAGCAGTAATGTTAATTCTCAATCTAATGCTTGGTCATAAATCTAACATTCAGTGAACATGTGCTCTCAAGTCAAGCTCAACAGAAGATGTGAAAATGTGATCCAGCGAGTCCAATCGAGAAGAGCTCAGATTGTCCTCCATGGTGAGGCACAGATGTCCCTTCAGATCTCTCAGCATGTCATTTGTCACTTTGTTGTCGGCTGTTTTTTCTACCCGAGACCAGGATTGGTAAAACTTCTGAAGTACCATCTGAAGTACATTTATGGGGCTCCTTTTTCCCAGGATGGTTCTATTCTGAGGTACAACACACCTTTTGTCCGTTCCTTGTTCTTTTGTTTTGAGAAAAGACATCTTTAGATGCCCAGAAAGCCTGAGGGGTATGGTTGCCTTTTCTGTATGTTTCTTCCTTCGTCTGCAGGGAAAGATGATATTTGCACAGACTGATTCTGATTTTGTAATAGTGTTTCAGAAACTGTGTTTCATATTGTTCTATATTTGTTAACTGTAGATTTTTGTTTGTCAAGATATGAAACAAAAATGTGCTAAATAAAGCTTATGTCTTAATAGTCGCTAACAGACTTTTTATTTATTAACATTAGAAAGTTTTACGAGGGAATCATAAAACAGAATGGTGACTTGAGGTTATTAAAGGCAGAAAAATGTTAGTTTTTTTTTTTTTATTTATTGTAAAATCTCTAAAAGTTTTAAGAAATTAGTTTTCCTGTGACTTCCTTTTGTTCAGCTCATTTTCCAGTTAATTTATTATAAAATTAAAAAAAAAGAAAAGTTAGTTGATAAAAGGGTTAGATTGGTTGGGCTTCACCTTAGATAGGATATCTGGAGAAACACAGGAACTCAGTCAAATGTCTCTACGGACTTTTGTTCCTCTGTTTTTGATCAAAACAGAGGGAATGCGTTAGGAGAGTGTGGCTGCCGAGGAAAGAAAAGTCATCTAAAGGGATCTTTTCTAAGGATAGTGCTTCACAAGTCAAGGACATCACTTTGTGTGCAAGAAGAAAGCGTGCTTTGTTCAGATAAGACCAGCCTGACATCTAAGAACATAACATTAAAGGTTAGGGGATTTTTTAAAAACATTAAGCAGATTCAAAACAACCTGAAAGAATCTAAAACCCTGTTGAGTTGTCTTTGTGTCTAGAAGATCACAGGTTTGGTACTCGCTCTGCACGATCATGTAATGAAGAGTCCGTGGGTAAGACAGTGAACGCCACAATGCTCCCAGTGGTCTGGTTAGTGGCTTGGAGTCAGCCCTGCCTCTATTGGTGGTGCATGAATGTGTGTATTTGCAATGGAACTGAAGCATTATAAGCATAAATACCATTTTGCCTCTATATTCTTATGTGATCCAGTTTCTCTTTATTATTATTACTATTCTTTATTTATCTGTATCATATACTCAGAAATACTGCAATCTTGGTATCAAAACATTCAGCTTGTTCAGGACAATACTGCTTGTACTTTTGGTATTTTACAATTTTTAAGATTTTGCACAATGCATGCGATTTTTCAGCCCCATTGAAAATGAATTTTTCAAATGGCTGCAATTTCTGTGATAAAAACATTCAGCATGTTCTGGACATTAATGCTTGCACGATTGCTTAAGCTTTTTCTTTTAATTTTATGCAATTTTGGAAATTTTATGTAAATGTTATTAAATTTGTTTGTGTGTTTTTTCAAGTAATCCTTCAATATTTGTGCATTTTCTGCAAATTATTCAAGTTTGGCATCAAAATGTTCAGCATGTTTAGGACATTCATACTTGTGCTTTTAGCAGTTGTACCTTTTAAGTATTTAAAATTGTATGCAATTTTTGCAATCAATCTTTGCACACTTTGACATTTATGCAATATCAAAATGTTCAGCACATTCAGGACATTCCTGCTATTACTTTTTTTTTTTTAACTTGTCCTGTCCAACAGCTGAGCAAGCAGATACGGGCTGAGAGCCTCTTGCGTTGGACAGATTTTAATGTCTTTCGTGCTAAACTTTATTTTAATTATGTTGTATCTTTTTCTTTTTTGTTGGACCGGACGGAAACAAGGGGGGTAAAAGAGTTGGGTTAAGAGAACAAAGAAGGTAACACAGAGTAGTAACATCCTATAACAACCAGGTCTAAATAACAATCTGGAATGGGCGGGGCCTGTCTACACACACACTCAGTTACACACATACCTTTTGGCTAGAATAATCTTCCTATTACTTTTAGTATTTAGATATTTTACGCAAGTTCATACATTTTTTACAGTTTTTTGAATTTTTCAAAAAATCTTTTTAAAAAAAACGTATAAATTCTTGTGAACTTTCTGCAAATTCTGTAAGTTTTGCATCAAAACGTTCAGCACATTCAGGAGATGATACAGTAATTAAAGTTAATTGCTTTACTATTTTCAGCAAACAGCTTTGCATCCTCAGCGACCACAGTCAGCAAAAGCATTCACATTAGCATTACTACAGGTAATGCAACCTTTTTTTCATTCATATTTGCACACACAGAAACTGAGTTTTCTCCCACTTCTGATCAAAACAACTAGTGAAGAATTGGTCAACTTGTTTGCAAAAATGAGGACTTTCATCTGCCGCTCACTGACCAAGGTCTAGACATTAAATACGTTCTTCTGTTGGCTCATTTTTGTTTGAAAAACTTGATTTATTCAATGAAAAGCTCATAAAGGCGCCTTTTATGCATCTGGCAACAAAGACTCATGATATTCATCAGCAGATTGAAGAGATGATGAAAAGTCATTTACTAAGGACAAATCATTTCCAGCATAATAATATGTCCATCCCATAATAGATCAAACATTCAGCTTATAGTGAAGCGTTTGTGTTCTGCGTAGTTTATCTAATCTTGTGAAAAACCTCATAAGCACAATGTGAAGTTCACACATGTTTAAATAGTCTGTTTTACAGAGGTTTTGATGAAAACAGCAAAGCACGAATTTCATAAAAGGGAAGTCAGTCATTAGAATTAAACATAAAATTTTCATATTGAGCATCATTTCTCAGAGTCCACAGATACCATGTGTCCTTGTATACCTTGTTGTTTCCGAAGGGTTTTTTTTTTTTTAAGTTATAAAGCATTAAGATAAAAAGACAAAAACTGAAATAAATGCCAAAGAATTAGAATAAAAGGAACTGAATTTAAAACAAAAAGCTACTGTTTGGATGCAAACTTTTGAGAACAGGTGGGGCTTTAACCAGGATTGAAATAAACAGTTTAATCTGATTTGAGGCATTTTTGAAGTCTGTTCCAGATATATGGAGCATAGAAGCTGAATGCAGATTCTCCATATTTGCCTTTGAATCTAGGAGCTGACAATAAACCAGTTCCAGCGTGGAAATGTGGCTGGTACATACTGAGCCAGGAGGTCAATCGGGCATTTTGGTGCTGAACCATCAAAGCTTTGTGAACCAGAAACAGAGCTTTAGAGTCTATCCATTGGCAGACAGGCAGACAGTGTAAAAGACAGTGTAGCAATGTCAGAGCTGTCCAACCAAACAGTTCTGAGCATGAAGCCAGCTGACACGAGGAAAACAAAGAAATGAATGGGTCTAGTCATCTACAGGTGGATGCATCAGAATGAGGCGGAGCTTGTAACTTGCTGTTGTAGCCGCTATGTCACACTTGCAAGGTTTTTCCAACTGAATCTACAACAATTTGAATAAAAAATGTTCAGAAATGTAATTTTAAGTTAAATTATGTACAGCATGTCCTTCATTTTGAGAAAAATGCCACAAGAACATGTTAAAAACATCAAAAGCCTAATTTTCATTGAAGTGTTTTCAATATATGTGTCATCTAAGTAGCTATTGTCACTAATGTTGTTCTTCTTTATACACTTAAATAAGTATGTGAAACGTTGAATAAATGAACAAAAGCTTTGTGATTTAAAATTGTTAGTTTTCAGCTGTTTAAAATATTAAGTTGATAGAAAATGTAATTAAATAAAAACCTGTATTTTTAAAAGAAACACAATACAGAAGTGATCCAATCTTTCACTTGTTACAGTGTAATCTGGGCCAATAGGAGCATGTAGATGTGAAATTGAAGTGGCTCAAGGACGGAGCCTTGGGGAACTCCATATTTAAATTCTATTGGCTCAGATGTGACATTACCAATTGACACACAATACTTCCTGTTTTCCAAGTTTGTTTCAGACCAGTTTAGTTTTGGTCTGGTGAGATCCACTCAGTTTTTCAATCGTTTCAGTAATATAGCTGAGATCCAATAAAACCGTCCTGACACATTTCCACTGTCTGTATTCACACATACATCATTAGTCACTGTGGTGAGAGCCGTCTCAGTGCTGTGCTGCTGTCTGAAGCCTGACGGAAAAACATCATAGCAGTTTTTTCTCATTAAAAATGTATAGAACTGGTGGAAAACATCTTTTTCAATTATCTCACTTAAAAAGTTTGATATCGCTCTCTTATTTGTATCTTATCTAGACTGGACCTTTCTAGAATCTATGAATTCTTTTTGAATAAACTTAGAAGTAGAATGTCCAGACAGCAAGAGGAGAAGTCTAGCTGATGTAGGATGGACTCAAAATCTTTACCATTCGTGGCGTTTTTACTTGTTTTACATTCTGGACTTGTAGCTACTGAAACAACTTTATGCTGAATCTTCTTGTAATATAATAAATGTTATTCTATATATTTTGTTGTTTCAAACAGTAACATTCACTGGAAAGGCTGGAATTAGTGCATAAATCGATGCTGAAAGAGTGAATTTCTTACAAAATAAACGTTTATCAGACGTTCATGCTAATATATTAAAATAAATAACTTTACCTTGAAGGGAAATGTCATTTTTCCTAGTGTCAGAGGTTTATTTTAGTTGTGTTTCTTCATATTTTCTAGTTTGCATCTTGTTAAAAAGAGCTTTTGCAGGAAGGATGACTGTTCATTTCAAATCGCACTCAAGCAAAATGACATAAAAAAAAAAGGTCCAAGGTGTTAATCGCCTAAAAATTCTCTTGAATTCCTTCAAACCCATTTATTCGTTTGTTTACAGTAATCCAAATTCAAATTGATTTTATTTATAGAGCACTTTTCATATAAACAAATACATTTCAAAGTGCTGTACATAAAACAAACAACACAATAAAAATACCCTCTTGTTAAAGATAAAAATCAACCCCCATCAGTAGTCCTAAACAGGCTGAGAAATAGCTGGATAACCATTAAACCTTCAGATTCATAAATATGAATAACTTGTTGGGGTGTAATACATGCATTCGACTGAGCAGAGCAGCGGGAAAGTGAGTGGCTCGGTTTCTGAGTACCGTGACCTCAAAGGATCCGCAGACGGATGTCAGTTTTGTACAGATATGTGTCACCTTCTGTGCTGTGAGATGGAAGACAGTCTCCGACACTGGGCACCGCGAGGCCGGTGTGGAATTTTGATAGGTGGGAATTATCTGAACACAGGTGCTCCAGATTTTATTTCCAACAGCTATGAGCCAGCGTGTGGTGCACTTCAAAACCTAGAACCCCAGCAGTCGCCAGACTGACTCATGTCCCTTAGCTTCCAAATAATAAAAGCATTAACTTCGCTCCCTGAAGAAAACGTTCTATAATGTTCTTCTTTAAATTCAGTCCAGAACCGTGGGGTGATGGGCTCATGCCTTTTACATCAGTTAATCCACACCAAGCTTAACTCACCTCCGACCTCATTCTGAACTTCCTTGTGGATTTTTAACTCTCCATCCCTGACTTTCTCCAGTATTTTCAATAGATGCAGTTGAAAAAATGTCATGCCAGCACTGTTTCTTAAATCGGCTTTACAGCTGTGAAAAAACAGTCTGGCCAGCTTAGTAAAAGTCTGCAACTCCATTTCACCCCCATGCCTCATCCTGCTGCCCTCAAATCTCCAGACTGTCATTTTCCCGCCTAATCAAGCGAGTAAAAACCCTCTCAGGACCCGCCGCAGTTTATTTACTGTCCTGGAGTTAAAGTAAAAAAAAAATGAATGAAGCGGCAGAACTGCGATGTTCATTTTCTTTTTAATTTCTCAGTGCATTTAACACGATTCAATCCTTTTAGGAGGCTCCAGAAGAGCGCCTGAGAGACTGAAAGAGTTTGTGTTTTTGCAAAGTTGGTCTGAAGCAAAGCAGCTCTGCATGCAGCTGCGCTCCCACCAGCGCAGTTCAATGACTCTGCAGTTCCTGCACGTATCCGAGGTAGTTGGGGGCTGAAAACAAAAGAAATCAAAGGACCGCCTTTTTTAAACAGAGTAGAAATAATTGCCTTATTTTCCATATCAAAAATAAAAAGATGAATGTGGATTCTAGAACTAGTAAAATGGAGCGGAGTACTTTTTTTTTTTTTTTTCTTTTTATGAGATGAGAGATGCATTTCAGGGAAAATCTGCAGCATCTAAATGTTACTTTGGATAACAGACAAGACGTGAAATCTAATACAGAGGCTGTTTGCAAAAAGAACTGACTGTCATCTCAGGATGACATTTCTTCAGCACAAAGAGAATCCTCCCACTTATTTGGCCCTTTGTTTATTGAAGCAGGGGCAAAGAAAGCAAAGGTTGAACTTAAAAGCATTTGTCCTGCTCCTCTTTACCTTCCCTCTCACCGAAGAAAAGTAAAATAGGATTCAGATGCACAAAATGTCACTTGTTTAAAAAAAAAAAAAAAAAAACACACTCTTACAAATATCCATTTTTTATCAAGAAGATGTGTTTTCTCCAGCTGTCTGGGTGTCCTCCCTTAAATCTATACATAATTGTGTGTCTTGTTTAAGATTAGCACCTGTCCAGAGTGCATCTTGCTATCACCACATACAGCTGGGGATGGGTTTCTTCCATCCTAAAGGTATTCCCAAAGGCAAAACTTTCAAAAATGTCTTTTATATTCCAGCACAAGCTGCATGGCCAATCATGGCTGTATGGTAATGCATTCTGATACAGATGCAGCATGGCTCAGGGCTGAAACAGGTGCAGCTGTTCTCCGCGTTTCTTAGAAACACTCTCGATTTCAGGTAAGTCCTGATACTTTGATAATCGTGGGAGGAAGATGATTTCTTGGAAATGTATGTTTTGTTTTTTTTTCTTTTGGGAAGGTTTTCTTGAAACAGGATGATGGAGTTCAACTTTTTTCCCACAAGCACTATTTTTTTCAATAAATGGATTGCTCTCTGCTCAGGAAGCAGATTCACATTCAAGACATTATCGAAATAACACAAAAAAAGGTCAAAAAACGGTTAACCTCCTGGCCCGGCATGGATAGAAAGAGCTATTTTTATTCTTTTCAAACATGTTAATTTAACATCCATTGGTAATTTAATGGTTTAATTTCCATATGCAGGTAGAGCATGTCCTCGTGTCTCTTTGCCTCTGACTTCACATCCTTCTCTGTTCAGCCCGGAGGGGCTTGTGGATGATGAAGCCACCCACTCATGAGGGAGATTATCTTGCACATAGAGTGTATGAGTCTCAGTGTAGTGATGCTGAGACAGATGAGGGACCTTTTGCCACAAGCACACAAGTAATTAACCTTTTGTTATATTCCTAAAGCCACTGCTGTGCTTTAGCTCCTATATACAGGCTTGCTGTCCCTTTGGGAATTTTTTTTTTTTCTTATCTGCTGTCTTGCTTATTTTCAAATATTCTAAGACATGGAATTACTTCACAAATGAAAGGGAAAAAAATCCAGTCTAAGTTGTTAGATTCTGTTTTTAGTAGATATGATATTTTGTTATGTAAACCACATTTGAAATAAACCTGTTTAAAATAATATGATATACGAGTCTTTCCCCAAATCTCCTGAGAAAATGAGTCTAAAATGTAAAAATTTGAAATAAAAAATAAAATACAGATATGCACGCCCAGTACAACTCATCAATTCTTCATCCATCCCTGCAGGCGCCCGTGGGTGACTCATCTTCTTGGATCAGGTGTGTTTGGAGCCAGAAAATGTGTAAAATATGCAGAACGTCTGGGCCTGATGGCCAAGATTTGGAACCTGATTAAGAACGAAAACACAATCAAAGACGGCAGAGGGGAGCAGCAAAAGTCAAGCAAATTAACATGTTTGATGGAGAAATTTGCACATTTTGAGTTAAAAAAATGTATTATTTCATTTCCTGGTCCAAGGAGGAACTGAAGGGGGATCTGTGACCTTTAGACGGCAACATTGGACAGCCCCACAGATAAGGAATGCTTTTCAATTAGGCAGTCAAAACTTGTGTTTTCCTAAAATACAAATTAACATCAACGAGAACTGTTTTTTTTGTTTTGTTTTTGAAAGTGGACATATGTTCCTATCTGCTAGTCTAATCAACCAGTTCTCTGTTTATCCCTATTTTTTGTTGTTGTCTGTGCTTCTATGGTCACTGATAATTATAAAAATGGAACCTTGCCTCCATTAAGGCATCATTTACCTGCTTCCTCCTCCTGGCTTGTTGCCATGGATTAAAAACAAAAAGATGATTGTAAAATGTATTTTTTGTGTAATTTTACTTAACATCAAGGATCCTTTTAGGGAAAACAACATTATACTTAAAAAAAAGTATGCAAATAAACAAACTGTAAAGGTTAGGATTTTTTTTTTTTAGACTAAAAGCTTCCAAATTTATCCCAAACTGTAGTTCTCAGCCTCTGAGGAAAATAGAGCCAAAAATCAAAGAAGAAAAACATCAAAGATGTCACTGTTCTTCAGGGTATGAAAAGCTATTTACTTTTTTTACTGTTGTTGTTGTGAAGACCTGAAAATTGTTCTCAGCTTTGTGAAGGTTTTTCTATCCAATGAGGTTGTATTGAGGTTGTATGTGTTGTATTGAATTTTAGTATTTTCAGTTCACTTATTCTGTGTTCAAACATGATTTCCCCCCTTTCTACAAGAAATTTCACTTTGATGTGCTCAAAGGTTATTTTTTAATTTTTGTAAACGTCTTTCCTACGACAGCGGCTATTTGATACGACAGTGTATTAGGGCCAGTTCATAAATGTGTTGTTTCTTCTTTTTTTTATATAGGACTACAAATCTCTTAAATTCACGAGAAAAAGTTGTAACTTAAATTACGAGAATAACATTATGTAATTATGACTTTGAAAGGCTAAATTTATGACTTTTAATTTTAATTTAATACATTTACAAGATTAAAAGTGATGGATTTACTAAATTAAAAATCAAAGATTCACTAGATTAAAACTCGTAAATATTAAAATTATTAGGTGCAGTAGTTATATATTAAAAGTAATACATTTACAAGATAAATTTGTAGATTTGCTAGATTAAAAGTAGTATATTAACAAAATTAAAAGTCACAAATTTAAAAAATTAAAAGTCGTAGATTTATGTGATTAGAAGTCATAGAGTTTATGAAACTAAAAAATTTTAGATTATGAGATTAAAAAATGTAGATATACAGGAGTAAAATTCTTAAATTTATGAGATTAAACGAAAAAATAAATTACAATATCAAAAGTCGTAGATTTACAAGAATAAAAGCCACAATTTACAAAATTAAAAGGAATGGGTTTATGAGAAAAAAGTTGTAGATTTACAAATTTGAAAATTGTAGGTTTACAAGATTTAAACTAGGAAATGCATGATATTAAAAATCATAAATTTACGACAATAAAAATCATAGAGATCTATAAGATTAAAAGTCATGGGTTTATGAGATTAAAAAATGAAGATTTGCAAATTTAAAAATCATAGATTATTTGATTGAAACTACTTAATATATTAGATTAAGTCATACAATTATGAGATTAAAGTAATGGATTTACGAGAATAAAAGTAGCAGATTTATGAGAGTAAAAGTCATAGATATAGGAGATTATAAATCACAAATTTAGAAAATCAAAATTTATATATACAGATTAAAAGTAATAGATTTATAAAACTAAAAGTTGCATATTTATGAGAAAAAAAGTTGTAGATTTACTAAATCAAAAATCGTACTTTTACAAGATTTAAAGTCACAAATTTGCAAAATTAAAAGTTGTAGATTTAGGAGAGTAAAAGTAATAGGTTTATGAGATTTAAAGTTGTAAAGTTACAAAATTAAAAATCGTAGGTTTACAAGATTAAAACTCAGAAATTTATTAAATTAAAAATCATAAATTTACGAGATTAAAGGTCATAGATTTACAAGATTAAAAGGAATAGATTTATGAGACTAAAAGTTGCATATTCGAGAGAGAAAAAGTTGTAGATTTACAAAATTCTAAATTGTAGATTTACAGGATTTAAAGTCATAGAGTTACAAGATTAAAACTCAGAAATTTACAAGATTCAAATTTGTAGATTTATGAGATTAAAACTCTTAACTTTCAATTGACTAAAAGTCGTTTATTTACAAGATTAATAGTTGTATATTTTTAGGAGATTTAAAGTTGTAGATTTAGAAGTAAAAAAAAAAATCGTAATTTTTTTTTTTTTTTTTTGGCCTGACATACTTTCCAATTTTAAAGCTGTACACTCACTGGTCACTTTATGAGACACACCTGTCCAACTGCTCGTCAAATTTGTGATCAGCCAATCACATGGCAGCAACTCAATGCATTTAGGCATGTAGACATTTGCTATGTCCAAATTCCTTCACTACGCACTTTAATTGTGCACTATATCAGCGTGTTTTCCATTTTGTGCGATTTCCCTGGAAAATACCAGTGTGCATCAATGCTCACTAGATTGGCGAATAAAGACCACAATGCATTGCGTGTGAGCAACTTTTGTGATAAAAAAAATACATATTTTTAAACAAATCAGTGTTTATCAGAACACTGAGGGTAAAATACTCATATTGATTAGATTTTCACTTCGTGAAATCGATGATGTCATTTCCCCTTTCAGAAAAATAAAAAAGTAGTGAGCACAGTGTCTGAATTACTTTTTAAAATCCAGGGCACTAGATAGTTTTCAGATGTTAGGGATTAGGGTGGGAATTCAGAAAAAGCCATGATCAAGACGGTCTGCTGCAGGAATGTTTCTAGTACTTAGCTGAACTTTCCTATTTTATTTTATTATAGCTATTATATAATATTATTGTATCGTGGTCAGGTCACCTTGCAAAATACATATTGATCTCAATGGGTATTTCATCTGGTTACATAAGAGTTAATTTAAAAATGTAACCAAGGATAAAGGCCGTTCTGAAAGAAAAAGAGGGTCCGACCTCATACTAACAAGGTCTACCAAGTTGCTGGTGAGTGTATTTTCTTCTAAACATAAATGAATCATGCTTTCTTTTTTATGTTCTGTCTTGAGTCCCCAACAAGCCTCCATTCATTACACTTTTCAACATTATCACTTTTTATTAAACAAAATTTAAAATTTCTCAAAGAAACGGAAAAAAATCACTACATACACATACATTACTGATGTTTTCTTCTTACTTTAAATTATATATACAAGTGTAAGACTTTCTAAATGAACTCTTTTAAAGTTTCCTGTTCTTCAGGCGAGACAGGAAGGCCAGCCTTTAAGCTGCATTGATAATTGTGCTGAATACTAAAGAGATACTTACCTTATGTAAAACAATTTCCGCCACACACTATTCTGAATGTAAAAGTTGGCGTTTAAAGACATTAGTGCATGCTGTCTAGTTTTTTCCTGCTGCTGCTACTTTATGCATGTGCATGAATAAGATTCGTTCAATAAAAAATAGCAAAAAGAAGCGTAGTTCTTCAGCAGGAAGAGAAAAGGGGAAAAAGATAATGAGCATGGGTTTTTTGGGGGGTTCATTTTCTATTTTGTTTCTAGTCCAGCTTTCCATTCAACTCTTTCAAAAGTTTTTGTCACCTAAAACTATTAATTATTCATACATTTCAAGTTTTTCAATGTCTGCATTTTATCCACAGTGTTTCCAGACGTGAAGGTTGAACTCATGTCCGAGCTCAGTTTTGTTTCCTATTATTATTATTATTAAATGTGGATTATCAACAGAGTTATACAGGTAGCATTGATGTTCCGATCTGAAAATGCACTCTGACTGTATTATATCTCTTATCGTCTCTTCAGGTGAGAAAAGAGCCTGCTGGTTCTTGACATAAAACAGCCCGTAGCAAATAGAGTGCTTCACTTCAGTCTTCTGCTATCATTATAGTTTTGAGATGGAATCACAGGAGAATGTTCCTGTTTATGATGATCCTGGATTTATCCAATCTGCCGTCTCTCTGCTTTGACCCTTTTTTGGATTCGACTGACTAATATTTTTCCGCTCCTAACAGATGTTCCTGGGATTTTGAGCTCATCCGTCTTCATCCTGTTCTCTTATTATTGAAGGTACACACATTTGTCTTTTGTCTGAACACAGATGCTCTGTGTTTGTATGCCTGTTTGATCCCTGGTCTCCCACTGTTTCAGTTTCTAACTTGTCTGATAACAGATGTTCCAGTGTTTTGGGTTTGTCTGCTTGACTCCTCAGTCATAAAGAAGTCCAGGCAGATGGTTGCCCTCACTGAATCTGGTTCTGTTTGAAGTTTCTTCCCAATTTTCCTTGCATATTTATTTGTTTAATAGGCTAAAATAAAAGCATAGTTAAAAACACTAAAAATTTGTTTTTAAAATGTTCTTATGGCATTTTTCTTGCAAAGGAAGAGATAAAAATTAAAGACCAGATGAAAAATTGTTGTTTGAAAAAGATTGTATTAGTTAGGGACACACGCTCCCTATCTGATGCATCCACTTGTGGTTGACTAGATCCGTGTACGTCTTCCTTTTCCTCGTCTGAATGGCATCTGATTCAATGATTCTTAGCTGGATAGCTCCAATATTGCCCGCCATTTTTGTAGCACCGGTAAAGTCAGTGTCACACTGCAGCCATGAACAACTTTTACATGTAATTTCATTCTTTCATGATACATGTGTGATATACGTCATTTATAAGTTTTTCTTGTACACGACATTCGTCGATGTCTATCGAGAATCTCAGCCAACGAGTTTTTCCGTGACTTTGGTTTTGAGTTATTCAGAATATTTGGTCAGTTGGGATTTATGCATTTAAGCGTATTTTACATGTTTCCGACTCTCTGGACGCGTGCCGGGACCTTCTCGTGGAAGTTGCAGCCTCGGCCAACGCCTTGTAGTTGAATTAGAACTGGTGTGGACCATGTGAACCAGGGGAATCCAAATGTTTTTATTGAAAACAAAGAGGGACCTGTTTGATGGCAAAATGGCATCCAGACACAACATGAAAGTCATCATTAGCCAGAAGCGAAAATGTTGTAACTGTTGCTGGAAGTTGAATTTGTGTGTCTGTACTAAAAGATTCCAAACCCTGACTGTAACCCAGTTCTGGTGTTTTTATTGAGTAAGAGAGAAAACTTTGTTCGAACTTTGGTCCTCTTGTAACGAGGGCCCCGGAGGGTGCTGTCCATGGTGCTGAAGCGAGGTGATTTCTCCCCAGTGCTCTCAATCTTCTGAAAGTGAAGAAATTGATTTAGTCGCAGGTGGTTTATGCGTTCTTTGTGTGGTGTATTCGTACTTCTTCCGCCGCTTTAACATGTTTTGTTTGTGATACATCTGTGACAATCGTCACAGAAAAGACCACAACTTTTTCACGTTTTCCACATATATTCATGGATGACCAATTTTTAACCAGAGGCCAATTTATGATAAAATATTGCCGCTCTGCAGAAAGTAGAAAAACAACACATTTTGTTGCTGTTTTTGACTACAAACTGCATAATTATAATTAAAAGACCACTGGGGATGCTTTTAAAATTGATCAAAATATGATCAAAGTGGGATTTTTTTTTAAGAGCAATCAACTTTAAAAAAAAAAAAAAAAAGCTAATTTTGAGGTTCCGTATCTTTTGTGTGGTGCCTTGTAAGAACTTTACTCATTAAGCTGTCCTTCATGCAATCTCATTATTGCAAATTCCCATTATTTATAGAGTGGGAGAGTTTGTCAGATGTGAAATCCCTCTGCGAAGAAACGCAACACAAAAACACAAAAGTGTTCAAATGTCATTCATAGTCTGTTTAATCTTTGGTCCAGTCTTTTGTTTGCTTCAAATCCAGTCTGAGGCTGAAAGCCTTCAATAATGCTGCTTGTTTCAAAAGCTGATTCATTTTTTAACAGTTAAACAGTAGCTTTAGGGATGAACAGACTGAAACCATGAAATTTCAATGAAACATCTCAAGCTCATAAAAAGTTTATTTCAGAACGCAAAAAGGTTTCTGTTAAAACATAGTTCAAAGGAAAACAACAGGAAAATACACAGATAAGTGCACAAGTGTTTTTTGTTTTGACGGCTTGAAGAAATTATCTTTTAATAATAAAGCTGTCACTGCTTAACTACTAAGTGTTTGTCGAGCATCGATTAACTGCCAACAGTCACTTCAGACTTTCCTCCGCATTTGAACTTCTGGGACCAGTTTGAATTAAAAACAGTGATTATCTATTCAAGCTCTTGAAAAAATAAAAGTAAAAAAACACAAAAGAAGGATTCTGATTACATCTTGACAGCTTTTGCTGCTTCAGCCTAAAAAATCATCTGAGCTGACTAAAGGTCTGATTTTTCATTGATTTTTGTACCCAGAGAGCAAACCAGATAACCTATTACTTCATAAATATGAACACATCAATATGGACAACCGTACAAACAAACAACAATTACACAAAATCCAACAAATCTCACTTTACAAATCATCGGTGAGACGTTCAAAAATGCTGTGTTTTCTTCAGAACTGGCTCACCAAATCCTGCCGTTTGTTTGTGTTTCCTTTCTGAAAAGGAGATGCAATCCTTTTACGATTGATCGTCAGGCTAAAGTGTTCCTGCAAGAGCAGCGACAGGTTTTATTTATAGTAGTGGAGCTATCATTTTTAAGGGACGTGATACCATTGTGCCCATCAAAAACTAAATTTTCCCTCTTTTCCAACACTTTTTTGTGTTGTTTATTTTACAAGTTTTTATTTTTCATTTTTACAAACACTGCAAAGTGACAGACATGCAAACAAAATAAGAACACAGTTCAAAACAAAGATTAAAATTAGGACATATATCTAACAGGTTTTTTTTGTTTGTTTGTTTTATTGTGAAACACAGCACAGAACACAGATATTACATCGTCCTCATAAAAACATACAAACTGCAATATTTATCTTTTAAACACAAAGAAAGGAAATGACAGCTGACTAATACAACAGAGCGATGGAGCAAATAAATAGACTTTCATTAGAAAAATACTGCAATTTTTTTAATAGTCTTTATATTTCATCCAGCAAGACTCTCTTTAAACCCAACTGATGCAGCTCGGTTTTCCTCTTTCTATCTTTTCATTACAAAAAAACATCTGAGCACATTCAAGGTATTCCTATTACTTTGAGAAAAAAAAAGTTAAAGTGTTGGTCTGTGTGAAGAAAAAAACAGTTTAAGATACATCCAGTAAATTAAAATGTATATTTAAAAAAGTGTTTTTTTCCAGTCATTAGCAGTTGTACATTGTCGTAGACATGTCTTTGTTAAAGAAATCGTTCCCTTGAATTACAATTTTTTATGTACAAATTATGATTTTGTGTGCAAAAATTGTGATTTTTTTTTGGCCACAATGCTAGCTTGTACTCACAAAATGCTAACTTCTGAACTCTAAATACAAACTTGTACACACAAAATATTAACTTGTGTCCCCAAAATGCAAATTTGTGCCCACAATATGCTATCTTGTAAGCATCAAATGCTAACTTGTGCACATAAAAATGTTAATTTTTTCACAAAAAAAATTACATTTGCGCAGACGTGACAGCAACTTGTGTAACTTGTTAGCACGAAATGCGATCTTGTTCACACAAAACTTGTTTAAACAAAATAATAACTTGTGCACAAAAAATGTTAACTTCTGTGTGCTTAATGCTTATTTGTACACACAAAATAATAAACTCTGCAAATAAAATACAACTTGTTAAAACAATCCGGCTTTGTGTATAGAAATTGCTATCTTGTTTAAACAAAATACTTCTAAAATGGTCATTTTTGGCCACAAATACATACCAATTAGTATTTTGTGCACACAAAACACTATTTTGTGTGCACAAAATGCATATTTGAGGGAACATTTTTTATGTCATGACAAGGGCTCAGTTAGAGAAGAAAAAGAGATATTTAATTTTCCACACGTATATATATATACAGTACAGAAAGCTGAAAAGCAATAATTTCTGAATTTGAAAGAGCGAGATTGCTTTAGCTGTCAAAGAAAAACTGACTTCTGAAGAAATTGAGGAGAAAATGCAGTTTGATGAGTCCTGCTACAGAGAGATGGGCGCATTAGGGGGAGAAGAGTGACGGATGAAGCGATGCAGCCATCATGCTTGTTATCAACAGCACCGACCTGTGCAGGCCATGCTGTGTGTGTTTGGGAATCATCCAGACAATCCCACAAGATAAACATTTAAATGCAACACAGCTCGGGAAGATTGCAAATGTTCACAGACCTTTTCGAAATCATCACATGGGAAATGCATGAGACTGAACAAAACTATGGCGTTTTGGGATTTTGATTATTTAGAGCCAGGAGGAATGTTCATATTTCCGTTCACTGATCGTCACGCTCTCGAAAGAATTAATATTTGCTTAAATATTTAACCTCACATCATTATTTTGATTGGATTTGACAGCTTGTTTGTTAAAACCCTGAAAAAGTATTGACTGTAAATTACTCTAAAAATTAATGTTCTATGCAAAAAATATAAAACAAAAATGTACTTCTTTTGCTTCAATGTAAAAAATAAACTTGTATAGAACAAAGGACAAATGTACCTTCAGGACATTATCCAACACATTTTCCGCAGGCTGTCTCCTTTAAGAAAAATTGTAACCCTTAGATCTCACTGACCGCAGATGAAAATTTAAAGACTATCTCTCACTTTTTCCTCCACGCTCAGCTCAACCTCAGACTCCACTGGGAAGTTTCTGGAAGTGGAGCACCTTCAACCTCTGCCCAATCATCTGCGCTCTTGAGATTGAGTTCAGCAAGATCAAGACCAAGCCAGCGTACTGAGATTACATTATATTATTTGCACTTTGAAACAAAGAAACAAGCCGGTCCTGACCTTTCTTTAACTTTGGATGTGTGATCTCTCCTTGGGCATTATTTAAATCTCATTTGAGACTGATAAATGCGACCTGTTCTGTGTAATGGAATCAACAGGTCACAGTTTAGCGAGACTATCCTAAGAGACACAACAAATGTGGTGAAGTTTGTGAGAAAAAGATAGAAAAACCTTGGTTCTGGTCAAGGATGTCACTCTATCTTTTTGAAATAAACCGCTCACAGAATAAAAAGTTTCCAGATACAAGCCCTATGTGTCCAAACAGATAGGGATTTTTAATAATATACTATACTATATAGTGTGTATAACACACTATGTAATTTGGGAGAAATCACAATTTGAATTTACCATTCAAATAGAGTTTCCATTCAATCAGTCTTCACAGTATTGGAGTTATAGTGAACATAATAACAGGGCTCAGTATAAGACACGTGCTCCATGCACGTCATGTGACCCAGAAACAACAAAAGTATACAAAAGCCATAGAAGACAACATGAATCCTGCTTAAAGTCCCACTCCAATCAGATTTTGATCTGTTGTAAAAACATTCCCAGTATTTTTTTTTTTTTTAAATTATGAATGAGCAGTTTTTATCTAAAAAACTTACGTCCTTTTCTAGAAAGTGATTTCTGCAAATCAGTAAGAATTTGCCTCTGGGTTGTGGGCGGGGCTACTGACATGGAATAAGCTCGCCCCCATTTCCTATCAATCCATTTGTTAAATTCTGCCACTAGTACAGCCCTCACATGCCAGATTAGCATCTGGGGTCCGGTACCAAACTGCCCTTGGACCAGTCCCGGTTTGTGGCCCAGAGGTTGGGGACTCCTGATTTAATAGAAACAGCCAGCACTTAAAAAAAAACACGGACCGTGGATATTGGGCGGCCGTGGTGCAGCGGTAAGGCAGTCTAGTCTTGATCAGAAAATTGAGGGTTCAATTCCCGCCTTGCAAGCCCATGTGCAAAGTGTCCTTGGTCAAGACACTGAATCCCACATTGCCCCTGGGGGAAGGTTGGCACCAGTGTTTGGCAGCGGAGCCCCCACCAGTATGTGAATGTGTCTGTGACTCAAGGAAGATAGAGAAATCCTGCACAAGTACAGGCCATTTACCATTTAAAAGGGGGACCAAACCAAACCATACATCCATATATGATGAGTTGGGATAAGAATGTTTCCATTTGTTCCATAATTTGAGTAAATAAATACTCAGAAAGGCAATTTTAAGCTGAATCTTCTTCAAGTATGTCCACCATTATGAGAAAAATCCTGAAAGATTATGTCATAAACATTATTTTCATTGGAGTGGGTCTTTACATAAAACATTTTAAATTAAACATAAATAATTAAAAATAAATGAATTCTACATAATTGTGTTGAAAAGCAATAATACAAGTCATAAAACTTTTAAACAGATCTAATATGTTAAGGACAGAAAAGCTTTTTGTGATTGATCACACAGAAAAACTAATTATCTTCTAACAAGGACAGCTCTCTGCTTGAACAATTCACCGGAACTGCGTTCTGTGCTGCTGCGGCATGCAAACCCACAAACATCACAAATTCTGAGAATAAATGTGAATGCAGAAAGATCCTTCAAAATCCGTCATTTTTGCATTTCAGAGAAGAAATCTCTAAATAACCACTGATCTAAACTGTAACCTCTCAGCATTTTGGATTTTTTTTTTCTTTCCCCCACCGTGACAGTGAGTGGCTCTAGATGAATCATTAGCGAGACCCTTTTCAGATTAGCTTCACCTGGCTGCACACCTGCTGATCATCACATAATTATTGCTTCCTGCTTCCCACTGGAGCCGACTGCCAGACCTCACCTCTGCTGATGGGTGAGCGTGGAAAAGCCGTTTTCCGCTTCTCTGACTTTTCTGCCAAATTTGTTAACTACTTTCCTCGCGAGCGTGTGCCTCCTCGCCAGCCGGGCCCGTCACTAAAACAGCGTTTTGTGGTGTTGGCTGACGGTTTCGCTGTTTATTGGATTACTAAGAAAAGTGTGACAGTTTGGATCATCTCGGGCTGACGGCAGAGCCGGATGCGATGGCCCGTCCTTGTTTTCACAGCTCATTCACTTGCACTAATGTAATTTGAATTTGTCTTGTTTATGAGTCTAGACAACCGTAGCATAATTATAAAGGGGAAACGCTTTTGGAGTTTGTCAAGAGGTACAAATTTCTGAGTGCATGAAGTCGACGGCTTACATCCTGAATCCCCTGGTGGAGCGTTTTATGAAGGAGCCTCAAAACCAATAAGCTCCGTAGGCACAGACTCCGATTTATTACAGTGATTGTACGAATCAGAGGGGTCACTGAAAATGTGGAGGTTAGGTTTCGCTGCCTTGCTTCCCCAGCTTTGATACCTGAATATAAATGCAGCAAAAAGCTGCAGCATGCTGGTTTGTGTTTAGAAGATAAAGTTGGCTAAAGGTGCTTGGTTGGAGCCCCAGCTGCTTTAAAGACCATTATGACATTTCCTTGGGTAAAGTAATAAATCCCTTTTTATGTGTTTTGCGGAACAATTTGCTGAGTAAATTAGCAAGCACAGTGTGAATTTGTGCAGAAATGAGTGGGTAGAAAAGAAGAAAAACAGAACTGCTTTTTTTATGAAAAAAGCAAAGATTTTTTAAAACCTTTTTAAGCGTTACCACATAGACAGATGAGTTTTACAATGTCCTGAGATGCTATGATTTCAATAGTTTACCAGGCCTAGAATTGTCTTTTCCATTCCTCTCTTGCCGCTCTTTTGCCGTCCGTTCCTCGTCAATGTGAGGGCACGTTGGAGGGCAGCACCTCCCTGGACCCCGGTTCCTGTTGAGCCCCTTCAGGCACCATCCTTACGCTCACGCTGCCCCCGTCGGTGGTGCTGGGGTGCACGCGAAACTTCCGGTTAATCGGCCGCACGGCTCTGACGAACTGTCTCTTGAAGGTCTCGCTGAGGATGATGTAGAGGAAGGGATTGATGCAGCTGTTGGCGTAGCCCATGCTTATGGCGATGTTGTAGGCGTAGGAGAACGCCAGGCTCGGGTATTGCACCCCGAGGTGGGCGAGCTGGAGGATGTAGTACGGAGCCCAGCAGATGAAGAACGCCAGGCAGATGGCCACGGCCATGCGGGTCACCTTCTTGGTGCGGACCCTCAGACTCCTGGGGGGCAGCGGAGCCACACTGGTGGACATGTGCTGGAGGATCTTGAAGAAAACCAGGCAGATGATGGCTAAGGGGATGGCAAAGGCTAAGAAGAATTGGTAGAGCGTAAACCAATATGTGTCAGTGACCGGGTCGGGTAGAAGGAGGGCGCAGGCGACCAGGCCATCGGGGAGGGGCATCAGGCCGGCATACATCCACACGGGGATGATGGTGAGCAGCGACAAACCCCAGACCAGAGCGATGACCAGAGAAGCCACACACGGCGTGCGGACGTAGTTGAAGCGGATGGGGTGGACTGTTGCCAGGTAACGATCGAGAGTCATGGCAGTCAGGATGTAGGTGCTAACAATCTGGCTGTTTGAGTCGAGCGCAGTGATGACCGTGCACATGACCGCCCCAAAGTGCCAGGTCCCATTGCCCAGCAGCTGGTGGATGAGGAACGGCATCCCGAGAAGAAACAGGAGGTCGACGATGACAAATTCAAGATAAAGATGTCCGGCACGGTTTGCTTGGCTCGACACTTGGTTTTCTTCATGATGGTGTACATGACCATGGAGTTCCCTACGATACCCAGGAAGCAGATGACGCCGAAGATGACAGGGAGGCTGGCTCCGCAGTGAAGGGGCCCATTTGCATCTGCAACAGAGAGGAGGACGGTGCGGCAGTTCAGAGACAAATTACAACCATAATGGGAAATAGACGGGGACATTTTTAATCGTACAGCACACAAAACAGCCCTGGGTGAAAACGAGAGGAAAACTCAATTTCCTTTAATCAAATCTCCCGATTACCAAATCCCAGATAAAGATTGGAATGATGAATGGCAACTTCATCTTTTTCTTTTTTTGGTCTGATTTCAACACTGTGACTATTTCAGATTAAAAAAAAATATGATCCCTCTTCATGGAGAGATCTGACAATGAACTGATTAGTTCCTGGCTGTTTTAATTCAGTAGAGAAGGCTGACTGATGATTGCAGAAGAACAATCCTGTGGAGCATTTCATGCTGTGAGGACTTCCCTAAAAATGTGCAATTTCTTACAAAAATAAACCAAGCTGACTCTTTTTTTGCATGCTTTTGTACATTTTTAAACAAAAGTATGAAAGATGTGATTAAATAAAAACTTGTTTGCAAAGAAAAAAGTCATCTTAATAATAAAAAAAAGAACATGCACGTTAATTTGAGCTCTTTTAAGGAATGTGCCAAACGCGGAACGATTAGTCAGCTGGTGACTCAACTCACCTGTTGTTAAATTTGCGCTTCCAGCAGAGAAATTAGAGCGATTTAAGAAATCCATGGGTTCCGATCCGAACTAGATCCCAAATGCAATAGATCCCAGATAGAGATCCGCTCTCTCAGTAATTAAAATAGTCCGAGCATCCTGTGAGCAGACCGCTGCGCTCGGTGCCATCTGCTGTAATAACGCACACCCCGTCCGCGCGCGGCTGAAGATGTGACAGCATCTTCGGCGCGGGAAGTTATTGACGATCAGTCATGTCAATCAGAGCGGGCGGGAATCCGGAGAACATTGAGAAGTCTGTGGCGGGTCCAGGCGCGCGTCCTGTCAGATTCGATCTGCTGTTTGCCTTCTTGACGTAAACCTTTGCGGCATGTTAGGAATGTTAATGGCAAGAGCTGCATCCAAGATCGGAGACAAAGGAGGAGGAGGAGGATCGCCACTCTGTGATGAAGAAGAGTGTGTCAGAATCAAATAAGCACATTTCTTTTGGTAAAGTTACGCATCCATTCAGCGTTTTTTGCGTTTTGCTCTGCGAATCTACATGGACTTGATCAGCAGCGCGTCCGTCTGACTGACATCTCCAAACCAGGAAGGTCAGACACAAACACCTGACTCTAGAAGGTCGTTCATTCTACATCTGTTAGGGAGAAAAAGACAGGAGCGTGGGTTTGCTTTCCTTAAGAAAAAAAAAAAGTGGCACGACCCATTTGTGTCTCAGGGCGCGTCATTGTGCGTCACCTGCACCGATGACATGTTGGGGACTTTGCATCTGCGAACAAAAAAGCTCGTTAAATGTATCACCTTTTGCGGATGGAAGCAGCATCTATGAATATTCTCTTCATTATCACCGCATCAGCGAGATCTGACAGCAGATCGGCGCGAGGCAGATGCGCATTTTCCATTTGTTAAGGAGGGCAATCATCTGCTGGCGGGCTGACTGGTGCTTGTGGCTGAGGCACTTTTGCACCCCTGACTCTGAATTTAAGCCAGGCGCACCTTAAGGTCTTTTTTATGGTGCTTTTATTTATATTTGTATTAGGATCTGACCCATGTTTTAGTAGTTTTCTATTGAAAAGAATAAAAATACAAAAGAATAAAAAGTAGCACTTTAGATTAATTTATTCCATCAAAGCTTTTTGACTTTGTCAGGAACCTTAATTTTAAAAGAATTCAATGTTTCAAATGTTTTATTTAACAAAGCAACAATTAAAGCCAAAATAAAACATTAGTGGATTTAAGCCAACACACTGACAGTCACCTCCTCTCCCAATCAGGGAGCCTCAGGGGATGCTCATCTGTCCAGAATAGTTGCAAAAAAGCAAAATAAACAACTTCAGTTAATCCAATTTAGCTTTATAATACTTTCAATATATGTAAGTGATTTCTATGGGTTTTTTTTTTTTTTTTTTTTTTTTTTGGTTGTTTGAGTTACAGTATTTTTGGAATGGAGTTTAATTGCTGACAAAAATGTAGATATATTTCTGCATGTCCTTGAAGAAAATATGTCCAAAATGAACACTATTGCACAATAGTAGTTGCTAGAGTTAATAATTTAAAAATGTAAAAATAGATCAGTAAATTAATTTCAGCAATATGTTTAAGAACCCTCAGTAAAATTCAATAACCCAATAACCTTTGTTTTATTTACATGATTCTCTTGAGGTTCTATTTTCTATATTTACTGAAATCTTGAGGCTTTTTTAAAGGCTCAGAGACCCACAGAAAAAAATAATAAAACCAAAGTGTTCATAGATAAGGAAGCCTAACAACCAAGAGATAAAAAAAAAAAAAGCTTGGATAAGTGTGAAGTTAGCCCCGCTAATCTCTGCGTGATCAAAAACTCATTTGGAATTTGGTGAATTTAATAAAAGTTGGATGAGACTTGTATTTTTCTCGTGCATGCAAAGACAAAGACTCATAAAATACAGTTTACTTTCATACTTTGCAGATGGGCCAATGTTGGTCAGGACAAGAGAACCCACCCCAAAAAAACCTTAACACCTCATTGGTCAGTGTCCTTACCCCTGTTGCTGCAGAAATTGTGATTACGGCTTTGTTTTTTCAATGGAAAACTACTGGTGAAGTCCTTTGGAGTCTGAACTGGTTTCAGCTGGTCTTTGGATGGTGGTTAATAGCACAAAAAGTAAAAATATAAAAGCATTACAAAAAACCTTCATGGAACTTAATCTAAAAGTATAAAAAGTCTTTATTATGTACATAAAATCCTCATTGTTGTTTTAGTGTATTTTAAAGCTGATTTGAGACACGGATAGAAAAAAACCCGTTAACACCGTGGATGGTAATAAAACTATTTTATAACTTTATTTTTTGTTTTCACTTCAACCTTAACACCCACTCTAATGAAAATTGTGTTTTTAACATGTTCTTGTGGCATGTTTTCATAACGGAAGATAAATGTAGAAGAATTTAAGATTAAAGCTGCGTTTTTGAGTATTTCTTTATTCAAACTGTGTTGGATCAGGAGCAGATGAACACCTGCGTTTTGTTTGTGATGCAGCAACTGCCACGGACGGGCCAAGGTCTTCCTGCTCTACAACTTTGAAGCATTCACTTGCAGACAAATAGATTAATTAGCATCTTCATTTCCCTTGTCTGAACTGACTGAGAACTGAACAGCTGGACAGCTCTGATGTTACTCTTTTTTTTTTTTTTTTTTTTTGCGCCAGTGTTAGCTTGGGCTTGTGAGGTGCAATCAGCTAGCAGAGAATGTAAACAAAGGAGTGATGGGAAATTAGCCAGGCTAGCATCCTCACCAGCAGCCAACAACATTTGGTTTAGGTAGAAAATTTTACTCTAGATCCCCTTTCTGACATAACCTTGTATTTTATTCTGACTGGGGACAGGCACAGGAAACTTAAGCCACCTTGTGGCTACATGTTGAAACTATCCAGCCGTACAGTTTTAGGTAGATTCTAGCTCATATGAGATATGAGCTGCCCTCTAGTCGTCAACAAATGGATGCATTGAAATGAAGCAGAGTAGAGGTCAGCCAAGCATATTTTCTACGTAACAAATACAATCTTTTTCAAATTACATTTTCTTGTCTGCTCCTAATTCACAACGATTTGAATAAAGGAATACTCAGAAGTGCAATTTTAACCATTATTTTCTTAATATATGTCCTCCAGAAAAAATGCCACAAAAATGTGCCAAAACCTAAAAAACACATTTTTTTTTAATTGATTCTGCCTTTTTGTGCTGTGTCAGTCTGGATCATCAGTCTGGATCCCAATCATCAATAAAGGCTGAGGATTTGACAGTCGCCCAATCAATGACACTTTTGGCGAATAAAGTGAGTTTCTAAAGGTCATTGGTAAAGAACTTAGCTTCTCTCAGAGTGCCGTGTTCAGGTAGATGCATGAAACGTCAAATTAAAGAAAAAGGTGTTAAAGGAAAAGAGGAAAAAGTAAAAGGAGATGTGATTCACAGTGACTGGACAGCTACTGATGGAGTCAAAGCTTCAAGACTTACATACACATCCAGGACTACATGCAGCTTCCCTCGTGTGAAGCCACGTTTGAACCACAGGCAACATCAAAGAAGATCCACCTGAGGGGAGAAAAAAAAGTATTCATCCTAAGTCTTTTAGAGCGAAAGTTTGATTTTGCATTTCTTTTAAAAATCAAAGTCAGTCTAAAACCATGAAGTACTGCCAATGAGAGCAATGCTTTGGATCATTGGAGGAGAATTGTTTTTAGGTTAAGACATAAAAAGAGCCTTAGAGAGAGGAATAATAAACATGGACACTAAATGAAAGTTTCAATTATAAATATGTAAAGTTTTGCGTAATGAGTTTATTATATGCTTTACACTTATTTTTAATTAAAATAACAAAAAAGTTAACTTTTTAAGTTTACAGTTGTTCCAGTACATGTTAATTTTTAGCATGTGCTTGCCCCATTTTTATGATAATTAAGAACATATATTAACCTTTGGATGTATTTTCTACCAATATCTACACTTTTCAACAAGTGGGGTCAAAATGAACCTAATTAGTTCTATTAGTTCTGTCTTGCATGTTGTTCCTGTGTAAAAATGACCTCCTGGTTGCGAGTCTGCTGTTGTTAGATGTGTTGGTGTGACAGTAAATGCATACCGACAGTCACTGCTGATACAAATCAAAAGTTCCTAGGCCCCACCCTTGAGATTCCATAAGAAATCCTTGGGTCATTTTTGACCCCACTTATGGAAAATAAGGGAAAAGCTGCACTTTCTTAAAATGTGTACATACTTCTTTATTATATATAAATGCAATGATCTCATGTAACAAACAAGTTTTATGAAGAATATCTGGACTTTAAAAATTTTTTAAAAATTATTTTGGGAAATTTAAATAAAACGCAACCTATGGGGTCACTTTTGATCCCACTTATACATCCAAAGGTTAAGAAAAGTAAGCTTAAAATTGTATTTATGAGTATTTCTTTATTCAAATCAGGAACAGACACAAAACTTCAATTTTAAAAGGCTTGTAGTTAAGTCGAAGCTACAGTCGGTGGGCCACAAGCTTCCTGCTGCGCTCTAATCTGATGCTTGCAGGCAACTAGATCCATGAAGGCTTTTTCTTTCCTTGTCTGAGCTGGCATCTGCCTCCAAACTGTTTGGCTGGATCGCTACAATATTGTTTGCCATGTTATTACACTGTTAATGTCAAGTTAGTAGTGTGAGGGGTTAGGAAAATGTGTACACAGAGATCTCTGGGTGACAGGAAGTGGGATGGGGTTGCTCACACTTACAATTTAGAAACTATTTCCTAGCAACACAGAATTTTTGATAAAAACTGCATCTCTGTAATTAAAAAGAACATTGGAAATGCTTTTAAAACAGATCAAAAGATGAACAGAGAGGCTCTTTAATGGTTTTCTATAAATGGTTATTTCTGAGGCACCGAAGTGCAGGAAGCATTCTGCATGTGGATCCTGACATTTCTGAATCAGGTCACTAAATAAAAATGAAAAGAAAACAATTTCAAATAAAGTCAGATTTTGAAACGGTGTGGTACTAGATTTCTCAAGCTTCCTCTGCAAAACCAGAGTTAACTGAATGAGGCACACTCAAGCCTTCCTTTGATTTTGAGTGCTTCTGGGCTCAGTCAGCAACACTGATTCACAACAACATCAACCAAACAAGACCCACCGCTGTGTTCAATCAATATAAACATAAATTGATAAAATCCCAACAGGGCTGTGAGGCTCTGGGTTGTGTGGCCCCATCATTACTCTGGTGAAATGAGGGCTGCCCTGACTTATTCACGCCTCAGAGGAAGAGTAGGAGCGTATAGTGACACAAACTTCATGATTCCCACAGTTTAGCCAACCTGTTTAAAATAATTTAAATGGTTTTTTGGTTTCAATATTTGCTGCTTTTTGTGCATTTTTTCAGTTTGCATTTTTATCACATTCTAACTCAAATTCCACTTCTTTCAGTTAAAAAGTTCAGTATAAAAAATAATCATGTTTTC
Source organism: Oryzias javanicus (assembly GCA_003999625.1). NCBI lineage: Eukaryota > Metazoa > Chordata > Actinopteri > Beloniformes > Adrianichthyidae > Oryzias > Oryzias javanicus. Next base: position 26,862,555 of record CM012437.1, on the reverse strand, counting down.
TCTTATTTTTTTTACAAATCTTTCTCTCTTTTTTTAAATAAATGGATGTGTGCAATATTCCTCTCATTTGATGCCATTCTCAATCAGTGCCACAAGTCAGCACACACAGATTTTTTTTTTTTTTTTTTTTTTTGTCATTTGAAGCTAGAAAGGTTATATTCTTTATTTGTTTCAAGTACGAGATCATCCAAATTTTCAAATACACAATTACCAAACGTTAAGGTTTTGGCCATTGATTTTGGCTATAAGAGAAGATTTAAATCTGCAGATTGTAGAACCAAAGATTTAGATCTACAGATGGCAGATCTAAATCCAACTGGCTTGTCTTGTTTTATTGCCAGGATAAATCTAGCTCCATCCTTTGAAGTTTACATCTTTATATGTTGGCGTTTAAGTTTTTTTTTTGTTTTGTTTAAATTTTATTTTAGTGCTGTGTATATGTAATAGTATGTATTTGTTATTGTTGAAATTCATTTAGCCTTTTCCCTGCACCAGACAGATGTGTCAGGCATTATAGGAGAGGAGGGAACAAACTGAGTTAATTTCAGTGGTGCAAAGGCAAGGCTCCTGCATACAAAAGACAGTGACAGCAGGGAATTACTAAGTGGCATGAATACAAACAGACAGTTGACTTCAGCTTCACTTAATCCATTGTAAGCCCATATTGTTTTTTTTTGTTTTTTTTTTTTTTTAATAAGCACTAGACAAGAGGAATGCAAGTGCAGCCATTGGTGGAACTGAATGTGGACCCCAAGGAAATACAATTTCATATCAGATTTTAAAATCTTATCGAGTTTTTCTGGACCCCCCCAGTGAACAGTTTTTTGGGACACCACGGTGACAAACACTGAAATCTTTTTGAATAAAATCGAAACATGGAAAAAAAAAAGATAGTTTTTGGACTTTATTCCAGCAGAAAGCATAAATCAAAGATGAAGTCATGCAGAGTTAGATAATTATGGAGCAATTTTGCTAACTTTTGCTTTCTTTCTGGTGTTGCATTCAGAATATTCTAAAACCTGAGAGAATATATGGTTAAAATGTCTCAACAAAAACTGAATTACTTATTTCTTTTTACCTTCAAGAGAAAGCAAGGACAGATAGGAAAGAAAAATGACATTGATGTAGAAATAAGGAACAGAACATCAAAGTAATTACTCCTGTGTTTACATCAGCCTTGGTTTTTATTCTCTCGTTGTTCTTTATGATGTCAGTATTTCAGTGGAAGAGAAAAACTGTTAACCCAATTAACCAACAACATCTTTTAGTTTTGAACTGTTTGGAGTGGTTTACTGTGAACAGAACAAAAATTGGCTTTTAATGGCATTCCGTCCTCAAACTCATTATCAGCACAGGCATTTTTTGTCATTTATATCAATTTTAGCACAGAACAGAGAGATTAAAGCTATTATCTCATTGATAAGTGGACCCCAGCCCATAAACTCACTGCGTGAAATAAATTTGCAGCCTCAGTGGGGGAGCGTAAGAAGCTTTTATCAAGGAATTATAGAGGCAATTTTCAGTCAAGCTTTAAGTTGGGCTTTTAGGGGAAACAAACTCATGAAAATCTGGAAGAGAAAAAAAACAAGTTGTTTTTTTCACTGTTCAAACAAACAGAAACTGTGATAAATGCATGCAAAGAAGAAACATGAAAGCTGGGCAGACTTTGAACAAGGTATTTAGAAGAAAAATATCATTTTGAAAGACTGTGAAAGAACAGAAGGGACAGATTTGGTGGTTACTGTGTGTGTGTGAACCTATGTGCAAAAGGGGTTCATTTGATAGGAATCATCAATCAACCCTCGACTCCAGTCTCCTTCTCTGGCTCCTATGAGGACCTCAGAGGCATTTCTAGGAAAGCAGATTGACATTGGCTTTCCAGTGAGATGCCGATCTGCCCTAAGGCCTTGTTCTTGCTGTATGGTCATAAGTGAAAGACGTTCCCTGAATAGGGTTCAATGGGTTTGCTGGCCAAATCCCAATGGGACCTCTGTTGATTCTGTTTCTGTAGCAGCAAAGTTCACAATATTTCTATTTTAAAAATCTTGTCTAACTTCTACATGGTGTTGCTTCTTCAAAAGCTGATGGCCCTTGTCATACTTTCACTGACTGGTTTGAGGGTGGCAATCCATGACGTTGAGGACTAATGACTGGTCATTAGCGGGCTCGTGAGAATCTTTCAATCAAATGCTTCAACTGTTTGGGGGGGCATAAGGAAGCATCTGATTGGTCATTTTATAACTTAGATAACTTGTTCAGCAATATTACAAAAGAAAATGGGATTAGAAAGAACATGTTAAAAAAAAGCTAGCGGAGCAAAACTGTTATTCTGGCACATAGAATGACTGAGAAATTGCTGTTTATTTCTCCGTAGAAGATTTTAGGATTTCAGCTTTATGGGACCAATGATTACTTCCTTTTTGGAGGGGGGAGGGATCGCTCTGTCCAGTTCTCCTTGGTTCTGTCTGAATTCCTTCACTACTCACTACATATTGCTCTATTTACTGCACTGGTCATGTTGTAGTGCTGTCCAAATTTCCAAAGTCGAGTGTCCTAGAAATTTCCCAGAAGTCTTTGCAAAAAACCAGTGTGCATCGATGCTCACTAAATTAGCGAAAATAGACCACAATGCATTGCGTTTTAACAATTTTTGCAAGAAAAAGCATGTTTAAATGTAATTTTTTAACAAATGATCAACATTGTCATCATCAGAACACAGTGAATTTATAAATAGATGCAAATTGTCCGTATTGATTAAATTTACACAGCGCCATATTGACTGTTTAGAAAAAAAAAAGTAGTGAGTATTGGTGTCCAAATTTCTTTTAAGATCGGCACTACATAGTATTTAGTAGTTAGGGCAGGGGTCACCAACCTTTCTGAACCTGAGGGCTACTTCATGGGTCATACGATGGCCACCATTTTGAAATAATAAATTTTGCTTAGTTATAGTTAGTTATGCATTATTAATAATGAACAATGATACTCCTCTATGTAAAGCCACTGATTTCTCACCATAAATTATCAACAATGACAACAGCTAGGAAACATATATCAGTATTCAGCCTTTTATTAGTCTCAGTAATTGTTACATTTTCAGATGATTACTTACAATTGATGTGAAAATGTCTAATTTCCACCATGTTGTACCATATTAATCAATTATGTAATGTTAAAGAAAAATCAACTCACTTGTTTTAAACAAATCTTGTCAGATTTTGAACCAACGACCAAATCTGTAGCATTTTTTATAAAATTAATGATCTTTGAACTGGAGTAGATCAGATGTCACCTAAACTTGTCTAAAGTTTATGTATCATGAACATAATTTAAGACACTTTAATTTTAAATCAATGTAAATTTTTAAAAAAAAAGGAAAAAAAAAAGCAACAGAATAAAATGTAATTTTAGATGCAGCTCACAAGTGAGTTTTTTTTATTTTTAGGAGAGACCTGAGGGTATCTTGTGGGGTTTTGAGACCCTTGAGGCCCGCGAGCACCATGTTGGTAACCCCTGAAGTGTACGGATGGGAATTTGGACGTAGCCTAAAATTCCAAAATCGAGTGCCCTAGAAATTTCCTAGAAATTGCTGTGCACCGACGCTAATAGATTTGGTGATGCTATGTGTTTGAACAATTTCGGTTAAAAAAAAAAAAAAAAAAAAAAAATGTAAACACTTTTTTAAAATAAGCCATCCACATTTTAATCATCATAATACAACATGTTTTTAATTCTAGTATTTACTACACGTACTTTGTGAAATTGTTGACGTGATATTTGTCATTAAAAAAAACAAACAAAACAAAAAAACATTGAGAGCATGGAGTTTGAATTGGTTTAAAATTCCATGGTTCCAGAGATAGTCTCACACTATTTGTTTTTTTTAGTAGTTAGAAAGTTTCAAAGGAAATGTGGACGGCCCATAAAAGTGATGGGTCACTACCCTCACAGAGAGTCGTTTTTCCAGAGGTCCCTGAAAGCAGCAGCAGTCACGCGATGTTTTCGTCTGCGAGAACAAACATGGCGGATGATGGAGAGTCTTTAGAGTCTTGGCTCAGTAAGTTCCCACTTAAAACTTGTTTGGGGTTAGTTTTTCGTGCAGTAGTAGTGTGTAGCGGTGGTGTGGCGACTCGAGTGTCTGAAGTGTCGGTTGGTTTGACGTGACATCCCCGCATTTGGGTGGTACAGCTCTGGGTTTGTGGGGAGGCTAGCTCAGCTAATGAATACGAGTGTCAGGAACCAAACTTACTTGGGTTTTTTTGTTCATTTTATCGACTTTTCTGTGAAACCACCCGCATAATAATAGAAAAATAGTGTGTGTGAGTTCCGTTGAAATACTCAATCTAACCTAACAGTATAGATAAACTTTATTTACTGAGTGTTTGGTCGCTTTTTAACAAAAGGCTGATGTTATTCACACGTTGTGTTTACGTGCGGCTAGCACAAAAAAGTGATGGAAATTCGAGAACATTACCGGTATCACTAAAGTGGGAACATTTGCGGGTGGTGGGTGGAAAAGTCCTTGTTTGTACAGGTGATTATTATTATTATTATTTTTTTAGCATTATATGCGTTGCTGTTCCTTTATTGGGATGCTGTGTTTTTATGGAATGCGAGTTACTGCCACAAAAAATTTAGCTAGTTCCTATTCTGCTAATTCCAGTTTAACTTCTGAAACATGTAAAGAAAAAAATAAATTATGGTCAGAATTATATATATATGCTTATCACACAGGAGCATCTTTAGCATGTTGAGGAACCATCAACAGTACACGAGAACTGGACTGAGTGACCTGCTGCGTTCCAAACAGGAAGTTCCGAGAAGCTGAAGTCCCATAGGCAATGTCTGAATTCCAACCTTAATCCCTATTGCTAAAAACTATATAGTGCTTGACTATCTAGTGCCCTGGATTTCAAAATTAATTTGGACACCATAGTCACTTTTTTTTGTTTGTTTTTTTTTAACGGCAAATATGACACCATATATACATATATCTTCCAAACAGTGTTATCATTTTTTTTTTTTTTTTACTTTTTTCCCCACCCCCATCCAACAGACCAATTCCACCTACCCAGGTCTATCAATAGAAATAAATAAGCATGTATCTCTTAGGCTGTATGTGACATTAAAACAAAGAACCAAGATAACAAAAAAACAAGGATTTCTGGGAGCTACTATTTGGGAAGTATTTCGAGCTCATCAATGTATGCTAATACTGGGCCCCATGTAGACAAAAATGTGTTTTCCGACCCCCTTAAAGCATATGTAATCTTTTCTAGCTGCATGTATTGGGATAGATCACTGAACCAAAGAGATACCTTAGGCGGCTTATTTGATTTCCAATGTAGTAGAATCCTTCTACATGCTAGTAGTGTTGTAAAAGCGATAATGTGTTTATGTTTTTTCCTTAGGGTGGATTGTTTTCTATCTGTGGTGCCAAATATAGCCATGGCTGCATTGGGCTGAAGATCAGTCTTGAGAGCTTTTGACAACATTTGAAAAAATGACAGACCAATAGGACGTCAGAGCTGGACACAACAAAAACATATGCGTTCAGTCAGAAGGGGTGTGATTACACCTATCGCTGCTGGGTACTATATTATATATTAGGATAGATTTTTGCTAGTCTTGCTTTAAAGTAATGGGAAATACGATTTTTTATTGGATATTCTTGCAGTAAATCTCCTAAAATGCATTAGGGTTTCCAAAAGTTTTTCTATATCTGAAAGTGGAGGCAGGTTTGGAAATTCTGTGTCATAATGCATAAGAAAGTGACGCACTTGGAAGTAATTGAATTGACTAGTCAAAGGGAGATTAAATTTATGTGAAAAATCCTCAAAGTTACAAAAACTGAGTTTATGTAAATGTCTTTAAAATAGTCAATGCCTTACTTTTTCCAGAGAGTGAAACCAGGGTCCTGCTTAGCTTAGGGAAAATGTGATTGTTGTGTATAGATTATAGAATTAATCAAAGATGATTTCCTCAGTCGAAGCTTCGTCTGAACTGAAACCTTATTTTAAGGGTATTTAATTAGTATATTTCTGGACAGAGATGGGTAGGTCAGAGGTGACCAGGGCTCGGAGAGAGGTTGAGATACAAGATGCAGCTTCAAGAAGGCAGCAGTCTACGTCAGGGGTGTGAAGCCAGTGAATTATGCCCAATAATAGTAACAAAAATTGGGAAAGGCTAAGCCACCTTGTTTTTTAGACTCTTCAACAGTTCAAGCCGTATCTTTGGATTTCTACCCTCCCATATGAATGAAGAAAAGCCTTATTGAGAGATTTAAAAAACGATTTAGGAAGATGGAATGGGATACACTGAAAAAGATAGAGGAATTTTAATTCAATTAACCTTTCCTGCCAGAGAGAGGTGAAGGGTTCTCCATTTCTTTAGGTCTAATTTAGTCTTTCCAAACAATGGACAGAATTTTTTTGATAGAGATGCTGCATGTCTCTTGTAATTTTTATACCCTGGTATGTAAAGCCATCTGTAGATATGTGGAATGGTAAAGCACCAGTTTGTATTTGGAGAGCCAGCTCATTAATAGGATAACATTCACTTTTACTTAGATATAGTTTCTATCCAGAGAAAGTCCCAAATATCCTCAAAGCTCGAATTATTTGGGGTGTGCCTTGAACTGGGTCTGATAGGTATAACAATAAATAAAACATTAAAAATTACATTTTTTTCCCACAAAAATTGTTCAAATGCAATGCATTATGGTCTATATTTGCTAATGTAGTGATCATTGATGCACACTGTCTTTTTACAAAGACTTCTGGAAATTGTTTAGGGCGCTCAATATTGTAATTCCAGTTTTGAACAGCACAACAAAATTTGTCAGAGTAACCATTCTTGCTCTACTTTATTTTCTTTTCTTTTTTACATTTTCTTGCTGATCATGATTTTTTTTTTCAATATGTTTATTCTGTAATGCAAGTTATTCAAAGACCAATCAGATGCGTCAATAAAAGCTTGTGGCCTCAAGCCAAACGTTCAAAACATTTGATTAAGGAATTCTCCCAATTCTTGCAGCAAACTCACTCCTGATTGGTGTGAGTGGTTGCCATAGAAGCAATAACTCAGATCAACTCAAACCCACCTCAGTTTACTGTCATCGTCTGGCTTCAACATGACTGTGTCCGTATTGCAAAAAAAAAAAATGGTGACTGAATTGATTCTGGGTGATGTCACACTCACTCAGTCAAGTTCTCCTGTGCAGTCAGTGGGCGGAACCATCCACAGCTGAGTCACTCACTGATTCCACCAGTGTTTAGTGGAGATGTCAGGTCTGCTAACATTCTATTCCCAGGTTCTTGAGGTGGTTTTGATGAACTCCTCAGTCTCGTGAAATCCGGACATATTTCTACTCGTGGCAGAATCTTATCTCAGTATTTTTCTTTATTAAAATTGTTTATTTTTGCTTTGCAAGATGAAGTCCCAAACCATCAGACTGTCTCCATCTAAGTCATTTTTCATTGTTTACTGCACCCTTATTATCCACAACACTGCAAAGTGCCTGACGGTGAACGGAAGGTTTCTGATTAAAATAGATTCAGGTTGTGTGCAGTTTTAGTGTAAATCATATTTTACTAATGCTGCCAATCAGGTGCCTAAAAAAAAGAGTCAACTGCAGAAAAATACAATGGCAGTTTAAAAAATCTGCTATAAGCACAACTCATATGCTTGGTTATGCTGCTCATCCTATAAATACATGATTGTTGTTAGAAATGTGACCTATGCCCTTTATTGTGTTGTTTACATTAATATTCATAGTGTAAGTGCACTCGGGCTAAAGTGTTTTGGTGAACAAGTGTTCCGTTGAACCATGAACATCATCATTCTTTATGTTTTTAGGAAAATAAACGGCCTCAAATGTCTCATTTCCATTTTCTCTTCTCTCTCTTCATTTGTTGTTTTCAGATAAAGCCACCAGCCCTTCCAACAGACATGAAGACTGGGAGTATATTATGGGATTCTGCGATCAAATCAATAAGGAGCTGGAAGGGTATTTCACTTCTTTTTCCAATAAAAGCACCCTTATTTGTTTTTAAATAACATTGAATGATTACCGTGTGATAGTCATCAGGACTCTCCCAGTAGCAATCACTGTGGAAATCCATCTTCTCTGCCAACAGATATTAATGCAGAAAGAGTCAGATTGAAATAGTAGAGTGGGTTCCTTTAATCCATACATTTTTTCATTTGGACTGTTGTTGCTGCTTTTTTTTAGCAACAGAAACTCTACTAGTGTACGAAGGCCAGCTGACACTGGGGGGTAAAAAGGGGAAAAGTCGAAAGAATTCTGAGTGTATATATTACTAAATTGATCACTGTTTTGTAATCTGTGAGATCACAAATATTTAAACTCCCAGTTAAGCAAAACAACAGAATAATTAAAAATTTTGTAAATAATATAATCTATACAGACAAATGATAAAACTGTGCTCTCGTTTTTGTGCACGGACAGATGAATCGTGTGTGTGACGCTTATAACACAAAATATCCCAACATAGTTACTGGACTCCTACTAGGAGTGTTGCCATGGAGGTTCCAACTTTCAGCCAAAGTTCTTAAGAGTGTTTCCACATTACAAAACAAAGAACATGGTGGTTCTGTAATCTGTGCACACGGATGACTAAACTGAGACCATCTGTGAGCATGGAATTCCTCAGCCTTTTTTAATTATTTATTTACTTTTAACCCCTGTCATCTCCCCGGCTCCGTCGTAGTTTAACGTAAAGGTTACAGTTACGCACAAAAGGATTTGAGGAAGTCTCTCAGCCTCATGAGGTGCATCTTAAATCTCAAGCTCTTGCAATGACTTGCACATCTGAGTGACTGGACCATTAACTGAAATATTCTCACAAATATGAAGAATACAAAAAGAATATGATAGAAGATTGATCTCGTGTGCATCACTGAGCATTTCATAGCAAATTTTCAAATAGTTCCATATTTCTGATTATTTTTTCTCTCTTATGCAATAAGAAGAACTATTGACTTTACCTTTGAGGCGTTACCAATGTTCAGGCTTGTGATAGCTATTAATATCAAGGCAGATTAACAACTTTGTTGCTTTTGGTGATGTTGAACTTAAAATGGAAAACTTTATTGACAACAAGTAATAAACTTTTTATGTTATCGACATCTCTGCGCTGCAAGATTATATTTTTCAAGAAACCTGACCTAAAGTCTCACTAAAATCCAAACAAAAATTGATCTGCTGAAAAAAACTGCTAAAGTTTTGGGTTAAACTCCCACTCCAGCTAAGTTATCCCCAGTAGTTATTTAATAACAATTATGCAGTTTTTAGTTCAAATCAAAAAGCCTGTGTCGTGTTTAAGGCACAGTTTGTACATTAGAAATTCACCTCTGAGTTGTGGGGGGACTGTCTGCGCTGATGTCCCATCATTCCTTTGTTTAAACTGTAGCTTACAGCTCCTCACACCCCCAAACTAATATTAGTTAAAAACTGCGAGCAATATCAGAGGTATCCAGCTGTGTAGTTTTGATCCTGATGGCATCTCAGATGAGGAAAATTAAGACATTAGAGGATCTGTTTGTCTGCAAGTGGAGGATTTTAGAATTGGAGCGGAGCTGAGCTTTTTCAAACTGCTGGTTTTTGTTCTGACTCATCACAATTTGGATAAAGAAATACTCAGAAATGCAGTTTTAGGCTTAATTTTCTTTATAATTGTACTCCTTCATGAGATAAATGCAACAAGACCAAGTTAAAAAAACTAAATCTTTAAAAAGTTGCTGGTTTTTTTTTTCCTTTGTAGTTGGTGTGAATAATCATGTGAGTTTTGAATAAAGATTGGTCATTTTCATAAGGCATTTTTATCTTATTTTTCCAACCATTTTGTATTTTTTCTCATTTCTTTTCCATATTCCCCAGCATAAATTGCTAATTTGCTTGTTATGAAGCAGCTAATGAATTGAGGCCGTCCTGAAGGATACGTTTTGGCCTCTGTTTAATTCCTCTTGAATTAAAGTCATCGTTCTATAGACTTATTTTGATAGAACTGTAGCCATCTTCAAGTGTTCCGTGCACTGTTTTCCTAATTTTCTTGCATAGAATGCTGTACATAATATACCAGATCCTGGTCAGATCGTAGTGTTTGCAGTCCGTAGAGTCTTTATCGTCCGTTTCGCTGTCGACATATTTTCTTCCTCTTTGTATTTCTTTATTAATTCTGTTTTCCCATTCAGCTCCGACGTGATCGGGATCATCGTCTGCCTTCTCATTGTTTTCTTCATCTCTTTTCTTCAGCTATCGAGTCAACATAAAAAAAGCTAACAAAGCAGCATGTAATTAGAGTATTTTCAGATATTTTTTTTCTCTCACTGATTCTATTGCACTCTATTTCAGTCCACAAATATCCGTCAGGCTTCTGGCACACAAAATTCAGTCCCCTCAAGAGTGGGAGGCGATGCAAGCTTTAACGGTCCAGTATTTTCTCTTTTTACGTTTTTTTACTTTCAAGTCTTTCAACAGAAGAACAATCAAATTTGTTTTATTCTTGCAGGTTCTTGAGGCTTGTTTAAAGAACTGCGGGCAAAGGTTTCACAATGAAGTTGGGAAGTTTAAATTTTTGAATGAGCTGATTAAATTAGTTTCACCCAAAGTAAGTAGGATGAATGTTATGACATCTTTACATGATGTTCTGGATTATATCAGCTGGTTGTGTTACTTTTCAGTACCTTGGAGAAAAAACGTCAGAAAAAGTGAAGACCAGAGTGGTAGAGATGCTGTACTCCTGGACGATTTCTCTGCCAGAAGAGGTGAAGATCCGTGAGGCGTATCAGATGCTGAAGTTACAGGGTGAGTCATCAGCTGCAGTGAGACACACACAAACCCCAACCTGATAGTGGGGTGGATGCATCACACAGACACCAGCATGTGCCTGCTTTTATTTTCTGAAATACTAATGGTCTTGTGTTAAATATAACCGCTCCCTAAGTTCATTTTATTTTTCTGCTTTAGGTATTGTTGTAGTCGATCCAGAAATCTCAGCTGATCCCACGTTGAAACCGCCATCGTCTCCCCGGTGCAAGAATCCCGTTTTTGATGACGAGAAAAAGAGCCTGGTGAGAGGAACTATTTTGGGATCGTCTTTGTCAACAGGCAGCTCAGTTTTCACAGCTTTTTTCTGTGGTTATAAGTGTTTAGATACAGACATTTGTTGGCAAAGACGGCAGTCAACTTTCAAGGGCGTATCATAAATAAATGAGGGTGTACAATGTAATACACACATCATTTGTAAAACTTTATGAAGTCGACCTAGATGCAGATGCGTTAGAGGAGTATTCACACTCAGTGAAGGTCGTTGATGAGAAGTCAGGAACATTGGATGGCGTTCAAATAAACTCTTGTTTTGTAAATGAACGTGTCGGACGCTAAAACCACTACACATTGTATAATGCACAAGTAAATGCAAAAAAAAGGAAAATAAGCACTTTCCCTTCTTTAGTTTTTCTTTATTTTAATGGTAAAATATCACTTTGATGCTCAAAAGCTTCAGTAATTACAGAATCATTTGGTTGTCTCCAGAATTTTAATAGATTTACATCTCTGTAATAATTCATTAGAAAATATTTTTTTCTTATTTGCCTACCAGCTTATTTCATTATTGCTTGAAATTTTTGACCTTTTTTATGCCTAAATTTATTTCCAATTATTAAAAAAATGTTTCTTAGCATTTTTTTCAGTTATCAGTGATGCTAAATTCCAGATTGAAGACCCACTCTAATAAAAATTGTGTTTTTGTGTAATTTTTCTGTTGATGGGGGCAAGATGTATAAAAAAAATTAAGTTTTAAACTGTAACACAACTGGACAGCTGGAGGCTGGCTCCACTCTCAGCTCAGATTTAAAAAATGCAAACAAATAAAAGGGCCGGGCTGAGCGGAGGAGGTGTGGTTTGGATCTGTGATTGACAATGACAGTGAAGTTAGCTTGAGGTAACGTAGCCACTCTAAGGCGACTAATTCAGAGTGATTCCTAAGGAAGGCGGAGGAAGGGGACCTGTGTCTCGGTGGTAAATTGACGCCAACTTCATAAGCTAAAGAATTAAACAAACAATCTAGAGTGAAACGTTCATTGCAGATCCATCACTAGTATGGAGGACGTTTGCTGGATTCAATGCCAAATCAAGCCACTGTTGCCTAACTTCCACCGGAAAGTTGTGCAAGCCAGTAGATTTTTCTCAACCGAAGGCAAAACAGCTACGAGCCATGCTAAAGCTAACACGATAACGACCGACTGTTACAGAATCAAACATGGGCGGGGCTTTTATACTGGAGCTACAGAGCATGTTGACGTGAAACTTCTAAAAATGACGTTGGACTTACACCAGTTGACCAATCGCAAAATTCAACTGTAATCCCTCGTTTCAACCTGTAGGGGGCAGCATATAGACGGTTTTAGACTATAATTTATTGAATTATACAATTTTATTTTAAATTGTCAAAAATGTGGCAAGGACCAACAGACAGAACTTTTAAAGCCTCATTTATAGTCAACAGACAAGGAAGTTGATTTAGTGTTTGGTATCCCTTTAAACTTGCATTTCTGTGTATTTCTTTATTCAAATCATTGTATATCAGGTGCTGGCAAAAAAAAAGTGTAGCAGTGACATAGTGCTACAATTAGCAGGCATTCAGGCTCCATTCTGATCTATCCACTTATAAACAATGTCTTCATTTCCTCGTCCGAGCATCTGGCTCAAAACTCTATGGCCGGATAGCTCCACACTTGTCTGATAATTTTGTTGTACCAGTTATGTTATGTTGTGAGGGGCTATAAGCTAGTGGGAGAGCATGTGGAAAAACTAGATGATGGGGAATGGGGTCGGGCTTGCTCCGCGGCAACAACTCCTAATGGACTGCTGCTGTTCTGCAGAAACTATGTCCTTAAAAAGCGACAGGTTTTGTGATTTAGGGTGAAATTGGAGTTATCATAAATAAAAGAACACTGAGAATTCTTCTAGATCAGAAGATGATTGGAGTGGCTGTGTTGCAAATTAGCAACAAATAATGAGAATTAGCAAATGTTGTTTCTCCTGAAAGTTAGTGAGTTTTCCAGATGAAAACACTTTAATGCTGACCTTGAAACGAAGCTTCTGCTTTATAAGAAATAATACACAAAGATAGTTGAATAAGGTATAGATGCAAAGAAATGCTCTAAAATTTCACTTGCAGTGGATGAGTTATTTTGAGCTCAGGTGAAACAACTATGAGTCAAATCCAAATTTCTTTAACTTCAGACCTGAAAATAACTCACCATACAGTTCTTTGGCTTGCAGGATGCCTTTATATCTGATGTTTGGGGTTCTTCTGTAGAAACATCTCTGTTCCTTTTAGCTTGAAGATACAAGATATTAAGACCACAATAGTGCAGCTGACTGAGTTTCTAAAGTCATGCTTGGATATTAAAACCAATCAGTTATTTTTCTTTTTGTTGTTGTTGTCTATTTTCTTAATGGATTTTGGTGCATAATTCAGTCTATACTGTTTAGCTCATTAATTCCAAACTTAATGTTTTGGATTTCCTCCTAATGATCAATTCTTTCTTGTTTTTCCTCACAATCTGCAATGCAGTTTTTCTGAGCCTCTACAACTTATCTCAAAAAAAAGCATATTTCTAACATAGGGGAAGCAGTCCTAATTTATGGCTCTTAAACTACTTAGAAAGTTTGTTCCTGTGATAATAACCAACTGGGATCTGATGATTATTGCAGATTATGTTTGTGGGATTTGTCAGGATTCATATCACAAAAGCAAAAGTTTAAAAATAAGAGCTTTTATGACTCTAGGTGGATGTCAACTGTTGGCCATACTTGAAAAAGTCTTTCATGAAACCCCAAAGTTCTAGTTTATTGAAAGTGTTCAGTTTTTAGGGTTGTTCTAAGCACATTTTACATGACATTTGTTGAAGGCAGGGATGAATCTGTATCGGTCTTTGCTGCATAAGACGTGAAGACGTCAGAATGAGGACACTATTGTGTCTTTAGTACATTATGTAAAGGACGTGCAACCTTTTCATCACCAACCTTGAGGAGAATTTGTCTTTGGAGTTCCACAGTTGCTCCGAGCACAGAACCATCATGCTGAGCTTCTTTTTTGTGTGTTTGTGTGTCAGAGGCTCTGACACTGGTGCCTCAGTAATTGACAGCATGTGAAACTGCACTCTCCACCACTGACTTGCAGTAAAGTACAGTTTTCCTTGTCCTTCTGGTAAACATCTCCTGTATCTCATTTCCAGTCCAGTTTGTTTCCCAGCTGAATAGAGTTGCACTGACTTTCAGACTTGTGCACAGTGAAACGAAACAAAAAAATACGCGGTCCTAATAAGCTCCTGAACTGCTGACTTCTCAAACACTCGACTATTAGTCTCCAGACTTTCTCTTTCTATGAGTCAGTCGATAATCCAGGCAGCAACTGCTTCTTTTTTTTTTAGCCTCTCGTGCTGCAAAGCCAGCCACATAGTGTCAAACAAACTGAAGATTTTGAACATCAGGAGGATTTTTGTTTCACAAAATGTAAAGTTAAGTTTTTATGTATCCTAAATTGATTAAGATAAAAATGTTTATTTTTGTTCCCTCACAAATAACCTGAAAATGGTTATTTTATCTTCTAAAACAGGTTTATCAGTGTATCTTTGGAGAAAACTGGTTCCCAAAAACCCACTCCAATAAAAATTAGGTTTTAAACGTTTTCTTGTGGCATTTTTTGTTTTATTATAGAAGACATGTATAAAGAAAATTAATCTCAAATTGCATTTCTGACTATTTTGATCAAACTATGTAAATAAACATAAGGATGCACTGAATACCCACCTCCGCTCTTTAAAAAAGAAGAGCTCTAAAGCATTGCGGCACATACCACAAACAACAAGAGAAGAAGCAACATTCCAACATTTGGTTGGAAATTGTATATTTTTTTCCTAATATTTCAATTTTTAAAAATGTAATATTTAAAAAATTGGTAATAATTGCTAAAACAGGAAATAATTAATTAAATGATAAATAGTTTAAGAAATTTGTCTTAATTTTTGACATACGTGGCCTTAAAAAGGTCTTGAACAGTCTTAAATTTAACTTGTAGAAACTTGTAGGAAACCGGATTTCTTTAATTTTTCTCCATGACAGTCAGAAAACCTATTGGTACTAAATTGGGAACAAAAGCCACAGTTTTGAAATTAAATCTCCAAAATGTTCAATTTCTATTAAGGCTGTAAGCTAAACGCGTTAACGCACACTATTAATTTTAAAATTAACGGCGTTATGCTAACTTTGTCAGGTACTGTTTTGCTTATAACATGGTCAAATACAAAACACATGAATATTTAATCCATTTTTAGCACTTTATTCTGGTTATTTTTTAGGTTTAGATTGCTTTTTCACTAAAGCCGGACTTTTGATAGGTAATGCGGCCCCTTGTCACAGTAACACGGCAGCCTTGTCAGACGTGATCTTGATTGCGGCGGCAAAAAAAACCCCAATATTTATGCAGATCGTCACAATAGGTAACATAAAGCATCAGTCAGAGACAAAGTTCACCTCATACCTCTCGTTTTTTATCCATATTATGAAGCAAAAGTTTGTTCTACAGAAACCAGCACACCGGAACCTATTTTTTAGGCGTGCATCTACACCCAGCAGCCAATCAGAATCAAGTGCAGACACGTATGTTTCTATTGGCTGTATGTCAGCATCTTGTTTTTTTTTTTTAAAGAGATGAGAGATGCTGTCTTAAAAGTTCTGCTTGTCTTACTGTTGATGTGTTTTGTACAAACAAGTTACACTTCTGGGTTAACATTTTCTAAATTTAAGCATTTAAGACAATAAAAATGAAAGGAAACTTTTTCTCTCTGGCCTGTTGTTGTACAAAAGCTGCATATTGTCATATAAAATTTACCTCATAAAACATTGTGATTAATTGTGATTAATCACAACCTAAAAGTGTGATTAATCTTATTAATTATTAATAGTACTAGTTTAAAGATGCATATCATTTTCAATCAAAACTAAAGCAATGTCCAGATTCCATGTTATTTTTTTTTTTCTTATGAAGTGGATTACCAAAAAACTCCATGGATCCGCTCCTGGTCCGGCCCTGCTGTTGAATCTTAGAGTCAAAATGTTCTGTTCTAGAAACAGATATTTTTTTATTTTAAAAATGACATTGATAATTTACCCATTAACGCTTAATGGACTTTAAAATATTGCAGTTGTGTTTTTGCTTTCATGTAGATGCTAAAGTAAAGTAATATTGGAGCCAAAGTGGTTTGATACATAAAAGAATTGTAATTTTTTAAAATGACTCAAAAGATGATTGGAGTGGGGCTTAATGTGTACTGACTGCCGCTTATACGTGATTAAGCTTGTTTTTCTATGGGTCTGGGACCTGAGCTTCCTGCTGGCTTTTTTATTTGTGTGCATCATTCTGGACTTCAGCCTTATGCCTCTCTCTTCTCTTCACAGCGATTAGCAGAACTCCTAAAGAGCAAGAAGCCAGAAGATCTCCAGGAGGCGAACCGTCTCATTAAGAACATGGTCAAGGAGGTGCGTAGGATTCAGAAATTACTGTACGAATACCCATGCTATTCAGCTAAGCATCTGCTGACATGTTGTACAACCCCTTCATCCCGTTCATTCTTTCATGTGTTGAACCGCTTCACCTGAGATCCATTAATAACTTGAGCTTGAAAGAAGACTCGATTAAAAGACTTTAAAAGAGAGTCTGACTCATTGAAAGCTTTTCGACTAATGAAAAGCAGTTGTTCTGTTCAACTGAGATTCTAAGGCTGCAAACCTTATCTCGTAGGATGAAGTACGAACCCAGAAAGCAGCACAGCAAAGGAACACGTTGGAAGCTGTGAACAACAGCGTCAAACTCCTTAATGAGATGCTGGCTCACTTCAACCTGGAAGAGTCCACTGATGAAGATAAGGAGCTCATTAAGGTTTGTTTTCTTCAGAAGGTGTCGAATCAGCCCAAAGTCAGGCTGTTCTTTCATTGCTGTTTAATTTACTGCTGTGTGAAGCAACAACAACTCCCCCTTGACAAATTAACTCTTCATCTGGAGGTGCATAATCCTCCTGAACACCCGCAGAGCCATGCAGCAGGGGTTATTTTTTTGTATTGCCATTAAGCAGGAAGGTACATGATAGAACAGGAGGACGAGGTCGTTCAAGTGTGAACCCCCCAACCCCTGTCAGACTGTTGAAGCCCTTGCCAAGGGCAGCAGCTTCGTACAGGGATCCTTAGAACAGACCTGCTGTGAAGCAATCAGAGGTGAACATCTTGTCATGAAACGTATTCTTGCTCCCAAACCTGACTCACTTCACAGAGATACCTCATCTTTTTCAACAACCCCAGTGGCTGCCCTAATCTGACTTTGATTGTTTTGTTGTTAAGCAATAAATCAATCTGCCCTGCAGTCTATTTATTTTTATTTTTATTGCAGCTTTATAAATCCTCCTGGAAATCTGCCGAGCCTCTCACTAAGCTTTCGGAATGAAAAGGAAGAGTTTCTGTCCCACTTCGATCATCTTCTGATCTATTGTAGAGGTATTCCCAGTCGTCTTTTAAGTATGATGCCACTTTAAAGAAAAATGGACTTAGTTACTGCAGAGCAGCAGGATTTCATTAGAAATTCACCTCTGAGTTGTGGGTGAGACTGTTTTCCCCTTTCCCAACCCGTTGCTAACAGCTTGGGTCAGGGAGCTTGTGGCCCAGCCAATTAATTTTTTTCCATCACATATAAGTTCTTTTTCTCACAATATTTTTTGTCAGTTCCTAATTCACAATAATTTGAATCAAAAAATGATCAGAAATTAAATTTTAATTTTAATTCTTTTCATTTTTCTCCTCCATTATTAGAAAAATGCCACAAGAACACATTGAAAACATCAGAGTATGTCTTTAAAATATGGCTTAGTTATAAGATTTGTGCCACATCAGCTGTTTTTTTTAAATAGGTAATTCTATATGTGCTCTTTTTAAGGATTAAATCGTGATATTTAGTGTCCCACTTCATTACTACACATTCTTAAACCATTAGTTTATATAGTCCACTTCTTATGATGAGCAAAGTAGTTCAAGTTTCAGGAAAATTAGAAACAAACTCACAGATTTGTTTCATCAATAGTTCAAAAGAAATACGCTTACTGCAGTCAAACCCATCACCGTGATTTAACATCTTCAATTTTAAATGTTCTAAATAAACATTGACCTAAACTTAAGGGCAACGTCTATGAAGCACAAATTCTATCATATTCTTGTTCATTTTTAGTCGGACTCTTTTCCTATTAACACCAAAAATTATCAAATGGAAGTATTTAAGTCAATTTTGATATTTAATAGAGGTTGTGATAATTAAGCATTAGCTTTAATAAGATGGGGTTTAGGATTATTACCGTCTTATTTTCAACTACAAGCTAGGATTTGGAATTTTGGAAAGAACAAAAGTTTTCCTTTTTTTTTTTATCAAAACACTTAAAAACTACACATTTTACTTTTACTACAAAATTTAATAAACAAACAATTCCCTGAATTTGGATAAATTAATTTAGTCAAATTAGTTTTGCATTTGGTCAGTGACACTAAAGTGATATAATGTATACCAGAACCAGAGTGGCACCTGATTTTAGTCTCTTCTGTGTCTCAGCAGATGAACCTTGAGAAGAATTTAATGTGAAAGCTCAGGAGACAATTACCTTTGGAAAAAATAAAGCTGATCTTATAGCTTTTCCTCTGCATTAGTACAATCCATAATACCAACCATTTCTGTGAATTTGTTTCTAACTTCACTAAAGATTATGTTGATTGAATGAACAACGAACACAATGTCAAAAATATTCACAAATTGTTGATTTTGTTGTTTCAAAATCTGCTTGTTTCCATTTTTGCTTGCACTCCTCTATCCTATGTATTTGTTTGAATCTTTCTGACTTTGTTTTGACTGGACAATGTAGGATTTCGCCTTAAATAAAGAAAACTAGAATTGAAACCATCAACCAGTTGATTGTCAGTGATCTGCCAAAACCCCAAAGCAGTCCAAGTATTTTCCTACTCCTGACTTCAACTTCAAATAACAGAAAGATGATTTTTGAATTCCTCCTAACTCGATTTGTCACTGCTTTCATGGTGAAACATGTTGATTTGATCAAAAAGACACTGACAGCTGTCATCAGGGGATCTGGTTAGTACACAGAGACAGAAAAGATGTCCTTTTTTTCAGCCTGACTTGCATTATTTTCCGGAAAAACAACAACAAAAAAAGAAACTGTTTTCGCAAGTAAATTTTGCAAAAATCCTTAAAAAAACTGACAACAAAAAATTGAATAGATCCTTTGTGTACCAAACTGACACCCTCCCAATAACCGAATCAGATTGAAAAAGAACTTGATGAAAAATGAAGGATTAAATAAGAAAACATTTCTTAACGTCAACAATTAAAACTGATAATTTTTTACTCTTTTAATGAAATTCATTGGGATTATTTTCTGTTTAAAAAAAAAAAAAAAAAAATAGAATTTTTTTTTTTTTTTTTTTTTTTTTTTTCTCCCCTCTAGGTAGAGTCCAGAACATTAAGGATCCAACACCCCCTGGAAGTGTTCACTTTGAACTTTTGCCCTCTGGCAGACTCTGCAGATCACAGACCTAAAAACTCCTTTAATACGATATTCCTGGTTGAATGAAAACATAATATATGTAATACAGTGAAGGATGCAGTAACATTCAGCTGTGCAGCCTAGCAGCACCTTTTAGATCTGAACCCTTATATCCTGCTTTATTCCTGAAGAAGTCCTTTTGTTGCCTGTGTCTACTATCTATTTTGGTGTTCTTTATTAATCTTGATACAGCTTTTAACTCTGTTTTTTCTTGTCTTGGTGGCAGCAAAGATTCATTCAAATGTTTTGCTTCTAGGAGTTGTACAGTGATTGTGACAAACTTCAGAAGAAGGTATTTCAGCTCGCTACTGAGAGTGAAGATAATGACAGCCACTTGGGTGAGAAAACCTGCTTCTTACTGTTTGATGCACTGACTGTCGTCGCTGTTCGACTCGGCCTCTGATTCACGAGGCTCGTCTAAAGATAGAGCGAGCTCTAATGATTCTTGTTTTTCCTGCCCTTATCAGGAGACATTCTGCAGGCCAGCGATGACCTCTCCCATGTCATGAATTCATATAAGGCGATTGTGGAAGGACACAAGATTAATGGGGACTCTGACGGGGTACAGGGCAAGCAAGCATCTGTCAAAGCAGGTAATGTTCAGGGTAACAATTAGTTTGCTTCCAGATAAGAGGGATTAATTTGTTCCTTCCTGATCTCACCTAAATGCATTTACTTTACTTTGTTCTGGATGCACCAACTGAAGATAATTGCATATTAACAACAAAAGAAACGAAGATTTGATGCAGATTTCTGGGTAAAGATTCAATTATCTACACTTTTATATTTGAAGATAAGGCAGACTCCACAGCGATATTAGTGTTTGATGTGCTGTGAACTTCCTGTATCTTAGGCGGAGGTTGCTGCCAATCTGCAATGCTTAAAATTCAAATGTTGCCTTGAAGTCCATCTGATCACCCAAGCATGGTTTTACTGAACGTCTGAATCTTTGCAAGCTGAGGGACGCTCACATCAAAGCTGGGCTCAGCTTAAAAAGAACAAACTTTTAGTTTGTGACAGCTTTGCTTTGAATCCCAGAGCGAGTGTTGGAGCGAACCCGCTTTGTTCGGAAGAAATCAATTACAAGAGGGAAAAAGTAAAATGAAAAAAAAAGTAAAAGCCAGTGTGTAACGCTGCGGCACCAGTGGGAGAAAATGCGTCCACAGTTTGTTGTGTGATTGTCGCTTTGATATTGCCAGCTCCAGTTTACACCACATGACCCGTGAGCCAGAAGAAAAGGTTTCACAGGCATCTTTTAAAACTCCACTTCATACATTCCCACTCACAGGTCGCAATCCTAC
Source organism: Oryzias javanicus (assembly GCA_003999625.1). Lineage (NCBI taxonomy): Eukaryota > Metazoa > Chordata > Actinopteri > Beloniformes > Adrianichthyidae > Oryzias > Oryzias javanicus. Next base: position 26,841,571 of record CM012437.1, on the reverse strand, counting down.
AGAATTCAAGCAAAGTGATGGCATTTTGCTGATTCGTATGCTGTCCTGAAACCAAATTTCTTTTGAGAAAAAAAGTAATTGCTGCTGCCAAGGAAGCCCTGCGTGGCAGAACGGAGGGAGAGCTGCAAGAACAGCATGTAAACTAGTATTCCTCTCTGCCCTGTGTGTGCGCTGCCTTTTTATGCAGAATTTATTTTGAGAGCTGTTTACTCCTGCAGCCCCAAGGACCAAAAATGTAAAAATGTGTGTCCGTCCGCGTTATATTTACAGTCAGTAAGTACATGTGAATACTGCGCAGGTAAACAGAAATGTGTCCGCTCCTATCTTAGAAACCAGATGTTGTAGAGCTTTTTTCAGCAACACAAACACAGTAACATAAATAGATAAATGTGTTTTATTGGAGACCAACTCCAATTAAAATTTTGGGTTTTGTTGTTTTAGCATGTTCTTGCAGCTATTTTCTAATGATGGAGGACCAACACATTATCAGGTTTTGGTAACCAAACCCTAAATCAACTTTTTTTTTAGTTGTTGACCTCTATAAATGGGGCTTTAAAAGTGCTGTCTTGTTGGTCGTTGATAAAGTTTTTGACAAATTAAAATAAAATTGTTTAATTCTTGAAAATATAGTCAAAAATTATCTTTGTGCTGCCCCCTACAGGCCGAAACGATGTATTACATTTAAATGTAATGATTGGTCAAACCACGCAAGTCCCACATCATTTCAGAAGTTTCACGTTATGATCTGCAGCTCCAGTAATGATAACGGTCCTGTTTCCCAGCCCCACCCCTCTGGTTTTCACATTTGGGCTGTGGGTGGAGTCGGCTGCTGATTTCCTTGTTTGGTCACCTTTAAGGAACCCTCCACGTCACTTTTTGACATTTTGGGTGTCTCTAACTCATCATTTTTTGATGTGCTGCCTGTTCCAATTAAATCAGTGGTCCGGTAGTCCGGCGACGCAGTCAGTAAACGTACTCTTACCCTAGCCTTGTCTGCGTCTGGTACCGCATCTGGAACCGGTACTGATCTGCATTTGGTACTGGGTTAAGATTAGGGTTAGGATACTGGTGGGGTCCACATCCTGGAACCAGTTTGCGATTCGGAGTTTGGGAGCCTTGATTTAATTGGAACAGCCAGTATGTCAAAAAATGACGAGTCAGGGATGCCCAAAATGCCAATTTTTGACATAGAGGGTCCTCAAACATGCATCAAAGCATCATGACTTGGGAATGAGAATGTGTTGGAAGGACATATATTAAGAAAAATTGCATTTCTGAGTATTTCTTTTGTCAAATCGTTGTGAATCAAGAGCAGATGGAAAAAAAAAAATCCCATTTAGCTACATAGGTGTGAAAGTCTCAAGCTCACTACACCTTTCCATTCTGATTCATCCACTTGTAGACAAATGGATCCATCAACGTTTTCGTTTTCCTTTTTGAAACTAGCCTCTGGCTCACAACTGTACTGCTGGATAGCTCCAGTATTGCTTGCCAATTTTGTTGTACCAGTAATTTAAGGTTGGGGTAGTGAGGGGCTCTAAGCTAGCAGGAGAGCATGAAAACAGAAGGATGCTGGGAAGTAGGGGCAGGCTCACTACACGCCAACTGTCCTGCCCACAAGTCAGTGGTAAATTTCTACTACCGCTCTGCAGAAACTATGTCCATGAAAACAACACAGGTTTTTATTATTTTACCTATAAAAATGGTATATCAGAATGGAGTGGAGCAGGGAGGAATTTTTTCTGTCACTCTTTTTCAAACATTTTTTATTGGATTCACAAAAATGTAATTAGAGAAATACTCAGAAAAGCAATGTTGAACTTAATTTTCTAAATATATGTCCTCCATTATCAGAAAAAAAAATGTTGAAAACATGATTTTCATCAGAGTGGAGCAAAAAATAAAATCTGGTTCTCCAGTGCTGATGTTTTTTTTCCGTCTGATCATCTTTCAGAGAGTGGAAGCACCAATCAGTCCGAGGTTCTGATCGATCTGGGGGACTTTGACACAGACAAACCCTCTAAGCTGGAGTCTTCATCTTCAACTTTTCTGTCCGACCTCCTCAGTGGATCGATGACTGCTAATTCCTGTAGCCTCAGTGCTGCTCCATCGTGGCTGGATGAAGAGCTGCTTTCTTTAGGTATCACAGTTGTTGCATTTTGAAATCTTGTATTTTATTTTATTTTATTTTTTCTGACGGATTGGTGTTTGCTTGCAGAACCCAGTGAACCGGGCCCTGTACTGAGAGACTCGGCTCACAGACATTTGCCTTCTTCACAGGTGCTGACATCAAAACTGATCATTGATGCACATCTTGAAATCTGTTGAACAGAAAAAGAACCGTCTCTCTTTTGTATGTTTCAGAGTTTGGGTCCAGATTTGGGTCTTTTTGACACCGGTTTGTCTCCAGCTACACTATCACTTTTTCCAGCTGACCTCTCTACATCCACTTCTGCATGTAGTGTCACCAAAGCCACAGCTGCCTCTTCCTCCAAGTATCCCCGGCCTCATCTTTCCCACCCCTCCGCCATTCCCATCCTCCGATTTAACAGCCTTAGCACTCCAAGAACCTCTATGTTCGGCTCCGAGCGCCGCAGAAGCAGCCGCTGCCCCGCCGTTTCTAAGCGTGACCTCACCTGCTCCTCCAGCCGCCCCATTGCAGCTCTCTGCTTTATCTGGAGGTCTTCACCTGACAGCTCCTCTTCTCCACTCCACTTTACAAGACCTCCCCATGCTGGATCTGGCTCCGTCTGAAAAGTGAGCGAAGCTTCTTCTGAGAGATGAAACCCCTCTGCCTTACAGTCAATATTCTGTCCGGATTCAGTGGTGAATGTGGATGTTTTACATTCTGGTTTTTAAATGACAGTTCTGCTCATTGAGATGCTCAGCAGCTTCCTCACACAGATCAGATTACATTTCCACAGCGTCTAGACAGATTTCCTGTTTTCCATTAACTTCTTATTTACAGAATTTGAGTTTTGTGCCCTATCGTTTTTTTAAATACATTTTTTTATTATTACAAAACATAAAAACAATTCTAGTCAGATAATAGATGCCTAAACAACAATTTAACTTAGTTATCCTTATTCCCTTAACTACAATTTAACTTAGTTATCCTTATTCCCTTAACTACAATTTAACTTAGTTATCCTTATTCCCTTTTTATCTGACTGTTTTTAAATGAAATGGATCTTTGGACTGGTGGAAGACTGCAGTTCACGTCAGTCGGAGGAATCGGGATTCTGTGTGTGTGGTTGATGATCTCATTTCTCCTCCAGCCAAGGTGGCCCCATGGTTTCATCAGCCTCGTCCATCACCGCAGCAGTGCAAAGATGCTCAGCTCCGTTGAGCACAGAGATAGCGGCAGATGACAGCCCCCCGTTACGCTCCCTGTCTCTGGTTCTCCCCGCGAACGCCGTTTCTGCAGCCGCGGGAGAAGAGGCGTCCCTGGCCAGTTTGTTCATTCCTCTGGAGGCCATCAAGCCGAGTGAGTCTCATAATTAACCTCTGATGCTTTCTGTTTGCTTTGAAGGGCAGTTAGTTCCCTCTTGCTGTTTAGAAACCCCCAAAAGAACAGCTTTGACTGCAAACTTCATTTATAACAACCGAATATTTCCATAAAGGCATAAATACTCACATAAAAAGCTTGGAAAGCTTGTAGCATTTTCTTCAGTTTTCGTAGTGGCTGCCAATGTTCCTTTATGGCTCCTATATTTTTAGAGACGAGTGCTAAAAAATGCAGATTAAATTAGTTGCCGGCACATAAATCCAAACCTTTTAATCTCCCCAAAACCTCAAATGAGTTTTTTTTTTCATAAAGCCTCTACAAATTAGAGTAAATTACTGATTACTTTCTTTTTCTAAACGTGTTTCCAGAGGCTCCACTGATGCAACCAAAACCAACACAGCTCCAGACGAGGCTAATCTAGCATGACACTTCATTAGTGAACTCCTTGTTAACTGATTTTGGCTGAGTGTAGTTGGTGAGGCTTAATGAATGGATTGTAACATAAGTGAGGATCAAAGAAAAGATTTCCCTATTCCAGAGAGAGTCTAGCACTTTTTATATTAAATGTGATTAAAAATGTGATCAAAAATCCTACAAATGAAAAGAAATAATAGGTTGTTTTTTTATGTGATTAGAAACAGTTTTGCTCTTTTGGTTTCTTGAAAGTCAAGCATTACACTTTACTGCCACTTAGTGGTGATTGTGCTTATCATTTTTCTGTTAAGTCAGAAATGATAAGAAATGAAAGGAGAAGAGGAGAATTTTACTGCAGCATTTGCAAACAATAGAAGGAATGACGTATATTAAAAAAAACCCTCAAGTTTACAAGAACTCTGTTAATATAGGTGTATAAATGTTATATGCAAGTTTTGAAAACGTATCTCGTACAGTAAGCTATAAATAAAACAAATGGGTAAAAAAAGTGTGTGGTATGTCGTCATGGTGCAGCCTAACACCTCAGACGGAGGATTCAGACAGTCAGGTTGCTCTGCAGTAATGTCAGGGTGCTGCAGGGGGTGAGACTCTGTTTCAAATGGATGTCAGCCTCGCCTGCAATCCTCCGTCTCCCACCTTCCCCACCGAGCCCAGCTGACAGCACAGGACTGAGCTGGAGCTGACATGGAATTTAGAGGAAGCTTTTATTCCTAGCGGCTCACAAAGTGGGTTCAATTTCCTCACTGTGGGGGGCATGTAGGATAAAGTGTCTTCAGAGAGGACACACTGACTAGTGCGACCAGAGATAAGTCTGCTAACTGATGGAAGAATGGTGTTTGAATCTATTGGGCTGGGCTTAAAAAAATCATTAATGGAAATACAGCTGATCTTTTTGTAAAAATATAATGGGGAGTCTTCAAATATGTATATTTATCTTTCAGCAAGAAACAGCAGTCTAAAAGCATTTTTTTTAATGTAAGCTTTGCCTTTTTTAGTTCAAAAGAACAGTTTTATAATACCATTTTCTACAACCTAGAAAATGGTTTTGGATGTAAATCTAGAAAAATAATCAATATTGAATTGTGTCAATTAGAAAGTTGTGATTCTAGTCAAATAAATAAAGAGAACAGAAACAGAAAGCTTTAAAGACTCACTCCGATCATCTATTGATCTTTTATAAATGAGTTCCAGTGGTCTTTTTATTATGATAAGGCCATTTTTTCAAGGACACGGTTGCTGCACAGCAGCCGCAGTTCATTAGAAAAATCACCTCTGAGTTGTGGGCGGGACTGTTTGAGTAAGCCCAACCCCTTTCCATCATCTGTTTACACACTCTCCCGTTAGCTTACGGCCCCTCACACCCCAACCTAACATTACTAGTTTAACAGTAATGGTGAATAATGTTGGAACTATCCAGACGTACAGTTTTGAGCCAGATTCCAGCTCAGACGAAGAAAACAAAGACATACATGGGTCTATTTGTCTTCAAGGTAATGCGTCAGAATGGAGCAAAGCAGGGAGCTTGTGGCTTGCTGTAGTAGTTTCTACTTCACACTTGCATTCTATTTCCAACTGGAAATCTTATGCACAAAAGTTTAAAAATTGAATTCCTCAAATAATTTATTTAAGCTTAAAGTCCCACTCCAACCATATTTTTATCTATTGTAAAATCCTTCACAGTGATCTTTTCATCATGATTATGAAGCTTTTAACTAAAATGTTGTCGTCTTTTTTTTTTTTTTTAGATACATTTTGTACACATTGGCAGTAACTGGGTTGTGGGCGGGACTATTGACACAGAGCGAGCCACCCCCTCCCCGTTGCTAAAAACTCTGGTTGCATGCTCACGTGCAAGCTTATAGCCTCAAGCTAACATTAGCAGCACAAAAATAACAAAGAGCAATATTGGATCAATCCAGTCGTACAGTTTTGGGCCAGAATTACAATTCGCTATTAAATGTGTGTTGCACGCTCTTCATGTCTCGCACACTTAAGCGTGAGCGAGTCAGGGGGAGAGGAAACTTTGGCACGCCCATTTCCAGTTGCTGCGTCATTAGTCTGAGCTTTTTCTAGCATTCGGTTTTCTGATCCAAGACGAATTGAATTAAGAAATACTTAAAAAAATATTTTTTATTGTAAATGATTTTATATAGATGTTATGCTATGAAAAAAAAAGCTATAAGAACATGTTAAAAACACCAAAAGATGATTTTTATTGGACTGGGTCTTAAATATTATTGTACATATTTTCCATTATGAGAAAAATATCACAAAAACATTTTAAAAACACAATTTTCCGTGGAGTGGGTCTTTTTGTATCAACGGTATCCATGTTTATTTGGATGTTTTTGTTGTGTTGTAGGTCAAGTCTCCCCTGTGACAGTGTTTGACAAAAACGGCATTTGTGTTTTGCTGCACTTTGCCACCAACTGTCCCCCGGGCCGGCCGGACGTGCTGGTCATGGTCGCCTCCATGCTGAACACGTCTCCACAACCTGTCAGAAACATTCTTCTTCAGGCGGCAGTGCCCAAGGTGAAATAAATATAAATAAATAAAGGATTTTTTTTTTTTTTTTTAGTCCGCAGTAAGGACGGCGAATATTGAATTCTTACAGTCAAGGCTTCCTTTCAAATGACATTTGAAGTGGGCTGCTCTCTCAGTTTTATCTTCCTGTTTGTTTGCTGTGCAAATCTTTTTAGATGATGAAAGTAAAGCTGCAGTCGCCTTCTGGGACTGAGCTGGCTCCTTTCAGTCCAATTCTCCCTCCCCCTGCCATCACTCAGGTCATTCTGCTCGCCAATCCTCTGAAGGTACTGCTCAGCCCTCAGCTGTTTTTTCCTTTTCCATGTTTGCACTCTTTTTTTTTTTTTTCTTTCCAATAAACACATTTTCTGAATGGAAGCTGCCACAGTGAATGAGTTTGAACTTTTCTGTGTTGCAGGAAAAGACCCGGATGAGATACAAACTGACTTTCACCCTTGGAGAGCAGTCGCTCACTGAAGTGGGGGAGGTGAATGAGTTTCCACCCGCTGATAGATGGGGTGCGCTTTAGTCCAGCTCGCCGCCTCTTTCAGACTCTTGTTGCAGTGTCGTTTGTCGCTGCTCAGGAAAGGTCAGAACTTTGGTGAACTTAAGAGTTTAAAATGAAGGAATACAATGCACATTCAGCTTTAACAAATGAGACAGACAGGGTTATTATTTTAACTCGCTGAACATAGATGAAGATTATTTATGAGATCTAGTATTGCTGAACTTGTACTTATATAGTTTTTTCCCCCCATTTTTGTTTTATTCTAACGCAAATAAAGCAGAAATTCAAAAGTAGGGAGATTTCATATCAATACCTAATTCCAAACAGATATTAACATCTTTTGTATCATTAAAGATAAACTAATGCAGACAAAAGCTCCTCTGCTGCCTGAGGAAGATGCTCATGCATTCACTGAGTTCTCTTATACAATATAGATCACACTGTTACTTAAAATTGATGTTTTTACTGTTTCCATGATGGCTTGAATGTATTATTTTGGATTTTTATGAGTCTTAAATGCTGTTTTAACTTATAAACTTGTCTTACAGAGGATCATTTCTTGTTTTGTATAACAGGGAATCTGTTTCGTGGGGTAATTTAATTTTCCATTTAAGTATAAAATTAGGAACGGTTTTCAAGATAAAAATCCCTGATTCAAATATATCATTAGCAATGTATTCTGGGTCAAAAGGAAGATGGACAAATACAATTTGGAATCGGGAAGAATTTTTCGAAAGCTAAAAAAAAAGTTTTTTTGTTTTAAAGGCTGCATAAAGTTATTATTTACTGCTTTTTTTAACCAACAACCAAAGCAAGAAAGAGCTGACAACACTGTGACTCTCCAGATGCTCTTGATCTAAATGCTACACAATCATTACTGTTTTCATCCGTTAAATGTGTCCTTTATATCTTCAGTGTTTAATTAGGAATTGAATGAATCGTGGGTTTTCATGAAGATGTTACCGGGTATTCCCACATGAAGTAAAGTTACATTTGTTACTAAACAACATGTTGCTGGCAAAACTTGACAGTTTTTTTTTCTTTGTTATTAGGATCCTGTCTGTATTTGGGGAGAGTTTTAATATTTTTTGTGAAATTATTTATTATTTCATGAAATAATAGGTTGTCAGAATATATTTGAATTTAAAAATAAAGATGACTTTATTTCTAAATCAGATGTCCTCATGTTTTTTTTAACTAAGCTTCTTGTTATATTGTGTATTTGATTGCATATGTAAATCAAACTTGCATGCACAAAGAAAACTAGTTTTAAAAATGTTTTCAGCAATTTTTTTCTAATATTATTTTCCCAATTTGATTGATCTTTCATAAAAGGGAATCTCTCCTTTTATGAGTTGATAAAAGAGTGATCCATGTGGGGGGGAAGTGCAGTTCGTCCACAATGAGAGCTGTAGATGCGGCAGCCTGGTTTGCATAAACTGCAGCCGTCGCAAAGAGGTTCTCCTCAGTGCGCAAGCGCAGTTGATCAGGCGCAAACAGACCACACTAGCCCCAGCAGCAGCAGCAGCAGCGATGGCAGACGAAAAGCCCAAGGTAAGGAACAAGTTTCTTATTTCAAAACGATTTTTCAGTGTTTTTGATTTTTGTATGTCCAATTTAAATCATGCATTGGTCCAAATTTGTTTAATGATCTTTTAAAAATGAGCGATGTTATCGCCAGGTGCTTTTACCGTGCAAGCTAGCATACCAGCTAGCTAAATTAGCATAATAAGCTAACTTGGCTAACGTGTTTGAGTCTGCGGCTACCTCAACCTTTTAATGGTTTCCACCTTCCCAGAAGCTTGTAATCTACTTATTTTGGTCTTTAAGTTCTTGCTAGCATCTCGTAAGTAAAGCAAAACGATTATTTATTATTATTACTCGGCCTTGATTTGTTCGAAACGTCTAAAGAGATGTGAGTCAGCTGGAAGGACTGATGCGTGCTAACGATGGAACCGGCCGGCACAATTTGTTTTAACAAATGTCCAGAACTAAACGCTCAACAAATGCAGCTTATGAAGTAATGGTTTAGTAGTTAGTGTTGCTCTTATTGGACTGTGTAAATACTGTGACGTATACCGTTTTAGCGTTTCAAATAATACTTATTTTTTTAGTGGTAGGCCCAAATCCTAAAGCTAACATTTCCCTCCATTCTGTTCGCGGGAATCAAACCAGCCTCGCGCTTAGGAAAGATCTACCAAAACCTATGCTTGATAACCAAATATATTTGTTCTAAAAAAATTGCCATTATTGCTAGTTGTGCAAAGCACTTTAAATTATTACCTAGTTCATTGACAAACTGATTTTGTTTGTTTTTTATTTTAGGAAGGAGTGAAGACTGAGAACAACGAGCACATCAACCTGAAGGTGGCGGGGCAGGATGGCTCTGTGGTGCAGTTCAAGATTAAAAGGCACACTCCTCTCAGCAAACTGATGAAAGCCTATTGTGAGCGGCAGGTAAGGATTAGCTGATAAAATGGTAAAACAAAAGCTCACATAATCAGGGTTTATGTTTAAGAATTCTGACATATGGGTAAATAAAATGTGTGGATTTGAAGAATGCTGTTGACATCTATTATAACCGTACTGGTTTTAAGCAGTATGCACTTTGACGTCATATTTTTCAATGTTGTGAACTCTAGAGTGTCTAAAGTGTGGTCTGTTCTCGCTGACGTGTTTCACATTCGATGCTGTTGCTTTGCCTTTCAGGGACTGTCGATGAGACAAATACGATTTCGATTCGATGGACAGCCCATCAATGAAACAGACACACCTTCGCAGGTAAAACTACACCCTCTCGATTTACGAGTAAATTGACAACAAATATTGGAAAACTCCCCTCGATAGTTATCCTTCAGCTTTCAATTAGTCTTGGTTTCCTTTAAAATCCTTCTTGTGTTAATGCTCAACAAATTAAATAAGTAATTGTGAAAAAAATAATAAAAGAATTTGACATGTATATTAATGCTTAAAAATAGCAAAAGGTGAACCTGGAGGCTTTCTTTAACATTATGTTATTATCTACATCGAAATGTTAATGTTTAAATGTGAGCAGTCGGTGCAAAATAAGTACAATTTTACCAATTTTGTGCATTTACCACCTGTTTAGGGAGTTTAATATCAAGAGTTCAGTTGTTTTTGGGAAGTAGAATTTCTGACGGGCCTGTAAGGCGTTTTTCTGTCAGCACTAGTCCCAGATGCAAAGATCACTTACCGACACCAATGCCGAAACATGAACAAACATGACACACTTTTGAATCCAGATGGCATTCAAGTTATCCTTAAAGCATTACTGTCTTAGATTTGTGATTACTAAAACAAATTCCTTTTTAAATTGAAAGTGCTATCTCCAAGCTTGCACAAATGTATCTAAATGTGAAACGAAAGGCTGTAGTTCGCCTAGATCACACAAAAACAATTACTTATTTTGAAAATGTACCATTAAACTTCTTATTTTCTGCTGTCACTTGGCTATGACTCTGTGTTTATCACATGATGCATTAAACATTGAGTCACTGATGAAATTTCCTACAAAAGAGTTTTAAATGTATAGAAAAACTCAAACCACACAAGAGAACACTAACGTACATAAAAGACTGATTAAGTATTATTTTTGTTTTGTGCTGTGTTCTTCCATGAACCTTTTTGTTTGTTCTTTGTCTTACAGCTAGAAATGGAGGATGAAGATACGATTGATGTGTTCCAACAGCAGACTGGAGGCTTTCCCCTTTAGACTGTTTCCTCTCAACATCCCTACCTCCCGTTTTTGTCCCTGACCATCTTTGTTATACTAAGTCTTCAGATGTTCATCACCAGTGTTGATACCATCCAGTGGAGTGTTTGTACAAAATGCTGACGGGCAGCAAGGAAAAAAAAAAAATCCATGACTAGACTTTTATCACAATGACTGATATGTCTGACTTGTGCAGTGTAGACAACTCGTAGGCTGAAGTGAGTCTAATGTGCTGATAATATTAAAAGCTTGACATAATTTTTTTTTTTTTTTTTTTTTTTGACCAACTCACAAGAGCTGGGAAGAATTCCACGGTTTTTGTTTTTATACTTATGTCACTGGAGATTTGACTCATTTTGTCATCAAGTACTCCCTTGTTTTTAATTCACTGTCTGTTGTTGTTATGAGAATGTATTGTTGGAAATAAATAAGTTTTGTTTTCTTTTTTTAACACGTTTTAGAGTTTTCTGCTTGATATTTCCTCGCTTTAAGTTGTTTAGATTCAGTTTCATTTTTGTAATAAAGCTGTTAAAATATTAACAGCAAGAGAAGCTTTCAGTCCAGTGGTGAGTAACCTGACAAACTATTTTATTTTTTTTAATGCTGCACCATTTTTTTTTAGAGGGGCTTTCTGATGGCAGTGACTGTTTTCATTTATTCTAGTCTGAAGCAAAATGTATATTAAATCTATTTCATGCCATCTGCTTTTTTCAGTTTTTTTTATAAATTGAAAATCACTTTTATGAAATGAGATTTTTAAAAAGCATATTTTCCCGAATGTGAAATGAAAACAGAACTTTTAGATTTATAATCTACTTATTTTAGTAATGGAATAAAAATAGTATTTTACATACTTTTTAGTAGGAGTGAAGAGAGGTGGAAATGACAAAGGGCAGTGAGGACATTATGGGTTGAACAAAAGCGGAAGGGATGGATTTGCACGGATTTGCAAGGCAAAGAGATGAATGTGGGATGGATTTGCTGCAGGTTTAGTGTGGTCAATAACAGAAATGAAAGAACTAATAAATCGGTGGCCCGGAGTTGAGGAGGTTGCTGTTCAAGATCAGGAAATTGGAAGAACTAGGGATTTTAAGTGGAAATCCAGTTTGCTCTTTAAAAAATGTGAAGATATGTTTTCACAAGATCTTGAGAGAAGGTAAAGGATGTCTTAGGAATGAAGAAGAAATCATCCATTTTCTAAACTAATTTTATCTTCTACCTGGCTACTGTTGGGCATAGGCAGGGTACAACCTCGACACCAGTCCATCCATAGACAGTCAATGAGTCCATCTCGGGGCTACAATCACACACCCATAAACACTCACATTTGGGGATAATTTTGAGTCACCAATCAACTTATGAAGCATGTTTTTGGACTGGAAGGAAGCCGGAGACGACCCATGCATCCATGGCGAGAACATGTAAACTCCACATGCAGAAGAAATGTACTGATCCTTAATCATGAGAATAAGGAAGATTAGCTGTTTTGGAAACTACAGAGGAGTTAAAGTGATGAGTCACAATGATGATCTGAGAAAGTAGATTTGGACAGGCTTGGCTGCAAACATTTGTGAGTGACACTACAGTTATGTGTTAAGGAATAGAACCACAGATGGCCAAAATTAGCTTAATTGTTTCTTTGTAGATTTAGAAAAACTATGTAAAGGATAAATAATTGTTTAAAAAAATGATGCAGCCCTTAGAGTAACAGCAGCACAGTTACAAACGAGATTTTGTTGGTATTAAAAATATATATATTAATATCAAACAGGAAATAACTATCCTGTCTCTGACAAACTGTTCAGTTTCTCTTCCTGTTTTGTTTCTACTGTGTTTGTCTTTTTAAGTACATGTGATGCAAACAGTCGTCCAATCACAAGCTTGTGTCAACCAAGTCAAATGCAACTGCCTGAACAGGAACCAGTGAGGTTTGTTTGCACTAACACTTTTTTAAAGAGCGCTACAAACAAAACCTAAAAAAAAAAAAAGACCCAAAATAACAGCTTTAAATGCTTGAAGGTTTTAAAGACATTTGGGTTGCTTAAAATAAAAAGTATCATTATGAGACAAACATGTTTCTCTGTCACAAGGCCTTTCCATTTATATTTTTAATAAGTGTCTGAATTGTATGAATTTATTTAATTCAAACTAATGTATTTATCGCTGAGAGGCACTTTTTTAAAGGTGCAGATAATAGCTTATGAAAAAATTGCATTAAACATTAAAAAACAATACTAGAATTAATTCAAAGGAGAGGCACAACAGGACACAAGCATTTAGGTAAAATAATTGTTCTGTGTAGTTGGTTGAATCTTTATTGTATTTATTTTTGTACAATTCATTGATATGGGTATCAATCATATGAGAGGGAAAGATATACAACCCTACAAGAAAGTCTATGACATGGAACAGAGACATGAGTTGTCTGCAGTGGCAAACTGCATTAAAGGATCAAGCTCCTTCTTGTTTTCTGTGCTGATGGACGAACTGACTGATGAGGTTAGACAGAAGTCTCCATGGATCATGATGTTTGCAGATGACATTGTTATCTAAAGTGAAAGCAGGGAACCAATGGAGGGACATCTAGAGAGTAAAGAAAGAGGAGAAGGTCAGATGCAGCAAGACAATATCTGTATGTGAATGAAAGGGTCTGAAGAAGGTGGAGGTCTTTAATTATATGGAGTCAACAGATAAATGGAGGGTGTGGGAAAGAAGTAAAGATAACAAAACAGGTGAAGAAAGGCTTTAGAAAAGGAGAAGTGTAGAACATTGTGGTGAGAGCAGCTCAGTGGCTCTGAAAAAGAAACGGGGGATTTGGACGTTCGCTTTCAAAGTGAGGAGGATCAAAAGAAAATATCAAAGGAACAACTCATGTTAGATGTTTTGGATATAACAAAAGAAAGCCAGATTGAAATAGTTCTGGAATAAGGAGGGACAGTCACTTTATTGACAAAAATAAATAAATAAATAAATAAATCTAAGATTGGATCACATTTCCAGAAAGATCTATTCTAGAGTGACACCAAAGAGAAAGAGAGGGTTCGTGGATACAAGGAAGGAATTCATTATTGTTTAATTTTCATGTTTTGTCTATTTTTTTTTTAACAAAAAATAATAATTTTTCTAATCTTTGCTTTATTCTCTAATTTTAATTTTTCACTCATTTTTTTTTTTATTATTTTATTTTACTTTATTTTATTTTTACGTTGGCGACCCCTAAAGGGAAGCAGCCGGAAGGTCAAGAAGGACCTGCATGGAAAAAAAAAAGGTGGAAGAACCGGAAGTTAAATGCAAAAAATAATACATTTCCCCCATTTCATGATTCAGTTAAGGTGAAGACAATTTTATTTAGAGTTGAATACAATTTAATTCACTTTGTGCGTTCTTTTTTTCTGTGAATATCACAAGCACTTGTCGCGTTGGTGTACCTTATTTTGAAAACAAAACCGGAAGTCACCATCTATCCGGTTTCCTCTTGTCCATTTTTGAGGCAGGTGGATGCAAAGAACTGAAATTTGTTAGCTAGCAGCACAGACAATAATGGCATCTTAAATTTTCTCCACCACAAGTGTCGGTTACGCCTGTTTTTATAGTATATAAATAATCCTTAGTATTAAAAAAAAGAAATGACGACCACCACGACCTTTCAAGGGATGGAGCCTGGCGCTAAAAACAGTTCCAGGTAAAAGATGTCCGATAGACCGAAATTAACCCGTTAGCTAATCATGATGTAGCCAAGTTTAGCATCTTATTCAAACCATATTGCTTCACAAACATTCGTTTTTGTCCGTATTATTATTATTATTTTTAAAGTGCTAGCTTTATCCCTATCAACTTTGGAGTAAAAAGGATGTGGTTTGAGGATAAAGCCACAAACCATACCTCCCAGTTTTGGGCATTTAATTGAGCCTTTCTGTTTTGATCGCATGCTAGCAATCTCCATGCTTTATGTGTGTCCTTTGTTATTGGGCGTGGACCTAAAACGCACAGAACCGATGCTGTTTAGCGTCGTAGGCCTTACAAATGTCTTCTTTTGTCCCAGTTTTCCTTTAATTCCACGTGTAAAACACAAGGTCGGTTTGTTGAACTGGGTGGGGTCTGCGCAGAATCAGAAGATGATTGAGTCTCATCCATTCGAGGGCTGCTCCTCACCTACCATGAGGTGTACTGTCATGTCCTGTATGGGTCATTCCATAATTTGAGGACATTTGGGCTTCAAAATTCATGAGAAGTAAATCTTTAATTTGATGATTTTCTGCTATATCTTAATCAATAATTTGTAATAAGCTGCCAAAACCTCGATTAGCTCAGCTTATTGATCAATTTTGCATTTTTAAAATGACATAAAATACTTTATGACAAACTTGGTACAACCCTGTTGTCAATTTGTATAGGTAAGAGATGCAAATCTGTAGTATTAGCTTTCTCTCAGTTGTTTAGGTAGCTCTTATTGATGACCAAGAGGGCGAACTTATGTAAAAAAAGAAAAAAGAAGAAGAAGAAGGGAGGAGATCCCCGTTTGATGTCAATTCCAGCATATCATCTGTTATATTCGAGTGTGTCCTAAATTGCTGCCTCACTATGTAGTCACAAGGGGTCCTGACTCATTTCTCCTCGTGCCTGTATAAACATACAGAGTTGTGTTGGGAAAGGCTTTTGATGTAAAAAATCTCTGCCAAATCACCTGTTTGAAGCAGTGAAAGCTACTTTGCAGTCACGACCCCTGAAGGGATAAACTGAAACTATTACTTGCTGAAACATTTTATTTATTTAAGCAACCATTTCCACGGTTGCACAAGACACCAGCAAACAATTAATACTAAGATTTAAGGGAGTAGGATATGTGAGAAGGGCATTTAAGGGTGTACTCTGGACTTATTTTGTATTTTTAAAACTATTTTTAAACCATTCTTTACTCTTTTGTTGCATTAACACCACACCGGACGCTATTTGCAGATCAAATTTGCATCAATCGCCGCGCTTTTGACACGAGTCAAATTTACTGCTTGACACCAGCTTATTCAGTCTTTCCCGGTGCGGTTAATTTCACTCCTGACAGATATTTTAAACATTACTTCTGTCTGCCTATGTCTGCCTCAGTTTAAGCATTAACCTGAGAGGTGATACATAAAGTGTGTTCAGGAATCCGCCCTATGTGGTTTCATGAGCGTGCATACACAAGAAATGAAGTCCACTTGCTATGATTCAACTTCAAGTCATACACAACTGACACATCAGCAAATTCATCTTGCTTAGGCACAAAATGAGAACTGTAGAGTGACCTACTTTAAGCTCATACCTAAAACTGATTGAGATGTTCGTTTTGGCAGTTCATGCTCTAAAACCCTCTAATGTGGCTGAATTGCAATAACTCTGTAAAGCTGTAGGGCTCAAAATTCATCCACAATGCTGAAAGACTAACCAGTTATTGCAAATACACAAGCATGCCTCATAATACACGCCAAACCACTGTATTAGTACACTTGTGTACTTACAAATCTTACATCAGAAACAGTTCAGACCACTTTCTGGAATCGGAAACTGTTGCATTTTCTTGCTGGATGCCAATGGAAGAACACATTTGTATTAATCTTACAAGTTTAAACTGGTATTTCCTGTACTGCCTTTTATTAAGAGGGACACTGCCTTCATAAATCTGTCACTGAATGGTTTCATTAGTGACTTACAAGTCTGTCCAAAGCCCTTTGCTAAAGACTCTTACAGTCTAACCCAGAATTAATCAGACGTCTGTCTCCTAAATATATTTATTATTTGCCCATTTAATCCCTGGCTTTGTTGGCAGAATTACTGCAAAAAATATTTTGCGGTCCATTTGTTGAATGGTTTACCTCTTGACCTATTTAGACCACGAATAGAAAGAAACGCAGAGAAGAGAAATTTGTCACATGACCATTAGATGAGGACAAACTGCTCATTTCTTGTGTTTACATCCCGTTTTGTCTGTACCTCATTAAAGCGTTTGGAGCCAAACTAAGCAGGAGGCATTTTGAAAAATAAGTAGTTGTCAAGTTTGAAGGAAAAAACAAATAGTCTAATAAAAGAATGATGTATAGATGTTAAAATATTTCATATAAAAGCATGAATGAAAGTTCTGAAGGAAATGGTGCGCGCTGTGATTGTGAAACGGTTTCTGTTAGGCATGTTTGATTCTGTTAATACAAGAGTAATTCACCTTTATTTCCCAATATGCTTGAATATTTGTTTTAGTCATTTTACCTGCAGCACTAAAAACTGTTTTAGTTTTTATTGATTCTGTTATTTAAAGATCTTGGAAAAACAGATTTTATTTTCCTTTTCTCAGGGTTCTGCGCCCGCCTGGTGGTGGCTCCAACATTACGCTCGGCGCAGATGAAGAGAAGCCACCCGTTCGGAAAAACAAGATGGCGTCCAGTGTTTTTGCCGAGCCAGAAGACCCATATGCTAATCGAAGGAACAACCCACCAGGTACAGATTAGTGTGCCTCACCCTGCAATGAAAGCAGCATTCAAGCTGTTTGGAGACCTCGTTAATGGGTCTCTAAACTGTTTACTGGCTTTCTGTGACCCTTATGAAAAGTGAAATTAAAAGTAAGAAGTAGAGCTTTTTTTTTTTTTTTTTTTTTTACTGAAGAATTAAAACATAATTTCAGTGCCAATTCCCTCCGGAAGCTGCAAAAGTGGATTTAGGCCAAAACATAGTGTTACAATGAAAGAATCTCCCCACAACCATATCCTTCCTGTCTATGAATCAACAACAATGTCTCTATTTTATGTCAGTCAAGCACCTTAGACTTAGAAGAAGAGCCCACATCACGTTTGTGTTGAAGTCTCTCCCTGTAAGCCTCAGGATTGATTTTAAGATTCTTCGTCTAGCTTTTTAATGTGTTAATGGTTTGGGAACTGCATACCTCCCTGATCTCCTCAGTCCTTAAACCTTCCAGAACTCTTAAATCTTCGGGCTCCGCTCTATTATCTCTTTCCACTGTGAGATCCTAGACTCAAGGCGAGGCCTCCTTTCAGTTTCGTGGCCTTCAACACTAGAATAGTTTACCAGAGGATCTGAGAGTTTCTGCCTCTGTGGTGATTTTTAAATGTAAATTAAAGATGCATCTTTTCAACTTAGCTTTTACATAAATCATTTAACTAATTTATTTATTGATATATTGGGAACTGGACATGGCAAGCGTTAAGAGTCCCCAGTAAGAAATGCTTTACCTTCGAGACGTCTACCGCCATTTTGCTAACGATATCAACCTTCGACAGCAATTAGTCCCAATGGATCTGAGTCACATTTTTAGAGGAACTACTGTTAACCAATCATGAGTGAGCTTGTACCGGCTTGTTTAAAGTCCAACCCCACCACAACACACACACACACTCTGGGAAATCTGTCAATCAAACATTCAAGCGGGGCCAGCGAGAGCCACATGCTTTTACTGTGGCTTTTGATTGGTCAGTTTATAACTTGAAAAACTGGCGATAAAGAAAAAATATCCTTAAAAAAGAAGTAGGATTAGAAGGAATGTGCTAAGAACAAACCATCAGAGTAAGAATGGTTATTCTGACAAGATGATTGAGAAATTAACCATCTATTTCTCAATGGAAGTCTATGAGACTTTGGCCTTCTTGCAACCCGCAGGTGCTTCCTATTTGGAACACGGGAGAGGTTGCTGAGTCCATTGATATTATGTCTTTTTTGTTCAGCACTGCTTCTAATTTGAATCAAGAAAATGCTAAAAAATGCTTTTTTCATCATTAATTCTCTCATATAGATCCTATTATTAGAAAAATGTTGCAACAACATGTAAAAAAGACTTTTTTCATTGGAATAAGTCTTTAGTTAGATTCAAATGAATCTTGATCATAACTTGCTGAAGCTAAATGACCTAAAGGTGTGTTATCGTTGCTAAATAATCCATATGCAACATTGCCATAAATGTTAATGGAAGTGGGTGTTAACACTTAAAGTGTGGGAAGGAAGTGTTGTGATGATGGAAAAGACACCTTTTTAAAATAGAAATTCTTCTATATTAAAACACTTTTTTATAAAGTTAACAAAATTCTAAAGAACTCATAAGATGGCTGTATGGTTTCAGTCAAATAATCTTTGTAACACATGTTTAGCTATTATTTTGCACCACATTTTATGGGATGGTGGTGAAATTTGTGTTGCGATGTTACGAAGTATTTCTACAGAGGCAGAAGTGAGACCAAACTGGAAGATGAATGCACAAATTAAACCAAATTTAATCGGAATAAAACCCAAACAAAAGCTTAATTTACAGGAAATAAAAAGAACAGGAGCTATATTTGGACTGGAAAAACAGGCTTTGGACTGAAGGACAAAGATAAAGGAGTAAAGCAAACATAGGTGACTGAAGGCTGAGAACGTAAACACCAACAGCTGACAGTCGACTGGATGGGTTTATAGAAAAAAAGAAACAACTATAAAGAACAGAACTCAACAACATTTTAAAAGTAATTAAAAAAAAAGCGGAAAAAACATGACAAAAAAGCTTAAAACGCCATGAACTATGAGGAACAAATATTTTTCAGCTGTGATGAAACTGTCATTTCCTTCCTAGTGATACTATTTTTCTCTGGGGTATTTTGAGGGGAATTTCAGAAAACTTTACTACTATCTCCAAACATGCTGATGTCTTTAAGATGGAAATTCTGTCTCAGAGAACCTTTAATAAGTATTTTGTTTTAGTCAAGTTTTTCAAGTTTATCAAGAAGTAGACATTTATAAAGGAATACTTTACTCTTTCTATGACTACTATTACTATTAAATACTACCACTGGTACCCCGGTACGACCACATCTAGAAAACAATAAAACTTTATTTATTCCACAAAAGGGTAATTACCTTGTTACCATAGCGCTACGAAAAACTGCAATTAGACAATAAATTAGGCTAAAAATACACTTAATAGTAATAAATATTTTGTTCAGTGTCTTATCAGGCATTTTAGAGTCTAATAGCAGACAGGAAGAAAGATGTGTGAAATCGCTACTTCCTACAGCGAAGTGATCAAGTCTCTGACTGAAGGAGCTCCTTAGATTACCCATGGTTCTATGCAGAAGTTAATTTTGAATTTATTGGCCTAACAATGTACTTTAAGTTGTATAGTTACACAACAAAGTTACATTTGCTTTAGTTACATTTGCATAGTCAACTCCTGACTTTCCATTTACTCTTTTGAAAGCTGAGCTAATATTTGAGCTCTAAACATGTAGTCACAGAGCCCCAGTTAAGTATATTTAACTGTTGTGGTAACATAACCCAAAATGTGGTGTTCATATATGTGGACGCTAAAACTCAAGTAGGGCTGGGCAATATGACATTTTTCATATCTCTATCAAGTTTTTTCCATATCACGTGATAACGATATATATCACGATATAAACTCTGAGAGGAAATCAAAACCACACATTATTTTTCTTTTGTTCCAAAATACAAATTATATATATATATATATATATAAATTGCCATCATATCTGGCATCAAATTAGAAAATAGATTTGAAGAAATCTGCTTGAATATAATCCTTTGTCTTGCTAAATTTAAAATACACAAATGTACATTTTTTAAAATCACCCTTAAATTTAGAATATTTATAAACAAATTCAAGCTGGAGTTGTGAAGCTTCTTAAAAGGGCCATAACATGATTTTCTAAGTCTTTCGGAGTGAACTGTATCTATATATATGATCATATATTACCTTTGCAACACTAAAAGACAAATTATTTATGAAATATTAGTTATTTTTCAAGCTTTTTCCTTCCCGGTAGTAAAATGACTTGATTCCTGAAGCTCCACCTGCCGCTGCGTGTGGGTGCCGCCCATTTCATGACGTCATTTTTGTTTCTCCGACCAAAATAAACATCCAATTTTTTTCTTAGATGGATGAACTTGCCAAATAACTGCCCTTAGTAGTCCTGTCCATCGTTACACTGGTTCACAACATAAATACACTCAGCGTCTGCTCAACTCTGCCCAACCGGGGTGTGTGTGTTTGTCTTAAAGGAGCCCCATGTCTAAAGTAATAAACACCTGTTTATGGTAGAATTTTTTGAAGACGGGACAAAACTGGAAGATACACGTAGTGTGCAATAAAAGTTTTTTGCTGGTCTCTGCTAGCTTCATGGAGAAATTTGATTTTTTGTTTGACTGGGGGAGGTGCTGTCAGAGCAGACTCTTCCTGAAAGGGGCTGTCTCACTCTGTGACATCAGACAGTGAGGACCTGCTCGTTTTCATGGGTTTGAAGGGGCTGGTCCTGAGAGCGCAGGTTTTTAGAGGATTACTCAGAAATGTGTTAACAGATCCAAATACTGCTTTGGGGTTCTTTATAGTGAGGAATGAACAGTATAATAAGAAGCTCAAAGAGTTGGTTTTTTTCATGGCATGGCCCCTTTAAGGCTTTTGTAGCTCTGAACTTGACATCCTCTGCTTGACTTTTTGCACATTTAGAAATTCCTCTTTACTTCACCATTGAACAGAGATGTTCTTCTTCTCATTTCCTTTTTTCTTTACTTCTTTATTTTATTTTAAGTGGTTAGCTCAGGAGATGTAGAAAACCCTTTAATTAGTATACATTCATGAAAATTTCTCAGGATTTCTACTCTAGAAATTTACTTTAAAAATGAGAACTTGGTCTTTTTCTTATTTTGTGGGGGATATTTAGAGTGTGTCTACCGCTTCTACAAAATTACAGAGATGATTAACAGCTTGTTTTAGTGAAGCAGCTCTGGGAAAACGTTTTCTCTGAACACTGAAGTAATGTTATAATACATTTTATTTTTTTAATTTATATAGCGCTTTTAAAAGGTACTCAAAGACGCTTAAGTTGTTATAGAAAATCACTAAATGTGTTTTAGTAATGTAGAAACCTTTAACGAGCTTTCCTGAAAACTAGCATATCAACATAAGATTTAAAAAAAAAAGATAAGCATTGCTTTAGTAAACAGACCAAAAAGCATTCTGCGGATGTCTGTAGACATTCCTGTTAACCAGTAAGCAGCTTAACTTGTGTTTTTTATGTTCACACATTTTTTCCTTGGTCCTGATAATCTGTTGGCAGGCATGCCCTTTAGCAAGGTGGCATAACATTCCCATTTGGAGAGATAGACCTCAATTTAACTTTGGGTATAAAGGCTAATAAAAGTAAGGACTGAAAAACCCTTTCTTTTCTTTTTTATTTTTGTATTCTCATACAGAAATGGTTAAAAAAAAAGCCTCCAAGATTATACACAAATCCACTTAGAATGAAATAGAAAGTGCTAATAGATCTGCATTTCCTGATACTTTTTAGCAAAAAAGAAAAAGAACTGTCGGTCAAATAAAAACAAACCCTGAATGCTGCATACAGCAACTTTCAGACAGACCGAAACCCTGCAAAGAGCACAGAGAAGTGCTGAAAGTGTGATTGTGAAATCTCGATTCTCATAAACAAGCTGTACTGTAGGACATCTGTCTTTATTTGACCTCCCGCTGTTTAAAATTTGAAACAGAAAAAGTGCTGGTTTATAAAGAGTAAGTGGGAAAGAAATCTTTAAAAGTTGAAACCAACAGAAGAAGGCCAAGGAATCCATTCTGACCCAACTCACTCATTTTTCTCGTGATATTTAGAAAATTAAGCTTAAAATTGCATTCCTGAGGATGTCTTTATTCAAACCATTGGGTAATTAGAAGCTGATGATTAAATGCCGTTGGAGTAAGGTTGAAGATGTGAAGTCGAAGTCATGTAAAGTAACATTACAAAGTCTGACATACTGTGGTGCGATCCACTGACTTTCTTGTGAGTTGAGCCAGATGCAGAAAAGATGGATTTTTAAATATTTTTACATTAAGCCCAACATGTTGTACTTGGACAATGAAGATACACATCAAATTGTATGAGTCTCAGTGGTCAGTAGTTGTTTTGGTGTTCGTGAAGCTGTAAATCAAATGTTAAGTACCTAAAACTGAGTTCAGTTCACCAAGAAACCACTTTTCTCCATTTATTCCAATGTTAAATAGGAAACTAGTAAACTATTCATGCTTGAAGGCTGATTAACAAACCTATGTTACTGTGGTTATATTTTGAATGTACTGCAGTTGTTTATGATGTTTATATATTTTTTTTATATACCCCATAATCGTTGTTGTTGTTTTTTGTCTGCTTGACTTCTACTTTGGGTGTGTGGTTAGACTTGTTAGTCCAACCTATTTTTACAGTTCTATCAAGGTTAAGGCTCAATGGCATCAGATCCAGACAAGATGGTCACAACAATAAAACGGGTTTCCTATCAGATCTGTGGAAATTGTTTAGTCATTCATCCTTTTTAGGTTTTCAGCATCAGTTGTAGTTTCTTAGCCTTTTGAAAGCCACATTGTTTCCTTAACCCTTGTGTTATCCTAGGCATGTTGACGTTGGCAGTGGGGTCATCTGGACCCCACAAGACAAAGTGCTGTACTTTTTTTTTTCCTCAATGATTTCTGATTTTCACTGGTGTCTGTGGCAGACATAAAATCCTGTCCGCTTTTATCCACATTAGTCATGATAACACGTCAATGTAAGGCTTGTGTCATCTGGAACCTGTAAGATACCCTTGTTGAACATGGAGGTTTGGCGCAATGATGCAAATGAATGCATGTATGCTCATTGTTTTAGCATTATAATATACTTGTGTTTAAGGAATATCAGTAATAATCACCCAGCAGATGAATTTCACCTATACTGGTCATGCTGACAGTAAGCGTTGTAAAATGACTTTGCATGTTGGGATGGCTCCTAACAATGCATATTAATATAAACAGTCACATATGTTTTATTAATTTATTTTAGCATAAATATATTCATTAGTCATGTTTGTAACTAGGGCTGACACGACTAGTCGACTAATCGACTATTAAAATAGTTGAAGACTAATTTAATCGTCGATTAGTTGTTACTTTATATTACATGGAGTCAGAGTTTAGTAAAGTTGATCAAATTTGTGCACCAATAAATGCACCACTGTTATATTTGAGTCAGTGGGACCAAAACTTTTTTTGTGAAAAATAGTTCCTTGTTTCAGATTCTGTACTCATTTGATTTAAGTCTTGTTTTAGCAGAAACTAATGAAGGATAAAGACTACATGATTCATTAAAAGTTTAATAAACTATTGTCTCTTTCTTTTTAGTTTAAAGCTAAAAATGGTTAAGATGTGTGTTTTATATCAAGTTTACGTACGACCCGATTAGTCAACTAATCGGAAAAAAATCATCTGTGATTGGTCGACTAATGAAATAATCGTTTGTGGCTGCCTCATTTACAACTCAATATTAGAGGGAGTGCTCATCTTATTTTATAGGCTTATATTCCATAGACGTCTTTTGTTTGTTAGGATGGAAAAGGTGCGGCCAATTAAATACTGGATCCAACTCTATTGGCCATACCATGTGCCAATCTCATGTAGGGGTTAACTGGATTCGGTTTCTCAGTGTTTAGTTGTCATTTTGTTGTCTTTGTTTACCCTTTTCACTGGGATGGGGTGGCTGTCGATCACAGGTTTGGTTCCTGTCATGCTCATTTGTGTGTCAAAATGTCCTTGGACAGGACATGGAGCCCCACGTTGCTACTGGCAGCTTGATTAGATCCAAAGTTCGGCAGCAGAGAGGCAGCATTAGTTTGTGAATGTGTGTGGGTGAATGGGACTTTCCATCTGATTTAATTAAACCAAAAATAAACCCTCTGTGTAGTTTGGTCAGTTAATTTTTGGTGAAAAAACCCTTGTTCTCTTCCTGGTTAGTCCTTAAGCTCATGTTTTGGAACTCTGTAACCAAAAGACCTTCATGCAAATGCGCAGGTTTATACAGACAGATGGGAGATGTGGTCGAAAATTTGAATCCCTGTTTGTGTGACTCAATAGAACATTTTATTTTAAATCATGTTTCCTATCCTATAAATGTTCCCATGGAGTAAAATTAATACAGTTTCCAGATATGTTGCCAAGTAGTGTTGAGACAGCCAACTTTGGCTGAATACTTTGAACTTTATTTGTGTGTCGTTTGTTTCTAACTTTTGGATAAACTCTGGTTTTTTGTCTTTCACAACACCATGCCTGCAGTGATGAAGGACTCTGCAGCATGTTTAATGTTATTATGGTATGGTCCTTTCATATAATGAGAGACACTGTGAGGACAAGGCTGATGTTACCTGGAACTTCCTGACTTTTCGTCTATTCTTCCACTTACCAATGTCTCACCATCGAACCATCACCTAAGGTTTTTTCTCATCCCTAAGGTCCTGAATCAGCTTTTTAATGATTTTTTTCCTCACTGGTTGGGAGGGTCTAAGGGCAGGGATACACTTTAATTTTTTCCTTCAATGATTTTTGATTTTCACTGGTGTCCATAGCAGACATAAAATCCAGATCACATTTGTCATGGGATGGATAGCACGTCAATGTAAGGCATGGGTCATCTGGACCCCATAAGATAACAAGTCATCATTTTTTAAACAATTTAAACCATTTACACAAATATGACAAAACCACAACTTTCTAAAAAATTTGGAGAAAGTGGCACGAACATTGCTGACTATGTTTCCTAGCGTATGAATTGCAAACAAAAATGTCTTAAAGAACAAAGAATATGTAGCATTGTTTTATTACTTTCATATTGTCAGTTTTTAACAGCCATAAACCATTAAATCTATATATTTCATTCATATGTTTATAAATCAAGTGTTTCCTTGCCTGATGTTCAAGCAGTCATCTTGTTGCATTGATTGTCTATATATATAAAGATGAAACTGAATCTGTATTTATTAAACACTTAAAATAAAAATGTAGTTGATCAAAAAGAAGATAACTTTGCTAAACTATTTTCAAACTGAGATTACATTAAACCACAAATATAATCTGGTAAAATAATATGTGCATTTAAAAACGCCTTTGGAGCAGCTGTTGCTTTTGTCTGTTGCCCTGTGGGTTGAGGGGGTATTACCAGGCCCCCGTCTGCCCTTCTTAGTGAAGAAATCTACTGTAGTGTGACTTTTTCATGACCCCAAAACAACCAAATTATAATTCATTTAAAGTACAACAGTTAAATGATACAAAGAGACTTTGTCCCAGTGAGATGTCAGGCCAACACTTTCTCAGTGTCGTTCTCTTTTGGACCGTTTTCCAGTGGCATGAATAAAACACAGAGGCTCAGTCGGGACAGAAGAGCTCTTTCACGATACAATACTGGAGCCATTTGATTTATTACCTTGTGAAACCCCTGTTTATCTCAATGCAGTAGAGAATGAAAAATACTCAATGTGGGTTTCACAGAGTTATAAAATGAAAGCCAAAACAAAATAAAGTTTCCATGTTGATCGGATGTAAGCCACATCAGATTGCCTGAATTTCTTCTAATCATAAATCGATTTTTTTCTGCTGAGTTTTTGAATGGATCATTTTAAATGTCAGTTCTAGCAGCTGTCTCTTTGGTAGCTCTGCCATAAAATGATCTGTAATAATGGTAACAAATGAAGTTCAGCTCCGATCTGGTCTTCAACATGGAGAGCACATATGATGAATCTGAAAAGAAGAAGTGCATGATGAAGTGTCCTCCATTTCGGTTGCAAATTACACAGTAAACACATGAAATACAGTAGGTCAAAGGTGAGCGCGTTTTGACATCAAAAATCAAAAAAAGACAACAAAAAAAAAAAAAAATGAATGTAGAGACAACAATACAACTTAAAACAAACCTCAAGCTGTACTACTTCATTCAAAGTTCTGGAACATTTCTGGTCAACATTGTCAGCTATTCTCTTAGAGGTTTTAATGCTGCCAGCAGACACACTGCTTACATCTACCTCTGCCTTTTTACTGGAAGTGAAAGCCTCCCAGCTCTGTAACATCTGCTGCCTTTCTCTTTCAGGTGGGAAGCCCACAGGCGTTCTGTGCGGTGAGCCATCAGCTCCCCTGAGAAGAGGCGCCAACCATGGCATCAATCACACCGGAGAGGCTTTCGGCAATGTAAGATCATACCTCACATCAGATTTCATGGGAAATACCAAAATGAGACTTGAAATGAGATGGATGTTGGAGGAAGACGCTTAAGTTTGAGTTATTTTAGAATGAGGATTTTCTTTTTTTTTATGTCATGTGGCATTATTGCTTTGTCATTACAACTTTGCAAACAAGTGAACACTAGTAAAATAAAGAAGTTTAGATGAAACTACTAATGTTTCATTATTGAATGAGATTCTCTATGTTTTATTTTTTGATTTATAGTTGTTTGCTTTAATTCCAGTTTAGTCTTTTGTACTTTACACACATCAGTAGCATATTAGTTTAAAGGGAAGTCACAAAATAAGTTATGTGGACTTAAGAGATAACATTAGTTTTAAAGACCTTAAAGAATCTATCAAAACCATGGTTCCATGTTCCTTTAAAGCATTTCCTTGTAAACTGTTTAATAAATTAACAGTAGATATTTAAACTTGTGAAAAAAGTGACTTGATTTTATTTATTTATGTTTTTTAGGATGGAGAGAACGCTGCACGTGATGCTGGTAAGCAGTTTTTTTCCTAGTATTTGTTAAAGCTTGAATTAATTATAATTTATATGTGTGTATTTTTTTTCAAAACTCTAATTTGTGAGAGACTCAGCAGGAAGAAGGCAGAAAAGTGTGGCTGGCTGGGACAAATCCAGCTGCACAGAAATGTGTTTCGTGTTTTGGAAATATTTATAATGTGTGGTGTTAAAAGTAACTGAGAGCTGAAGAAATCCCCATGATGGTTCTGTGGAATTTGTGATTAGGATGAGCTGCGTGTGAGGATGTGATTCAACCCTCATTACTCAAAACATACAAAAATAAAAATGCAGAAAAAAGACTAGTCCCAAATGGGGTTAAAACAATTTCATTATAGTACTTTAATATTTGTGTTTGAAATTCCCATCCAGATCTGTGTTCAGAAAGCCGGAGTGCCGAGAGTGACGCTGGACCGGAGCAGCTGGAGGAGCCGCCACCAGCGGAAGAAGCTGCTGCAGGTGGAGCGTCTGGCCGCAGAAATCCCCCTGGAGGCAAGTCCAGCCTCATCCTGGGATGAAACTCCCCCAACCTCCCTTTCTTACCACCTCTCATCTCTGAACTTTTCTTTTTTTTTCCCCAAAAACAAGCGTTCCTCTCTGTCTTACCGCAGTAACCCTCTGATGTCTGGCAGAAACCAGTTTCCTCCATAACCCCAAGTGCATTGTTTTGATACCTCTTTTTTGGAAACCGTTTTGTACTGTTTTTATTCTTTCATTTGACCAAAGCACTTTATGTATTCCTAATAAAATGGTTCAAAGTTTGCCTTTTCTCCAGACGTGAACCCCGGGTCTCGCCAAACTCTGAAGAAGAGCGGAAGTGAAGCAGTGATGCTTTAACTGAAACCATTCAAATGGACCAGAGAAGATTGAGCGGTCCTCTGCTTTTACTCTGCTGGAGAACTGCAGCTAATTTACTCAGTTTAAAAACACTCACTTTTTCACTCAAAAAGTGCAAAACTTTTATTTATGCCCCTAAAATATTAAGCTAAACAGGTGATTTCACTTATTGTAGAATTTTAAAAAGGTGGGGTCTACTTTTTAAACACTTGTGATGACTGACTGAATCTCATGCGTGTGCTGCGTCTCACACGCTCCGCACGCGCGTTTGGCGAGAACCCGGCTGTACACCTGCCAAGAAGGTTGGAAAGGTTCGAAATTCTGTTACTGATTTCCAGAAATGCCCCCGAAAGAGCTGCGAGTCGTTTTTCTCTCGTGGAGTTCGAACAACACAAGCAAAAGTTAAAGGGTTTGCTCTGTGCAAGTATTTTTATTTTGACATCGCATGCATGTCTGCTCAGTATGAATGTGCAAAAAAAGACAAAAAACAAAGCAGAACTGTGACTTTCTTCTTATTTACCTTGTTTTATTTTGTGGACTACTTGTGCTGTTGCATGAAGCGGAAACCTTTTTTCTGATTCTGTCTTGCTAATCTGAATGAAGGCTGCATCATTTCAGTGTTCACACCAGTACTGCAAGTGGACGATTGAGTGTTTCGGTCACAAATTTGACATTGTAGTGCCATTGCCGTTTTTAAACGGCTCATGTGTTTCTAGGTAGAGTTCTCTAAAGCACACGTGCTTGGAAAAAGACGAGGAACATTTCAGCGGAATGTTGTTGGTCCCTTGTGTTTCTGGTAAACTCTTATTGGATCTAACAAGTGACCTTAATGACAGCCCTACTTTCCTCCTGTCCCCAAACACATTTGATAAATCTGCATCGGAAAATCTTAAAAACATCTTTTTGTACGTTTTTTTTTTTTATGTGTGTGACTCTTTGAACCAAAACTTCTCTGCCTCTGTACTGTTGAATCCTGATTCATACAGAAGCCGTCACTCCAAGATAATCCAGAAAAGATTCCAGGAGCATCCTGTTTTTTCCTGTGGTGTTTTATCATGGTCTCTTTTTTTTATTCATGTGAGATGTGTCTGTTTGCATTTATTCCATGTCCTGTTGCTGGATGTAAGTCAGAAAAAAAAAGAAAAAAACAAAACAATCTGACATGGAAAAATGGCACAAATATGGAAATAAAATCTGTTTTCATCAAGATTGACTTTGTCCTTCTGTGCAGTTCTGATTGTTTTTATAAAAGCTGTTAGATTGAATCTCTTAAGGGAATAAAAACACTTGTCACTTCTCTTTTTTATTAAAAAGTGACTTCTTCATTACAAAACAGAGGTAAAGTTCAGTTTTTAGGGAAGCTCCTCTCCTTCAAATTTATTTAATCTAATATAGATATAGAATCATAAATTGATTGAGAAACAAAAAAGGAAATTCTTAGCACATCATTGTTGCTCATATTTGAAACATTTGGACTTATACATAAAGTACATACAAATCACATTGGATCCATTAAAGATAATTCAGTGTTTAATTAGTTGCTTGAGAGAGAGGAAACATATGACCTTTCCTCCATATTGTTACTGTTCTTGTACCGTATGTGAAAAGTTTTCATGTCTTGCAAGCATGCAGGCAAACTTGAACTGGTAACTGAATGTGCTGCAGGGTTTTTAGGCAAACTGACTTGAATGTTCACCTTTGATGAAATGAAAGCAGAATCTTAAGTTTTCTTTCAATTGTAATTATTGTTTTCAGCCAAAATAATAAAAAAAAAACATGTTATTTTCTAGGATATCATTTCTGCAAAGTGGCAGTAATTCACTCAAAATTAGCCTTTGAGTGGGTGAATTTTGAAGACGGGGCTGTTGGTGCAGAGTAACCCCGTTCTTCCATAATCCATTTTTTTTTTACATTCTCTCCTGCTATTTTACAGACCCTCACACCCCAAAACTAACATTAGCAGAGCAATTAAATAGGCGTTCCTTGTTAGACATTCAGCCATGCAGATACCAGCTCTAAACACAGACATACGTCGATCTATTTGTCTGCAAGTGGAAGCATCAGAATGAGCAGGGAGCTTGTGGCCTGCTCGCTTCTGTCAAATTTACTAGTTTTTCCATCTTCTCCTGATTCACCGTGGTTTAAAACAGGGGTGTCAAACAGATGGTTTAATCCCACCCAGTCATGAAAAGAAAAAAGTATGGGGGGGGGCTACAGGAAAAGCAGCCAATGCAGGAAAAGATTTTATGACATTTCTTTGTATTTTCCACACTGACAATGACAGGATTTGAATCCTGATATTGTCAGCCGAGTGAAAGCCAAACGATGCTGAGTTTCAGGAGAGAAAGAGAGGTTGACTCCAAGTTCTTTTATTCACAAATGTTTGCAAGCTTGATTTAGTTTATTTTTTTTTTTTTTTTTACTGATTTGCACATTTATATTTTAGGCTGGGTTTTTCATTTTTTTGCTATCAGGATTGCCTCCATGTCAGTTGCAAAATATTCAGTCTGTATAAAATTTAATAAATGATGAGTGTATTTATTAGTGATAAGGCTACCAGATTGTATGTGTAATTTTTTTCAACTGAGAACAAAAAAAAACAAAGCAACAGATAACAAGTCGACCATTGGTTATTTTGCTATATGTTATTGATCCCGCCCACTTGAGATCAGATGAGCTGAATGCGGCCCATGAACCAAAAAGAGTTTGATGATTTAAATAAATCAATAATCAGAAAAGCAATTTGAAGCTCAAGTTTTTAAATGTATGTTCCCTATTGGGAACATGCAGACATACAATGAATTCCAATTGTTCCCAATCGGAATACATTCCAATACATCCAATTATAGATAAATAAATCCAAATTGGCAAGTGGCTCAAAACTCTACAACTGGATATCTCCAATATTATAAGTATTTTTGTTGCACGGGAATGTTACATTGTAGTTGTGAGGGGCTGTAAGCTAGTGGGGCAAAAGAATTCTTAATCCTACCGCTTTTCCTATCCCTACATTTATCCATCCAAGTGGAGCAATATGGAAAAAAATAGTGTCTTCAAATTTGGATGTTAATTACTACCATTCGATGATGTCATTAATAGTCACTGATATTCTACTTAGCTGGCAGTGCTTAGAAAATACACAACAACATCGATTTTATAACTTTAATAGACATAAGAAAACTCAATACTTACATTTAAATAAACATGTGCGCGAAATGTATTTCTGGATCACCCTACTGGGATATAGTGATAGCCAGCTCTAAATCACTATGGCCCCTTAAAAATCACTTGAGAACAGTATTTTTCAAATGCCCCTATAAATTGAAGCATAGGGAGAAATCAGAGAGAAGTAATTTGGATTCAAGCGGGAGTGCACATTCCTGGTCCTGGAGAGCTGCCACCCTGTGGTCTCTCTCTCTCTCTCTCTTTCTTTCTCTCTCTCTCTATGGGTTAAGATCAGAGTAGCCTGCAAAGATTAGTTTTTTTATAACCTTTATTTTCTCAAGACGGTTTAATATTTCACTGGAGGGTAAAACATATTCTGACAAGATCTCCGCGTTTTTGTTGCCAACTAGAAGGGGAAAAAAAGATGGATTGGGACTGAAATGTTTGAGTAAGCGGGCGGCGCCACTGAAGTGAAAGTGAAAGAGACTGTGAGGCTGCGTGTCCTTTTATTGGTATCAAGCAGTCGTATCTCCAACAGGAGCGTGGCAGCTGTGCCTGTTGAGGAGCTTGTGCGGTGAGTTGAACCTCTCAGCGTTTGAGTGTCGGAGCGCTGCTTTCACCTCGCGGACAGGAGTCGCGTGCGGATGAAGTCACTCGGTGGAGCTTGGCGTTTTCCTCGCGCTGTTCGTTGAGCTGCGCGCGCGCTCGCTCCTGTTGGCCGCGAGGACACAAGAGAAGCTCTACATGGGACTAACGTCTTTGTGCCTCTTTTGACCTTCACTTTCACTTGGCGCCGAACCATTTGGACCCCACTGGGTCAAAGGTTCTAATATGTTTGCGAACATATTGCGACACTCGCTTCCATTTTTTAGGTAAAAATGAGACCTTTTGTTTTGGAACATAAACCTGAAATATGCAAACTAATGAACTAAAAAAACCTGTTCTGTGTGCTTTCATCTAACATCAAGCAATTGTTGGTTGTGGCAGTAATGAAAATATATTTATCTGTTTTGGTGAAATTAAAACACATACTTGACTAAGTTTAACACAGATTCTTGCATGTATGATAACATCTGTTACAAATAAATTGAGCTTTTTTTTCTTTTGCTTTTATAATTTTAAGATAATATATTCAGAAATTTTTATTTTACTGTTTAAAGTGTGCAAAAATGAGGGCAGAAGATGCGTCTATTATGAGTTTTGGATGTTGGACCTTTGTGCTCTGCAGTCTGACACAGGAAATATCTGACACTGAACGCAATTTTTTTGGCATTAAATCACGAAACAGCTGCAGTGACTGGATTTTGAAAAAAAAAAAAAAAATTCTGTTAAAATTAACCATTGCATTTAAATTTGTGACTACGCACATAATACTATCTCGATGCAGTGGTAATTTGAAATGCAAAATGTGATCTAAACAAAATTCCTTCTTTCAGTTCTTCAGTGTGGTTTATACTGTTCAAAGATACAAACTGGAGAGTGCATTTTACGCAGATTAAATATGATTTTTGTTAAGTTGTCCCTATGCAACATAGTTTCTGCAAAGAAAAAAAAACCTAATAAAAGGAGCGAAAATAAGAGTATTATATAATTATTTATGGGATAGAAATTCAAAGACTTGTGTTGAAGTTGATCTGAATTTGAACTAAAATAATGAAAAAAATAATTTATTTGCTAATAGTGCAGTTTTATTATTGTTCAAAATGTGATACTTAAGTCTTGAACGATGCATGTCAAAACACAATTTTATTTTAAAAAAAAGTTGAGAATGCAATTACTCATTAATGGGTTGAAATGAGAATTTTAATTATAGTGTGTTTTAAAATTTGATTAAATCAATGAAAATTGCCAATTATTACAATGAACTATTTAAAAAAATAACAAGACCAATTTTAACTGAAAAGTTGAATAATTAAAAAAAATGATTCTGAACAGGAAAGAAGATTCCATCTGAGCATTAAAAATTTTAAGTGTATTTGTAAATAAATGTACAAAAAGGTACTAAAAAAGCTTTATGTAAATTTAGCACAAGCAAATTATTTTGATAATTTGTGAAAAAAAGCTGCAAATAGTGCCATGTGTGTGTTTTCAGTTGTTTTGCTTTATCTTAATCTTTGTAATCTTTTCATTTTTATTATTTAGCTACATTTTTATTTTCAAGAAAGCTTTAAATTTCTTCCTATCAAAGCAAAGGTGCGAAAGAAGAATTGTTGAAATGTTTGCATGCATGTGGAGAGTGACCAAAATGTCAACACTTTGCACAAAATCATGACTTATTTAGTCCAACACTTGTGCCTATGCTGGTTGGCTACAGCTAAGCGGGAACCATGTATTTACTGCTAAGCAAACAAAAGATTCAGGTTTGCTTCCTCTTTAGGTCCTGTGAGATATGAGGATATGGTTCTTTATTTGGCCTCTCAAATCCTTCTACTAACACTCCAAGTGGACTTTCTCCCACAGCGACAAATACATAAGCTCACAATGTGCAGCAAAATGTTTTTTTTGATTGTCTGGTCATGTGATTCTGTCTTTCACATCATGTGAGACTAATGAGGGAGATTCCTAGGAGATGCCTGCTGTTTATTTTATACAGCTCTCTTAATGACAGCAGAAATGAACTCTTGTAAACTTCTCTTTTTACGTCCTACTTTATGTCTGTTTGGGTGTATAATGAAAGACCTTAAAGGCCAAAAAAAACTAGTTACACCTGTCAAAAAGACAGATGGAAAGTTCCATTTATGTGCCGCTGTGTTATTATTTTTAATACCTTTTTGTGTTTAAAAGTTGCACCCTCATAAGCAAGAGTAAATAAATAGAAGCTGTCAGGGTAAGGCTGTCTGGAAAACTTGTTGTGCAGCTTCCCAGGTCATTTTGTTTTATCTAACTTGACTAACTTTGACCTCACTAATGAGACTTTTTCACCTCTCCAAAAAAAAAAAAAGATTTAAATTTAATTTAAAGTAAGCACATTTAAAAAAAATGAATGACTGAATGACTTACAGCTTAAAGAGTTTTTGCACCATGAATACGTCAAGGGAGTTGATTTTGTTCACTCTCATCACCTTAGCTTTTATTCATCTCTTTCCATTCATGTTCAGATGTTCTAACAAAAAGAATTTTAAAGGAAGCAAAGACATTTTTTTCAATTAATGTAATGATGGATGGATGATGGGAAAAAAAATTATGAGAACAAGAACTCTGTCACTGATCCTCGTCACTGCACGCTACTACATGTTGGAACATGTTAACCATCTCTTTCTGTTTGGTGGCAAGGAATAAAGAAAAGCTTGTCGTGCTGAAAAAAAAAATCCCTCTCAAAGTAGTTTGTTTTTTCCATTAACTCAAGGGCATAAAGTTTTTAGTTTTAGATTGTTGGTAAAAAAAAAAAAGAATTATTGATGTTGAAATGTTGATTTTTAGGGGGCTTAATGGGTAAACAGACTGGAGACATTTGGTGAACCAGAGCTCATTTCCCTCAACAATCCTGAACAAATGTTCAATCTGAAAACACAAGTGGACTCTTGTCCAGGAACTGCTGTCTTACCCATCTTTCTAGGTGGTTAAAGTTAATTTCCAATCGAACTGAGGTCCAGTTAACTTTGAGTTTACCCAGTCTGAATAGGCTCTGCACTCGGAGTGGAATAACTGGACTAAAGTGGCCACCGTAGCTGGACGTTAAGGGATATGAATGTAGCGACCGCTGAGCCGCGGACACAGGCTCATAAAAACAACTTTTAAGGTGACACACAATGTTTTTCCCACTTTTTTCCGATAATTTATGTCATAAAAACTTATTAGCATTCTGTAGCCATTGTCTTCTCAGCAACCGGCTTGCAGAAGAAGCAGGAAAAAGTGTTGTACCAGACGTTGGTACAGACATTCAAAATTGGTCTGCGAGATTTGAAGTTTGAATGAGTGAACTATCCCGAAAAGGATTGCAATGCGTAGGACTTAGATTATTCTTTCTCTTGTTCCTTTGCCCCACCCTCGCAATTCCTGACCAATGACTGAAAAGATCTTTAGTCACATGCTTTTTGTTTACAAGCTTTGGTTCAAATCAGAAATGTCCGGTTGACAGCAGTCTGAATACAGACCAAGGTTCAGGACTCGGTCCAAACCAAGTTAAGACCAAGAGACTTTTCTAGTGTGAATACATCCTTTATTCAAAGAGACTTAATGTCACCTCTGGACCAGAATTGGTGTCTGTGGCTTTATTCGTGTGTGTTATCAATTAACCATACGCGTGAAAATGTTGTGTTTACCTGGAAACGGGCAGTTTTTTAGGGCTATTTTTTCAAGATTTTTCATTTTTATTTTAGAGATAGTAAATGAAAAAAAAACATGAGAGCTGAGCTTTGTGTTTTTTTTCTGTGTCTTTGTTAATTAAAGGAGAACTTGTGTCAAGCTAAAACAAATATGAAATTTACTTTTTTTTTTTTTTTTTTTTTACA
This sequence comes from Oryzias javanicus, assembly GCA_003999625.1. Taxonomy (NCBI): domain Eukaryota; kingdom Metazoa; phylum Chordata; class Actinopteri; order Beloniformes; family Adrianichthyidae; genus Oryzias; species Oryzias javanicus. The sequence goes on along the minus strand of CM012437.1, from coordinate 26,805,856 downwards.
ATTCTGGTGCTTTGTATCTGACCTCAAAAAACAACTCTTTACAGAGAAAACTGTAACTACATGGAACCCATAAATAAGTTTTGACATGCTGGCCCACGTAAAGCACACTGATTCTCTTTGCACTTTGGACTTTGATTGTCTGTGTTTGGCTGTAATCTTTTATCACAATGTTATTTCAGGTCAAGAAACATGGCCTCCAGTGGTACCATCGTCCGCATGATCTATGCTTTTGGGATAACTGTCGGATTTGCCGACTGTAAGTTCAGTCAAACTCCTAGTTTATGGTAAATTGATCACTGTTAACCAATTTGAACTGTATTCCACAGCGTCTTTGATGATGGAATGTGATAAAACAAAAATGGGACACTTTGGCCAACAGACATTGTTGAATTGTGTCATAAAACAACAGGATGTAGAAGTCCGTGTGGTCAGTTGGCGCAAGTTGGGCCTGGAAGACCCTCTCCTGTTTTTTCAAGAAACTTTGAAGACGCCTGTGAATGGCTTCAGGTTTGCTGATCCTTCCCGGAGCCCAAAAAACATGAACGTGTCCCTGCTGATCGACAACACAAAAGTGGAAGACGAGGGAGAGTATGAGTGCTTGGTGGTCACGACTGGGGGTGAAGGCATGATAACCACTCATCTCAATGTGAAAGGTAAAGCTAAAAGACAATTACACAAACTTTCGTTTAAGTCTGCTGGAATAAACTGGAGTCTGTTCCAGCTATTGTCAGAAGAGTCCACATTCAATCTGTGGATAAACAGGAAATATGTTACTGGGAAACATCGCTTTCAAGCAAGACTGTCTTGGCTATAAACATTGCTCCCCTGAGAAAACACAGCATCTGGGTTAGTCTGGCTTCCTGCCTCAACCCCAGCACCTCTCATATGAGGTCATTTGGAAATTCCTAACTAAACATTAGCAAGATTGCGTATTTGTGTGAGTTGGATAGATTGGGTTTTAATCTTGCTGTAACTCCAAACAGGATCCAATAAACACATTAGACAAAAGTCTTAATTATAGAAAGGGGCTTTCCCAACCTATCGGATCTTTGGGATTTTTTCAAAAGTCTTGTTTTTATTTTTCCTTTCAGTTTGATAAAATTGCATTAAGATGCTGCGGTTTTATTCCTCAATGTTGCAGATTTCCTATTGAATGCCATAAATCAAATGTATTCATTTCATCCCTCATTCTTCAGATGTTAACTATCTTTGTTTTCCCAATTCACTTTTGCAGCCAAATACAGTCAACCAACCATTAAAGAAACCGAAGAGACACAGGTTTTAAACGCAGAACGCACTCTGATTTGTGAGTCTTTCGGAGGATACCCGGAAGGCAAACTCCGCTGGTTTGACGTAGACGACAAGGACTGGACAAAGAGCTCAAACACGACGATAACAAAGATGGATAGTGGTTTGTTTAAAATCTCAAGCCGGCTGCCGTTGCTCTCAGGATCTGCTTTGGAAAAGTGCAGCTGCAAAGTTTATGACAGCAATGGAGCTGAAGAGAATGAAGTCTCCTACGAAATCAGCAAATCAAGCTTTAGGGGAGGTAGGTCAAATTGAGTGGCATTTCTGTGTGCTTCTGTGGCCAACTGATTCTGTTTAGCTGCTCACAAATAAGCACAGGAAATAAAGGATCACACTAAACATCTTAATGTTAAAAAAAAGCAATACATGTTTTTTGTGCGATTAATTAATTGTGACCTGTAATTAATGTATTTAATTGAATCAAACATAATTATTGCTATGAAGAGCCAAGAATTAAAGATTTCAAATAAAATCAAAATACAATTAAAACAAAATTAGCAGCCCAGGATTTCCTGATGGTGTCATCCCCGCCTGTCACTGAACTGCCACCATGCGACTTCAAAATGTGCCCAAGCAGCCACTGACCGAACTTTTAGAGAAAAATGGTTCAGTCGCTGTGAAATTTAACCTTTTTCTTAAAACCTCATTGGCAACCGCACTGTGCGCAAAAATCCAATTGTCGCATCCAGATTAAAAATGTGGTGACCTTCCAAATTTGCTGAAAAACTTGCATTTAGGCCACAATACTGTGGCATTTTGGGATATGTGACCATAGTCTTAAAAAAAACAAACAAACAGTGATTGTGCAGCCACTATAACACTGCGTCTTTTACAGAGATACGGAGACCCTCCACCACACCCCCTATGGGTAGGTTCATCTCTGAGCTGACTGGTGCTGGGATGGGTTTCTCATCTTTGGACGCAGAAAGCTTTTCTTCGAGGCAGCTAACAATCTTATCACCTTTCATATGGACCAGAATCTTATAGACGCATAAAAGCAAAACATACTTTTTTCTTTCTTTTTTTTTTTTTTTACCACAGACTTGTTTCATCAGCACATTCTTATCCCCAATTTGTCACATATTGACGTTTGGTTGAGGACCCCTCTGTGTCACTTTTTGACGTTTTGGGAACAGATACCACATCCCAAGGAGCCGCAACCCTCGGGACGTGGTATCTGTACCCAACCCTTGCACAGGAGTTCAGTACTAGATGCGATATTGGACCTGAACCTGTACCAGGCGTTGTACTGGACCCAAACTGGTACCAGATGCAGTACCAGACTCAAACCCGGGGTTGAACCTGTAGCCAACGTGGTACCTAACCCAAACCGGTACCAGATGCTTTATTGGGACCCGAACCAGTACCAGATGTGGTATCAGACCTGAACCGGTGCCAGGTACTGTACTGGGGGTGAAGCAGTAGCAGACGCTGTACCGGACCTGAACGGTACCAAATGCAAAACCAGACCCGAACCGGTAGCAGATGTAGTACTGGACCTGAACCGGCACTAGATGTTGAACTGGTACTAGACACAAACCGTTACCAGACACACTAAAGGTGCGGTCCATGTCCCAACACTGTACCGATTCTAGTTCGCAGCTCAGAGATTGGGAACCCAGGATTTAATGGGAAAAACCAGCATGTTAAAAAATGACGAGTTGGGGACATCCAAAATGGCAATTTTGGATGCGGATGGGTCCCCACCCGAAACGTCAGTATGTGACGAGATGGGAGTGAGAATGTTTTAGTTTCATAAGACATTATATCGGCTGAGAATGTTTAGCCGAGCTTTTAGTTGTTACTTGTCCGCCATACTTGCATGCAGGAGTTGCAGAAAAACAGGTCAATTTTTTAAAAGGAAAAAAACAATTTCTCTTAAAAAACAAAGACATGTTGCAACATGCAAAATGTAACAGATAAAAACATGTAAACCATAACAAATGCTTTCAAAAGCAAAGCATACAGGGTGCACTCAAGATTGCTCTGTGACTTGGAAATATTTTTGGTTCTGATGGTAGATTTAATCTGAAAAACACAATATCTGGAGTTCAATCATTGTGCTACAAACATTTTTAAAGCAAGTCTTTACCAACCAGCTAAATCTATTTAAACCCTTTCATATTTTGCTTGGGCATAGGATTTCTGGTCAATGCAAACTGCTTTCTATGACATTCTTATGCACTGGTTTTTGTTCTAACCTGTTTTGTTTTGTGTGTCAGCAGACCCAAATGGGGATGGTCCAAACGAAACGAAAGTCATTGCTCCTCTGGTGGTCATTGGTTCTCTAATTGTGGGATTGTTACTTGTTCTGCTGTACAGAAGGCGAAATCAAAGTGAGTACACATACATTGCTACATTTAATCTCTGTTAATAATTTTTGTTATTTATGAAGGAGTTGCATCGTGCTTTTAAAGTGTTAGAGGAATATGTTTCTCACCATATTGCGTGCTTGTGAATCATTTTAGGATTGCGGGAAGTTGATGGTCCAAAGATGGTGCTGAAGGATGCCTTCTTATATTTTTCTACTGTGACAGGCAGATGAATGAAGTACAGCAGGATTTGTGTTTGCAGAAAATGTAGTTAGAGTATCGAGAAAGTGGAAGAGACAAGATCAATGAAGTTGGCTCAATTGTTGGGTAGTGTGAAAGATGAAAGAAAACAGGAACAAGAAACCAAAAAAATGTTACAAAAGTGTAGTGGACCAGCAAAGTTTCATGATTCAGAAGAATTAAGCTCTGAAGAAAAGACGGATCTTCTGATTTACTTTGAGAGCAGAAAGATTTCTTTTTGTGTGTACTCTGTTTTTGAGCTTATTGTTGTTGAGAATTATTAACGGGTGAAACGGCAGGACAAACAAGTCTGACAGGTACTTGATGGTAACCTGTAAATCAAACGATTGCGCACTTGCTTAGTGCACACGTCAAACATAAACATAATTTTCAATTGTGCAAATGTTAAAACTGCAAAATGTCTCTAGAAAACCTTTTTATTTTGTTCTTATAAACGAGAAGTATATCTCCTTTTCTTGTAAAGTAAGACTGTTTGACACAGGTGGAAAAAAAGACAGATTTGTTTATGCTGGACACCTATAGGTTTCTAGCTCAACCGCCTGGTTCTGGTTTATTTTATATTCTAACACAGTAGCCTGCAGGCTAAATCAATGCTGCTTCAGTTGAACACAAAGCCAGAACAAGAACTGAAACTACATTCTCAGTTTTAATTTTTCGGTAAAGGTAAAACATACATCAGTATACAGTCTTGTCAGAATGAAGACTCTTGCATATCGTCAAAATAGTTTCTAGAAGACGCCTGTATCATTTCCAACCAGGAAGAAACTTGCTTTGAGTTAAAGTTTAAAGTTAACATTTTCTGGAAGTAGGAACAATTAAATGGTTGACTGAACACATTTGACAGGTACAGGAATACAACAGTTCCCTTTTTGTTCAGGAAAGCTTTAGATATTTAGCAGTATGCTTTACAATGGACCCAGGAAACACATTCCAAATAGAGACATTGCTGGGAACACTGGAAAGTCCAGGAATCATGTCTGAAGGAATTGTTTTTTTGAAGGTTTTTAAGCCTTTCATGCATGGAGGTCGCTACTGTGTACGGCTTTGATAGTAAATATATAATATAGAGGTTATAGAGATAGAAGAACCACCATTGATACCACATGATACCATATTTCAAATTATTTACAGTTATGCATACAAATTACCATAAAATTACACTTATGTTTGCTAAAATACTAAATTCATGACATAGACCTGAGTGACAGGTAAATATATCTTAGTCTTTTTTTCCATAAAAACTTAATTTTGTATCCCTAAAGATGAATAAAAACAATAATTAATTCACGTATGAGAGAGATTATAATCCAGTTTCATGCTTGAGCAGAACTGAAGTCGATAATCTCTATTTTCTAGCCCATCAGCTTCAGTAAGTTGACAGATTTCATCATTTGTTTACTGTGAGCAGCTAGCAATGCGATGAGGAAAGAGTTTTACAGGAAAGAAAAACATTTGCAGCGAACCTGTTATTTAAGACAGGAAAGTACCTGGTTGGGCACAATAGCAGCCAGATGCCTCCAGGGAAAATAGGTAAATTGGTATGCTGTTATGCAATGCTTTGGAAAATATCCCACGGATGTGTCTTGATAAAAGAGATTGTGAGGAACAATCTGGAAGTGTGCAGCCATTACAACTTTACATCTTTTACAGAGATGCGGAGACCCTCCACCGCACCCCTTATGGGTAGGTTCATCTCTGGGCCACGATTGGTTTCTGATCTTTGGGAGCAGCTAACTTTCCTTCTAGTCAGCTAACAATCTTATCAGTTTTCCTGAGAACCAGAATCTTGTAAACATTAAAAAATATATATATTACAGCAGGATGGTTTCATCAGACATTTTATTGGTTGAGAATGTTAAGCTGAATACTCATCGCTTGTATCTTTGGACTAACCGGGAATAAAACGGCTGATTTGACTCTGAATCAGAATTTTCCTGCTTGACTTGTATGCAAGAGTTGCTGTTGGTGTATATTTCCTAGAATTGACCACATGACCTTACTCCCTAACAGGGATCTGTCTGCTTGCATGGCATGAACTTGCTTTATGTGGTGGTGGTTATGAACTCATACCAGCAAAAAAAAATATTCGTTATTGTAAAAAAAAAAAAAAAAAGGATTCATGGATGAGAAATTTAAATGTATTTTAATAGAAGAACAAAACCGATTGTTGTAGCTGGAGCTAGAGCAGCCATATCAAATGAATGAAGAGATTAGTGAAAAGTTTCAAGTGCAAAGTCACTCCTTGCCAGGAAATGTCCCGTATTTCATCATCTGTGGTTATTAAACCTCTCTTCATTGATTCATCTCTGAAGGAATGTTATTATAGGGCCACACCTTAGAGTTTGACTTCTTTTAGAATAAAAGTTCATGTTGTCTCAATCCACTCAAAGGCAACAATTTTTAATCTCTTGTGCTATGTTCACACGGGGCACGTGTCGCAAGTTCAAGAATGGGCTGAACGCAGGGTAATGAAGACGCTTTGAGCATATTGTGTTCAGACTGGACTGTTGCTACACAATACTAGCACACATGCGGCCTCTACAGTTGGCAGAGACTCATGAATGTGAACGTTTTAAACACGGAAGCCTGAAAGACGGTGTGAACATGTCATTATGGTCCACTCGTGGGTTCTCCAGAACTCCAAGCCTACATTTTCCATATTGAATGCTGAAGGGAAAAGGAAAAGTGCTGGATCCTGGTCTTAGAATCCATTTTGCTTGTTTTTTTTTTTTTTTAAGTTCTCCCGGCCTTTCTGTTGATGATTACGGAGATTCTGATTAATCTGTAACAGGAAGACCAGGGAGGGCTTCAAAACAAGCTGAGAACCAGCACCAGTACTCTAAAAATAAAACAAAAACTTGAAACCAAACTACACTAACGCTGATCTCTGCCGTCCAACACACCTGTAATCAGCAAGTTATTTTAGGCCTCTGACTTCAGAAGACTTGGCCAGTTTCAAAAGTCAGTCTGGATTGACTAAAACATGTCTGTAGCGACGAGAAGCTTCAGTCTGTTCAGATTTCTTCCCAGAATCGACATTTTATACCTTGCTCTCATTTATTGCAGGTCATCATGAACACGTTGAGACACAAGATCCAGACGTTGAGACTGGTAAGTAAGTCAACACTGCAGGGATTTAGGATTAACTGACTCCAATTAATGCTTCCAAGCGTTTACTCACATTACCTGCGTCTCCAGGTGATCCTGAAGATGATGCCCAATAGAAAAGTCAGCCATGAGGTATTTTAAGATTAAACATTTTTATTATGAAGTCTAGACTTCATCAAATGTCTAAATGTTCCTCCTTTTCTCCACAGGAGGGATCACATTTTCACTGAAATGGAGTTGACACTTATATTTTTCTACTCCTGTGCAACTTTGTACAAATGCTTGTATCACTTGAGACCGTGTTAATCGAGTGTACACCACTGATTCCTGCCAGTTTGCCAGGTTAGTTGTCAGATGGGTTTTTAAGGTGAGGACGACTTTTCGGAGGAATCCAGAGCAGCTAGAGGGCGAGGTGCAAGCATCATATGCGAATGACTGTTTTGTACTGAAAGGCTGTAAACCACATTTGGAATGAAAGAAAGGTTGGTGAGCAAGAATGATCTGTTCAGTTACTGTAAATCACTGTTTTTTGTTGTGTAATTGTTGCTTTTTTTAGGTTTTCAGAAAGATGTGTAAAAGCTTATACTCAAAGGGGATATATAGTTTATATTTCTCATATATTTTTTCACTAAACTGAGGTTGATTTATCTTTCTTACTATATATATGTACATCATAATTTTCTTTTTGAATCCTCTGATCACTTCCTTCTGAAAATACTAAAGAAATCATGTTTTTTTTTCTTTTATTTGAGATAAAAACCTTTAAAGACATGATTTTTGTCTTTCATTAAATTTGCCTTTGTTCAAAGAGAACTAAAAATAAATCCTAAAATGTGAGTTTTCTTTTAAAAAAATAGACAGTTTGAAGTCTGTTATTCAGTCTCAGTCTGTGTGAATCTTCAAAAACTGTCCCTTTAAGCCAGATTGCAGCACCTTTTACCCTGTATTTGTTAGCCCTCGTCTAGATCCAGTTTTTTTTTTTTTTTTTTTTTTTTTCTGGAGTAATTGAGACTGCCCTTATGTAACTGGAAAAATTGTGCTGCAGGTTCTGATTTTCAGCGAAACAAAGCCTATTTTTGCTTCCTTTATTCTTGTCATTTGATACTAGCTATCAGTAAAAAAAAAACAGCTTTGTGAAAATCTTTTAGAGCAAAGTTCAAAAAGACATCTTTTTTAACAAGTAAATGATTTATAGTGTACAGTAAAAGAAAATGTCTATGAAAGGTTTAAACCAGTTGTTATGCATTTGCAAGGTGTTGTATATTTTTGTGTGACTGATTTTTATTTTGTGGCACTTTGCAGGGCAAAAAGAGCTACTGAACTTTAAAGCTCCCTAATTTTCTTGTTTGAATTGTTGTAAACACTGTAATGTGATTTCTGTGTGTGTGTCGGGGTTTTATTAAAATCCTTCCTTTATTTTCGTGGCATTTATTTTACTATATCAGCAGTTTTTTTTTATTGTTGAATGTTCGGCACATCCCTCTCTTCTCTAGTTTTTTCTCTTTCAATTTTAAGAAACAATTTGTGGAAACACGCCGCTTAATGATTTCAGGAAGGAAATTGTGTTGACTTTGGAAGATCAGCACTAACTCCTTCATTGTTATCAAACTTATCGGCTGGACTGTGTAAAGTTTTTTATACTGATGAGGGTAGTTGGATTCACTTTTGCTTTCTTTTTTACTTTTTTGAAATTCCCAGGCTTACACGCACAGACAGGCTCTGCACCACTGAACATAATCTTTTAAAACTTCTATTGCTAAACTGAAAATAAAAAGTGAAAGTGACAAAAAGTCAAATCCCATCTAATTAGCACTAACTCCATTTTCCAGCTCCTTTGGATCTATCAGTCACTGGAGAGCTTTACTGAATTAGAAATGTTTGGATGTAGTGCACACTTATAAAAAAAGTTCTGTAAATGTTAAGCAGCTGTTCTGCCCTCTGTTGGTCATGTGAAAGCACAACATTCACACTTTTATTTAGTGATCTTCATGGATCTGATTTATTAACATTAGACCACAAACATGGCATGAAATCATTTGAATGTGCTCAACACTTTCTTTCAGTCTGGATTCCTATAGGGATTTTTTTTTAAGGACCTTTTTTTAAACGGGCCATAAACTCTAATCCTCCACATTCCAGATGGTTATGCTGGCCATTTGTTATGTTTTAGTCAACATCATTCGTTATTTTTCACTGCTGCTTTTCTTTCTTAGGTTTTGTTTCTTCATGAGTGGATCCAAATGAGCTTGTTTATATTTTGGATGTGTTCCTTGTATCCTCGTTTCAGAGGGTTCAGTGGGAGGCAAAGCCTTGGTTACGATCAACCTGAGAACTTTTACCCAGCCTTTAAGTGTGGCTCATACTTGGATTTTAGATCAAATGACAACTAAAATGAACTTTAACCATTTACAGCTGATCATAAATCGACTTTATCTGAAAGTTTGATTGCACGTGTCCAACCGGGCAACGTTTCAGGAGTTATTGCACAAACAAGCTGAACCGTGACCCGACCTTTGGGTGGAATGCCAAGTCGCAGCTGGAGAGACCAGAAAGACGCTGCGTTTGATGCTCAAACTCTCATGATAGGTTACAGTGATGACATTTTTTTTGTTGTTTTCTTGTGGTTCATGTTTTTTGTTTGTTTGTGTATCAGCAATCTGAGATACAGAAACACTGTAAAAAAAATTTAATCTTAAGGGAGTTAAAAAAAAAAATTACAAACCCTTGTTTGAAGAAAAATTACATTGTTTCTGTCTTAAAAGAAAAATAATCTTATCAAGAGAGTTTTTCAATAACACCATAATCTTAATTTGAGAGAAAAGGCTACTATAATACTTGTTTTTTTATTTCTACCAATAATAAAATTTATCTCTGAGACTATTTATCTTGTCCATTTGACAGATTTTTTTTCCCCCTCTTTTAAAGAAAATCTGCAAATGGGTAAGAATGTCTGATTTCTTTCTAAGGGGGCCTGTTTTGAAGTGCTTGCTTGATTTGGAGTGGCTGTGGTGAAGAAAGAGAGTGGTTCACCTCTCATTGAAACATTATAGGTTCAATTCCAGCCAGGCCATGTCCAATCATGTGTCAATGTGTCCGTGGGCACCGCCACTGGTGGTTATAGGTAGGTGCCAGCGTAAGGCAGCAGTGTGTGAATTTGTGGGTGAACGGGACTGTGACTGTAAAGCACTTTGGGCCCTCAAGAAGGGACATAAAAGAACTACGTAAGAACCATTTACCGTTTAATGGCTCAATTTTCTAATAATTCAGTGGCTGTACTCTTTTACCAGATGATCAAATCCCATGAATTTCAAAAGGTCCATCAGTGAACAGAAGTCTTGGATGTGTTCAGACTGGATACATTTGATTTGCTTAAAGTGAACCAGAGTTTGTTTCCCCCAATAATCGGAGACAAATTTTTAGTCTGAAAGCACCCAAGCAGATTCTGGTCCAGGACCTGGAACCGCTCTTTTACCCCTCTCTGGAGAGGGGTTAAAGTCTGGATTCATTTTCAGTCACACTGAGCTCCGGTTCCCTCTGAGTTTCCTCAATCTGAAAAGGCTCTAAAATCAGATTAACAAGTGGACAGTGCTGGTGCTGCTGGACCTAACCACGGCCTTTGACACTGTTGACCATCATATCCTCATTAACAGGCTGCGTGATGTGGTTGGTTGGGTTGTCTGGGTTGGTTCTAAAGTCGTTCTCATATTTGACTGGTAGGAGCTTCATTGTGTCTGCTAATCACGTGACATCTGAGCCCAACAAGCTGATGTGTGGGGTGCCTCAGGGGTCAGTCCCAGGGCTACTCTTGTTCCTGTTGTATGTGCTTCCCCTAGATAATTCAACAGTTCAATGGTATTTCATACCATCTCTTTGGGGATCATATTAAGATGTACTATTAATTTAAGACCTCCGAGACCCACAAACTGAGCTCCTCAACTGAAACTCTGATTGTTGCCCCGCACAGTGCCATCCCTCGCATTGAACAGTTACAAGATTTTTTTTCTTCTTTTTTTCCCTGCCATGGTGTATGCACGTGTCGACGTGTGTTTCTGTGTGCGTGTAAAGTTTGATTTGATGGTGATCTGAGCTTTTTGTTAAAACCTAGCCTAAGAAATCTTAGAGTTATCTTTGATAAGGCAATGTTCCTGGAGCATCACTCTAAACAGCTCCTAGAACTGCTACTTTCAACTGCACAATATCTCTCAAATCAGATCAATTATATCTAAACATGAATTAAAGATGATCATTCATGCTTTTGTGTCCTCAAACTTAGACTACTGCAACAGTCTGTTCACTTGTCTAAACAAGAAAGAACTCAACTGTCTGCAGCTGTTCCAGAACTTTCTTGCTAGGCTTCCAACCCACACAAACAAAAGAGCTCACAAAACCCATAAATTAAAGTTTTAGAACACATTTAAAAACTTGGTCCTATCCCTCAGAGCCCTACTTAGTCAAGTACCTTCCCATCTTTCTGAACTCATCCAGCCCCTCCCAAAACTTGAGATCCTGATGGTCACTAGTACGCGCTAGTCCACAATTGTTCCTTCAAATCTGTAGCTCCCAAACCGTAGAACGAACTCCCGCATTCCCTTTGCTCGCTGAACTCTGTCGATACTTTCAAAACACAATTTAAAACCCTTCTTTAAAATGAGCTCTCAATTCCCCCAAAACATGTACCACAGTTTGGCTGACTAATCTTGTTTTATATAATTTTATAACTTGTTGTTGTATTTTATGCTCTTTTTATTGTGGCTGACCAGTCTTGTTTTCTATACTTCTAAAATTGTGACTGTATTTTATGTTCTCTTCACGTGAAGCACTTTGACCCATGTCTGTGAAAAGTATTGTATAAAAAAAAAACCTTTGCTGACTTCCTTATCAAAATGGCCGCCATTACAGGATGCACTGATTAGATCCAGCAACTCATTAGAATGCAGTCGGATGAATGGAGGCTCAATAAAACAACTTTTAACGGGATACACATTGCTTTTTGCACTGTTTTCTGAACAATCTATGTCATAAACACTTAGCGTACCATCATTGCTGTCGTCTCCTACTGTTGCACCATGGCTTCCACTGAACCAAAGTAACAAGTAAAGGGTATTGGACCTGACGTTGATACAGATGTTCAAAACTGATCAGCGAAATATAAAATTTGAAAAAGTGAACTAACCCTTGAAATTCCTGGCCAATGACAGTGTTTCTGTGTTTGTCCATTTTCTGTCCTCTCTTAGTGGAAAAAACAGCAACTTATTAATCAATATTACGTGAGGGCATTCTTCTAGATTAAACTTTCAATCTCAATCTGTAATTGTTAAAAGATTGTAATTCCATCTTTACCATTTCAGATTTTACCTCAGGTGCACACATCACATCACAAAGTCAAAACTATAAAAATGTTCCAAAACAATGAAAACATTCACAAAAAAAAAAAAAAATCCCCATCTTCATCACACATCCTGGTTCACTGATACAGATCCTTGTGGCTTTCTGTTGTGGTTCAGATTTTTCTCAGGGAAATCAATAGTGAAGGGACATTTCTGTCTCTTCTTTGTTGGAGCCTGCACACACGGTGACCTTAAAAATCTGATAAGCATTGCTCTTTATTTTACAGATGCATCTGAAGGAATTGTGTTTTGACTAACTTTTAAGATAAACAAACCGTAGAAAACTCTGATCTTATCATTAGATCTCTGAAGAAAATGTCAGATTAACTAGTTTTTTTAGTTAGATTTCTTTTTTTTTTGAAGAATCACAAAGTGAATTTCTCAACTTTTCAGACTTCCACTTAAAGTCAATAATTACACTCAATAAATCCCATTATAAAACATTATAACTGTTGAGATTAAAGATCTCTGGAACCTCTCAGTTCTGCAGTGCACTAAGAGAATCCTGTCACTGCGGCTGCTTCTCAGAGAAGCCAAAGCCCTGTGCAGTGGAGGACTTGTGTTGATAAGGACACCTGCATCCTGCTCTTCCTTCTATCCTCCACCAGACACTCCACGGGGTGAATCCCCCTCACCTAGCATCGTCAAGCACTTCCAGATCAATTTATCCAGACGATTACTGTCCCTCATCCTGATGTTGTTAATCTAACCCTAACAGACCTCAATAAAAAAACAACACTGGCCACAGCGGACTGATAAAAAAAATGTCTAGCATTCATTGGAGACATTGGATGACCTTAGTCTTCTCAGAAAGAGAGGTTTGCTCTGAAATTTATTGGAAGAGATGTTGATCTGCATGGTGTTCTATACCTTTGACTGTGTGGCCAGTTCCAGCTCCACCAATATCATGAAGTTTGATACTGTGCTGGTACAATAACAAGATGACCTGTACCAGGGGTCTGCAACCTTTAACACTAAAAGAGCCATTTGGGTCGATTTCTCACCGACCACAACCCAGTAGGAGCCACACATTCTTAAGAAAAATAAGAATTTCTATGTTAATCTGTGTTAAATATAAATACACTTTTTCTTTGACTTAAAAAAACAAACTTTAAGAGAAAATAGTTTTTTTTTCCTCAAATATGAAAGTTCACAAGACTTCCATTCAAAATAAAAGACTTCTATCCAAAATAAAAGACTTCCTGTGTCACATTAGATTCCTCTCAGTCAGCAATGAAAAAAAAATGTTTTAAATGTTTGCGATGTGTCTTAACCAGAAAGGTGTTTATCTAACTATTTAAAAAAAGAGCTAATTAGTTGTATTTTTTTAACCACGAGGCACACTTAAAACACTGGAATTTGTCAAAATGTTTAGTTCTTGATTATCGAACCACAACGGCTACTGTGCTTTGGAGGCTCACAGAGTGATCATTTATTTTACTTTTTTAAACTTTACAGTTACTTTTTTAAACTAAAAGCATTGTATTTTTTTAACCAGAGAGCCACAGTGGAGGGGGTAGAAGAGCCAGACCCCTGGCCTTTACCAATCTCAACATCAGCAAAGCTAAGGAGCTGATAGTGTAGCACAAAGCAGGTGAAGAACTACCAATCCATACGATTAACGGGACCCAGTGGAGAGAGTAGAAAGTTAAATCGTTCATATCACACAGGACATGACACGGTCCTGCCAAGTTAACCCCCTGGTGAAGAACGCCTGGCAGCATCTTCATCATCTCAGACACCTGAAGGAGTTTAAATTGCGATTAAAGGTGCTATAACTGCTGCATCCTTGAAAGCATCCTGACAGGACGTATCACAACCTGGTTTGGAAGTAGCGCAAAACAGGAGAGAGGATGGTGTAATCAGTTGAGCGCACCGTTCATATTGACCTGGAGACTGTCTACAACAAGCGGTGCTGCAGCAGAGCTAATAAGATACTGAAGGACTTCAGTCACCCTAACGATGGACTCTGTTGAGGTTGGTGAAAGGTTCTTGTTCCCTGGATGCTAACACAGAGATGATGAGTAGCTTCTTCCTGCAGGCGCTTAACAATAGCATCTAATATCTGTCCTCCCGGACTCATCACCCCCACACAAAACATTGTTCTACCCCAGCTGTTTCAAAACTGCACTATTCTATGCAATCTCTGCACAGCAATGATACTTTGTCTTTTTAACACTTTGTAGCACATTATGCACAGTTTATGCTTTTGTGACCTTTGCACTCTATCATATGCAGACATATATTTTGTTGAAATGTATTTTCATACTTTGTCACTTTACTTTTATCCCTTTTTTTGTACTTACTGCTTTCAGTTGGACAGTTGTGCAAAACATTTCACTACATGCTGTTTTACTGATGTTTCAAATAGAATTTGAATTTGTGGTCAAGGTGAACTCCAAGGTACTTGAAGGATGGGACAACCTTAGTGCTTTTGATGAGAACGTTTCCTCTTCCTGCTAAAATCCTCTGAGCTATACATCATTTTCAACTTTATTTGGTTAGGTTTGGTTGCCGTGGTTACAGATGGGTGCTCGTTTCTATGGTTTCAAACAGGCATCTGCAGAGAGGAGCTCCTATCAGCATTTTTGTCATGGTGTTTGGCCCTATGGAAAGCTGTTACCTGCTGTTTAATGCGATTGTTTTGCTGGGCTTTAGTTGCCCTTGATAAAAGCCCACACACAAGTGCACGTGTTTTTCCATTTCAGATGCAAGATAAGGAAAACTTCTGGAATCTACCAGTATCAGTGAACCAGACATGCGAGACACGAGAAGGGTTGAGACTAGAGTTTTAGTTTCCTCGTCTGAAGCAGAAAGAGGGCAGCAGCAGGAGTTCAAACACTTAGAACTAAAGATGTCACGGGCTGCTTAACAACGACCCAGAATCAGGGAAGGAGGCTAAGAAGCAAGTTGGAAGAGTAATGATTTAATAACAAAATAAAAACCTCAGAGGAAGAGGTGTAAAAACTAGTTAGCAACCAGAGCTGCAGAAAACCAGAAGGAGAGCCTTCAAAATGAACCAACACTGAACACGGGAGGACTTCAACTTAAATAGGGAGCAAGCTAAATCAGCTACAGCTGTGCACTCCTCCACAGAGATCAGGAGAGCGTGGAGATCAGATGGAAGTAGCCACAGTCAGCCTGCACAGAGGAGGAAAAAACGGTGAACCACAAGCAAAAAGGTAAACAAATCTAAAACACAACAGAGGGATCTTGGAACTAGACCTTGAAGACAGAGACTGAGCTCCAAAACATCAGACTTGGGGGATGTGATGGACCGGGAGGAAACACAAGCCACGGGTTGACAAAAAAGTTTGAAAAAAGTCACGCTAAATTATTAGAAATGCCATTACAAAAAGACCTATGAAAGACATCAACTGTACATGACTTACCGAATAGCAAAGACAAGCGTCTGAAGGACTCACACTAACCTTAAGGGCTTACACCATCCTGTTCTTAAGTCTTTCAGAGTAACCTGTATCCATAAATATGAGCATTTACATTTTCATCAGCTTCCTTCCTACTCAGAAGTAAAACAACTCGATTTCTGGGGCACCACCTTCTGCTTCTTGTGGGTGCCACTCATGACCTCAATCTACAGCCACCCTCTGCAGCGTGTCTGCTCTTCACCCATGAAAACAGACATCTGAACTTTGCCAAGATGGCTGTACGTTTGTGCGTATAAAATGAAAGTGCTTTGACTATCACCGGATTAAGTGAGAGTACGTGCAGCGACTATAACAAAAAAATTAAAAGCTGTTGAGAAACAAGCGCCTGTGTGACGCGCTAAACAAAGGGACTTGAATTAGTTGCATTAATGACAAAAAATGTAATTAAATCCATTAAGTGTGGGGTCATCTGGACCCCATAAGATCGCACGAGGGTTAATGTTGCTGTAACTGCAAATAGAAAGGAACAGGGAGTGGAGAGTGTGTGGCACTCACATTTAACGTGTGGCGGTGGATGCTGCCATCACACAGGAAAAAGTTCAAAACAACAACAACAACAACAGTAATCAAGATAACTATTATCAATATAAATGCTCTATGCAGATTAAAAGAAAGCTGACTCATTGTGGATCTAAAAGCAACTACCAGGGACATCTTTGTTTACCTTTAGAGATCCAACTGCTGATTTTACTAGATGACTTTTTAGCTCTAAATTTGCTTCAGTGATAATTAGAGATGTAGAGTGATTGCAAATTAGATGCAAGAAATCAGTGGGTTTGTCATTATTTGCATGTGCAGCAGGAGCTTGTGCCACAATAGTTTTGGCAGCTGCCGTTGGAGTCCAATCTGTTTTAAAAAAGAAGTCATTCAGTAAAAATAAAGGATGTGGTTTGTCCTGATGTTTGTCTTGAGACAGCTGCCGCAGTGCGTCACGCTGTGTCTTAATCTGCTGAATCTGGAAACCGCTTCTGTGTTTTCTATTGCAGAACTTATTTCATGTGAGTTGTTTCTGTAATCAACACAAGAGATAAGAACTTTCCAGAGCCCAGTAAGGAAACAATAAAAGGATAAATGTGTTTAGAGGGATTTCAAGGGTTGTTGGACTAGAACTGTGGTGGATCACTAGGGTACAATAAAACTGCAATTCTTTCTTTAAGAGGAAGTGAAACAGAATTATGAACACTCTTCAGATTGAATAATCTCCTCTTTTATTTTATTATTTATTAACTTGCCTTAAGCTTATCAATTTTTACAATTTTAAACACAAAATCAGTTTTGTCTTTAATTAGTTTTGATGATTGTGGTCTTAAATTGGATGTTTGGGTCGTGCCGTAACAAACTGCAGTTAAAAATTATTATTGTAAAAAGAATGAGAACAAATGTTAAATCATATTTTTTAAATTAGGATTAAAGACTGTACAAATTATTTTAAAAAAAGAGGAGGGCACCAAAACTTCATTTTCTACTGTGACCTTAATGACAGTTACCATGACATGATGCATATTTTTGCAATCATATTTTTTTGCATTTAATTCTATGCTTCACTTTTCAAAACACAGTCCATGAAACTCAGACTTTAACCCCAAGTTTAGTGTTTCCCTAAAAAACGAAAGCTAAATCTCCATCAACGAGTCAACATCATATAAAAGGGGTTGAAGTTAAATTTGAAGGATTTTTGAACAGGTTATTGTTCAAAAAGACACATGTACCTCTGGTGAAGTCAGTTTAGAACAGCTAACTCTTCCTTTGGGTCAGACTGGAGGAACACAACTATGAGTTTCAGTTTTCTATTGACACTAAATTCTTCCTTCATCTTTTAACTTTTTGATTAAAAATCTATTTTACTGAAATGTAAATGTAAAAATGTGAACATTTGGTTAAAACAAAACAAAACAACATTGTGACATTTAGCAGATCTGGAGCTGCTGATGCTTTCTTTATTCTGGGGAAGAAATTTGTGGTGATGAGAGACAAAAGGAGGTCGAAAATGTATTTAACATTAATTTAATTGTTTTTTCCCTACTTTACCTGGTGCATTGATTGATTTGTATCTATTCTAAACTCAATCTTCCCGCTCTACTATAACAAGTCTAAGATGGATTATGGGTACAGGAAACTCTCTGGAAATATAGATTGTTATTCATTTATTGCAAGTAATAATAAAAAAACAATGTCCTGTTGAAGACCAAAACAAACTTAACTTGATGCTATTAAATAAAATGTGATTTCGTTGACTCTGAAGAGCACAGCATTTCACTGAAGCTCTCGCTCAAACACCACTTCAAGTGTTAAGCATCATCATCATTGAATAAAAATGGCAGTATTTTACTTAAATGGATATAGCAACAGCTGTGACCATTTAAGAAGTTTTCATTGTGCGTTATAATATGTTATTTTCTTTTAAATGTGGTCACAAAGCAATTTCTCTGTCATGGGCATCAATGGGAATCAATTCAAATCTATTAAAATCTGACTCCGATCATCGTTTCATGAAATTCACCTTTATCCTTAAAAGGAATAAAGAAACTCTTTACTCCGTCTGTCTGTCTTTCCCTTCTCCTAACTATTTTATTCTATCATTAAATCTAATTGAGCCCTGGCTGATTATCAATTTATGATGGAAATGTAGTACTTAGGAAAAACAAAACAACCACAACTCACTCCATCAGTCTTCTTAATAATTCTTTTTACTGGATGCAAAGAAAAAAAATCATGTAGAAACTGATTGCTATCTTCTGCTGATTCCTCCAGTGTGAAGTGCAACTCTCTGCATTGAATCGGGGCGTCCCGTCTTCTTCACTTCTGCATTGATTGCTCTTTATGTGCAAATATCTCCGTCTTTCTTCACACCTCTCCATCTTTGTACTCTTGCACAAAAATCTGCTGCAACTGTGTTAGCCTCAAAATCAAAAGGGAAACAGAAAAGCTGCTTCCTTTAAAATATACAGTTTGATCTAAAAATAAATTAACTCATTACTCTGAGAAATGTAAGATCACAAAAAAGATCTTTTTTGCTGATTCCTTTTTGTCACTTGGTGAGCTTATCAACCACAACGTTTTTTCTTTCTTTTTTTTTTTTTTTTTTTTTTTTTTTAAATTTTGTGTCAATGTTTCCTGCAGCTGCTTTTCATCCAGAATTTTCTTTAAAGCTCAAATAATTTTACTCTGACATATAGTAAGCAGTAAGTATATCAACAGCTTTTATTTTTATAATGATTCTTGAGAATTGTCAGGCTTTAATTACCAAGATATACCCCAAAGATTTCAGATTTTCCTTTATGCCATGTAAATCCAAAAAGCATAAATATTGTTCTTAATACAAGCAAATGTATTTATGCAAATGTTCTTTCACTCAGAGGACGATCATCCTCTTTTCACACCAAAACAGGAAGTGTGCACTGCCTTCGTTCTGCCTATATATGTGTGCTGCAGGAAACATCTGCAGCATTTGCATCTGATCGTTCATGATGAATCTGTTGTTCTGTCTGTTTTTGTTGTTTAGGTCCTTTTGTCTGCTCAGGTAAGACCTTTTTTTTATTTGTTTGCTTGCTCAAAGGATAGCTAAATATTTCTAAATGTTATGTAATTATCTTCTGTTTCGATTTGAGTTTGTTTTTCTGTGGCTGTTCTAGTTTTCGAGATTCTAAAATAGTTGTTTTTATTCTGATACTTAACATCTTTGTTCTTCCAATTAGGTTTAAAACTTCAGACAAACTGACAAAGAACAATTGATGTTTTTTTCTGTTTTTTATATTTCACCCTTTCTGATGAGAAATTTTGTGTCTTTCTTTGCAGAGGTCACTGACGTTTTTTTTCTAAAGGAGGGTGAAAGAATCAAGTTAACGTGTTCTAAATGTCAACAACAGACAGGAGGAGAATTGTATCTGTTTCATAGATTTCTGGATGATAGATACCATGACGAAAATGAGGTGTTGTACTTCGGTAGTAAACACTCCCAAGCTAGTGTTCGAGGTAAATACAAAGACAATGTTAGTTGGGATGGATCTTTCTCCAACCTCAGCATCACAATTAGAAACGTGTCTGCCAACAGCGAGGGTGTGTACAACTGTCGGTACTCGGGAACAAGAACGTGCACGAGCCAAATCTACATACTTCACGTAAAAGGTTTGTTCTGCTTTCTTTTACAAAAAGTCAAGAAAATTTAAGTTAGTGCCTATTAATTACACATGTGTTAATGTATTTATTTACACATAGTTGTAACTAAAGCAATCAAGTGGTTGATGGACTTTGATTTTGGAGAATTGGGAACTTTGCAGGGCTTTTTAGCTTGTGGTTGAAAGAACCCACATTACTGCTATTTTTAAAGTTTTTCTTTCAATGGCTCACCTTTCTGCATTTTTTTTTCCATGTTAGACTGATCTACCACATCAGAAAGATCTATAGAAACTTATGCTGTAGATCAGGAATGTCAAAGCAAAAAATGTGTAAAACATGCAGGATTGTGATCCTCCTGGTTTTATTCTGCATAAATGTCAGCTTCAGACCTCAGTGCCCCAAAGTTCTAGTAAATAAAAATCCTGTATTATGTTACCAATTTGCAGAAAATTGCAGAAAAGATTTTTTTTACGGAGCCCCCACAGCAACAAAAAATTAAAAATCTACTTTTTTTGGATCTGGTATTCCTTACTGACAGCAAGGTCTGAGTTGATGAAATTGATGAATTGATCTTAATGAATGTAAGAGTAATAGATCAATAATCACTCCATAAAAGTAGAGCTCGTTCTTACCCATAATGCTTAAGTCTTCTGGCTTGATGCTACCGTGTAATGGGATTTTTTATAGGACGGCTAATGCTGAATGCTTAATATACATTACTGATTAAATGAACATCTTTATAAACTCACAGGCATGAATTGTCCAAAGGAAATATTTTTAAATATCCATTTGTGGTCTAAAACACAGTTTTTTGCTGTTTCTTCTGGAAAAAGGTGTAATGCTATAGCGCGATCAGCACCTGGTAAGCAAACTGAGACGCCCTCCAGGAGAGGCAGAACAATTATTGGAGCTTTAAAGAAACCATTTAAAAACATATGGTATTAACAACATCATTATAAAATCACTAATGCATTTTACAGTATGTGAACTGTATCAGATTACCATGAATATCTTCAAAACATATATAGATTATCAATATATTTTCAAACAAATGTGTAAAACCATGTAAACTCTAAACTGAATTCAATCAAATTTTAAGTATGAGTTTTAGGTGAGCTGCCTTTCACATTTCTGTGGTCGAATCAGCTGACACTAGATTACTAGATAAGAATTTTCATAAGTGGATAAGTCAAAATCTACGCAGAAAAAATATATGTATTCAGTGATAATATACACTATGAAGTATTAAGTAGTTCTGTAGAGGAGTGGTGATGTACTAAATTAGGGAACAGGTTTTGTTCACTGCCAAAATCTGCACACTTATGCCAAAGTTACACATTATATGGTATTTAAAATTAATTACTCAGAAAACTAGTCAGGAAAATAATTTCACACTCTATGAAACTACAAAGGAGTTGCAATCTATGAATCTAAGGAGCATGTTTTTTTCAAAGTCTGGAAAAGAAGTGATTCAAAATGTTGTAAATCTTTTTATTAGTGAAGACGCTTCTTTTTGGACCTGCAGCGAGTTCTCAGCTCCCAAAATGTGTTCATAAACTAGATGGATGGATGGATGAATGCATGGATGGATGGATAACTTTATGCATCCCCAAGGGTATTTCTGTTAAAACAGCTCTCCAGCTAGAACAAATGAAAGACGTGACAGTAAAAAAAAAAAAAAAAAAAAAAAACAGTGTATGAAACTTTACATTTTTAGCCTGATCACTACATGGAGAGGTGTCGGTGTACAGAGCCGTGCAAAAAACTTAGGATACCCTGAAAATATATATATATTTTCCCGCATATTTTGACACATTTAATATCAATCTGAACATTACTGATCCAAGTGAAATAACTTGACATTAAAACATTTTTAAAACGTTTTATGAAATATAATTTCAAAAACAAGTAATTTATTCTCACGTTTAAGTCTAGACACATTTAAGGGACTGACAGATGCCACAAAAAAAGTCTCAATGATGAGATTTAGCCAAAAGAGCAAAAATAGCTAAAAGGAGGCAGGAGGTCTAAACTTTGACCACCATTAAAATATGATTTTTGTTCAGATCTTTTTTTCTATAAGAAGCATAATAATAATGTTTTAGTTCGATTTCAGTTCTTTTCAAGAAATTTTTCAAAATAAGATAGGACATTTTTGTATGAACATTTTACTGTATAAGACAGAGCTGATTATTTATTGAGGGTGTCCTTAATTCTTCACATGACTGTATCTCATTCACAATGCATGGAAGAAATGGATGATGTTTAGAGATCTAGTTTGCTTTAAAAAAGCTCTACAAAAGTGTCAGTAACCCCGCCTCCTGCAGAGTGTCCGGCCTGAGACTGGACGGTCGTGAGTTCATATCCCGCGTGAGTCATACCAAAGACTCTAAAAAAAATGGGACCTAGTCCCTCTCTGCTTGACTCTCAGAATTAAGCAGTCAGATTGGGGGGGTTAAACAACCAAATAGGTCCCGAGTGCAGCTGTGTCTACAGCTCACCTCTTCCCCAGGGGAGGGGCCAAATGCAGAGAAGGTGTGTGACAATTAATGGGACTTTAACTTCCCATGTCTGGGTTCATGAGGTCATTCAGCAGGACCTACATCTGAATGACAGCAGGACCTGCATTTCTCTGTGACCCAGGTTGATGACTCGCTGCTCTGGATTAGTTCAATGACAAATAAAAATACATTTTGCTGCAGAACCTCTGATGACATTAAAGTTGAAGCTCTGCCGTGCAAATCCTGTTAGGTGTGAACACTCCTTGGTATTATTTCTCTTGAAGCTCCACTGTCTCATCTCTATCTAGCGTTTGCAGCCCTGCTACTATAAATATCGTACAAATCCAGTGACGGCTGATTTGACCTCAGTTTTGTCTGTCTTGATGACATAGTCAGAAATATTATACATTTTCAGAAGGTCAATACGGTCTATGTCCTCTGCTGTAAACTGGTGTTTTGTGCATGAGTTTGTTTCTCAGGCACTCAAAGAGAAACCAGTTTTATCTAAGTTTGATTGTGCTTCTATGTCCCTTTTGGGCCTCTGTAGCTTTTCTCTTTCAAGTTCCAACGTTTCTTTAGATTACTTCCTTTTAACCTCTTTGGGACTTTATTCAAGGAACCTAACAACTTTCTGCACAGCAAACAGAGGACTGGTTTTTGATTTTAAAATAGGCAAAATAAAAAAAAAAAAAAAAAAAAAGTGGGGAAATTTAAAACATCTTGCTTTCCATTAATTTAAGTCATTTTATCTATTTAGACTCAAGTGACCCTAAGTTTTTTTGTTTTTGCCAAAGTGATTAAAAAAAATACAGAAAAATGACTAAATTCAAATTTCTATAATGATTTTCATTAGCATTCTATCATTTAGTAGCATTAAATACTAATACTATAGAAGCATCACTACACTTGATCATTTTCTTTAGGTATTTTAATGAAGTGAGAAGGTTTTATTCGCTGATCTAATTCTTGTCTTAAATCTACAGGCTCCAAAAAGACACCAAAACCTGAAAATTGCCCTGATTCAGATTGCCCCGATTCACAAATCCTGATGACAGTGATCATCCTCGTCTGTCTCTTCTTCATGGTGGTGATAGCGTTCATCCTCTTGTTCCCGAGGGTAAGTTCAAATGTCTTTTTTTTTTAACGACATTGTTTTTTGTCAACAAACCTCAGTACACTCAAAATCTGTATGTTATCTGCTGCATGTCTGTTTCTCAGGCTCCTCTGCAGCCACACAGTTCCGTTCGACAACCGTTCTGTTGTCAAACTGATGTTATCTAGTTCCACCATCTGCTTACTGATCACCTGAAACTCTAAGGTGGTGGTGACATTAAACAAACTCTTGTCACTTTTTCCTACTGTTGAATGTAGCTCTTCAGTTGTTGAATATATTGTTACAGTTGAGCACAAGGGAGTTTCTGCAAACGTCATTATACGGTGACAATAAAGCTATTCTGATTAAGAAACTCGCAAGACTATTATTAAAAACAAGTAAATTAAATCTGTAGAGCCATAAAAAGAATGTTAATCCTCTCTATAAACATTTTAATATTGCTTTTAATTTAATATTTGTAATTAAATTATTAAATATGGCTATGAAACATAAAGTTTTTCATATTTTTTTAGATTACTTGATATTGTATCCAAAGTGCTCATATTTTAATAAGGATTTATTAATCCATTTATGTTTCTGTTTATGTTCTATGCTCCTAATTCTCCACCTAAGCACCACATGATGCGGAATTTAGCACCCAATCAATGTCACAACTGCTAAACAGCAACAAAAAAGGACAACTTGCAATAAAAAAACCCAATAGAAAAAAAAACTGATTCAAGTGTTTAAAAGATTGTTAAAGTAATTCACCTGTTTTGCATATCAGCAGCTAAAGTATGACCAAACAGCTTCTCTAAAAACAAGTCATCGAATACAGGAAATCTGTCTTTAACTGACAACATAACAGAACAACAAGAAAAATTATCTAATAAGGATTCATCAGGATTAATTTGAGTCAGATAGAAAAAAGGGAATTGATGCAACACAGCATGTTTTAGATCTTTTTCCTTAGTTTTTATAGAATTTTACAAGAAAAATGTGGGAAATTGTGTTGCTGTCAAAGCTTATCAGCGAGAAATCACTCATCAAGTAGCAATATTATCTTAAAAAAATAAACAATTATTACAGTAGCATAAAACATATTCAGACGAATCTTGGTGTTTTTTTCTAGTAAGGACTCAAAATTATGACACAATACACAACTCTATAGCGGTTTATGAATTTTTTTGCATTATTGTCTCCAGTCAGTCACAACTTTCTTTGTTAGATGATTCTTGACTCATGAACTCACACTTGAGAGCAGGGTAATCGTTTTAAGAGAAACTATAGGCACAAATTTTTGGAGTTTTTATCTTAATTATCTTAATTTATTTTACTTGAGTTAACCCCCTAAAGGGTATGTAAGGAGTTTTAGATTACTTAAAGCTTCCCAGTAGTGCAGTAAATATTCCTGAAATTAAGAGACAAGACATTTTAATTTCTATATGAATAATATCTAAATGTTAACATTTTAGAAATTGTTTCTCTCAGTTCTGATACATTCAGAACGCGTTCTAGCTTAATTATATTTGTAATAAATTTAATTTCTATATTTAAACAATTGTAAGCATATTTTAACAAATATGCTACTAAAAAGAGAATGTTTGTACAGTTTGAGTGGAAGAAAGATTGTTTTTGAGCGCAGCAACCTGTCACACAACAGGAAGCTCTACTGACTCATAAAACATTTGGAGAACTTTGGTTAACACAGGAAGGAAACATAAAACCGCAAAGCAGACAGGACCAACAAGAAACAAGCGAGCTTACTCTGAGAAGTGAGTAATTGTTGTAAAGAGCGTAACCACAAATTCCTTTACGTAAAGTGCAGCTACCGGCAGTGTTATGGTTTTTAGCTTTAAACTAAATTAACGAAAACATGGTTCAATGTTTGAAATTTCATCTCTTTGCTTTCCCTTTGCATACTTTCAAGTCGACAAACATCATTTTCACTACTTTAGTGGGATTAACATCTTTCTGAACATTTTTGTTTCCTGAAAACTCAATTAACATTTGTCACAATGTTCGCATTTATCAGAAGTTTGTTTAGAAGTTAGAATGCTTCATCAATAGTATTTTTTCTTCTCATCAACAGGTAAAACAAAGAGTCAAGAAAGAAAGCGATACAGAACACAATGGCCCAATGAATCACCTATCCTCCACTGAATACGTGTATGAAGACATGAGAAAGAACCCTGTGTACTCCCGTGTCGGTCAAGTGCAATGCCCACGAGCCTGACAAGTCAGAGCACCGTTAATGTACAAACTTTAAAAATATCCAAGGAGATTTGTTTGGAAGTGTATTGCAGTCAATTATAGGTGACGTGTTTTTGTTCTATTTTTTCACGTTTTTCATGCTATTTCTTTGTGTGTGTGTGTTTTTCATGCCATTGTTTTTAATGAACTACAAACTAAACTCTTCTGCTCATGAAAAGTATATAAGATGAACTGAAATCAAAAATTTAAAAGCCACAAATTTGGTATCATTGACGTTTTCCATGTCCGTTTTTTTTATGTACTCGTCACGATATTGCCGGTCTGTTTTTATTGTTATTACAGAGGAAAATGTTTCAGTTATGTTGTCCAATATGATTTTTTTTTATTCTAGCAAATTCTGTGTTTGACCAGGGCACTCCTGTTGTGGGTGTGGTCAACTTTATGGCACATAGTCTGCTTTACAAAATATTTTTAAATTGATTTTTGATCAAACCCTTTTGTAATTTTTAACTATTCAATATGATTTTTTTTTGCCGAAATGTTGTTGTTTACCACTTATTTTTTAATTATCTCTAATTTTATCAATGATTTCACTTATGCTTAAATTTTGATCACTTTATAAGCTACTTTGTAGCCTAACATGTTTAGAAATTTGATTTCATAAACAACAAAAACAATGGGGATGGTACATAATCTTTGTAAATTAAAACATGTAGACGTAGCAATATTTTCATACACAGATGACACAAAATAATGAAATTATAATTATTTATATCTTAAGTATCTGGAAAAATCATATTATATGATCCACCTGTTTAAAATCAATCTTAAAAATATCAATTTGATAGATAAAAAGTTACATTCTTTAAGCGTTTGTCAGAAAACGTTTACTTTTTTCTGATAATATTCTGTTTTTTGTAAAAGTGTTTTTAATGTTATGGATTAGAGTTTTAATTTTTTGCAACATGAAGTCTTTTAGGACAGTTTTTTTCATGTTATGGTTGATAAAGAGGAGGTTTAAATAGCTTTATTTGCATGCAATGAGAAGCTGGCCTTGCGTTCAGTTGCAACACCACAGTGTGGACTATTTTATTCGACTTTCAAATAAATGCATAAAATGGTGTCAGAGCGATTGCTGGACCCACTAAACGGAAAGAGAAGAGGAGACAATGGAGACACACGGTGTACCAACATCAGGAATGGACTGTCTGGGAATCATTGAATCCACCTGATTTGAGAAGTCATTTCAACACACTGTGGAGATTGTGTTCTCAGTATCACATAAGCAGAAAATGGAACAACAAAACAGCCGCTCATCTTCTTTCATCACAGAATTCAAACTGCTTGTTAAGAACTGTAGTTACACAAAAAAGATGGTCAGAGTTGCTAAACCAAGAGATAAGAGACCGAAACCTCAAAGTTACGCTTAAGTAAAGTCAGCTTTGACCGTCTTCCACAAGTGTAAATAATTGTCATGGCTGGTGAAATGTAGAATATATGCTTGTATTCCTGGACCAAAAAAAATCAATTGAATTCCTGTAACATGCTAAGGAAGCCTTCAGAGCAACATGGTAGGAAAATAGATGTTCCAGCAAACACAAAGCTAAATCTAAAATGTGGGGTGTTTAATTATCATGATGAATTAAAGACTACTTATCGCAATATGTTTTTGTATCCCGTTACTCTCATTTTTAATCTAAGCTATTATCTATTGTATAAGTGATAGAGTCTGAAGAGGTGTCCATTAAAAGTGAATGGATGAAGGAGATCAAATTGTGCCGGACAGTTACTTCCGCAAAGTCCATTCATTTCTGATCATTGCATTACAGTCAGTAACAAGAGAACTAAATATGGAATTATTAGTAATTTATTCTTGAATTTTTTTTTTCCACAAAAGCTGACTATCTGATATCTTGATTGATGCGTTGTCATGGTGTCGCCCGAACAACCTTTCGACCTGCTGCTCTTCTGAGCCCCATGATAAGTTGAACAAAGCATCATTTCAAGGAGAAAGTTCATCTCTCACCGCTTGTTTTTGTCCAGGTGATGAAGGAAAAGTTTGTTTCAAAGAATCAATGTCTAAATAGATTAATTCCTCGAGTGCCACCTCCTCATGTCTCCTCTCCTCCTTCTTATCTCTGTCTCTTCTGGTGCATTTTAGTCCTCAATTTAATCTAAGTTCTACAAAAAATAACTGTTGTGATGAACTGTGGAAAAGGGTATGTCAACATATGCATTATGGCTTAATAAACCAACTCCACCTGACTGATTTTTTTTCCACTCCTTTAATGAAAGCAAACATGATCATGGTAATAAGATACATTATAGTATGTTTGTTAATTCTCACTTTTTACAGTACTAGGGAATTAATTTGACATTCTATTTTTTTAAACAATGATTGCAAACTGTTCAAAGAGGGTAAAAAACTGTCTTTCAGTGAGTTTGGATATTTCACTTTCACTTTTTGAAAGGAAAGTGTAGAACATGAACTTTTTCAAGATTTTTTGTTGTGATTGTTCATGGTTAAAACAGGAAGTACTTTGAGAGAGGAAGGAGCTCTGCTGTTGGCATGTTTTATGAAGTAATGCGCATGGAATCAAGAGTCAGCATAATGTTCAGTTTGAAAATGAAACTTATTTACGTCTTTATTTTCCAAGAAGCCAGTGTCAGGTGACGTCAAAGACAGAAATTAGCACATTTCTTTGAAAATGAACAACTCCCATGATGGAACTGTGATGGAACTATATAAAAATCAGTAAAGATGTTTTTTTTTTAATTTATTTATTTATTTATTTTTTTAAAGTGCACTGGTAAAAGAGGTAGCCTGAAAACAGAACAGTAATCTTAACAAGAATTTTACTTGAAAGTAGTAAAATTATCTGTCCATGGAGCAAGTATTTAGAAATCCTTTCACAGAAACACTTAAATAGGGAAAGATAACCTAAAAAAACTGTTTGATAGAATTACTTCAAATCTATTTTTATATCTGGATTGTGAGAGCTCCAGTTTCTGATTGATTGAGCACACCTGATCCAGGTAACCAGTAATTACTGACGCAGCTGCAAAACAAGCGGGGCTGATGCTCATGAGAAACAGGGTCGGAGACCCCTAGTGTAGCAAAATGAACAACTTCAATCTTGTTAAAATATCTAGAATGTCTAACAACAACCGGTAGCGATTTTAACTATAGACAATATGGGTGGTCGGCCAGGGTAAAAAAAACTTGGCAGTTTTTTTTTCTTTCTCAGTGGTTTTCTAGACTTAAAGTACTAATCTTCTCGTACAGTTTATGAAATTTGCGCTAGGGCGCCCCAACTATCATGTCAACTCTCTGCTCTGTTGACAATATTATGCAAGCTTTGTGTAGAAAATGCAGGAAGAAAGAGCATGCATGGAGTGGTGGTGATGAGATGGAAGAAATTATTTATTATTTGTGTCAGAGTGGCATTTCAGATCAGGAAAAAAAAATGCTTTTTAAAAGGTTCCAGCCAGCCTTTAAAAAGAAAAACGAACTGATGCATAAGTGTGATCTGACTTACTGTCAGCTCTGTCTCCCCCTCCGCTCATCCAGGGTGCCAAACCAGCCAGAACCGCCACTGAAAAACAAGCATCAAGTAGTTTGTTATGTGGACTGCACTGATTAGACCTTTGCTGTTCAAGGGAATTAAAAACTGTTAATGTTCAGTGACACAAAAACATTTTTAGAGTCAACACAAGCCTTAACATTCCACATAAAGCCACTGTATTTACAAAGAACCTTTGACAAGCAGAGGTGACAAAGTTAATGCACAGAGTCATAAAGCTTTTGCATCACTTGAGTAAGCTACCATTGAAAGGAAAGTCGCTATAATACAATAAAAGTGCATTAAATGAAATGCTGCAACCCTTTATGTGCAGTGGGCCAGCTACAAGCAGCTTCACCCTGTTGGGTTTTAGCTTGGTTCTACAAGCTGGTTATTTACAAATGATCTCAGAGCTATGCTAGATTTACGAGAGTAAGATCTATGTTTCAATTTTACTGTGTTAAGTGATTTGTAAATCAGTGTGTGTCTGTGATCAATTCCACATTCTGTGTAACTGGTTGTCAAACTCCGGCTGCAGCTTCACAGTCGTTGCGGCTTTTGTTATTTACTTTGTTTTGTTTTCAGTAAACGGAAGGAAATCTTAAAAGAAAAAAAAAATCTAAAAAACAGGCTTTGCAAAACCACTGTCTGACGCCCATGCAGCGGCAGAGAGAAATAGTTTGTGGCTGCAGCAGGTGGTCTTTGTGTAGTGTGGTATAATTTCCCTGAACCGTGCACTCTAAAACCAAGCTTAACCTTTCATGGTCCAATTTATTTACAATTATATAGTATATCAAAAAGTTGTTCAGCGCTTTTTCCTTTGACGTTATGTTGAATTAGGTTGAGTCCTGGATGTGATGGAAATTACCAACATACGGTGTGAAGGGGTTAAACCCCTATTTAATTTAGCAAACAAAAACAAGAATTTAAAAATACTCTGAGTATAGAGTTAGAGTATAAAATACAGAATGAGTTTATCTTGCATTTTTTCCTAAAGGCCAACAAAAGGTGACATTATTGGAATGTGTTTCATTCCTGTTGAACAATTTTTAATGTCATAACGTCATTGCAACGTTTAAGTAAAATTAACTGTAATTTTTTTCTCTTATACAGCATCATTAAAGTCAGATTCAGATCATCTTGTATTTTATTAAGTGTTTCACGTCATTTTTAGTCAAAATCCAAAAACCTGGGTTGCTTTGTGGGACAGTTTCTGCAGAGTGGCAGGAGTTCTTTAGAAATCTGCTTCTGTTGTTGGTGAGACTGTTGGTGTGGAGTAAGCCTGTCCCTTTCCCATCATCCATCTGTTTTACAAACTCTTCTGCTATCTTACAGCCCCTCACATGAAGGGACCTTGCTACAGGCAAGATGGCAGATGACTTATATGCCTGGAAATTATATAATGTAATCTAATCCTAATAAACAGAAGTGTTGAGAATTATAGAAAAAACTTTTATTAGAGCTTGAAACTAGTAAAAAAACAAAATGCAACTGGTGAGGTTGTCAATAACGTAACGTTTTTTTTCAATCAATATGGGGGGGATTTCGAGTTGCGGTCAAGCACTTCTGGTTCCAGACGTTGATGTTTCCAGCCAGGTCTTCTTTCTCAAACCCCCAACCTAACATTATTGGCTCAACAAAAATGAGAAGCTATATTGGAGCTATCCAGCTGTCGAATTTTGAATGTGAAGATGTACTGTACATGGATTTTGTCGTTTACAAGTGGATGCATCAGAATAAAGTGGAGCAGAGAGCTTGTGGCTTGGTAATGTAGTTTCTACATCCCACTTTCAAGCTTTTTCCAATGCTCTTGTTGCATTCACCATGATTTGAATAAATAAATAATCAAAAATCAATTTCCTTAAATATGTCCATCATCAGAAAAATGACAAAAGAGCACATTACAAACACCAATTCAACGGAGTAGGTCTTTAAATTAGGAGATAAATTCATAAAAATAAAGTAATTGGCTCCGGATTAGCTACTTATTGGACTTGAATAAATGCTAAAATCCCCTAATTATGTTGCTCCATTTCAAACAGAGGCAGAAACAATATCCTGTTCTCATGTTTTAACAAAAAGTTTGACACATTTTCATCCGCAACTATGCTCTACAGTTACTGCTAAGATGAATGCAGATTAATAAGACATTCTCTCACTTTTAGTGTGTGAAAAAGGCTCAGCTAGAATTAGAGATTGTGTGCCGGTGAAAACCACAGTGTGTATTATCAGCATGAAGCCATAGGCACGTGTAAAGATAAAGGTCAAATGCAACGCTAAGTTATAGTGTTACTACCTACTGCCTAAAGAGATAAAAATAAATAAATAAAAACAACAAAACAGATTGATCTGTATGCTTTTGTGTAATTTATTCAGATTTTCATACATCTTTCAGAAAGTTTGAAACCAAAGATGCTCATTTTGATAATCTATATCAGCAGTCAGCAGTCAGATGACATACATGTCAGCCGTTTACTGAAGCTGAAAATGATTCACTTTTGGACGCTGCATACCCCGGTTGTTGCTTCTGCTTTTCCTTTAGGGGTCGCCACAGTGGATCGTGTTGCCCCTGATAACTTTATCTACTTCAACTACCCTCATTTCCTTCATGGTGAACCAGGAGGAACAGCAGAGGGGACAAAAATATGTATTTCAAACAGTTTCATTTCTTTCATGCTTCTGTGGGCATTTGCAATCCTTAAGCAAGCATGTATTGATGATAACTTTGTCAGAATTGATCCTAATATTGACTTAAAAATTACAAATATAAAGTAATTTTATGTCAGTCTAAAGGCGCTTTTCTCCACAACAGAGCTGATTCCTGCTGAATGCTTGAAGGGTTAGCTAGCTGCAGGCAAACGTAAACACTAGTCTGGAGCTAAAGCTCTAATGTAAAAGTTCTCACAGTTTTACAAAGCTGAAACCTTTTTTATATATATATATATATCTATGAATAAAGTGCTTACCCTCTTTTGACACATTTTAAGCTAAACCTGAACTCTAATAAAAGTTTTGATAAAAGTGGCTACAGCTCTGAAATCTTGTGGAATTTCTGTTTCCGGCTAATGATTTTCAGCCGCCATCTTGGCGGCCATCACCTCTTCTTGGTTTCTTTCGACCTCTGTAGAGGTTTTATAGGCAGTTCCTCTGCTCCAACAAGCAAAACTTTGAACCCTTTCAGTTTTAAAAAGTTGCAAATCAACGTCCTCACTGTTTCAGCATAAGGCAGCATTTATGATACAAGACATGTAGGCAAACTCTGATGGCTCTTGCAGCTCTCTCTGCTCTGTGATGGAATCCGTTCTGTAAGGAATTTACAGTTCTCTTATTTCTTTATTGCTTGGCATTTTAAATCAATATAAAATAAGATTTATGTGTCTGATCTATAAAATATTTTTTTTCTGTGTTATGTGATCATATCAATCAAAAACATCAATGATATAGTGGGTTGACATGGATAGTGAGATTTTAGGATTACAAAAAAGCTACAAAGTTTTTGTTGTTTATTGTTTACTACTGTAGAACACAAACTATACTTTTATTTTTGTTCATGTTAGCAAAATTCTTCTTCCTTTAACTTCCTTTTTGAGTGTGTTTGAGTTCCTAGTTAGACTCTAAACTCGTTTGAGGAGTAACAGTTCTCACAATGTCTTAACATTGAAAAGTGTATGTGTTGTTTAAAAGCAAGTTTGTTGATCCCTGGTTGCTCCAACTGCAGCATCCTTTTATCGACAAAATCAATGTCCCTTTCTCTCAATGTATCCAAACCGTCTCATTCTCCTCTCCTGCGTTTATCTCGTCACTCCCAAAAATATCTTCAGCATCTTCATCTCTGCCTCCTGTCTCTTTCTCAGTGCCACAGTCTTCTACACCTTTCCTTTCCTTTGATCTTATCACTCTTTTTTCATCCATGATATCTGGATCCTTCCCCCACCCATTCCAATTTACCTCTCCTCTCCAGAGCAAACCTCCACCTCTGGATATTCCTCCACCTGCTCCCCTCTTTCACCATAGATCACTTTGTCATCTGCAAACATCATGACCCACAGAGACTCCAGTCTAAACTCATCTGTCCGTCTGTCCATTAGAGCTCAAAGCTGATCCGTTGTGCAATCCCACCTCCTCCTTAAACTCCTCTGTTACACCGATACCTCCTCAGGTCTTTTTAGCACTCCTCTGCTTTACAACTTTTAAACTTAACCTGCTCAACTTCTTCTATACCCCTCCTGACTTCCCTATGCAAACCACAGCTCCTCTTTCTGTGACACCTCACGCAACAGTTCTTTCTGACCTTCTCTGTGCTTCAGAGGCACCTGCAAAGCACAAACCATAACCACATTGTTGCTCATAAATGCTCACTTCTGACCTCAGCTCAGCTTCCTCTGCTCTTTCTCTAAACTTGAGCCTTTGTTTGACTCATCAGTGTTATCTCTTTGTAAGTACACTTATCCATTCCTCAGGCATCTTCTCACTTTCCAAGATCATGATTATCGTTTGATCTATAGTAAAAGTTTGGTCTAGTGGTCTTTCAATTTTGATTTTGCTGTTTTTAGCCAAAGTTAAAAAACCTGTATTGTTTTCTACGACATAATTTCTGCCAAGTGGACCTTTGGTGTAGAGCAAACCCTCCCCTTTCCCATCATACATCACTTTATGTGATCTCCTGCAAGCTTACAGCCCCCACAACCCCACAATCTACTGTAAGTAAGCTGCAAAAAAATGGCGAGCAATATTGGAGAAATCCAGCTGTACAATTTTAAGCCGGATGCCAACTCTAAAGATATTCATGGATCTAGTCATCTACAAGTGCATGCATCAGAATAGAGTGGAGCAGGGAGCTTGTGGCTTACTAGATTCCACATCACACCTACAAGCTTTTCTATTTGACGTTTTTTTTGTCTGCTCCTGATTCACAACGATTTGAAGCCATACTCATAAATTCAATTTGAGTATAATTTTATTTCTGTTTTCTTACATTATTTTTCTGGTTTCTGTAAAATGAAAGAACAAAAAAAAAAAAAAAAAGACATGAAAAAAAATATGACACCAAAGAGGAAATGTGAAAAGTTAGGTACAATAGGACATCACTGATTGGATGATGACATTTTTCCATCATTACAACCAAAAGTTTCTGGAATTTTGTTTTGATCTCTAAATTGTATTTTTTTTTATTATTAGTTTTTTTTTTTTACTGTCACATTAATCTTTTAATATGTTTTTCAAGGTATTTGTTGATGTGATTTGCACTTCAGGGTTACTGTACAAAACAGAGGGGAAATGCAATAATCCAGGCGGGAGGTGAAAATCCTGTGCACCAGGACGGCAGTGGAACTAGGACTGAGGGAAGGACAAAGCCGGTGGATACTGAAAGGTGGATGTGTAAACCCGATGATGTTATTGATAAGCCAGATGTAGGAGACGTTCAGACTCTTAACCTGAGAGGAGGGAAAGATGGGGGAGTTTTCAAAGAGAATGTTGACGTTCTTTATTCTATTGGGGGAGGGTTAGTCTCAATTGAGAGAGGTTCGGTTTTATCACTTTTTACTTTTAGGAAACTTGATGTGAACCAAGATTTTATATTGAAAAAAAACTGTTGGTATGGAAAGTGGTTAAAAGAAAGGAATCACGTTTGGTGGAGATGGGTGTCATCTGCATAACAGTAAAAGCAAATTTTGTGTTCCAGAGGGGGAGAAGGTAAATGATAATAGTTGGGGCCCCATGATGGAGCCCTGGGGCATACCCACAGTGACGGGAACTGAGGGGGACCTGAAGGATTTTAGCTGAGTTTCCAGCAATTACTGTAAGAAAGTGTTAAAGAAATACAATTTGATTAATTGGTTTAAAAGTTTGCTTTTTTAACTTTTTTTGTTGTAATGTTTATCTTAAAGTGATATTCAGGATATATTTTGCTATTTTGTTCTTGTTTTGGACTTTTTTATCTAAAACATTTTAATTTTACTTAAAGCTTATTTATATTTAAAATTTATTTTGTTCCTGGTTTGGACTTTTTATCTAAAGCGTATTAATTCTAAAACCCCCACATTTGAAGTTTTTCACAATCAGCATAATTGTGGACTTCTCTGCAACAGTGACTTTTAGGAATTGTTGAGGTATAACTTCAGGTTGAAGGAACAAACATTTTCCAACTTTTTTGCTCTAGTGGACATTCAATATTTTTAAAGAATGCCAGCTGAAAGTGAATGTTAACGACATTTTTGCAACTCTTGCACCTACAGCATCAAAAATAATGATCGTCGGGTCCTAAAAATCATGAAAAAATAATGTTTGTATGTCCAAATTCATGTAAAGAATTTGACTGAGCAAAAAAGAACAAAAATAAATAGATGTGGTTTCTAGATCTTCGTGACAAGTTTTTTTTTTTTCCCACAAGAAGAGAATTTGTTTTCTTTCCATGCCACCTTATCTGCTGATGATCTTTACAGAACCACAGCTGACCTGACATTTCAACTGAAGGTACGAGTCATTGGAGCTTCAGTTTGTGTATGCGTGGAATTGGGTCATGGAGAAGCATTGAGAAACTCTGAAAAAAGTTTCTTCTCATGCACAATTCTCAGCTGAAAAATAGATTTTTTTTTCAATTAAATGGTGCATATTTCAGAGTAGATCTTTGTGTTTGTCTTCAACTCCGGAATCTGAGAGCTGCAGAAACCATGTCTCTGCGTGACTGTCAGTAGCCACTGAAAAAATAAAAACAACACGTGGCTCATTTGTTTTTGTCAGTGGGTTGTTTGAAAGTAGGTCAGCTAAAGTTGGTTTTCACAAACTGTGTTTGAGCATCCTCTTAGATGTTTTCTAAAATGTCTTTGTCCATATCAAAGCTGCCAGACTAAAAAAAAAAAAAAATCCCTCGGCTACAAAGTGAGCACATCATCAGCGTTCGTCATATACAGTGTATGACTCTCATTTAGATCCTCTTTTCTTGCCCCTCTGCGCTCTGTGTGTTTTGAGTCATAGTCAGATGTTTTGGGGATATTTTTTCTAGCAACCACAAAGTTCATGTGCGTTTTCTGTCAAACCCCCTTCAAGTGCTATTCAAATTGTCACCATTCTAGTCTCAGGTCAGTGTTTCCATCTCCTGTGATTAAATGATGCAACATTAGGGGAAGGAAAGTAGAAAAACTAAACAAACGTACACTTCTGCAGTGGCACAGATGATGGCAAATGTGAAATGTTTGCTGACTGACATAAAAAAAAAAAAATCCCTCAAAATTTTCCTCCTTGGCACCACAGTGACATTTTACTGACTTTCGCAGCTTTGATAAAGTCCTAATATTTACCGCTATGCTTTTCAATCAGCTTGATTATCAGCTTAGATAAAAGTTGATTGCCAATATGTTACATGTTATAAAAACAAGCTTAAAAACATTCCACATGTCAATCTCATGTCAATTATAACCTTCATCTCCAATCAATTTGCTTCTATTTTGTTTTTGTGTTTTTTTTCTCTCATTTGTGTATTTTTCACTTTCCTCCATCACCCTCTTTGACTCACATCTGAACCA
This sequence comes from Oryzias javanicus, assembly GCA_003999625.1. NCBI lineage: Eukaryota > Metazoa > Chordata > Actinopteri > Beloniformes > Adrianichthyidae > Oryzias > Oryzias javanicus. Next base: position 26,769,021 of record CM012437.1, on the reverse strand, counting down.
ACCAAGAGGTAATTCACACACACTCATGTCTAATGACCAACTGACCGACCAGCAGGCCGACCAACCAATGTTGAATTAACCCTCTGCCAGCCTTGTTTAGAAAAAACCTTGTTTAGAAAAATAATCTATTATTAAAAAAAAAAAAAAAACTTAAACATGTTATTTAAAAAGTTGAAGCAAAGTTTTGCAGAGCATGCATTGCTGTCAGCATGCATTGCTGACCAACCAACAAACAGTCAAATTAGGAAGATCATATGTGAGTATACTAATCACTTTATGACTTCAGTCATAATCCAGCAGTTGTTTTCACATTAAATGCATGTAAAAGGCATTAAATATACGTAGCATTAAACAATATGTATAATTTACTGTAATACATATTGGATTTTTCATATGCTGTAAAACAGGGACAGCTGCTAATATTGGAGCAAATAAAGGGTCATACTTCCCTTCGCTTCAGAAAATGAACTAGAGCAGCGTGTACACTGTGGCAGCTTTGATAAAGTCCTAATATTTACCTTTATGCTTTTCAATCAGCTTGTTAATCAGCTTAGATAAAAGTTGATTGCCATTTGTACATGTTATAAAAACAAGCTAAAAACAGGTATAATGGAATTCTATTTAACAGTTCTCGAGTCAGGTCGGTGAATTATAGAAAAGAAACAATTATTTAAAGAAGGAAATAAAGAAAACGATTATTTAAAAAAAGAAAATAGTACTTAAACAGCTAAGTAATTAGTGGTGAATTACAGATATGATGTAAGCATGACCACACTTTATTACACAATGTCCCATCAATTCATTATTGCACATTGTATCATTGTTGTGTCTTGTTTTGTAACATTTTGTTATTGTTTTTCATTTCATATGACGTTCTGAGTGATCATTATTTCTTGTAGTATTGCTGCTGCATAGCAGATTGCTGTCAGAATTATTTACATTTAAACTGAGTCATCTAAAGTGATTTTCAGATATAAAATGCAACATTCATCAGAAAGAGAGCTGTGAGAAGGATGATAATGAAACACATCTGTGATTATTCTTATATAGTTTTAAAACACATTTTTTGTCTTTCCTTTTCCTTTTTTAATATATTTTTTTACTTCTGGGTTTATGCAAATGTATTCATTCATTCATTAATTCATTAATTAATTAATTAATTCATTCATTCATTCATTCATTCATTTGCAGTACTTACATGGGCAATTTTATGAATTAGTAGGAAACAACATAATTCATTAAACATTGGATGCAACATGAGTTTACCATGAATAATCACGAATTTACGACACTTACTAAACAAAAAACTTTTTTTTAGTTTTAGCATTCATTTGATTCAGAGTGTAAACCTTCCTTTCAACCACAAGAGGGCAGCATTTGACAATAATCAGGAAGTTCAGCAGCGCTTCCAAAGACAGGCATGAAACTATCAGTACCCCTTTGCAAAATAGTTACTGACAAAAACTTAAAACTAAAAAAAAGTAATGCTGAATGAAAATTAATTTTAAAAAAATAAGCAGTAAACCTAACATAAAATGTGATTTTTTTTGTTCTAAACAAACAAATAAGAAAGCAAACCAGGCTTGAAATAAAAAAAAATAAATAAATAAACAAATAAAAAAATTATTTGATCACACGTGTCCTCTAATTAGCATCACAGGTGTTTTCATACATGTAATCAGTGCTTCTTGAAATGGTGAAAACATTTTGTTCTGTGACCAGTTTGTACCACACACAGCAAAAGGAGGAACCAATTGTCTCTTAAAAAAAATAAAATAAATAAAAAAGATGCATTTTAGTTAGTTCGTCAGTCGGTTGGTTTGTTACTCGTGTTTTTTTTTTTTTTTTTTTTTTTTTTTTTTTTTTTTGGCTGACTGTTAATTAACAGAGAAATATTGATTTATTTTCCAAGATAAAAATGGAGGAATATCACTGGAACAAGTTTAAGTAGGATTGTTTTTCTAAATTCTAATACAATATAAAAATAGGCCATATAAAATAGAATAAAGAAAAATAAACAAACCTTTTTATATAAATATTTTGATTCTAAATTATTTTTTCTGTAAATTATAACTCCTCGCGGTTTAAAAAATGTCAGACTTGTTTTTTTCTTTGTTTTCATCAAATCTGCCATTCAGATTTACGGCCAAGAGTTAAACGTCTTTGCGGTATTCTGCTGTCAGACATTAAGGCGGATAAATATAAATCCCTTTTTTTAAGGAAACAGTCTTTGCATGATACATTTTGCTACACAAATGTAGGTTGTACGTAAGAACTTTTTTTTTTTTTTACATTTTTCTTTTTTTTTTATTATTATTAAACCAGCATCACGTGTGATTTTATTTTTTTGAGGTTAATATTAGTTCAGAAATTCATGTTGAGCACAAGATATTTTAATAACTATTTCGGAAAGGTAAATGGCAAGCATCCAAACTCTGACCACCTCCAATGGGAGTCCGTGCGTAAAAGCGCGTCACTGGCGCACTGCACACGCCCCCCTATGAGAGCTCACATTTTGTACTTGCGGTCTTCAGCATCCCAGCCAAGTGCACGTTTCTGAGTCTGACTGACTTCTGGACTCCTCTGTGCTGTCACAGGAAAGAACTGCGCAAGAAGAAGAAGACACGAGGGACGGAGAGCCTGATCCAAGTTTCATCCGAGGACCGAAGACTGACAGCTGGGAGAAGCACATCGGCGGCAAAACCAGAGCATGAAGAAGACGATGAATTCGGGTATAGCTGCTTTTAAAAAGTTTAGAGAGGAACGTTTATTTATTTTACTCAATTGGGAAACTTTCAGAAAAATAATTAAAAGTTAAATTAATAAAGGAAACAGGCATTTTAAAAAATGGTGTGCTTTTCAGCATAATGTTTTACAGCTTCTTGATCAGTAATCAGAATTCTGGTAGACATGACTGTATTTTATCTATCTAGTTGACTGCTTTTTAAAAATATATATTATTACTTTGATGGAATCAACCTGGGTGCATAGTTCACACAGACATCTGTTATTTCCACATGCAAATGAAGCCTCCTTGAGTTGACTTTTTGTGGTTCGCCACCTTGTCAGACTCGCTCAGACTTCATCACCTCTATGGTTTTATCTTCTGTTTCTTGGAGGAGCTCTCAGCCCTGGAGGGGAACATCTCCAGCTCTTCTGGGCTGATGTGCATCATCTGCCCTTCTCCACCTGACCTTCCGTTGGACCCTGCCGGCCCCTTTGGGCAGTGCTGTTTGCGTTGACTCACTCTTCTGCATGTTTGTGCTAAATGAGCAGTGTGTGCACGTTCGGCAGATCTTTAATTATATTTGCTCATTGGAATAAGATCACGAGATTTCTTATATTCTAACTTTGCTCTTTAAAAGGTGTTTGTGAACACAAAGCGTCTGTATTGCTGTCCCTCAGTGAATAGGCACCTGGATTACCTCTGGATTTGTCTAAAATAGGCAAACTTTATATAGCATTTGAATAAATTAATGGGAAAAAAACTCTTTCATTAGATCATTCTAATGGTTTTAGATAGATTTTACTTTAATTCTCTGAAAGAACAGTGAGAGGTTTTATTGAAGAAGAAAACAGATACAAAAGTCTTTAGAAATGTCATAATTAGAACTTTTTTTTAATGACAATTTTAAAAACATAGGAAAATATTATTGTTGAAGCTAATATATATATATTATATATATATATATATAATATATATATATAAAACAAGTCTCATCCATAAAACACTCTTAAAAAAGAACATGCAGAGATTAAGTTGTTTCTAATCTGTGCTTCTTACATGTTATATTGAATAAATGAAAATGTATTTATTTAGCACTTTACAACACCTTCAGGGTATCAAAGTCCTTCGCGATAAAAGGAAGACTGCAATAAATAACAAAAGATAATTAAGAATATAATAAAGAAAGTAAAAGTACCATAGACTACTGAGCATATTAGCCTTGCTGTCTTGTTGTTTATTGATAAATATCAAAACCAATATTGAATTTCCAGAGAAAAATAAACAAGGTTTTGGTCAAACAAGAAGTAAACTAAGCACTTTGTCTAAATAAAAAGGGAAAATTGATTTATCATCAGATTTTTTTTTCTGTTTTTCAATGAAGAAAGTCTTACTTAATGTGTAATGTTTAGTTATACTGAGGAAAAAGTCCAGGATTTATATAATTTAAAAAGCAGCCAAAAGTGCATTAAAACCTATCAATAATTGTTCAGACTCTTGGGATGAGGAGGTATTTTGTTCTTTAAGAGCTAAGAATTCTAAGAGAAGTTGACCTCTGCAGAGTTTTTGAAGGTCATTAGTACGCAGTCAGGAAAAAAAAGAAAACAAAAAACAGTTGTTTCTCAGTCTGGAAAATGTTTCAGAAGCATTTTGCAAAGTCTGAACTTCCCCTGTCCTTATTTGAGGTGAAGAGTTCAGAGTCACCTCTGCACAGCTTTAGGACTCTGACAGTTTAAGAGCTTGTTGTCCTCTTTGTATGAGATGCAACATCAGTTTTGGAGAATTAGAAAAAAAAAAAACTGGACCAGGATTGAATTATAAACAAAAATTTTGCTTTGATAAATAAATTCATAGCTAGTAAACTTAACATGTATGCGGCTGTGGTGCAGTGGTAGGGCATTCGTCTCATGATCGGAAGATGGTGGGTTCGATTCCCTGCCTGCCCATGTGTCGAAGTGTCCTTGGGCAAGACACTGAACCCTAAATTGCCTCTGGTGGGAGGTTGAAGAGATGGAGAGCAGTGCAGGTTTATTGGAAGGGAAGAACACTGGTAGCGGAGGCAGGGAGCTAGGCCAACGAAAACTTTACTGGGAACCGGGAAGGGGCCGACTTAAACGTAAATAACCTGGCAGGTTGGAGGAGCCAGAGAGAGGCTTTTATAGGTGCAGAAATTAAAGATGGGAAGCAGGTGTGCAAGGCCACCAGGTAGAGAAGGCCACGCCTCCTGCCCCACACCACCCTGCAGAAGCACAGAACAGACAGAAAAACAGCACAAAACAACAACACCAAAGCCAGTAAAGGAAAACACCAAACCATAACAGAAACAACAGTAGAGAATCTGTTATTTTGTGGCTGTAAAATGTCTTAAAGTTTGGTTGAAACTATTCCTCCTTTGTGAACTCTAGAAGCAAGCTGTCATACAAATTAGGGTATAATGATTCGTATTGACGATTCTTTTCGCGCCATGATTTGTGGTTGCTGATTGGATTCGTTGTCAAAATTGGTTTATTTGGAATTCATGTTTTGCTGCCATCATGTGTGTGTTGTCTACTTTGATGTCACTTGATTGTTTTTACGTTATAGTAAAATAATCCTACAATGTCTCAATCAAAGTGGTATTTTCCAGTGTTGGTTGTGGATTTATTGATTTTTTTTTTTTTTTTTTTTTTAATGGTATAAGTTGATCCGATTAACAGCTTGCCTCAGACAGATAGATCTGGTTTGACTGTAGGAATAAAAATGATTAATTGATCATAATACAAATACAACAATAAAACTGCAATTTTGCTCTACAATATCAAGGTCTTTCTTTCAGGTTACTATGACGCTGGATGACTTAATTTTAAATGTAGAACAGTATCAAAAAACACTCTTCGTTTTCCAAGCTACACATATTTTTATACTGAAAAATGCTGCCAGCAGATAAATTCCAAGGACTTCGATTTTTTTTTTTTAGCAGACTCCTGGCCACCTAACCCCTCCCTCTATGACAAACTAAGTTTTGTTCGCAAAGCTGACAGAAACTGAACGTCTACAGCTGTATTTAGTCTGCGAAAAATAAACTGCATTCACCGCTATCTACTATAAATCGTCATTAGAAACAAAAACACGCGTCTTGTGCACCTTCCTAAATCCATAAATATTTGGTTTATTAGCTGATACTCATGTGAATATCTAAGGGAGACTGTTAAGACAGCTTGTCCTGCTCAGTTTATCATAGTCCTAGATTTATTGACAAGAGTCTAAAAAGTCTTCCTTGAATATTTTTAATCAAAACAAGACCTTTTCTGTGGACGTAAAGCTGTTGATCTCATAATTTTCAACTCAGATTTGGACTTTTTTATAGCACATTTGTGAAAATGTAACTTGAGTGATAGTCTAAGATAGATTAATTGATGCATTGATGGATTGATGGAACATAGATTGAAATTTTTTTTACTTTCAAAGCATAGATTTGAAAGTTACAGCGACAAATACACCACAATTATTTCAAACTCATTAGAGAAACAGGAGTTGAAGCATGCTATTGCATTAGAAATTTAAAAACAAACAAAAATAAAATCCACTTATGATCACATTTGCATTTGCCCAAGATTTGTTGATGGTCACACTGCTGGTTGGCATGGTGTGGGCGGAAAGCTGCTTTCAATGAGGTTTTCTGGAAATTAAGTCCAGTTATAAATTAGCTTTCAAGGAATTTTGATATCACGTCTGGGTGAATAAAGCAAATATTTGGACTCAAAGCTCTCTTTACTCTTTGATCATTACTGTGTCTGATCTCCCTACTGGAGAAAGATAAGCAAAAACCTATAGTAACCACATGTCTTAATCCTGCGTTTTCTCTGCACTTTCAAGACCTGAAGGTGTCTGATTATCTGTCAGAGAAGAAAATGTTCTGGTTGAGCTGAAACAGAAAATGTTTTTTGATTTTGTTCTTTTAATTTCGTAATCTTTCATGGGTTGGTTTTACATTAGTTGCATCTCGGTGTGGAAGCTGTCTAAAGTTAAAGAACCAGCGGTGTGAAATTCCCTTTTAATGCCAAATCTGTTTTGGCTTCAACAACCATAATCATGTGGGCTCTCATTTAGTGGCGTCCAGTGGGACCTGAAGCTTGTTGGGCTCAACGAACTGGATGTGCTCATGTTGTTCCGCAGATTTGTGTAATGTGACCCTGAGTGAGCAGAGAGACCCAGAGGAGTAAATGTGTCCTGTTATTCCTCTCCCCCCCACACATTTTTATTTTTCTGTTCTTTCTATGCATGAGAGAGTCCAGTCAGATGGGATCTGTGGCTCGACAGGAATTTGATAAAGGCTTTGCAGTATAATAGGCTTTAATCTGTTAACACAGATTAAGTCTCTGTTAAATTGGTCTCACAACAAAAAAGGGAAATTGATCTTAAAATAATTATTTTTCTTTGAACAGAATAAAATATAAAAAAGAGGAGCTCTTTTAAAGCACCTTGTGAATGGTTTAAATTTAAAGCTTAAATTCGGTCATCTAATATTCAGGAATTGTTGCACTAAGTTTTATTTTACTTCTCTAATTTTTCAGTTTTTCTTTCTTTTCCCCAGTATTTGGTGTTATCTGGTAATTATAGACGGAGCAGTGAAACTTTTTTCTTCTGAAAAAAGATGAAGCTGTCAATCAGCTTATCAATAATTATGTTTAAGTAAACAAACTTTTGCTTTTTACTTTTGCTAATTAATTGCATATTCCTTGTACAAATAATTATTTATAGGTTTATTTTATGAGCGTATCTTTTATATTGTGGGTTACATTTAGATTATTTTAATCAATTAGGAAACAGCTTTTGTAATAGTAATATAGGCACAGCTTTGCGCATGCATGTGATGTTCACACGCGTTCATGTGTGAGCGGGTGAATTGGAAATAGTTCATTAAAGGGGCGGAATGTGGGCGAGCTTTCAACATCATCGCAAATGCATCAGTAAGTAGGTGGAACTTACCAAAGAGATCAAAGACTTCATGGCGTTGAAAGCTCCACCCAAACGCCGCCCTTTTTATTATGTTTTTCTGGTTCAAATGCATGCATGTCACATGAACGCGTAAAAGTATCCCGATGACACCAGTAGCACAACTAGTAGTACTAGCGTTACTGTTTGCGTTTTTTGCATTTTTTATTGCTTAAAATTAATGTTAGAATTAGGAATGTTTTATCATACAGAATGGAAAAAAATGAAATGTAGTCTAATTTAGAATTTTTCTAATTAATGGTCCTATTAAAATAAAATAAAATATATGTGAGTATGTGAGCCACAAAAGTATTTTCATACAAACAAGTATATTAAAAAAGCTAAATTTTATTTTATACATTTAGGCAATTTTGAAATTGCAAACATATTTTGACCTGAAAGTTTGGATTCAAACCACACTGGCCTCTGCTTATTTCAAAAATGTTTAATATTATAGAAATTACCCTGTCAGAACATTAGTAGATAATAAAAACCAGGTGATTGTTTTTTGTCTTTTCTTTGAAGAAGCCGTTCATTCTCCTTACTGTACTAAAGGATCTGCATAGTTTCTTGGGGAAAAAAAAAAGCTGCTGTATCAATCACTTCATCCATCCTCCCACTAAACCCCATCAGCAGGTCCCACAGAGAGAGGAAAGACGAGAGAAGTCAATACTGCTCTTTATTCCTCCTTAACAATGGCCCTTCAATGACAGCTAAGCTGGATTCCCCTCAGTCTGAGTCATACTTTGGCCTGGATTGCCAACGCTTATGCTACAACTCCCCGTGATAATAAAAGTCTTCAGAGGTGGTTCTATTCTGATACTGTTTAATTCGCGGTCTTAAAGCCGAGCAGCCAAGCTCGAATTCTTTATCAAACTAAAACCCTGCTTAAGAATTGGACCACCTTTATCAGCATTGCGAGCCAAGTCTCTCTCTTATCTCTCAAAGCTGCATTAAATAAAAGCTGTTCAACCAAACTTTCTCCGTTTGAACTTTTTCCTCCTCGGATAGTTCTTCCCGAAGTTGAACGGCTAACTCTTTACCTCCCATTATGAGAGCCTGCTCTTTGTTCCGTCTCCAGGTTCTCTATCAGTCTTTTTGCAGCTGTGATTTCAGTCTGATGAAGGGAGTGAAACGCTGAGCCATGCCTGCGCTGCCTGCTCACACAGAGGAGACCTTTCTCTCTATGACCGACAGCGCCGTGGTTGTTCTGATTTTAGGCGTACGGTCGCCGCACACGAGCATGACATCATCTGCTACCGAGTCGGGATAAAAATAGTGAATTGTCGCTAGTGACGTCTCTGCTTAACAGAGCCCCCCAGTGAATAACATAAGGGGGGAAAATGGGCCACTGACGCTTTTCATGGTGAGCAGTCAACCATTTTGATATGATGCGTCTGTGTGTTTATGAAAAACACCTGATGTTATGAGCAGATGCTCACAAAATCAAGGCCTGATGCTAATGACTTTGCTAGACAGTTAAGGTTTATTTAAGCTCCCTTTACGTAACGATTTTAACATATCATCCTCAAAGATTCGCTTCAAAATAAAATACTTAAATTTGTTTTTGTGTTGTTTTGTGTAGCCACTAGAGGCCACTAACCCATTGATGTGACACTTGTCCTTGACACTGTTTGACCTATTATTTACCTATTTGACTATTTTAAAATCATTCTCAGTGGTCTTTTAATTATGAAGTTTTTAGCCAAAATCAAAAAGTCTGAGTTGTTTTTTTAAACAGGTGTTCTTAAAATTTTGTTTTTTTGGTTGATGGACTGTTGGTGCAGAAGCTAGCTTAAGTTAAAATCCCAGCATATCTTTGTTTACATGTTCTCCCATTAGCTTACAGCTCCTCCCAAGCACAAACTAATACTAGCGTGGCAAAAAAAAACAAAAACAAAAAAAAAAACGGCAAGCAATATCAGAGCTTTCCAGATGCACAGTTTTGAGCCAGATGGCAGAACATGAAGACTTTAACGTATTTGCCTGACAGTGGATAATTTCGAATTTTAGTGGAGAATGGAGATTTGAACCTGCCCACAGCAATCGCTGCATCACAAACCCAAACTTTCTCAAATTACTGGTTTTCATCTGCTCCAGATTCAAGACAATTAAAAAAACCTAAAAAAAACCTTAAAAAATGTATAAAACAGAAATGCAGTTTTAATTTTAAATTATTTTATAAACGTCCTCCATCACGAGAAAAATGTGACAAGAACATGTTAAAAAAAAACGTTGAATGTGTTAAACAGGGTAAAAATGGTTGGATCTTAATCTTTTTTTTCAATTAAAGAAAAAAAATCACCTAATTTATCATTCAGAATTGAGTTTTATAGGTTAACAAGTCTATTGTAAAATTAATAATAAAATATAAAAATCTGTTTAAATTGGGATTGTACTAAAAATGATGGATATCAATCGTTGACACTGAAGGCAGTTTTAATGGGAAATTAATCGTTAAATAGAAAAGAAACTAAAAAAGTCCCAAACTTTTGCGGTGATTTTGTACTTCTCATTTCCTCTTATCTTGTAATTATCTGTTTTTTTTTTGGTTTTTTTTTTAGTATTATTAAGGTATGTTAAGTACTGTTGTCTAGTTTCAGTGTTGCGTTGATGTACCACGTCAGTGTACAGATACTCTGAGGTCTTCCAGCATAAGTCGGGTGTGGCACATCAGTCCAGTCAAGCTGCAGCGAGTTTTGAGCGTCGTGGTGTCATTAAACTTCTATTTTTTTCTTGAATGTAACCCTCACTTTCCTTCGAACTCACTGGTGAGTTTGCCATCCTCTTAGGTAAACTCTGACACATCCAGAAAAAAAACTTTGGCGAGGTGGCGGTGTCGTGTCAACCAATTAGGGACTCGGCTTTGGGGATGTGACTTTGTCAGTGACTCGATCAGCGGGTGGTATATAAATCCAATATGAAGGATTGAAGTGAGCGTTCTCGTCCAGAACTTCCTTTTTTCTTAATCCTCTATATCCTTTTCGGAGTCAAATTCTTGCCAGAGCCTGTCCCGACTCCCGATTACTAACGCTTCTCTAGAACTCTTATTAACCGGATTTCTAAACATCTTCCATGTATTTGTGAATGAGATCAGCACAGACGCCATCCCATGTTGCAATCAAACAACAAACATTCGGTGGTGGCTCCTCCCACATGCATCTGGGGCAGGAAGCTCACGAACAGGTTCTTGCACAGCAGTGAATTGTGACAAACCAATCGCATTCAGTGTGAATGCAGCTTCAGAGGAGAAAAATAAATACTGATAGTTTAAAACTAAATGAATAAATAACTGCTTCTGCAGGACTTTGAATGAATTTCAATAAAAGGTTCCACTTTCCTGCCTGTGCTCTTGGGTTTTCCACCTGAATCAAACAATGACAGCTCAGCAGAAATTCTCAGAAGCACAAATTACACTTGTGAGATAATTACAAAACCAGTATACAATATGCACCAAGACTTCTATTATTTTTGCAAAGTTCTTTATTTTAGATGAAAATCTAAATGAATAGAGATTACCGAGGTGTCACATGTCCTTGGGTTTGTGTGCAGTCGTGCCTCTCCTCTCAGCCTGTGTGTGCTCTCCGTTTTGGGTTTCGGCATCAGCGGCTTGGCATGCTGATTATAGAGGTCCGGAGCAATAACGAACCACTGGAACTTTCTCCTGTTTCTTTTTCTAGCAGCATCCCTCCATCAGCTCAGGGCTACTTTGCTGATATTTTTGCGAAAGCAAGCTTTTGAGACAGAAATTCCGAACAATTTAGGTCTTAAATTTTCCCATACTTGCTTTTTTTTTTTTTTTACTCACTGTGCCGTTAAGTCGTGGACTCAAATGAAACGAGACAGTGTGAAATGTTAGGAGGGATTTTTTGGGGTTATTCAGTGTCCTCACATTTATCAACTACTGCAACAGGCCTCTTATGAAAAACTTCAAGGATATTCCATTTTATATCAAATGCTGCCAATCCCCGTTCATGTTTAATGATTACCTTATGGCGAGGAGGAAATAGCCAGTTGTGTTACCGCAGTCCTGCAGGAAAGGGCAGAAACAAAGACTGCACTACTTGCACTTTTACAGCCTCTGACAGCCCAAATGACCTGAGAATGGGATTTAAATTGCTGGAGGACTGGAAGAAGAGAGCCTGTGTGAGTTATTTCTCCGACGAATTGGGATTTCTGCAAACTGGCTTTGAACTGTGTGTTCCTCCTCTGTGTTTGAGTTTGTTCAGTGTGTGTTATTATAAAGGGGTCATGTGTTATTTATTGCTGTCATTTTGCTGTTGGAGCGTTGGTCCAATGGGTGTCAGCACTTTGTATCAGTTTCTCGCTCAGGATCACCTCTGACTTTGGCAATGAGTTCTGCGCTCTGTTTGGACTAGTGATTTTATGAGCTGTGAAACATCTCCTGTGGTTGAGGATTTGTGATCAACTGTGAGTAATTATAAAGGTCAGTGCTTCTGTGTGGATTTTCCATTTATGTTTTGGTCTGTTTGTTTCCACCACTTTAGTTTCTACTTTTGATGCTTTGACCTAGAATTTTCTACAGAAAGTCTGGGATTTTTGGCGACTTTTACCTTCAACTCTGATCATCAAAATGATTCACTACCATCTCTTATTTGTTCAAATTTCAGGTTAGTGGTTTGAATCCCAGCTGGGGTTTTAATGTGTAGAGTTTTCATGCTGCTTGTGTTCCTTTGACTTTTCCCCAAAACAACATGCACATTTCAGGGAATTTTAAAGCAAAAATTATAAAGTAAAAACAAATGAATGAAACTACAACTTAATGAAACTGCTTTTTTAATAATAGGAATACACTGTATTTTATAGTGGTTCTGAAGTGGAAAATATCGACAAATCAATTGATGCAGAAAAATATTAAAGATCACAACTACAATTAAATAAGCAAAATAAACACATATTTAGAAAGCAAAACACAAGAGAGTGATCAATTTCTGGTCTCTCGTTGTACTTCATTTATTGACATTTAATTAATTTTTTTTAAAATTATTTTTGTGTTCTAGATGTATGTGTATATATATTCATTTTGTTTTAATTTTTATACATTTTGGTTTCTGTAGTTTTATTTTGTTTTCTAAAATATAATATTAAAAATGTTTTTTCTCAATTATTATTTTTTTTTTTGGGTTTTTAATTGTGAAGAACTTGGTGTTTTTAACATGCTCTTGTCGCATTTTTCTCTTGACGGGAACATTTATAAAACAATTTAAGAATAAAATAGGATTTCTGAATAGTCTTTCTTCCATTCATAATGGATCAGGAGCAAATAAAAACACAATTTGGATAAGCTCACATTTGTGGCGCAACGACTGCGATGGGTGGGCCAAAGTCTTGCTCCACTACAATTCTGATGCATCCACGAGCAGACGAATATATCCATGTAAGTCTTCATTTTCCTCGCCTGCGCTGCCATGTGACTCAAAACTGCTCGACTGGATAGCTCTAATGTTGCTCATTGTTTGTGTTTTTGTCTCTTAGTAGTAAGTGAACTAGAGGAGGTTTGGGAACAGTGCGACTACATATGGACTTTCCAGGGAAAACATGACATAAAAGATTTACAATTTAAATAGGGTTAAAAAAAAAGAGCACAGTGAGAATATCAGAAAAAGCAAAAATAATCCAAAATATATTTTAAGCAAGACACATTGAGGAGACGAAACTGCTACTTAACATTTAAGGACCAGTAAATGAGTTTTTCTGGGATTTTTTTCCCTCTTTGATTCTAATTTTACCCCAAACATGCTCCTAAATTTAAAGCATCCTATGCATAAAGTGACTTTAACTCATTCCGTGTTTGATAGCATTTTAAACATTTCAAAGTAGAATCGTTTGGCTTTACTTCTTTGTCTGCTTCAGAAAATCACATACAGTATTCTAAAGTAAAATCTCCCCGAAGAAAGTATTTTCAGATCATTTATTTAAAAATATTTTCACTCAAGGATTACATAATCGGCCAGCATCCAGTTGCAGGCTCTGCTCCTGCTGATGAGTGATGTGATGAGTTGTGTCTTGTCTGTACTTGCCCCAGGTTTGATCCTGTTAGCTAAAGCAGTGATGGAGTCAATCCTGCATGACAACAAGCAGATCTCTTTCTACCCCTCATGTGTGGGGTTGGGGCGTTAAGTGGATTTATCTCAGAGGCAATCCACTTTTCAGCCCCAAATCTTTAGCTAAGCATTGCTTTATTTAAAAAGAAGTTTTATTAAAGTGTATTTCTCTTTCACTGTCGAGCCCAGTGTTGTTTTTATTTTTTTTAAATAATAATCTCTTTTTGTTGTAAAGTGATATCTCTGTTTTACGTTGTCTTTGCCCTTTAAGTGTCTATCTTTCTTCCTTTCTTTCTTTGCAGAGGTTGCAGAAATGCATTTTTCACTTAAACAGGTTTTTAGTAAAACAACTTTTGTTGAAATGAATCCATGATGTTTTCAGCAGAAAATCATGGATTCTTCATCCAAAGCATGATTTTAGTCTAATAAGAACAACATTTTGTCAACTTTATTTTGTTCTTGTGATGTTTGCCTTAAAATCTATGTGTAAAGCTTTGCATAGATTTTCTTATATCTCAACTGTGAGATTTTGAGATTTTGCTTAGTAGCTGTAAAAAGTTGTAAGTCATAGGAAAGAGGAGGAAAGTGATAAAAGCAGGAAAAGCAGATGTTCCAGATGACCAGGATGAAAGAACTTTATTCTCATTTTATTGCTTTATTTCAACCCTTTATCATAGACAAGGCTGCACGGTGGCGCAGTGGTTAGCGCTCTTGCCTCACAGGAAGAAGGCCCCAGTTCAAATCCCGACTGGGGGATCAGAAACGTCAATTGAGGACCTTTCTGTGTGGAGTTTGCATGTTCTCCCTGTGCGTGTGTGGGGACTCCAGCTTCCTCCCACTTGAACATATGAATAGTAAAATGCATGTACCCTTTTCAAGCGCAAAAGTCATTAGACATTTGTGAGGTTTTGCTCATTTTTAACGTTAAAACTCTTTGATTGTAGCTCTTCTCTAGTCATTTTTAGTTTATGCAAAAAATTACTTCAAGAAAAAAAAAAAAAAATTGGCAATCAGACTTTTACTTTTGTGAAAACTTAAATTAGAAGCCCAGTACTTAGAAAATAATAATAATTATAAGTTCTCAAAAAGCAGGATTCAGTTTCAGCTCAGGGTTGGAAAACAAATCCACCGAGGAGGCAAAGACGTGTGATCACGTCTTCAGATTATCCTTCTCTTTTCTCCCTTGTAGCCAGAAGAAGCTTTCGGTCCTTTTCTCTTTCCCTCCATCTACCTCTTTCTCCTCCTTCTCTTCTTTTCATCTTCCTCGTACTTGTTCTTTCCCCATCATTGTGCATCGCCGACCCTCCGGCATCCCTTTAGTGCTGGCTGGCATGAACTGGTGAGTTCTCTGCCTGACCGTTATTTAACTAAATTTAGCCCGTGTGAGTCACGTGTTTGGTCATAGGTCGTGCTCTGAAATGACAGCTTACATTAATGGACGCCCTGAGGCTCAGCATCCTCTCTTAGTCAACGTACATTACTTTTTTTTTTTTTTTTTTTGGCTTGGTATGGAGGCTGAGTTTGTCCTGCATGAGTGATCCGGCGCACGTGCCCGTCTACGCATCTCGACCATCTGCATCATTGAATGTAAATATAGACAAAAGTGTGTGTTTTTACAACAAAAAAATAGACTTTGAGAACGTGTGTGCTGAAATAGAGTCAGGTTGTGCCTGCCTTAAAGCTTCACATGAAGGACAGAAGAAGAGATGGAAGGTGTCAACAGGGGAATCCTCATTTGTTCTTTTGGAAGCTCTCCCAAAAATTCTGTGTCGGACTCTGAAAACAGTTTTTCTTATTTTTACACAAAATCGCAATATTTACGCACAATATTTTTTTGCATAAAGGGGGGATGCATAGTGGAATAGTGATCAGCATTTGCAACAAAAAGTCAAATCCTGGCGGGAACCCTCCAGCCGAAACACTGCAAAATTGAATCTAAAAGTAAAAACACACATTTTAAGAAAAAATATTTTAACTCATTGGCAGATTTTATTTATACGATAAAATATTTTTTAAAATATGTTTTTAACATGTTATTGTTTCCTTTTTCTCATAGTGGAAGATAGGTATAAAGAAAATGAAACTTCAAATTAAGGTGAATTTCTAATGAACTACTGCCACTCTGCAGAGTATATACTTGAAATTTTTACAATTTTAAGAATTTTTGACTTTTTTTCTACTTGCAGTGCATGTGTTCCTCTTGTTAGGGGTAAGCAATACCGGGAATTGGAAAATCAATTTGATACCAAGTAATTATCTGGTTAGTATCGTCGATATTGATAGTGATACTTTTTTCTTTAAATATTGCACTATAGAATACTTTCTGAAATGCAATTTTTTTGTTTATTAAATGCATATAAAACACAGGAATTAGAATTTTGGCAAATAAATGTTTATTAGCTATTTACATCAATCTGTACTGAATGTACATCAACACAAAGCATGTATATTAATAAAGGCTTAATACTATTTTAATAATAAGAAAACAGAAACAGAGCAAAATTTAAAAAATCAAAAATGTAACAACAAAAATTAGTAAATGCCACTGCAAACAAACATATGAAGATAAAAGCAGTAATACAATATTAAAGTCACTAGTGAAAAAGTAAACAAAGCCACACGGTAATGATTAAAAATATGAACACACAACAAAAAATCCTGCCACTGTGTTCAAATATGTGGCTCTTTAATGACTCTGATGAGGTAGGGAGGGGAGGGGCAAGGTGTGAAGAGGAGGTGCGTTGTTTACACAGGTAACCAATGTTGCCAGATTGGATTTTTACTCAAATTTGTCTGTTTTTGCCCAATCTATCAAGACTGCAGACAGATAGATGCTGAGAACTGAATTCAATCATCAAGCATCATGCTGGTGACCTGTCCTTGGAAGGATAGGCTCCAGCAGCCCTGTGACTCCAAAAGGGATTCAGTGGGTTCTGAAGATGAATATTTAATAAACGGGTTCTCAAGTTCTGGCAGCATCATTGACATGAGATACCTCCTTTATGAAAGTGTAAGTTATCAGTTGGAAGGAAGTCCCCACTAAATATCTGCAGAGGGTTTGTGTGTTTTTGGTTTAAATGAGATGTGATCCAGTGGAAACAATATTCTCACTTCATCCATCTCATAAATGATATTTTAGACCATTTTAACATGTACTCCATAAGTTTGTACTTTTTCCAAAGACTTCCTTTAACCACATCAAACTTTTCATAAATCCACAGTGCTTCTCTGCAATAATTATTCAGACATGAATTTTCTCTTTTAAAGCCATCTCTTAAGTGTTTAAGGAAATGACTAATTTTTCAGTTCTTGCTTCTGGAAGCCCGCTTGACGAGGTAAGCAGCTTTAAGAGGCTGAAACATTCATGCTCTCCGTTTCACCCAAATCCTCTGCAGACTCTCGTAGCTTTCCTAGTTTCCCGTCTGGGATGAGTGCTGATTTTTGTGACGCCTTCGGGCCTTCACAGCAGTTATTTTTGTGGATTGCTTTACGTGTTGTGTGACGGTGTTCCCGATGCTTCTGGAAGCCCTCTCATCGTCACTGCTGCTCTCGCATCAGCGGCCGCACAAACTGCTTTTTCCCTGCAGCTGCTTCTTTAGCAAACACACATACAAACAGCTGCAGTGACCCACTTTGCCCACATGAACACACCAACATAACGTGGAGTATTTGTCACAGTCGACTATATCTTTAGAAGCATCTTTACCAACACGTTATGTGCAGTTTTTGTACATTTAGTGTATAATTTAATCCCTCATGGGAGCTGCATCAATTGAAGTATTTTTGAGAAATTAATTAGAATAACATTTAAAAACAGAAAAATCCCCAGATATCAAAAAGAATGTCTGTTTTTTCACAAATCAAAACCAGCAGTGAACTTAAATGTGATGTGATGGAATTTCGTAATTATGAAGACAGATGTTTCTCTTAAAAAGAGGAAGTCAGCTGTCATTCCTCTTTTTGTCTCTTTCTGTAAAGTGAGGAAAATGTGACTTTTCTTTCCTTTTGATAATATTTGTTTCTGTTTCTGATCTTAAAGGCACTGATAGACAAGCTGTGAGGACACGTGACACACTTACAAGAACATGCTAAACATGGCTGCTGAACGCACATTAATCCATAGTTTCAACACTATTGACAGTATATAGAGATGGACAGAGTAGTTGTGACATAACCCATAGAAAAGGCTCCAACAAAATAAATCCAATTCAGTTGGCAGTTTTCCGCAGTATGGGTGCCGCCATTTGAAGGCCAGTCGACAGTAATTGGTCCGAGTCGTCCAAGTCAACGTTTCTATGGCAACTTCTGTCTCCAATCACGAATGAGCTTGTTTAAAGTCCACACCCCTTTGACTAAAAGCGGCTCCGGAGAATCTGTCAAACGTTGGAGGTGGGGCCAGTGGGGACCACATGCTTTTACTGAGGCATCTAATTGGCCAGTTAATAACTTGAATAACTTGTAACAAAGAGATAATATAATAATAATAAAAAAAACTAGGATTAGCAAGATGTTAAAGTAAGGTAACAGCAAGAATGTTTTTTATGGCATTTATAATGACTGTAATAGCTCTTTATTCCTCAATAAAAGTCAATGGGATTTTGGCTTCTTGGGAGCCAGCAGGAAATTCCCTCTTTGGGATTGCTCGGTCCAGTTCCTTTATACTGTCAATGGTCGACACTGGGCCAGCAAGGAGGGATTTCCTTTTCCTATTGTTTACTAGCTCATGTCTGCCACCTACAGGTGGAAGAGGTTTACTGTGAAATGTCAAGGTGCTGCAAATCTTATAAATCTTTTTCCGGGCTTTTTCTGTCACAAATCTATTCTGATATCTGACAAACTTAAAGGGACGTCATTCAGAAATGTCACTGTTCCAAATCTTCGACCCTGATTGGTCAAAAGTTCTACCTGATTTCCCTTTCAATGTTCAATAGCTGCACCTGAAAACAGTCTTAACATGTAAACACGTGTGAAGGTTTGAGCGCGGCAGCTCGAAATGCATGTTTATAGACATTTACAATGACTTTTTATTAGAAGTGGTCACTTGAACACGCATTGGTGAGGGCGGTGTGAACGTAACTGACAGACCCACGCCGACCATCTTTTGCTCAAGCGTTCTTAGTGGTCTTAAATGAGGATTCTGGCATTTTTAGCCAAAATAAAGAAATTTGTGTCATTTTCTCTGACTAATCTTCTTCAGAGCAGCAGCAGAAGTTCATATGTCCTCCGTCATGAGAAAATGCTAAAGGAACTCGTTAAAAATACTAAAAACATGTTTGTTTGTTTTTTTTTAAAAAAACGTCTACAAGCTTTTGAATAAGGATTTTTTGTATTTGATGCACCAGTGCAGAGGACAGAAGTGTTTTCAGACAGAAAGTTTAAACGTCTCCTGTGAAACCTGTTATGTTGGGGAGATGGCATGAGTATGTGAGCTTTTTTCTCCCCGTTGGCAAAAGAACTTTCAAAAACACAGCAGCATTTCAGTTCCACCAGAGCAGGAACGAAGAAAGCTTTAACATCAAGGGGACAGAAAACGCTGCTTGGAAAAAAAAAAAGGAAAAATCCGAAGATCTGGTGGACTTTGGATAAGAGTCCCCTTATGAGACGGAGAGCGGAGCAGCGCTCCATATGACCCGCACATGGCTGTGGGTGTCTGCGCCGCTTTATTCTGACAGACTGAAGACATTAAAACTTGGAGGAAGTACGAGCTGGAGACACACAGAGGGAGGAAAAGGAGGGAGGGTTGGAAGAGGGGAACAGGGTGACTAAGTCTGCAGAAAAAGGGGAAGTCTCCGCTCAGAAAAAAAAGGGGAGGGAAGGAAGGAAAGGAGAGAAAATCAAGAGTTTACATGTGGTTCCTTGAGGTAGCTGTTGAGTTATGGAGCGAGACAGAATAGCTGGTAAGTTGCAGCACTTTCAAACCTATTTTGCTCCTATCTTTCTTTGTGCGGCTGCAGAGGAGGCACCTCCTCTCCGGCACTTTAGGAGCCACCCTGCCTGTGTTTGCTTTTATTTTGGAGCACCCATTCAGAAACTTAAGCTCAGGTCAACCCAACCTTTCTGATTTGTTGTTATCATTTTGAATATTCCCTCTTGTTGATCTGAAAGTTGCAGTAAAGAGTTTTGAGTGTTTCTGACTCAGTGAGCTTCATGTGATGAGATGACTTTGCTGCGCGACAAAGCCAAATCTCCGAGGGCGAAGTGCCTCTGTAATTGGCGAGCTTGGATACTGATTTACTGCTGACCCATTTACAAAACAGTAATCCATTGATAGACACGGATTAATCTTAATACTGCCATCTAGCTCTGCTGCCTGAAGAGACGAGCTGTCAGATGAAGTTTGACTGACACTGTTGGTTTATTTTAGGGTGCGCTCGATCCAGAGAAGATCTCGCGTCTTCTGATGGGATTTTAACTTCACGCACAGACGGACTGCAGATGCTCTTTATGGAATTCTCATAAAGATTGTTGAAAATTGTATTTGGGGTTACTCTTCTGTCGTTTTTTTGAAAAAAATAGAAACGACACATCTCATCGTCTTTCCACTTGATGGCACTGTTGTAGCTAGTTTATACAGCAGCCGTTCATTCGGTAAAACGTTTCAGGTGCAGGATTTGAACTCGGAGGGATAACTGGTTTGAGGTATGCAGAGGAATGTTGTGGACTGATAACAGATGGGGGGGTGGGGTGGACTAAACAGAAAGCTTACTTAGCAAAATGTCTTTTTTTTTTCAGCGGTAGTTCGGCTGACTTCACCTTTTGCTCCTCTCATTTGAGGAAGTGTTTTCTTGGACAGAGTTGCTGCTTCCCGGTTTTCAACCAGCTTGCGAAGCTGTGTTTGAGCCCGTTGCCTTGACGACGAGGGCGGGCCCATTCCTAACTCCACCCTTCGATTTCCCCGTTTCTACGTTTTGACAGATGAAACATTCAACGAGCTCCTTTGACCCCCTTTTATCGTTCTAAACACGTGTCACTCTTACAAACGCCATTAATCGTCGTCCGCATTCTCATCTGTTTGGGATCAGAATAATAATTTCAACATGGCGCTGCATCTGACACGGCCGTGTCATGTGGTCACCACATTGACCTGCTCCGTTAGAGTTGATGATGCGTTTCTTTTCAAGAAAAAGATGAGACATCTGTCCAGCTCTTAGTGTCACTCACAGACAGGAAGTTTGTTGAAATTGTAACACATGAAGGATCTGTGTGGTCTGCTTGACATTGATTTGATCAAAAATAAGAAAAAAAAATGGAATTGGATTTAAATGTTATTTTTGAGCATGCACTTAAAACTAGAAACCACAAAGAATATGGTTTTATGATTCTTAGTCACACTTTCACACAATGACAAGTTAAGTTTTTTTATCTCTGTTTTTTGTACTTCATTTTATATGTTTAGTTTTTTTTTTTTTTTTAAGAACAATGGTCAACATACAGACCACACTCCAACCAGATGGTCTGGTCCTAAAATAAATCAACGTGATAGGGCACATATAGATTATATAAGTATATATAGAGGATGTCTAAAAGACAAATACCTGCAATACAAATCTCACTTTTGAATTTTAATACATTTGTGTGCAACATAAAAATAGAAAAAATTGTACAAATCTAGCTAGTTTTTGATGTAATAAATAACGAAACAAATGTATTTTGATCCAATTTTCTTCATTTGAAATCTTCTTTAAAAGTCTATTATTCTTATTAGCTTTTTTTTATGTTATTCTTGATTTAAACAAACTGTTAGAACAATATTTGTGCACGATAAAATACAGTTGAAGCATTCTAAGAAAACATTTTTCTGGAATTTAGCCTGTTAACACCTTTGATATATTTAAACTATAGTCACGGCTGGAGAAAAAATGAAAGTGAATAATCTGTGTGACATTTACTCTGCATTCAGTTAAAAGCGAAACAATGACATTTTGATCTTTCTTTTGGCTATAGTTTCTTCTGAAGTTCATTTTTTTTAAACCATATTCCCCTTCACTGTGTGTTTTTTTTTCCCCAAATCCTGGATTTGGTTTATTGACTGTATAAGAGAACTGGACTGAATGACTCCTCCCCCCTCGTGTTCCAAACAGGAATTACAAGCTAGTTCCAAGAAGCTGAAATGCTATAGACCTTTAATGAGGAAAAAAATAGCTAATAATCATATTTGCTACAGTAACAATTCGTACCTTTTTGACACATCGTGACATATTTTTTTAATGACACTTTTTTAATTTATTACAAGTTATTCAAGTTATAAACTGGCCAATCAAAACCCTCAATAAAAGTATGGGGTCTTGTTGAATATTCAAACCAAATGTCTACCCACATATTGCAAACAATTGCGACCCATCGACAGCAATTAGTCCGAGTCGGATGGAATCACGATTTTAAAGAAACTGCTGTCACCAATCATGATTGAGCTTGTTCCGGCTTGTTCGAAGTCCATACCCCTCCCACTGGAAGCGGATCGGGGAATTCTGTCAATCAAATGTTGGAGGTGGGGCCAGCGGGAGCCACGTGCTTTTACTGAGGCATCTGATTGGTCAGTTTATAACTTGAATAACCTGCAATAAAGGAAAAAGTATATCTTTAAAAAAAAATGGGATTAGAAAGAAGATGTTAAGAAGAATGTATCAGAGCAAGAATTGTTATTCTGAGAATAACGGTCTATTTGCCAGTGGAAGTCACACAGATTTTTGGCTTCTTGCAACCAGCTGGTACTTCCTATTTGGAACACGAGAGGGGAGGGGTTACTAAGTCTATTGATATACAGTCAATGGGAAAGGGGTTTTCATAGAAAAGATGACTCAGATCAACTTGAACCAATACCTGCTTGGTGATAAGTTCTGGTTCAACGTCTGCATCAGGAAAAAAAACTGGTGACTTACTTGACTTAATTTGGTTGGAACCAGAAGTAAGGCATTTTCTGTCACACCTCAGACTCACTCGGTTCAGTTGTTATAAACAGTCAGTGGTTTGGTTGCTGACTGTTTGGATGTTCTTTTTTCTTGATCAGTCCACTTGTGTTTCATGCTCTGGCTAATGTTTTTCTTTTTAGGTTTATTTTTCTTGTCATTTGTTTCATTTTCCAATTGAAAGTTTTTTTCAAATGTTTTTGCTTTTTTTTCTTTTGTTGGGAACTTGTTGTACTTAGTTATGTTGCCATATGAGCTTTTCAGTTTCCAGCCATTGCGAAAATTATGATTTTTTTTTTGGTAACACTGCTACTTTTTTTAGTTCTGTGTTTTGGTCCTCCATCACTATAACTCCTTTATAACAGTTTGATTTTAAAAAAAGAACAAAAGGACGTGATATGTTATGGCGTGGAACTGCGTTTAAACTCCTGGCTTTTCTTTTCTCCTTAACCTTACCACTGTATGTCATAGAGGTGCTGGTGTGATGCAACCACCCTGAGCCCTTTACACTCCCATCATAAAGTCCACAACCCAGCCGACTTCCACAAATACACAAACACAGATCCAGAGGAAATTAAGGAAATCGCTCAGCTCCCCGTGTTCCATAAAAGAAGTGTACAGGATATCCTCAATGAGTGAACGCCTCTGAGTTCCCCTCCCTGAATCTCACCTTATATTGTTACTCAGATTATTATGTTGCAATGACAGATGAGGCAGCAATGAAAGCAGCCCCCAAAGGGAGTAGAGGAAACAGACCGAAGCCCCTCCTTCCATCCCCAGAGGGAGGACTTCTGACAGGTACTGTTACCGAACATGATGGAGAGCCAGGTCAGTCTGGGGTGACACTGCAAGGATAGACGGGCTCCTCTATGAGGATAGCGCCCACAAATGCCTTTGCTCTGTCAGTAAAGTGCAAAAAGCAAATCGGCTTGTGTCTTAAACGTCAAAACACAAAAAGGGCATTCAGTCAAAGACTCAGATGAAAAAAAAACCATCAAAGTCCTTATTTCTGGTACTAAATCTAACAACAAAACTGCTGAAATGTGATCAGTTTCATGATGAATTTTGCAAACACACCAGCCATTAAAGTTGTTTAACCTTAACACCGCACGTTTTGATGTGAACTTTTCTGGATAAAAAGAAAAAGAAAAGAGCCTTCCATCAAGAAATTTATGAGGTTTATTTTGTTTCTGCAGCACATTGATGGAGTAACCAAGTGTCACACTCGATGATTACTGCGAAGTAGTGAGCTGATCCAAGCAATTTTACTAATAAGTCCTTAAATCTATTATCAATATTAAAAAGAAAAGGTTTTCTCATGCAAATGAACGGGTTTCAAGATAAGCATCTACTTTTTTCATGTTTGCTTGTTTCACTGCATAACAATGAACATATTTTTCAATTTTGTGTGTTTTGTATTACATAAATGTTCTTTTTAGTGTGCCAAAGCCTACTACCTCAGGGGCATAAACTAACAAGCACCCCTATAGAAAAACACTGAGATGTACACAGTTTCAGTGGAACTGTTTCAGCAGAAGAAGTCTGTGAAGGAAAAACTCAAGTTTCTTTAAAAAAATTACTCTGATTATTAAATATTGAATTTTTTGAGAGTCATTATGCAAAAATTGAGCGTTTTATCTTCATATACAGCTCTGCAGCCTAAAAAAACATACCAACTCAATGTTGAAACCAACCAGATGAAAATGCTCATTTGCCCCACGGCACTTCATGCTGTCAGATGCTGTGTTTTAATGTGATTTGACTTTATTAAGTCATGCATGTTCAGCTAATTTTTATCATATGCTTTTTGTTCTTTGAGACTGTACCTCTTAGTTTTTAGTCAGTGTTGTGCATCTGCTTCCATTGTGTTTGTTTGGCATTGCATGACCAGAAAGGTTAACTCGACTTATCATCTTTCAGGACTTGAAGGAATCTGACAAATGTTCTTCTTAAAGAAAACACAACAGTGTGTCCTTTAAGAAACAGTTCAATTTAGCTGTTGACTTAATAATAGGCCATATTACAATATTTGATTTATTTAAAAACTAATATAGAACAAACAAATGACAAAAGTTCATTTCTTGAGGAGAGCAAACAGTGGCCTCTCTTGGCCAAAATTAGAAAGACATGTAGAGCACCAGACTTTATTTTAAGAGTCACTCCAATAAAACATTTATTTTTGGTGTTTTTAACATGTTCTAGTAGGATTTTTCTCATGATGGATGATGCATAATAAGAAAATTAGGCCTATAATTGCATTTCTGATGGTATTTTTATTCAAATTGTTGTGAATCAGGAGCACATTTGTGCACTATTTGTGAAGTAGAAAATATTCTGGGCAGGCCAGAAGCTCTCTGCTCTGCTCCATTCTGATGCATTCACTTGCAGACGTCTATATTTTTGTTGTCCTCGTCTGAGCTGGTATCTTGCTCTAAACTGTTTGGCTGGATAGCTCCGATATTGCTCGCCATTTTTGTTGCACCACTAATGCTAAATTGGGGGTGTGAGGGCTGTAAGCTCGCAGGAAAACATGTAGACAGAGAGATCTCAGTCATAGGCTCAGAGGCGAATTTCTGAAAAACTCCCACCGCTCTACAAAAGCTGTCCAAGAAAAGGAATATTTTAAAAATTTGCCTTAAAATGGCATAATTATAATTACTAGACGTCTGGGATTGTTATTACAATAGACCAAAAAATGATTGGAGTGAATCTTTTAGCAAATTTGTGAGTTTGTTTACATCAGCTTCAACATTAGTCGTTCTATTTGCAATCCTTAAATTATTATTATTTTTTGCAGTCTTGTTTCAATAAATGCAAGTTTTTCTCAACGATTTTGCATGTTAAACAATGTAGCTGATGTAGTTAGGCTGGATTCTAGAATTGCTAGACATTACATAGCAAAGCATTTTTCTCAACTAGCAGCTCAGTGTATAAGTAATTATAAACAAACTGTTTTTTCTAATTGAGAATAAAAGCCAAGAAATACTAGTCTAGTGCAGATTTTAGTGCTCATTTGTTATAGTTGCTGACTGTTTCTTGATTTATTTCATTGGCGAGCCACACATGCACGGGTACCTGTGAGGCTTAGACAGAAGCTCAGACAAAGAACATTTTTGGATCGTCCATTAAGCTGAGTTAGAGGGAACTTTTAATTAAAAAATTCCTTTAGAGCTCCAGCGAGTCTTGTTGGTTTCAAAACTTCAAGGATTTATCCCCCTCCTCCCCAAAAAAAAGCAAAAAAACAAAAAAAAAAAAAAAACTCTAAACGTGTAACAGTTTCAGTGACCAGCCCCTAGTGGTTCTAGGGGTCAGATTGCAGTTAAACTCCTTTCTGCTATTAAAGGGATTTGTGCTCTGTTCTTTGTCGACACTCACTTTTACTGCAGTTGTACTGAGTCTGCATTTAGACACACAGAGTTATTCTGTGTTTCCAAAGACCCTTCAGGTGTAGGGGCCACCGGGCTTGCCTGACATCCTGTTACCTCCCCCTTACGTATGCTTTTCATGCAAAGTTGCAGAAAGTAGCCTGAAAACCTCTGCTTTAACCAGGTTTGGTGTTCACTGCTTCTTTTTTTTTATTTCAGCTAAAAAAATAAAAATGTGCGATTTGATCTATGACATCTGACATGTTACACTTCAGCTGTGCAGAAATGGAAATATAAACTCCCTGCGGTGCATATTTAAGAGTTACATTTCCTTTGAGTGCTTTGTGGGGATCAGCTTTTACCTTCACTTGCTTGACCTTCACTGTTAGTATGGAAATGGTGACAGAAACCTGGAATCGGGGTTTATTAGTCATAAATGTCACCGGCAGTCACGTCTGGCTGCAAACTGGAGGCTGCAAACTGTTGCTCACCGGGGACCAATCAGCGTTTACAGTGATGGTATCAAGGTGTCAATGTTTCTGGGGTTGTGTTGCACATCCCAGCGGTGGTGAAGCATTGATGTTTCATCACTTTGATTGACTTTATCAACATCTATCATCAACTTTCCTTTGAGACTGCTAACATCCCCCACTACAGTGACCAAAGGGGCTTTAAAAGTGAGTTATGGAGCTAAAACATCACACCAGAAGCTAGTTTAAAACATCATTCCAGACTTCTTCCTAATAATAGACAAAGACTTATAGGCTGATGAGATAACCAGTTGTTTGCCCAAGAATGGTACATCACTACTTAGCATAGCCCGTCAAGGTTGATATTTCATTCATATGGTGCATTTTGTGGTTGTGCTTTATCTTATCCCTTCAGGGGTCACCACAGCAAATCAGCTGTCACTGCTTTACACGTGTAGTTTGGCAGAGATTGTAATGCCAGATTCTCTTCCTGCCACAATCCTATGTTTGATGCAGGCTGGGGACCAGTACGGGGAGACCCAAATTTGACCCCCACTACATAGCACAGACATGGCAAGGACACGCACTGGAGGAAGTGCATTGCACACCCTTGGTACTAGACTCTGATGTCCTGTGTGCCAGCTCTGTTCTTGATCAATTGAGCCATCCAGCCACTTAAAATTTTATATTTTGTGGGACAACCACCAAATTTTTCATGAATGTCCTCAGGATTAGCCACCACAAAATATCCAAAATGGCATCTATTTGTAAAGATTGCTGCCATACACTCAATTGTAACAGAAATATTCATTTTCTGTTCACCCCAGTCTCAAAAATATGGGATGTTTGAGCATAATTTGCAGTCTTTAAACTTGAGGGGACCTATGAAACACTGTATGCTCTTTCTGGATGGGTGGAGTACTCCTGCCTCAGGTGCAGGAGTTTAAATATCTTTGGGTCTTGTTCATAAGTGAGTATCTATTGTGGTGAAGAGAGACTTGAGCCAGGAAGCAAAGCTCTCAATTTACTGATCAATCTTCGTTCCAGTACTCACTTACAGTCATGAGTTCTGGAGCAAAGAACAAGATCCCGACTACCAGCCGCCGAAATGAGTTTCCTCCAGAGAGTGGCTGGTCACTCCCCTTGAGAAAAAGGGTGAGAAGCTCGGTCACCCGGAGAGATCTTAGAGAGAGTCTCTTCTCCTCCACATTGAGGGAAGCCAGTTGAGGTGGCTCGGGGGACACGGTCCAGATGCCTCCTGGACGCCTCCCTGGGGAGGTGTTCCGGGCATGTCCCACTAGATGGAGGCCTCGGGGAAGACCCGGGACACATTGAGAGACTACAACTCTCAGCTGGCCTGGGAATACCTCGAGTTCTGGAGGAAGTGGCCTGGGAGAGGGAAGTCTGGGTATCATTGCCCCCGCAACCTGGACCAGATGAGCAGAAGATGATGGATGGGTGGATATTTCAAAATCTTGGATTTTTTCATGGCAAATATACTTTTCAGAAAGAGGTACATCCATGTCAAATTTGATGTTTATAACACAATTATCTTAATAACCGGCTCCATCTTTATCTATCCGCTGTTAGTTCCTCTGTTCTAGCCTTTATGGCTGTAATCTTCATCATTAACAATTCTGGTGTCAAATGCGGTGTGATAACATGAACCGATTGAAACTGGCAGCATGGCCTGCTGTGCCGTTTCTTCCTTCACAGAAGGAAATCAGACTTGAAAGCCGCTCCAGTGGAGGAGTGCGGAGAATATGACAGTGTCTGCTTTTTACACAAATTCACGTCCGAGAGCAGGGAGGCCAGGACACACACGCACAAATATACACACACAGGCCATTAGAGGAAGGGTGTGTGTGTGTGTGTGTTAACTATAGGGAGGAGTAGAGGGGAGGAGGCTCAGCTTTTGCCTAACTCTATAGTCTGAATGCAGCAAAACAAGGAGGTTAGTGGCAAGCCAGTGGAAATAAGTTGCTCTTTTGAGAGAAAGTTGCGGTTCGCACTTGTTGCCTCCAGTCTATTTTGGAGTTTGTTTAGAATTAACAGGGAACCACTTCAGAAACAGACGTTTTGAGAGATTCCAGGCCAGGAAAAATGTCAGAATCTGGAGTCAACCCACATTTGGAGGGGATTATTTCTGATTTTGAAGGTTAGTCATTCACTTTCTACCTGTTGTTCAGACATAATCAGCTTTTTATTGTACACTGTTGCTGTGAGGTTGTTGTATGCTATCCTACGTGTTTTGACTCATACTGGTGTGCCTGTCATCTGGTCCTGATTATGAGGCAGCTCTGTCTGTAACAGAAACAAACAGCTCCGTTCCAGCACCTGACAGCGGGACCGTTGTAGAGCTGGGATGGAAACTTCACTGCTTCCCTGCCCCATCTGCCTAATTTCACACCAAATCACTGCACGATCTTTTTTCCTTTTCAAGGCTGAGAGAGGAACTTGCATCAACTCCTTTTGTCCTCCTCTTCCTCCATGACTGCATCTGTCTTCCTTCCTCACTCCGTCCCTTCCCGATCCTCCTCCCTGCATCGGTCTCTCCAGCTGTTGTTCAGCCTTCTGCTTACTGTTAGTCATCACAAGCGCCTCCTGAGAGCTGAAGTCACTACAACAGAAAAGTAATCATTTAGGTCAAATTTCAGGTTTTTGTCTTTTTTTCCAAATCATAGTAAATGTTTGGTGCTTACACCAAACTAGCAAAGCAATGTAAAATTTCCTTATGAAAACATAAAACCTGTCTGCGACCAAGGTTAGATTAAAAAAGCAAATTTTTCTTTGTTGGCCAAAGTTTGGCATTGAACTGAATGTAAAACAAGCTGGTTTATCCAATAAAAACATCAGTTTTTAAAACTGAATTTGGAGCAAACTATTCTACCTCATTATGAGAGTTTAGTGCTTGCTTCTTTCCACCAGCTTCTTGTTTATTTCAGAATTCTGTTCAGGCTGTTATCATTGTTAAACCATAATAACATGACACCACCCTACATTTCTGAATTAATACAGGTCCACACCCCCACAACAGCACTGAGGTCAGCCACACAGATGCTAATGTCCAGCTGTGGCACTAAAGCTGTGGAATAAGCTGCACAGAATATGGATCATTTCAGATCCTAGTTGAAGATTCATCTTTACTCATTGGTCTCCAGTTCATTTCTGATCTCAACCAACTGAGTTTCTGCCTTACATTCTTTTTGGATTTTGAATTAATTGCTTTTATTTTAAACCTGAGGTGTCTTTTTGTGTCCGTCCGTCCGTCCATCCATCCATCCATCCATCCATCCAATACAAAATATACAAAGACAATAACAGCATAATAACCATATGTAAAGAAAATAGAAAATACAAGAAGACATGAGAATAAGTGAATATTGCAGCAAGACTACGTGGAATTGCACAGACCCGATACTTTTCCATTATGGCACAAGATTTAAATAATTGAATAAATAAGTAAATGCTGTGGGAGGAGGGATTACGAGTAGCTCAGTCTTCCCTCTCTTATCTCCTATGCTATCATCCTGAGAGCAGTAGGAAGAAGCTGTTCTGGAAGCGTGTGGTGCGTGACAATGCTCTCAGGCCTGCGGCGTCTGAGGTTGAGGCCCGAGTCTGCACACTGGTTCAGTGCGTGAGCAGGGTGGTGTCTGTCTCTGATGATCTTCACCCCTTTCCTTCTGCTGCGTTGTTGATAGATGGTCTCCACGGTTGGAAGTTTGCATCCGATGATTTTTCCTGCTGTGTTGATGACCCTCTGCTGCATCTTTTTCTCTTTCCTGGTGGTGTTACCAAACCAGACTATTAGTCTGCTGGTGAGGATGCTTTCCACAAGCCCCCTGTGGGCTTGAGTGAGGTTCTGGTGTTTGAGTTCGGCCTTTTTCAGCAGCCTGATGAAGTAAAGCCTCTGTTAGGCTTTCTTCACTGTGGCAGCAGTGTTTCTCTCCCAGCTGAGGCTGTCTGTGATCTGCAGACCCAGGAACCGCTCCACCACAGTCCCATTGATGGTGAGTGGCTGGTGTGGTGGGGCTTTTCTTCTGTAATCCACAATTATTTCTTTTGTTTGTTCCACATTGAGAACGAGGTCATCATCCTCGCCGTAGATGGTGATCCTGTGCACCAGGTCTCTGTATGAGGACTCGTCCCCTCCTCTGATGAGACCCAGGATGGTGGTGCCATCTGCGTACATAAAGATGATGTTGCTGTCCAGTGAGGTGCAGTCGTGGGTGTACAGTGAGATCAAGTTTGGACTGAAGGTCAGCTCTGCCGAGACCTTCTTTCCCAGCCTCACCACCTGTGGTCTCTCCGTTGGGAAGTCCATGATCCAGTTTCGGATCGGTGTTTGTACTTCCAGTTCGGTGAGTTTGTCAGTCAGTTTCCACGGCCTGATGGTATTAAAGGCGGAGCTATAATCCAGGAACAGTATCCTAGCGTATAAATTAAGGGTTTGCTGGAGCCTATCCCAGCTACTGTTGTAGTGGGCTGCACCCTGGACATGTTGGCAATTCATCATAGGGTTTTCATTAATTCTTTATCATTCGTTTTATCATTATTTATAAATTAGGTCAACTTTGATTGTTATAAAATGTTTTAAATACGCTGATTGATTAAATTTGTGTTGCTCTGATTGCTGCTCTTTGATGGTCTTCCTGGCATGCTGGTTATTCTGGTCAAAACTTTGACTGAGCCATTAAAAAAAAAAAAAAATCACATTTGGATCATGTTGGATCAATGACTAAGAACAAACCCAGACTGTAATATCTGCACTGCCAAGCTTTAAAATTGATTTTATTTCTTACATTGGCTGTAGTCTTGGGCCATTGTATTATCTCACAGCAGAGTAGAAATGAAGAAGTGCATTGTCTAAAAAGATTTCACTAAACCATTGATAGCAATTTTCTATGAATTTGAAAGGTGAAAATACTTCCCCTGTTTTATAGAAATAATTCTTTTTTTTTTACTGAGATAATAAAACATTGATATAAAAATTGTAACTGAGTAAATATAATTTTAATCCCATTTTTTTTCTCTATATTTGGATGTGCATTTTAATGCATGGAAGTAAAATGTCGCTCGCTGTTTGGACTTGCACTATTATAAGAACAACAATGACCTTGTCAACTGCCATCCGTCATTTTTCTAAACTTGCTCAATCCTTATGGGGGTGACGGGATTGCTGGAGCCTATCCCAGCTACTGTTGAATGAACCCTGAACTGCTTGGCAGTTTGTCTTGGGAAAATATAATACTCAAAACACAAAATGTTGTTTGCATTTTATTTTTCAAAAATTATCTTTCTCAAATTTTCACTATAAAAATGTCTTAATTTCATTTTTGCTAAAATGCTTTATTAAGTTATACTAAATAAATATTTACACAAATGTTTCATTTGATTATATCTGGCATAGTATATGGGGAATTATGGAATATATAATGATATTTGTTATCTGATTGTAACATAGGGGCTGCTCTAATAACAGGTAGACATCTCTTATCTAAATACAATGTACATTTCAGATTTCTCAGTTCCTGTTTTTCCATTATTTATTGAAGGCTCTAACTAGTTATATCCAAATTAAGTCAAATATATTTCTCTCTTACGTATGAGAAATTGTGGCTCTTCATCTTAACTAGTCACAGTTCTTTTGACCATGTCAGATTCTGTTGTGGACAGAGAATAGTCCCACCTGGTTGGTGCAGTGTGAGTAAATCAGTTGAATCAAAGTGGAAAACAGTGTCACACAGTAAAGTCTGAAAGAATGATTAACTGTAAGTGCTTCTAAAACTTCAGTTTGATCATAAGAAATGTTTTAAAGAACAGTTCAGAAATACACTAAATGCTATTTTAACATTAATGATATTTGGTCAGACATGGTCATCTTGGGCTTTCAAATAAGATATCACAACATTATGTTAGATATCAAGTAGCTTGTGGGGGGGCTGGTATTTGTGTTGGTCCTTTGATGTTTTGCTATGTTTTTGGATTTGATAGTTCTTGTCATTATTACAGTTAGGTGTTGGTGGTTTGTTTCCACATCACTCCACAAAACTGTGATAGACTTGTGAGAAAAGCTCACGTGACTGAACTCAGATGGTATTTTTTGGTCTTTGATGGAGTTCTGCCGCTCCACACACAGAAGGGGGTCTAACACTAAACTGCTCAAATTGGTTTTTG
Organism: Oryzias javanicus; assembly: GCA_003999625.1. Classification (NCBI taxonomy): domain Eukaryota; kingdom Metazoa; phylum Chordata; class Actinopteri; order Beloniformes; family Adrianichthyidae; genus Oryzias; species Oryzias javanicus. The sequence goes on along the minus strand of CM012437.1, from coordinate 26,736,339 downwards.
GATCGACTCTACAATAGAAACAAAGACCATCAGACAAATCGCATTATTTCCTTTTTGATTTTGATTTTTTGTTGTTGTTCTGTCTGCTTAAGATTTCTAGCCTCATAAAGCTGCCTCATTCCCTCCCAGGATAAACCGATGGAATGTACTGTTGAGCCAATACGACATGCATCAACCATTGAATGAATTAGCCTGAAAGGTGATGAATAATGGACTTCCTTTTCCAATTTCCTGAAGTTTTGATGACATTTCTGGATCATGAAAGGCATTGCACTTCAGGCTCAGACTCTAAGTTCTTCATCTGTCTTTGGAAACCAGCAAGAGCCTCTTTTAATATCCGTTTTTTGTACTTCATTCACATTAAGCAGGAAGATCTTGTTCAACGCATTCAAGAACGCGTTGAACAAAGGTTCTTAAACATGCTTTTAGCATGCGGTGTTCACACTTGAAAAGGGATGGGCAACTCCAGACATGTTTTGCAACATGCGCGGGTGTGATATATTCTAATTGGCTGGACACACCTGGGTCAGGTAATCAGTCATGAGTATGGATTGGATATCTAGAAATCATGCAGAGACATTGGCCCTTGAGACCTGGCAACTCCTTAAAGGGATATGCTGAAAGAAGTAACAAAAATGTTCCTATAAAGTGGTTTTCTGTCTTCTTAAAGGTAAAAATCTCTTATTGTCATACTCCTCTTCCACTGCTATGATTCATCCTGTAAAATGGACTGGGTTTAAATATTATAATTTCTGCTGTGAGGTCAACAGTTTTTCACTCTGGATATTTTTTTATGCATCACTCGTTGTTGCTAGGCACACAGTCACTTCCTGTCAGACGTGTGTTTCTTCATCAGTCGCAGAGTTTCCTCCTCATTGTGATGACGGTTCCTGTCATCTGTAAACACAAAGTGAACTTCACAGCTTAAAAAAAGAGAACTTTTTTTTTTTTTACTCATTTTACTTCTCCTTTATGTCGACTTCAGCAAACAGCCGCAGCTCTCTCTCCCACCAGTTCATTTTGCACAGATTATCAGCCAAACCATTCGGGAAACCTGCAGTAAATCTAACTGCTTTGCTGCTGGGCAGCACGAGTAAACTTAACGCCGTCAGTGGGCAGCAGAAGGAAATGTGTGTTTGACAGCATAGCATTAGGGGTTTTCTTACCCAGCAAAATACCAGAGTTTGAAATTTCAGCCTTTGTTGTTTGGCCTTGTGCTGTCAGTTGAGAGGTCTGGTCATGTTTTTCCCAGAATGACCATGTCCACTTAGGTTCTGTGGTTGCAGAAAGCAGCTAGATTTCTCTGATATCTATTATTTTCCCCATTTGCTTAAAGTTAGGGAGAATTAATTCACGAATAAAACTCATGGAGTGAAAAATGAGTTAAGTCCAACTCCAACCGTAAATTTTTTCTATTTTAAATCCATTCCCAGTGGTCTTTTAATTATGAATTAGTCAAAATCAAAAATTCTGTATTATTCATTTTAAGACAGAGTAGGAGGAGCTCATTAGAAATTTGCCTCTAAGTTGTGGGTATAGGACAAAGTTAGCTTCAGCTAATTTCCCATCAGCCTTTTGTTTACTCTCTCTCTCATGCTGCAAAAACAACCAATATCAGAGGTATTTAGCTGCACAGCTTTGAGCCTGATGGCAGCTTAGATGAGGAAAATGAAGACGTTCATGGATTTATTTGTCTGTAAGTGGATGCATCACAATTGTAGTGGAGTCAGGAGATGCTACATCTAATCCAACCTATTTTCATCTGCTCTTGATCTAACACTATTTTAATAAATAAATACTCAGAAATTAAAATAAAACATTTTTCATGTGTCTTCCATCATACAAAATGCTACAAGAACATGTTAAAAATACCACAAATTTCATTGAAGTGGGTCTTTGACGTTTTACTTTTGGCTTATAAATGATGCACAATAATTTGTTCATCTGCTATGTTGGATAAAACCTTTCAGGAAACTTATAAAATTTTTGCAAAAGTTTTATTTAATTTCATGCATAAAAGAAACTGAGTTTTTTTGTATTTGAGTTTAATAAATTGCACCACCTGCCCTTTCTGGTTAAATTTTTTTTGGTCTTCACATAATAACTCTTTGCTTTAATGTGTCCAAAGCCCTTTGCGAGTCAAAAACAATGCTGCCTTGCCTTTTTTACATTGATCTCAATCTTCCCTTTTTTCTTGTGCAACTCATTGCACAATAGATTCATGTCCGTTCTTTGCATTTGCAGATTATTTGCTGCGATTGCAAATTAGCACATCACTCATCTGTTCCTCATTTGAAGCTTTGCAGCAATAAAGGAGAATTTTACTTTTTCTTTGAAGCATCTAGTTGAACTATTTATTTTATTGTCATCATCCTTTGCCAGAGCTGCTAACAGATGGTTTTGCTGCTTAAAGTAAATAAAGCATTTTCCAGTGGTCTTTTAATGATTATTTTTGCCACTTATAGCCAAAATGAAAAAAAAACTGTCGTTTTTTTAGGACAAAGTTTGTTCAGCAGGGCTGGAGTTCATTAGAAACTTGCCTCTGAGTTGTAAGCAGGGTTGTACCATCATCCCATTACACACTTTCCCACGAGTTTATCGCCCCTCACAACCCCAAGCTAACAATTGCGGAGTGACAAAAATGGCGGGCAATGTCTCTCCAGCCATACAGTTTTGAGCCAGACACACCTCAGACAAGGACAACAAAGACATAATCTATTTATACCTTGTTTTTTTTATCTTTTATCTGGGATGGTCTTTAAAAGCCTTCTGGCCTCTTCTACTCCCTGCACTTTTATTCTACTTTTATTTATTTTTAATCCATGAACAAATATATCTTTTGTTCTCCTTTGTATTTAATTGTTATAAGTTGCATGTCTGATTTGTGTTAAATAAATAAATTAAAACATGGATCTATTTATCTGCAAGGGGATGGGTCAGAATGGAGCGGAGCAGGGACCTTGTAGCCCACCTACTTCATTTACTGCATCCCAATTGAGAGCTTTTCAAATGGTATTTTTTTAATCTGCTACCGTTTCACCATGATTTGAATAAAGATATATTCAGAAATGCAATTTTAAGGGTCATTTTTGCTCCAAGAACATACTTAAAATACATTTTTTTAATTGGAGTGGGTAATTATTTATAAAATTACAACGTTTCAGACAATTTTCCAGCTCTAATGTCACAGCTGTCTTTTAAACGTCTTTAAAAAAATAAAAATGAGAAATTCAGGAAAAGAATCCTGACAATTGTTAAGACTAGTAAGGTCAAGATGAGCTGATGATCATGTTACAATAATAAAATGTGTACATCTTTTAGTTGTAAAGTGAAAACATTTTTATATTAGAGCAAATGAGGAATAACTTTCTCATTACAAACCCCTACAGGTCTTTTGATAAACTGCATCTGGGTGTAGTTAATTTTAAAATGAAAAGGTCACTGGTTAAGTAGACCTTTAATTCTAATGCTGAACTTTGCATTTGAAGAATAACCTCAGGATAAGAAACTTCTCTTTGCTTTTGCAGCACGACATGGGGAATTATCTGTGTCCCAAGTCACATTCTGAGCTTAGCATTTTGGGCGGCTTGGTAGTTTGTAAATCTCTGTAAATATTGTTTATATAATTTTTTTTAACTAATGTCTAGCCCTATTTTGTATTAATCTATATATTTTTTTTTTCAAAACTTGTCTCGTCTGTCTTGAAAAGCCTCGGTTTCATGTTTGACTCAGTAATGTTGCTGAGTCGCCACAATTAAAATGTTTCCTTTTCTAGCTGAGGAACAATTCCAAGCTATATCTGGTAAGCAGAACTAAACAAGATTGTTGATGCCGTGGTTTCATCCCACCTGGATTACTGCAAGAGTATTTTTTTTTATGTTTAAGCCCAAAAGAACGTCACCACCTCCAGCTGGTCACAACTCTGCTGTGCATCTTTTAATTCACACCAGCAAAAGACGGACACCATTTTTTTTAAATTATATCATTCATTTTACATTTATTTCCTTTTGGAGCTCTACATCAGGATCCACATTATATTTTTGAGCTTGTTAGAAACCACAAACCTTCTTGTACTCTTAGATCATCTGGTCAGTTTTTATTGGGTGTCCCTCACACACATTTTAAAACCAGAGGGGATTGAACGTTACACGCAATGGGGCCCAAATTCCAGAACGCACCGTCTCTGTCCCTATACGGTCCACTGACTCAGCCAAGATTTTTAAAACGCATCCAAAGACCATTTCATTTCAAAAGGATTTTTAGCTAAACATGTGCTTTCATGTTAGTGTAGATATTATAATTTACTGTTTACTTTATTGTTTTAGCCTGTTTCTGAGCACTGTGGGATTGCTTTCTTAAGCAGTCTTTTGGGTTTTAAGAACCAGATTTATCCACATGTTCGTTGGCTCTGTTTTGACAGCCAAGAGCACCAAAAAAAGTGGATGTATTAAAGACCCACTCCAATGAAGTTGAGGTGTTTTCAATATGTTCTGGTAGTATTTCTCTCATGATGGAGGACATGTATATAAAAAAGTAAGATTAAAATCTAATTTAAGTGTTTCTTTATTTAAATCAAGATGAATAAGTAGCAGAGGAAAAATCACAGTTTGTAAAAGTTCTCTTTTGTGAAGAAGAAAGAATAAGTCTTCTGCTCCGCTCCATTCCGATGCATCCATTTGTAGAGAATTAGATCTAATTGGCGTCTTCATTTTGCTCTTTTGTACGACCAGAAAGTTTTGATATTGCTAATGTTAGCTTGGGGTTGTTGTAAGCTAGCTGGAGAGAATGTAAACAAAGGGATGATGGGATACCAGCCGTGGATTACTTCCAAGGCCGATATTCCCTACAACTCAGAAGCAAATTTCTAATAAACTCCTGCCATGCTGCACAAACTCTGTCCTAGACAGCAACACGTTTTTTTTCTTTATCTAAAAATGGATTAAAATCATTATTAAAAAAGCACTGGAAACAATTTTAAAGTAGATCAAAAATGAAGTGAGACTTTAAAATCTGTTGTTTAACAGTTATACTCCCCAAATCAAAGTTTTTGTATCCGGAAATTACTTTTGCTCAACTTGAAATTAATTTACAGACTCCAAAGCTCATAAAGAATTTTATGAAATTAACACAACATTTTTTCTGAAGTATTTTTATACAAATGAGTCATATTTTGAATAAATAAATCAACTAAAAAGTGTTTCTTTCTACTATTTTCATCCTTTGTCTTTATCTCTGTGTTGTTTTTTCCCTCCCTCCAAACTCCTGCAACTCCCTCATTAGTGCATCTGGTTTAAAATGATACGGAGTGTTTGCGTCCTTGAGGGTTAACGGTGACACCAACGATAAAGAGGCGGCTTGACCCGGCACCTGGCCTGCATTTGGACACAAACTGTGACCAGCAGCCTGGGTTTTCTGCTGTCACTAATCATGAGTTGCATTGTATGCGCCGCGTTATCATCCCCACTGGAGACACGGGGAGATACTGAACGCTGAGCAGCGATATGCAGGGGAGGAATGTGGGGAGATGAGGCTGCAGTTGGCTGCTCCTCTTTCAGATTTCCACCACAGGTCTAAAAACAAACGTGGGAGATGTTATCATTCATGTTATTATTATTCTAGCAAAAATATATGCCTCTGATACTACATAACATGACAATTTTATACATGGTAACATTTTTTTTTCATGTATTTCGTTTAACCTTTATTTATCCATGCAGGACAAATTAAGAACAATGTTCTTATTTACAACTGTGACCTGACAAAAGGCAAGACCTTCTGAGAAAGAAAAGAAAGAAGGTACAAGAACAAGAAATATATTGCATATAGTAAGAAAAAATAATAAAACCCTGAAATTATTGGACTGTGTGACAGCAGCATTTGTCTTTAAAATGTTCTTATAAGAATGAATAAAGGAACACTGTCAATATGAACAAACATGATCATGAAAAGCAATAAAAATTATGATTACCTGATTAGGAATCTTTCTCATAATTTTTATTTATTCATTCTGTATATTTAATTTAAAAAAAATGAGTTTCTGCAAATATTGTTGACTGCATAACCAAAGTGGACAGAAATCTTTAATAGAAGATCTACAATTCGTCAATTTTTGCAAAACATCTCCCAATGTAGAAGTTGTAGCAAAATAAAATAAAATAAAAATAGAATTGTGATGACAAAGTTGAATTTACAAAGATTTCTGATGGCAAAGCAGGTGCATGAGCTGTTTCTAAAATATAGCACTTGTCTTCATAACTCTGATATTATTTGGGCTATATATTTGGTTTTCTCACCCCTTTCCAAGAGTAAAAATGTTATTACTTTAGGTCATGTACTAGAGTTCCAAAGCTCTTTACAGTCTCATTCACACATAATGTCATGGTTTGTGTCAGTGGATTCAGTGTCTTGCTGCCCAAAAGAAACTTCTACACACGGGGATGCAGAGTAAGAAGCAAATCTCTAACGGAATCTCTCAGTTACAGGATGACTGCATATTTCTATTGTTCAGAGCTTGGAAATCAACCATTTGTCTGGATCTAACCGAAAATATTGGTAAAACTCCAGGCGACTCATTCACTCAGAACTCTGACCCGTTCTGGTTCTGTCAGGTTACTAGAAATCAGTTTGAGTGTAAAAGAGACTTTATCCTACTTGACCAAAACTCATTTTTGTTTCTGAGCAAAACCCACCGAGAACAATTCTGACATTAAGTGAATTTTAGGACGGTTCTGAAGCAGAAAAATGTATTCTAGCAAACAGTTACAATGTAAAAGAGGAGATGCTGGATTCAAATCTCCTCCTACTGGACGAAGATTCTTAAAAATAAACACAAAGTTGTGTGATGCATGTTAAGAGGTTTTTAAAAGCTTTAAGAACTCAACCACAAAGAGTTGCATGAAAATACAGATGCACGTACTGGAGCCCAACCTCGAGCCACAAGCGGATCACATAATCAACCCTGTGTTCTGAACTGAAGGAAGCATTCTTTCGGGTGTGCGTTGGTGGACTCGCCTGTTTTGTGTGGAGTTGGGATGCCCTTTCTTGGCCACTGGCTTTGGTGCGTGGCTCAGCGGAAATCCAATTCAAGTTGACTTTCAGCCAAGTGTGTTCAGTCCCAGAAGGTGATTCCGTCCCTCAGTGTTTTCATCTTGAACCGTTCTGCTATTTCCTAACATGAAAACTGCTCAAGGACGATGTGCCTCAGTCTAATTGCTCATTTTGTCAAATTAACACCAAAAAAAAGCAGAGGTCATGAAACGTCTCTGCCCAAAACCATGAGCAAATTAGCTTGACTGACTTCTTGGTACAAGTAAATCAAGCATGGTGGTGAAATCCAGCATATTTATATAAAAAGAATGTGGAGAAGTTTGTTTGTTACTGGGTGCTGTGCGTGCCACCACAGTTGCTGCTGTTCCACCACCTCCACCCACAGTTTACTCTTTTATTTTGCCTTCCAAAAAGACTGTGAAGTGGTTACACTGCTCTTAAAGTCAGCATGATCTTTTGATTATTGTTTTATGGTGCTGTTCCTTCTTTATAGAAGCAAGCGTCTCGACGGATAAACTTGTCTGTGAGGAAAATTAACAGTACACAACAGACATTTTTTTTTTTTGTGGATCTGATGGAAATTCAAAATACAATATATACAAGAACATTTTCTTCTTTTAGTTTATTTATGACCACATACACTTCTCATTGAATACATTTTTATTTATTTACATTAATAATTTTTTTTTACATTGTTCTTATATTCAAAATGTTTCATAAGTAGTAGTTGATTTAATCGTAACATTGGTTGCATAGCTATGGAATTTTTCTTTTTTTTTTTTTTTAGTTAACATATAATGTTTTAAAACCCTTATTCCAGTTTGCACACACATTGATTTTTCTAAAAATATTTGCAAATATGAATCCATCCAAGATGAAAATAGTCATCAAAAAAACAAATCAAATCCTTCGAATGTATGAAAATGTTTTAACTAGAATTGGATTTATCCGAAACTGCACACAGCGACTTCTAAACCCACAATTAATCAAGTATCAATTAATCAAGAGAATTAGATACTAGCCAATGTGACCCCTAGTTACTACATGTTTTGCAGGAGTGCCACAGGGCAGTGTTCAAAGACCCCAGCTTTTAGTTTTGTATTGATGAAAATTAATAATTTTGTAAGCATTTTAATTCAATTGTTTATTGCAATCATATAATTTTTAGAGAAGATAGATATTCAGTTTGATGAACATTTTTTGATAAAGAAAAGCATTATCAGGAATAAACTGTTAATGCATCCAGAACTGAACTTTTTCTTGCCTCACAAGATCCCAAAGGACCCCTCTGCAGCCATTCGGGTCCCCTCTGCTCCACTTTTTGATGCATTGGGTGTCCCCTACTTGTTTTTGTGGTGGCTGTTCCTGCTAAATCACTGGTCCCCAACCCTGGGACAAGATACAGGACGTGGTAATGAACACGGAACCGGTGCCAGGTAAGGGTTAGTGTTCCGGCAACGGTACTGGTCCCATGGGTTTGTTGCCTGGCACCAAGTCCGATACCTGTTTGGGACCCCTGATTTAATGGGGAACAGCCATCACGTCAAAAACCGACGAGTTAGGGACACCCAAAATGTGAAGAAGTCATGAGGCGGGGGCCCGAACCATAAGTCCATATATGACGAGTTGGGACTGAGAGTGCGTTGCTTGGCTGCAGGTATTGAGTGTGACTATCATGAATTTCAATCAGTTTTTGTGATTGGTCCCAAGTAAATACGCAGAAATAACACCAGGCTTTTAGGAAACACGTTCTCAATTTTACATACATTTTTGTTATTATTATTTTTACTGTTTTTATTGTTTATTTTTGTATTTTATTGTTTAATCATCTTATTTATACTTGATTTTATGTTCAGCCCTTTCTTTGGTTACCCTGCTTTTAAATTTGCTATATAAATGATTGATTGATTGATTGATTGATTGATTGATTGATTGATTGATTGATTGATTGATTGATTGATGTTAATTTCACTTGATGTTAAAAAACTTTTCTTAGGTTGGATTGGTTCAGAGTTTTTATTGCATTCTAGTATAGCCAAAATAACTGAAGGATATTTAGATAAACCTAAAAAGAAAAATAACTCCTATATTTTTTAAATGTTTTTTTTTCTTTCCATGCAGCCCTGAAAAGGTCTTTCGAGGTGGAAGATGTTGAGACTTCTCACTCTTCACCCGGCTCCCGTCGATCCACCAACTCCCCTCATCGAAACGCCATGTCTCCAACCAGCATCTATTACCGCGACCTGGGCACTGCCAGCACTGCCACCAACAACAACAACCTTAACTACACCCAGCCGCGCTCCATCATGGGGGGAGGCGGCTCCAAAACTCCCGAGCCCGTGTCACGCCGATCCGAGCTCTCCATCGACATCTCATCCCCCAGCAAGCAGGTGGACAACATCACCAGCCCCGCCTCCACACGTTTCGGGAGCAGCGGCGCCCTGAAACGTCCCGAAGTCCTGGGACACTCCAGAACTCCAGAGACGAGCCACAAGAGGGAGGTCACGTTTGCGAAGACCCCGACTGACTCCCCGGTGATCCGTCGCAGCGAGGCCAACAACAACAACAATGGCATCAGCAGGACCCACGAGCAGAACCACTCCCGCAAACTGGAGCCCCCCAGTCCAGCAGATCTCCGCAAACCCGACATTAGCATCACCAGGGCTCCAGTAGAGAACAATGGCCACCACCCGGCAGTCCACCACCCACACCACCCCAACCCGCACCACAACACCATCGTCACCACCATTCGCTGCTCCTCGCCCAACCATGCTGGACGCAAGTCTCCCAACCCTGACAGTAAGCTGATCGCTAAAAATATTTTTCATCTTATAAACCCACAATAAATCCAGTTCATATATTTTAAGACGAAAAATGCTTCCAGAACATCTGTACAGCCATCACAGACTCATTTGGGTCATAGGGAGCTGTGCTTGCCTTTAGTTAAACAGATATGTTTGAATATTTGTTGGAGTTTGTCACAAAATGTGTCAAATGTGTTTCTTCAGCTGGCTTTATTCTGTTTACATCATAACAACGCTCAGAACATCTTTTCTTTTATGCTCTGAGCTTCAGAACCCATTTTAGATTTTGGTCCTTCTTATTATGATGTGGCAACGTCAGTGCAGGAAAGGACTTTTATTTGAGTGCAAGTAACTTCAGGCAACATAAAAGGACATTTTCCTTTGTGACAGAAGCCCAGACGCCATCGGCCACACATTTTTCCACAATTGGTTTTATTCTGTCTGATCAAACAGAATGAAGCGAGTATTTGGTCTCCCAGCAAGAGACAAGCCGGCAACAAGAACAGCTTGTTTGATTAATATGATGTCTGTATGCCTGCCAGTAATACAAGAAGCTGTGTCCTTGGAGGCCTGGCTAGCGGTAGAGAAAGCTGACCGCCTGTGTTTGTGGTTGTCTTGTTAGTGCCGTATTGGTGCCCGGGAGGCTTGTGTGATGTGATGGAAGCCTAACCTTAGTGCTCCAATTTTAAACGGCACATCAACAGTAATTAGTGTTACATTAGAGGGGAAAGTATGTGCAAGACGGGAGGATGGTTTTGTTTCTAACAAGGCCACATTAGTATTCTATGATTCCCAAGGGGACCTGGTCAAGTTACATGTTAAATATCTCCAAGTTCAGAGTTCAAGTAAAGGTGTAACGTGAACCAAACAACAGAAAAATCTTTAGAAGCTTTGTCGTTTTCCACTTTTCGCATTTTGATGCTCAGATTTATTAGTTTCCATTAATTTGTGGTTGGATGCAAAATCTTTGAGTTTCATTTTAAAAAGCCATATTTTAGTGTTTTAAGGGAATTAAATCCTAAGAATGTGTACTTCTACACCACTTTTAAAAGTTTGCTTTGGGGAAAAATATTTGTTAGAAAATATTTTATAAACGAATCCCATTTGCTTCTCATGCATCAGTCATCCGTATTTGAGACCGCATCTCTGGATCGAAGGTGGTCCCTCCACTGTGATTTTTTTTTACTTTAAAAGGAAAATGCTATGATTTTAATTAAATAATGGGCTTGTAGCTTAAGTTGAATTATTTTTTTGAGATTTGTCAATTATGTTTAGCTTTTAGCATGTCAGATAACTGAGCGAAATGATAGTAAAATGGATCAAAATCTACTGCCAAAATCTGTTGTTGGTGTGATTTATTATCAGAATAAGCTTCAAGCACAAATTCTGATCTCCTGCTGTACAACAGAATCCAGTTCAAGTGTGGGCAAATGTTTCAATTTGTGGGCCATGAATGGTTGTAAAAATTGCCATAAGGGCTGGTGCAGGAGCATATGTGTGGAGCGTGGCAATCGGCCTCATTAGACGAGGATTGAAATGAAATCTGGATAAAACATGCTTTAATTTAGATTAAAATTAATATATTTATTTGAAAAGTCAGTTTAATTGCAATTTGACAAAAGATTTTATGTCAAAAGTGTGACTTTTGTTTTCACTTTAGAGCAAATTGTGCCAATGGGTCGATGTATCCCAGCGAAAAAAAAAGCTTAACCTAAGAAATGCTGAGTTCATGTCATGCTGGTATGATAGGAAATGTGACTATCCATCTCAAAAAACACACATGAACATCAGAAAACTACATATCTTCCTACACTGCATGAATGCAGAATAATTTTCTGCAGCAAAGAGGAATGTATTTATAGCACACCATCATGGAGAAATACAGAGAAAATGAATTATTAAAGGATTAGCAATGTCATTTTTTTCCAATTGTGGCGGGCTAGTTTAAATAGCTTTAAGGGTCAGATAAGAACCCCGGGTCATGGTTCGCCCCCTGATCGAGCTGCTTTAGAGACAAAGTTCTTGAAAGAGCATCATTGCATTGACATGAATGGATTAATATAAATGGACACACCAGTTGTCATGTTTACATTTAATAGTAAAAGCAGGAAAAGGATGAAGATGCACCAAAGTGCGTGTTTGGCTTTCCTGCATTTTAAATTCAAGTAAATCTGCTGCAGCAGGAGGAGCTTATTTTACACTGGTGTATTTTATTTTGAAAGGAACTTGGAAGAACTGCTGTCATATAGAATAGAATAGAACTTTATTGATCCCACAAACAGCAAATGGATAGTAAATAGCACTAAAAATACAGCAAAAAACTTGATCTTCTTTTCCTTTTGGCTTTTCCTTTCAGGGGTCGCCACAGCGAATCAGCTTCCTCCATCTAACCCTGTATTCTACAGACTCTGCTCTAACACCTGCTATTTTCATGTCTTCATTCACTGCATCCATAAACCTATTTGGTCTTCCTCTAGACCTCTTACCTGGAAGCTCTAAACTCAGCATCTTTCTACCAATATAGTCACCATCTTTCCTTGACCTAAAAAGTTAATAAAGCAATATTTATTATATATATGAATTGAAAATAGTTAAATGAAGAAAATGGAACTATTATAATTAAATTCGATAATATTTAATAAGGGGTTGATGACAGTGAATAATGAATGTTTTTTCTAAATGGGACATTGCAGCTCTTGCAGAGTTTGGTGAAACTCTTTTAGCATTAAAAATTGCAGACCCCTGATTTAAAGGATCTGTCCACTGTTTTCTAAATTCATAGAAATACAGATAGATCAGGGGAGGCGTGTAAAGACAAAAAGACTGTTGTGGAGCTCTGACAACTCGGCTCTGTCAAAACTGCATGCTTACTTATTTAGAACACAGTCTGCTCAATGCAAAGCCTTAAGAATTGCAGTAAAAATGTAATTGAAGCTGCTTCCCTCTGGAGCTGTTTCAGTGTTTAGGAAGAAAATCCTGCACAAAAAGGTCTTTCTACTTTAGTGGAATGCAATTTCAAACAATTTAGCTGCATTTAATTGGGGTGTGTTTTTTTTTTTCTTTTGCTCTTTTTTTCATGTTTTCTCTTCGGGAGACACAACAACTCTTGCTGGGATAACCCATATATTAAATGGATATACATTTTCAATGCGTGCTGTTCTGTTCACATATCATTGGAGATTTACTTTTATTAATAAAAAACTACTTAATTCACCTTATTTATTTCACATTTTTAATAGCAATACTATTTTGTCAGCATAGGAACTGAATTTAAAGTGTTTTGTTTACACCAGATAAAAATGTCAAATCTTTGTTGATTGGAAAGCTAACCGACTATTCCCTGTGACTCTTGAATTTTATCAGTACTTGATTTTTTTTTTTAAAGTAACTCAGACATCCGTTTTATCATAAGTTACATTGAAAATAGCTCTGCTAAGAAATATGAACGTACAAGACAGCCGCTTGACTATAAGGTTTGTTTGAAAATGAAATTATAAATCTTAAATATTGAAATAAAAGGCATTGGATGTGTAAAGTTAGAGGATAGTTTAATGTGTTCTTCTGGAACCAGTTTTCTTTTTGAGCTCAGTAACCAGCTATGTTCTTTAGTGGCTCTGAGGGTTTTACCACAAAGTTTCTCCTTCATCATGACTTGTGATTCCACAAAGTTGACTTTTTTCTAATCAGCTTTTGTTTTTCCAAAATCTCCACAGTTTAATCTCAATTTACCCTTAAAAGAAACAAAAACAACAAAAAACATTTTGGCATAACTAGATAAAGGGGTAATGTTTAATAGTTTTTACATTTGGCATAACATTTCAGCAACACATAATAATATAGTTACATGCTTTTATGATTCTTGTTATAATTTATGCTTTGACCCAAAGATTGTTGCATTGATCTGTTTTATTTCCAACACCATTTTATCTGAGGAACTTTAGTTAGATAAACCTTCTTGTAACCTCAGAAACATTTCCAATAATTAACACAAATATGCATTTGTTATCAATCACAATCTATGAAATGTCTTTTATCACAATGACTGGTAAAAATCATTGAACTTTTTGCCAATTAAAACATTGTTAACATAAATGTTTGGTAGCAGTGTGTCATTCAAAAAACCTTCAACCTTCATATTATAGTTAAGCATCATTAGCATAACAATAAATAATAATTATTAGGTTGTCTTATTTGATAACATCACCCAATGGAAGCATGTAATAGAAAATAAGATTGGGCCAAACATAGAGCCCTGTGGGACACCATGGCTGACTGCCAAAGACTCATCATTTACATGAACAAAATGAAATCCAAGTTTAACAGTTCTTTAACTGATAAGTTTGCTCTAAATCCAGAAAGCTCCTCAAAGTGACACTTTATATACAAATATTCTCAAAGTCAAAAGGAATTTTAGGTACCTTACCACTCCAAATATCAGATTAGAACCTCCAAATTAAAATGATTATAAACGCTTTTGAAAGCAGGATTTTCTAAATTCTCACCATGTGAATTCTCTTAAAATAAATGCAGCTTTATTTTAGAGAAACCCAACTAGATGCAGGAGATCGTATGAATAAATCAGACATTTTTTCTAATTGGTGGAAGAGCTGAATGTGAATACAAACCTCAGTCAATCTGCATCACATATAAACAGTACGTCTGGTCTGCAGAGACCTTTTGATCTGAAGCTGCAGCAGTAAGCTGTCATTTGTTTTCATGTCTTTCATGATAATGTGTAGGCATGCCTTCATGCTTGCATTTAATTAAGGATAAGTGTGCTCATTACTGTTTTGAATTAACACAAATCTCTTTACTTAAAAGTATTTATTAAAAAAAATAATAATAATAATAATGATTTTATTTTTTTTCTGTTGTTTTTACAGACATCCATCTGCTTATTTATGGCAGATGGATGTCGGGAATTTATTACCATACTTGTTTTAATTACTGTGAGGACAATGTTAGCACTTTTCTTTTAAGAAATGGTTGTTTCAGAAATGTGAACATGTGTAATGTTAATTGAAGCCAAAATACATGTTGCCAAAACAATCAGCTTACAAAAAAAGATAAAAGTATGACAACCACAGTAACTATTGGTTGCAGTCCTAATTTCAATACTCACTATAAATGCTCAATGGCATGGGAGTGTACTTAGAGTATGTAGCACTGCACTTCCTTCTTAGAAGGCCCAAAGTGTTTTAGAGCCACAGTCCCATTCACCCATTCACTCACTGATGGCGACTGATGCCGAACACTGGCCCAACCCATAACCACCAGGAGTAAAGTGAGGTTCAGCGTCTTGCCCATGGACACTTTGGCACATGGGGAGGCAGTGCAGAGACCAAACCTTAATTAGAGGTCGACTGTTGTACCTCTACACTACGGCTGCTGTGAAATAATGGGTATTAAAATTAAAACTTCAACCAATTACTATGTTATAGTATAATGGGTTTTGGTTGAAGTCGTACTTTCAATACCCATAGTACTATAAGTAAAATGTTATTGAAATAGGTCAGTAACCAATACCTATAATACACCCATAATACTATAAACTATAATGGGTATTGGTCGAAGTCCTACTTTAAAGGCCCATAATACTATAAGCGAATGGGTATTTAAATAGGTCAGTAACCGATACCTATAACACACCCATAGTACTATAAGTAAATGGGTATTGAAATTAGAATTGCAACCAATACCCATTTACTTACAGTTTTATGGGTATTGGTTGCAGTCGTACTGTCTATATCCATAGTACTATAAGTAAATGGGTATTGAAATAAGATCTGCAACCAATAACCATAATACTGAGTATTAGTTGCAGTTTTGGTCTCATTTCCCATATGCTCATAGTACTATGGTTCTATAATAAAGAAGGAAAACTTTAGTACTGGCAAAATCAGTATTCTCCAGGTATTCTGTAATTGTATTTTGATAAGATATAATCTCCATTTGACTTTAGGCCATGTGACACGATGTTGTTCTGGCAGGTTTCCATGGTTGTTCAAACTAAAAGATGAAAATACTGCAGTTTATCATTTAGCAGATGTTTTCTTGTCAGAAACTGAACAATGTCCAAGTGTCTGTGTGCGTCCCTGTGCGCCTTTAATGCACTGTGTCACGTTTTTCCTGTAGTGTTTTTGCTGCATGTAACTATTAATCTCTCATCTGCATCTGTCCTAAGGATTTTGCACGGTTCTTCTGGGGGTTGCAGACCCTCATTTGTTCACAGGGAGAGGCCCTAATAGGGGTCTAAATGAGGGGTGACCTGACTGGAAGTCTCTGAGGCTGAAGCTGCACATACTTCACTTTACTTCAACCAACGATCAAGAAAAGTGGGAAGAAAAAACTTCTAATCAGACAGAAAATGTTGATATTTGAGTTGAAATTGTGTCCAAGAAGTGAATCATAGTCTGAGAAATAATCTAAAATTGTTTGATTATTTCCCAGCCTTACAATTACACTTTTGAGTGGAAGTCTGCTCAGTGAGCTTCTTTCCTGCCCATTTAGTTTTTCCAGAAGGAAACGACAGTTCACATCACACACACAAACGGAGTCCACCGTGCTTCCTTCCACGTTCTGTCAACTGTGATCATTTCCCCCTGCAGTGCGACCTCACTGCAGGGCACTTCCTCCTCCTGAGGTCATGTGATATAAGTCAGTCAGTCTCCCAGCACATGTTCCTCTGGACTTTGATCTGAGCATAACAAAGCATAGAGATAGACCAGGATGTTTACAAGAGAGGACTTTTTGTAAAAAGCAGGGAGTGCGCATCCACATTGTGTGGTGGATTGCTGCTGTGCAAATGCGTCATTTTGGGGGGTCCACTGACGTCACACCGTTCAAATCTTTGGGATTTTCAAAGGAGCAAAGAATAGAGACTTTGGGATCAAATCTACCATACTTTCAGTAAAACATTCTGTATTATTGCCAAAATGATTGGAGAAAAGGATAAAATAATTAACTTCTCAAGGAAAAAAGCCAGACTAAATCAAACTGACAAAATCTTTGCTAGAATACAAAAGTTTAACAATATAGAAAAAGTAACATAAAATCAACAACTTAAACTGAGTTCAGTAGTTAATAAATGAAAAGTGGGACTTAAAGTTGCAGCAAAACAAGATTTTTCTATCTGTAAAAGATGCAAAGAAATATCAATCTGTCAATATACACTGTAGATCACATTGATTAGATTTCTCTATGGTTAAGCATTAGCAAAAAAACAAAAAATCCCAATAAATCTTTTTGAGATACTTTTTCTTGTTATCTCTTTCCTGAATCAAAATAGAAATTTTCCAACAAAGGTTCAATGTAAATTATTGTTGTTGTTACTGTTATTTTAAATCAGTGATGGGATATGTGGCTTAAGGTTCCAAACTCTTTGGAAAACTGAAACTTTTCAAAAGTTATAACTTAATTAGTTGATTTAACTTTTATTTGATTTTCATTATTAGATGGGTTCAGTTATAAAAAGAGGGAAAAAAAGGCCACAATTGCTTAAATAAAATGTAAAGAAGTTTACAGTGTTGAAACCAATTCGTTATAAAGTCAAAAGGGCAGATTTTTTAAATTGAATGTATTGAGTTGTTTTAGTTTTTGAAACTCTTATTACATTTTTGCAAACGTTTTTTTTCGATTGCAGTGCTTCTCTCTTTGATTTTTGCACTGTACACTACTCGTGACCTGGTTATTGGTGGATTTATCCCAGGGATGCACACACTTGATTGATTGATTTATTTCAAGCATCGATTGAAAAATACAGGACAAAACACACAATTATTTCAAACTCATTACATAAACAATAAGATGCATTGATTTGAAAATAGAAAACAAAAAATTAAATACACTTATGTCACATTTGGTTCATTCATTTTTTGTGATAATTATCTAAAGTCAGTAGAGTTTATTTGATTGCTTGAAAAGGAGTGGGAAGAAGCGAACTTTTTGACTTGTTGGCAACAAAGTTTCTAAAATTTGACAGAAGGGCCTGACCTGAAGCAGATGCATAGAGAGTTTTGGTAATTCACCCTATAAGAGAAAGTCATAACATGGAATCTAGACAAAAGCAAGTTTTATTTTGACTGAAAAAAATAATATTATTATTTTAAAACATAAGATTTTTCAGTTTTTTTTATTTATTTCAAAACAGCAGCTTTTGTTCTCATTATAGCATGCTCCGATGGATTGATGTCCCTCAGGGATCACCAATCTCACGTTTTCCAATCCCTGCTTTAGCCAAATTGGGTTCAGTAAGGTTTTTTGTTAATAGTTTAAAAATGGACTAAACTCTGCCACTCAAAGACCAGTTTAACCTACAATTGCACAGAAAGAGCTCAAAGGAGACTAAAGAGAGTCAAAGGCCTTGACCTGCCCCTTAAATGACACAAATCTTTGTCAAGAGAGATTCTTAGGGATGCGCAGGAACAAGCCTGATCCATAAAAACTCAATAAATCTAAAGTTTCCACCTCTTAAGTCCTGTATTCAGACTCCGCATGATGGCGGAGAAGCATTTTCTTCTTTTTTTTTTTTGTTTTTTTTTAGGGGCCATGACAGGAACTGACAGCATGAGTTAATTACTAGCACACATAGACAGAGAAGAATTTGCCACATCTTTAAACCAGCAGTGGCTTTTGATGGTGAAAAGTAGCACCATCTAAATCTTCTTCCTGCTGGTAGCTGAGAGCTCTGCCCAGAAGAACCAGAACAACTGTTCCACATATTATCCTGGAGGTGTCAGGAATAAAAATACATCAATCCAGATGCCTTCTGGGATCATTTTTTTTTTTTTTTAATTTTGTGCAAAAACTGTTGTTTTCTTATTGATTTGTAAATGATACTTGTGAGAAAACAAATGTTCTCACAAGTATGGATGCTTGACAGACAGATTGGAGCTTGGAGACGGAGAGCTGCTTTCATGTTTGGACTAAAGACGGACTTCCTCCCTTTTCACAAGAGCTCGGTGGTGGAGGGTTGAGTCAACAGAGCAGATAGGACATATAAATTGTGTCCTTATCACCGGGGTGATGGGACCGCTGGGTTATCACTGAAATCAATTTTAGTGAGTCGGCTTGGTGGCTGCCTCGCTACGATAAGGAAGAAAAAATGTGCAAAACATCAGAGATGGATTTGGGTTATTATCAGCTTCATTAGTTCAGCAGAAGTGACAAATACAGAGAGACAGAGAGCTGTTTACGGAGATCAAATGTGTATGAAGAAGTAACGTCATTGTTAAGTTTTCCTGTTATTATGATGCAGAACAAAGGAGGGATTCCCATTTGAACCTCAGAGATGCTTCATGAAGATTTGATGCAGATTTGTCAGATGCTTCATGAAGTCTTTAATTTGCTCTGACCTGAGAGTGAGGGTCATTTGTTTCTATAGGTAGAAAAAGAAGTGCACACTTTCCTTATCTAGAATAGTTTTTCTTTCTTTGTTGCTCATTAACACGCACATGCACTGACATACATGCATGCGTGAACCCTCAGGCAGAGGCCTATACGGGGTCAATCCTCTCCCAGCATAATTACTCTGGACTGATCCCAGACCATTACTCAGTGTGACCTCTCGGCTAATTACCCCGAAAAAAATAGTCAGAGGTGAAGAGATTCTTGTCCACAAGCTTGTGAGGAGAAACATCACACTTCAGTGTCAAATGTGACCTTTATAGTCTGCTCTGATTATAGGTTAAGAAGTAATTTTACTCAGAGAACACAGGTTTTAATTCGTTGCAACATTAAAACCGCTCAGTTTTTTCGGCCCCTGTGTATGGGGGATTTTTTTTGTGCTATTGTTTAAAACGCAACACTCAGTAGCTGCGTTTACATTACAAATACGCTCAAACTTTATTGACATTCTAGAAATGTCAAAAAAACAATGACAATATTTATAATTATACGAATGAAAACAAACCAACTCAAGTGATAAGTCATTCAAAACAATCAGACGGGTGTGAACAAGTATTGTTTCAAGTTGATTCTGTTAAAGAACAACTTTTAGATGACGTCACAGCAGTGCCCAGCAGCTCGGCCACTGATAGTTTCTATATATGGCAAGGAAAAAAAAAAAAACGTTCTTACAAAACTGAAAACCAACACATTCTCATCCCCAAGTCGTCACATATTGATATTTGGTTAAGGACTCCTCCACGTCACTTTGACATTTTGGGTGTTGCCAAGTTGTTGTTTTTTTGTTCGTAAAATCAAAGGTCCACAACCCTTGGGACACGGACATGATGCGATAGCTGTCACAAACAGGTGCTGCTGGATCCAAGTCCAGCAGGTTTATTTGGCACAGACAGGACAACAGGGATGAACAGCAGCTAAAAGTACACAAAGCAGAATCAAGGTCAGGAAGTCAGAGGTCAAGCACAAGCATGAGGGCGTCAGAGAACAATCAGAAGGGTCTCCCTTCTCCAACTTTGAGCCCCTGCTTCTCAAAAATCCTGTGCACGTCCCAGAACGCGATACTGGACACGGATCGGTACTGGGTTACGGTACTGGTGCGCTCCATGTCAAAGTACTGAACCGGTTCCGAAACGCGGACCGGAGTTTGGAGACCCGTGATTTGATAGGAAAAGCCAGCATGTCAAAAATGATGATTTTTGACCAAATGTCAAATTGTGACAAGTTGGGAGTGAGAATATGTGCAATTTTCACTCTCCTGTGCTTAAAACAAAGCCACAAAAGCCAGCCAATCACAGACACCCTCTTCCAAGGATTTTTCAGTTTCAAGGGCAAACTTTGTTTTGATTGCTCACATTTTTTTTCAAGTCCTTTTTTCTATTTAAAGTGCAAAAAAATTTTTGAGCTCACAATGTTTTAAAGTTTGACCTCTCGACTAAATAACCCGAAAAAAAAATAGTCACACATGTCGGTGATTAGAATTTCTCTAAAGTAAAAAACTCCACATATTTTTAAATTAAAAAAATAATTGCATTTTCGAGTCTCAAGTGCATTTTTTTTTTATTTCAGCAATCACTTTTTTTAATTTTTACATTCAAATTTGTGAATTTTGCGCTTGGAATATTGGCATTAAGATTACTGGATACTTGCACCGCCTTGATTCTGACCTCTGAGGCAGCGTCCTGTGGCGTCTGGCACCCGGACGCTGCCTTGTGGGATACATGTTGGCACATCTTGTCGACGTTACATTGAATTAGGATCTGGAGAGCAGGTCAGTGCCTCAGCTGTACTCTCCTGCTGTGAAGGGAGGCTGCAGCCGTCACCATGTGGAAACATTTAGGTTGGACCTACGGTTTCCCAGCAGAACACTGCATTGTTAGGAGATGACCGACATGATTCACTTTACCTGTCAGCGGTCTCTGGAACAGGAACCAAACGTACAATAAAACCTGGAAGTTGTTAGTATTCAATATACTGAGACCACTTTTTTTTCTTCATTCATGAGCTCAGGCTTTCATAAGGTCAAAGGAGATGAGACTGTTTGTTCACATTTGAGGGGAAATAACAACTCTGCCTCAAGAAGCTGCTGCTGCACTGGAGCACAAACTAAAGCAGCGAGCAGCCATGTTTCTTTCAAATCAGTGAGCTTGTCGTCTGTTACATCTATCGTCTCTGTTCTAAAACATCCTGCAGTGATAAACCGACTTCTCAACACTGCTTTGCGGTGTTATTGCGCCTTTCTTACACGCCACCAGGAGGCAGTATGTGACAGATGAAAGCTGCTTCCAAGGGATGTCTGCTTAGTCAGAAAGACAAGCTGGAATTTTTGCCAGATATTGTTTACAAAGCTTTAAAATGATTGTTAAGGAAAAAAAAAAAAAATAGAATGACTCCAGGGGGCAGAAAGTTTTAAGAGAAATCCATGTCATCTGTTCTCTGATGAAAGGTTTCAGCACTCCCTAAATCAATGTGATAGACAGTTATTTACAAAACCCCGTTTCAGCTCTTTTAAAGTGTGTAGACAAGACTTCAGATGAAACGCAAAAGAACATCTTTCTGACGTGGAGGAGTGGATCTAATTGAAAAAGGGGGCAGCCCTTTTTTTTTCCCAGAAAAACACACAGAGTTCCCTCCGCTGCCAGATATGGGCTTTCGGAAGCTGAAGTTTACTTTGAGCATCTGGGGGAAGTCAATGGTTAAAGAAGTTTCCCACCACTGCAGAAAGACCTTTGTCCTTTTCCGTCATTATCCGAAATCCCCAAACTGCTGGAGTCAAGCCCCTCCCCCCTATTCATTCATTCAGCTTCTTGAACTTACTACCAAACACAACATTTGTCCCTGAGATGTCTCTTGCAATGCCTTGTCATCAAAACAAAACACATTACAGGACGTGAACCAACAGCAAGATAAGCTGAGCTAATGTTTATTCACTTGATTCTTATCTGTTTATATATCATCATTTCAACACAAATCAGTTTTTTCCTCAAAAAATCTGCTAAACTTCCAATAAATTATATCCACTTGACTATTAAATTATGTATGATGTTTTAACATTTTTAAGTGTATTTAAAGTTAAAAAAATATATATATATAAATACTCATAAAAATTAAGACTTTTAATGGAAAATGTGAAGTTTGAAGGGAGTTCAAAGTTTTACAAGGAAATCTAAAGTAGGTGCGTCTCCCAGCATTATCTGCCAATTAAAGTTGTGACTGCTCGTTGATTGAGACTAAACACATTGAAAAACAGTGATTGTGGAGT
The DNA here is from genome assembly GCA_003999625.1 of Oryzias javanicus. NCBI lineage: Eukaryota > Metazoa > Chordata > Actinopteri > Beloniformes > Adrianichthyidae > Oryzias > Oryzias javanicus. Next base: position 26,713,824 of record CM012437.1, on the reverse strand, counting down.
GTGTGTGTGTTTTTATCTGGATGTGTGGAAAGACAGATGGCCTTCTGAGTCACATTCCTACCATCTGCTGAAACAGTGGTGGTTAGAGAGCAGGGTTCATCTCTGAGGCTTTAACTTTCTTAAAGCTGAAAACAAGGATCAGTGAAAGACTCCTATTTATTTTTCCTGAACTCATTGATTAAAACAGAAAATGGACATTTGGTATTGAAGAAGTTCATTGTTTTCCATAGATATCATGGTCTATCAATATAGTTTTGTTCTTTTTTGGTCTTTTTAATGATGAGGCTAACTTTTTCCCACTCACGGATTAGTCTTAAAGTAAGCAAAACAAACAACTGAGGTTAGTTAGACCTATAAGCACTTAGAAAAAAAATTCCAAAATAAAGGTAAAACTGAAAAAAATGTTTTAAAGACCAAATTAGTGTCTTTAGTGTTTTTTAACAATTTCTTTCTGCATTTTACTCATGATTTAGGGCATTCAGAAACATTTAGAGCATTTTGAAACTTCAATAGTTCCCTGCTCCACTTTGATGGACTCACTTGCAGACAAATAGATCCATGTTCGTCTTTGTTTTCCTCGTCTGAGCTGGTATCTGAACTAAAACCGTACGTCTGGATGGCTCTAATGGTGCTCACCATTTTTAATCGAACCAGTAATGTTCTGTTGTGTGTTGTGAAGGAGTGGAATCTGGTTGCAGGCAAGACGGCACCAAAACACAGCAATGAACTCATCATCAGCAGAAATGTCGCTACTGTAGCCGGAAGCTGAATTTGCGTATCTATAGTAGAGGATTCCTAACCATAACTTAACCGTGACCCTACCCGAACCGTAGCCCAGTTACAGTGTTTTACTAAAGGAAGAGTTCGACCTTTGGTCGAGGACTTGCAGCTATTAATGCTTTGCCAATATGAACTATGAGGACTATTTCAATATATGAAAGACTTTGTGTCATAATTCCAGTCAATAGCAAAGTGCAATTATTTATTTCTCCTTAACGATTAATTTTTAAACGGTTGACGCTACCAGATCAAAGTCCTTGATTGGTCAAATTTCAACTGATTTACCTTTCAATGTGCATCCATGAAGACTCGTGTTTGCACATAGAGCCTGAATACAGACTTAAAAATGTCCATGAATGCAATTTAGAAGCCCGAAACACAAATATTTGTTTGCTTACACAGACTTTTCTTTGGAAGTACTCGTTTGACAGCATGTTTTCCGTGCTCAAGATGAATTTCTAATAAACTCTAAAGAAACTATGTCAACAACAGTTTTTTTTTTCTCATTTTGGCTAAAAACTGCATATTTATGATAAAAAGACTTTAAAATAGGTCAAAAGATCATCTATTAATCAATCAAATCCATAAATAAGTTAAGTTGATTTATACATTCTATTAAAAGAATGTTTTAGTTCTATTCATTTTGTCTGATCAACAGTGGCTCAGTGAAGCTTAGAAGGAACTCAGGCTGAACTTTCACCTTCAGTCGGTGTGATGTGAAGGAGTTACGCAGCTGACCACACATCGAGAGCACTCCAAAGAAATGCGACAGATGGATCAAGAATTCATGACTAAAGGGAAAAAGGCCAATTAAACCTAACAGGAGTTCAATAAAAGGATGGCTCATGCTTCTAAAAACAGTTTCTTAATTGAGACTTTCCTGGTCTCTGTAATTTAGTGACTATGGGGTATAATTAACATCAAAACTGGGTTAGACGTTTCGGGAAGACGTGAAGAAACTGCATAAATACTTTAGCTCCTCTTCAGTTTCTCTCTCTTTTTTTTTCCTCGAGTTCATTCATCCGCACTCCCAAAAGATGCAGTGAGAGGGCCAGGGATTCCCATGGAATCACTCTGTTTATTGTTCATGGGGGAAAGCTTTGGCTCCGAAACGTCCTGAGATAGCCGTCGGTGTGCGTGCAAACCGGACAGTTATTTCGATTTGCTCTCCCTCGACTGCAGACCTGTGAAACTTACAAGAGCAGCTGGAATTCTTGTAAAAAGCTGGAATTTTACTGGAAGCAGGAGACGGACAGAAGAAGTCCACAGCAGATATGACTTCTATTTGCAGCAACCACGAGGTTGACACCTTTTGTGAGTATTTCCTGTGAATATAATTTACTTGCAATATTCTATTCATTTTTCTTTTTTACCTAAATTAGCTAATCAAACTTGGATTTTTATTAAAATGGATCATCAGATCAAATAATAAGGTGATGCTATGAAAAATGTCCCTAAAAGGAGAAACTTTTGGTTTCATTTGAATCTGCCCATTCTCTTACAATCTTTGTTGAATTGCCCAAACAAAAGAACAAAGCTAAATAAGTTTTTAGTAATTCATTCAAAATATGAACAGTATTTTTTAGGTATTTTGTCACTTAAGCTAAAATGTAGCATCATCCTGGCTTAGCAAACACTAAAAACTTCAGATGGTCCCAGAAACATTCTCAGATAACATCACTAACTCGGTAAACGACGTTTTAAAAAAGCTGTTGGAGAACCTCTATGAATTGATTCATTCAGCACAAACTGAGCGATTTCTGCCAAACAGGAAGACGCTGAGGCCTGGGGGGCACTGTGGGGTGTCCTCACTCATCGCACATGCTGTCTCCATTTGTACCTCGGGAGAGCAGAGCCAGCGCAGCAGAAAAACACAACAGGAAGTCTCTAACAGACCATGCTATCTACCCTGTAGATATCCAAGTCAAGCCAGATGTTCTTCCTCTTTCCTTTTCTCTCTCATCCACCCCCATGCTCGTCCCCTCTTCCCTTTTGCTTTATCTCCTTCTTCCTGTGCCCTCTTTCCCTTACATCCTTCCTTCTCTTGGCTTTCTTTGCCCCCCCTCCACCCTCTCCTCTGCAGTAAAGGTTGTGTCATTGGGGCTGTTAAGTCGCGGAGGTGACTCGCCTAATCAGTTCCTTATGTGCTCAGCACTGATTGTGTCGCCCTTAGCAATTAGCCCTGACCTTTGGGCCAATCACAGGTCCCCATCATCCAGTATTAAGCTTCATCTTAGACCTTTGGGATTTGATGAACTGATATTTTAAGGTAATTAATCACTAGTGTTTATTTTAAAGAAGAGAACTCTGGAACGTGTGAAAATGGATTGGAACATCAATATTGTTTTGCTATTAAAAAAAAGGATTGCTCAGATATTACTGGATCAAAAGTGCTTTTTCATTCACTTTTGACGCCACCCTTATATTAAGTTGTCTTCTGATTTATTTTATTTTTTGGTCTTTTTCTTTATTTAATATATTTAAAGACCAGCTCCAATGAAAATCACGTTTTTGATGTTTTTAACATGTTCTTGTAGTATTATTTCTGAGGATGGTGGACAAGTATTTAGAAAGTTAAGCATAAAATTGTATTTCTAAGGATCTATTATTTTATAGTTGTGAATCAGGAGCCGAAAAAAAAGCGCCATTGAAAATATGTAGCGGTGTCATAGTTGCTACAATCGATGGGTGGTAAGCTCCCTGCTCAACTCCATAAAAACAGGCAGGAATATTTTTCCAGAACAAATGACTTTCAATATTTTAGTCTCTGTATAAATATGTTTTGTCAAAATTATACAAGTTAAAAGATAACATGGGCCATTAATAACAATAAAATAAAATGATCTGGAGGGCCGGATTTATTTACCTGGACCTTGACTTTGACACATGTCTTAGAGGTTTTTCATTTTTGGCTGAAAATTGCATTATTTTAATAAATAAACAAATAACACCGGGAAAACTTTTAAAATTGATCAAAAGATGATCGGAGTGGGACTAAAGAATTTATGTAGGTATAGTTAAATACCTATAAAAGACATGTAATGTTCAAAGAGATGTTCAAACAGTCTTCAGGAGGAACCACTGCTGATATTGTTTACACAGACACATGGCACATCTCCTATCTGGACTCAAAGCAGCTTTTTAGCCTTTTTCTGGTTTATCTGGCCAAACAGCTGACTTTTCGTTTGATCTTGGGTTCCCACCAGAGGAAATGGCCGTTTCAGCTGCTGCTCTGCTCTGTCGCGAGGTTAGCAGTGAAAACATTGTTCATCGCCCGGTGACAGCTTCATGGAAAATATTTTTCTTTGATTAAAAGACGTATACTGCAGAGATGCTTTAGACTCGTTCATCCCTCTGAAGAAGTTTGTCTTCATGCAGGGCGGGGGGCAGTGAAAACATCAGGTCTCGTCTTGCTTGCTGTGAGATGTTTGGTATCCTGATGTCAAGAATAACAAATGAAGGGAGGAAGGCCGCTCTATCTGATGAAACAATAACAAGTAACTGAAGATAAGTTGTGGATGAAGAACTGCTGCTCAGATGCAGGTCACAAGAAAGGTTATTGTAAATTGTTTGGTGTGCTAGATCAGTTAAACATACATTTACTCTGCTTTCAGCAAACCTCATGTTAGGATTTCATTGGTGGTTATTTGGCGCCATAGCTGTCAAAATCAATATGCAAGTACCTTCAAAAAGAAGAGTGTTACAATTAAAATTAAAAAGTGACAAAGCAATATCATGGCAAAATTCAAAATTCTTTCCCTCCTTCTACGGCTTCCCCACATTCCCACATTTATCCCTCCAAATGGAGAGACATGGAAAAATTGTGGCTATGTGTGAGGATGAAAAAGCTGATGGATTAATAAAAAAAAATGGAGTCAAATACATTTATTTTAAATAAAAATAGTTCAAACTGAATACATTGTGGTCTATAGTTGCCAATCTAGTGAGCATAGATGCACCCTGGTTTTTCCCAGAGATGTCTGGGAAATTTCTAGAGCATTACATTTTGGAATTGTGGATTCGGACTGCACTACAAAATGATGAAAGCCCTATACAGTGCATTAAATAGTCCACTAAATATTGCACTATGTCGTAAGTAGTGAAAGGATTCATACATGGCCAATATCTTCAAAATCGTACGTTACTACCACTTGATGATGTCATCTATAGTCGCCAGTCAGATATGTTAGTGCGTAGCTGCCAGATCTCGGAAAATACACAACTAGTTGAAATTGCTGGTGAGTTAATAATAAAAAAAAAAAACAAGAGCAACTTCAAACAATGGGGAATGATCATGCTTCTTGTTCAAGTTTTGATTTCAGAATGTGTTTCTAGAAATGTTTTCCAAAGCAGGCACCAATTAAAGAGTTCCAGTAATCTTCAGTAATTTAAAACTGGTTTCATTCGTTTTGCTGCCAGAATGTAATTTATGTAACGCCACCCAGTCAAACAGGTTAAGTTACATTTTTGTGAAGTCTTTATTTTAAGGAAATTAGATAGTGAGGTTTAGAAGACAGAAAGATTTATGGAGTGTGTCAGCCAGTGTGTTTTACCAAATAAATTATAGTTGTTAACCTAAATATTATAACGTCATTGGCTTGGATTGTACAACTGCTAAGGATTTAACAAAAAATTTAACCGAGACCAAAAAAAAGTACATTTTGTAATATAGTACATTTTTTGTGGTTTAAAGATTCACTTTTAGTCAAATGTCAATATTACAAGCTAAAAACCTTTATATAATTAGCATAAAGAGAAGTATCCCTGATAGGAAAGTCAAAAACATTTAATAAAAATAGAGCCAAAAATTTACATTAAATATTTAAATATTTCAATGAAATAAATAAAAATTCTCATTTAAAATAAAAATCTTTTGATTTGAGTTGCAGAAGCAGCATTTTTGTACTTATTTTGACTTGCTTTTAACTGTTTCAAGTTAAAGATTAAACAGTTGGAATTTGTTGTTTTGCAGGCAGCATGCCTTAAACATATTGAATCCTACTTGACTACTATTGGTGTTTGTTGTTTCTAATTAGTTTAACAGATTTAGGACAACAGCCTTTAGGGCTTTCTAGGTTTTCTGCTAAACTAAAGCAACAGCTCAGCATTTTGAGAATCCAATTGATAGGACAATATTTAATTCTCCTAACAAGTGTGGAAAAAACTATTAGAACCTGTAGCTGTTTAGATGGAAAACATCAATGAGTTCTTTTGGATTTGGCATTTGGTTTGCTTCTTTTAGACGTTAATCCCTCAGGGCTTTTTTAGAGTTTCTGCTTGACTGATAATACAGCGCCTGTTTCCAGCGGGGTCACGTGAAGGAAGTAAAATTTACCAAATAACATTGATTTAATTTTTTTTTTCTAGCACAATGCTTTGGTTTAAAACTACTGCATTAGTCATGGGTCAGCCACAGCTTGAGGACAGTGGCACATATGTTAGTGTCTGAGGGTAGGAAGGAGATGACTAACTCTTCTCGGTGTGCACACACATATAATTTAACACCCTCCTCCATGAGCCAAAGCAGTGGGAGGTGTGGGGGCAGATGGGACCCTCACTGGGGTAGGGAGGTAGGAGAATCATGTTTAAGAGAAGCACAAAAACATTTTATTTTGACATTTTAGCAGCTCTTTTCCTTTGCAGCTCGGATCCCTCAAAATCTCCACTGGCTTTCTCTGAATGAGGGGTGTGACTGCTGAATGCTTTCCAAGCCACTTGGGAGGGTGGTCACATGACCTCCTTGGTGGGCGGGGTTAGAGGAGCAGCAGCCCAGGCTTACCAGCTGGAGCTGTGATTGAGAGAGGAAGAGAGTGGGAGAAGAAGTAGAAATAGTGGGAGAGGAAAGGGTTGGGTGAGTTCTTCTATCTTACTGTTTTCTGTGTGCGTTCTGTCTCAGAGTAAAAGTTCTTAAAGAGGAAAGAAGGAGAGGTGGAGGGAGAAACATTTCAGCAGAGGAGAATCTAGAACTTTGAGGCTGTTAAGTTAGCCAGGTGTGGACAAACAGAGTGTTTGATTCTGAAGCGTAGAGGTGGAGATTTAACTTGTTTTTGTGTGGATCCCCCTCGGTTTGAGTTTGCTTCTATCTCCTCGCTTCTTTTCTCATTGTTCAGCCATTGTGGAGAGTTTGGGGGGTCAGGCACTCCCGTTCTCCCCCCTCTTTCTTCACTTTCCTCCTCCCCTCTCCTCATCTTTCTCCCCTTCCCTCCCATTGTCTCCTAATGCATGCCTCGATGGTCATTTTTGAAAAATAGCTCCGACCAATCACAGCTAATCCTTTTTAGGGAACACGTGGATCCATCCCAGAAGTGTTGGTAGGCTTGGCTCTCATCATATCTGACTGAGTATCTGCCTCTGTTTGAAGTAGTGTAATTGATTATCTGCACCGGCAGAGCTGAGCTGCTTTAGTGCTGTTTAGCAAATGTGTCTTCCTGTTAAAAAGTTTTTTTTTTTTTTAATTAAAAGGGTTTGCATAAAAAAACTTATCTTCACAAGGTTCATTGCCTAAATTTAACAAATTCTTAAACCTGTTTTCCTTAGAAGAAGTTATAAAATGTTGTCCATCTCCCATGTGCTCAGTGGGTCACATGATTTACTTGAATCCAGTTTGTGGTCAACTTCCTTAGTGTTTACCACTACATCTGGAAAAAAAAAAAAATCCTGTCAACCAAAAACAAAAGCACAAAATATTTGCTCAACCGAAAGACTGATTAACATCCACATAAAGTCACTCAACTGCTCGAGTCCTGATAAACTAGATTCAATCACCTCAGGAGAAAAAGAACTTTAAGGTAAACACTTTCCAGTCAGCTGCTTCATGACCAACTCAGATGGAAGTCGTTTTTAACATGTTCTTGTGGTATTTTTCCCATGATATATAAGAAAAATTAGGTTTAAAATTACATTTTTGAGTATTTGTGAATTCAAATTGTTGTGAACTAAAAATAGCTGCTATGGTGAGCCATAAGTTTCTTGCTCTCCTCTATTCCGATGTAGAAAAATAGGTCAAATTCTTTATTTTCCTCATCTGAGCTGAAATTTGGATCAAAACTGGTTAGCCATTTTTGTTTCACTGGTAATGCTAGGTTGGGGTTGTAAGATGGTGTAAGCTAGCGGGAGAGCGTATAAACAGAGGGATGATGGGAAATGGGGGCAGGCTTACTCAATAGTCACAACTCCAATGGGAATTTCTAATAAACTCCTGCTGCTCTGCAGAAACTCTATATGATGCAGATGTGTTGATATTGGCTAAGACAGCATGATCATAAATAAAAGGGAACACTTTTAAAATAGATCGGAGTGGATCTTTAGAAAGAAAAGCCTTTTACTGCCTGAATCAAAGTTTGATCATTTTCTCACTTCTGACCTGTTGTCATAGAGATTTGAGGAGCTTCCTTTTGGACATTTAAACACTTTTAGTGCTTTCGGAGCAAAGTATTTGCCTGCAGGCAGACGAGCTGAGGTTGAGGAGAGGTGTGAACACGTTCAACAATAAACAACGTGACTGAGCAAACCCTTCTACGCATGTTAGTGATTCCTGTGAAGACCCAAAAAGAAGGGAAATGTCTTTAAACGTACTTTGGTGTGAGAGGTACAAGCTTTAAAACGCTTGGACCCGTTAGCTGCTCCACATGTGTGTCATGGCTGGGGGGAAATGAGACATGTCATGTTCTTTTAGAGGTGACAGCATGATGGGGCGCCGGCGCCAGGGGAGACCGTCACACTTTGTGACGGTTTGCTCCACATCTATGTGGCAGAATAACAGTAAATATGGGTCATTGATCCGTTTGGGGTTTAGGGAATACGACTACAGAAAAACTCTCATTTTTTGAGAAGACAACATGAACTCTTAACCTTGAATATATAGCTTAAAAAAGGGAAACTGTCGGAGAAACAGATGTGTAAATGGGTCATTTTGAACAGATTTCTCTTTGTTTCTGCCTACAACTTTAGTAACACACTCGCTGGAAGACAAGTTTACTAGAACAGAGACTCTTTATGGAAAGAGAAGACTTTTGTAGGAGATCAGACTTACTTGGCAGCATGTTTTATGTAGTGAATAGAGGAGTCGGAGCTTTTTTTAAGGACTCAAGTCGTCTCGTTTCCTCTCACGTATAACTATTGATTATTATATATTGAACTGAAATGCTTGTTTTCTGTCATGTTTTCCTTGCTCTAGCTTGTTTTTTGGTGTCAGCTTCCTCGTTTCTCTTCCGTGTTTATCTTGTTTAAGGAGTTTACAGTTTTCCAGTTTGTCTCAGTAGTAACCCTCATTTTGAGCCCGTTACCTCAGTGACCTCTCCTCTTTTTGTAGCCTCTCATTCTTTCAGGCTGTGGGTGGTTCTTTGAGGCGGGTCATTATCTATTCTCCCCGACGTTTCTGAGCGAAAGGTTGCTTTTGAGCACAGAGGGGCACCATCTGCTTCGCTCCCTATTAAGCTAGGAGTTGCATTCTCCAGAGGCCAACTCAAATGACACGACTGAGAGACGAGTCTGCCAGCAGCATTTTTCAAACCCCCGTTTTTTTTTTTTTTTTTAGTGCGAGTCTCACAAGGAAATGTGTGAAATGTACTGTGGATGTCAAAAATGTGCCATGATCTGTGGGAGCAGTCGTGAGATTTATTGTTGGGGTTCATGTTTGGCATTTAGATCAAATTTGGGATTTTTTTTTTTTTTTTTGCTGCACTTAGAGTCACAAACAGATCTTTAAGCACCAACATGAACTTCATGTATGTCCAAGACTGGAACACTCATGTTGTCGTTCATTTTTAGAGTTTAGACCGTCCTCCCAAAAAAAAAAAAAAGTTTTTTGGGGAAAAATTTGCAGTAAGGACTTAAACAACTAAAGTTTTGTAACATGAAAGCGGTGCCAGGGCTAAAACATTATAAATGGGGAGGGGGGACAGAAGATTTTGGAAGTGTGAGTGGAAGGCCGTTACTAAAGAGAGGATCAAAATTACAAATACCCTAACAATATATTAACAGTTATTAATGTTATTAAAATAGCATTTCTTTTAGCTGAGGCGCTATCATGTAATGTAAAGAAGCAGCAGAAAAATAGAAATTCTCAAAAGATCTGGAGAGATTTCATTTAAAACATCACTTTTGTTATTTGTATACATTCGAGGAGATTGTATTGATTTATTATAACTCTTTACATTGTATTGCAATAAATGTTATTGGTGAATAACATGTAAGGATATAACTTTGTACTAAAACATTACATTTTTGTGAAATAAAATAAAATACCTGTTCTGTTTTTAAAAGTTGTTTAAAGAGATGCGATACGGTTGCTTCATGCCTATAGCAGACAGGTCTGTGTTTAGATTTAATATAAAATGATTTGTTTTTCCACTAAATGTGGCTTTATTAACATAGTAAAATGAGTCTTATTGTGGATAGATTCGTTTATAAAGTGCGGTTCAGTAGAAATGCAGAGGATCTCTTTGTTGGGGCTCGTTAACCTCAGTAATGGAAAACTCACATTGAACCCCAGAACCGTATTTTGTCTCCAAATTGGGCTCTTCCTTCTCTGCATGCATATGTGGACAGACAAACACAGACTCACATGCCGACTCACTTGTTGCTCAGCAGTCTCTCTGTGAGCAAACAAAGCCCTGCGACTCTGTCTCTGTCCCTAAAAGAAAAAAAAAAAGATTCTCTGCATCCATTGCCAAGTCGTGCTCCAAACTGCCTGGATCTTTCATTCTGATCGACACACATCATCAATACTAAAAATACAGCAAAGTATTGAAGAATTGTAATAAAAATGTGAAAATAATGCATTCTCCAGTCAAAAAAGTTGAAGGTGTTTTGTTACAAACATGTTTTTAACATGTTCTTATAGCATTTTTCTGATGATGGAGGACATATATAAAGAAAATTAAACTAAAAATGGCTTTTTTGAGTATTTCTTTATTCAAATCGTTTGACACCAGGAGCAGAAAATACACTGGGTGGGCTGTAAGCTCCCTGCTCCACTCTGCATGAGAGAGGGAAAGAGGGGCGGGGTTGCTCTGTGCCCAGTGGTCACGGCCACAACTTAGAGGTGGATTTCAAATGAACTTCTGCCGCTCTGCAGAAACTATGTCCTAGAAAATGACACAGGGTTTCTGATTTTTCTCTAAAAGAAGCGTCAATCATAACTAATTTGGAACGGTTTTACAAAGATCAAAAGATGATTAGAGTGGGACCTTAACCTTAAACTAACCTAATTCTTAGTTACCGGTAACTACTTTCCTAGTGGTAAGTTACTTGGAAATATTGGCCAATAATTTGGCAAAAAAAGGTCCAGATTGGCAAATAGATGCTGCTAATTTTGTCAGTTTAATGATTCATTATTTTCTTTTCTTCCTCAGTGATCTGTCTTGTATCAATTACCAACGAATGTTTATTAGATTTTTGAAGCAATGACTCATTCCATCCCTAAGAAACAATCAACCAACTGTATTGTGTTCCCACCACAGACCGAATAAACAGTGAATGGTTCCCACTTACCCAAAAACAAATGTTTCTGCAGTCTTTTGTTAAGAGTTACTTGTATAAGCAGTAGAGCAAAACAGTCATTGAAGATTTTGTTTTTCTCGACTTGAGAGAGACGAACCTCAGAGCAAAGGCACTAAAAGGAATCAGATGTGTGCGGCTGTTGCCGTGAATCACAATTTGGATCTCTGCCGCAGTGTAAGTTGTCATGCTATTACTCACATCCAACTTATCAGCAGAAAAGCTCTAACTGCTGTTCTGTGCTTTTGTTATTCTGGCTGCCATTTCTTCCACAATTACTGTAACATCGTCTGATTATTAATGGGTACCAATGATTTTTTTTTTGTTTTAAGCCCTTAAAAGCTTTATTTTTACGGTAACAATGGAGAAGATTGCCAGGATTATACACAAATGTGGCAGATCAAAGTTAAATTAGTTGTCCAGACACTGAAAAAACATACAAAAACAACGTTTTCCAGTGTTATCAGTCAACATTAGGCCAGTAGAAGGTAAAATAACAGAAAAGAAAATAGATAGAATTTTAGTTTAATCCATTTTATCCAAATAAGAGCCAGGTCTTTAATGCATTCCTGACTGTACTCGTTTACCAGGCCCAAAAGAGGATAATAAATGATGGATATTCGTCCTAAACTCTAGTGACACACTCATGACTGTCAGTCAACTGCTGCTTTTCTCCTGCTGGACTTTCCATCCACGTCCAGACAGAAGCATAAAACTTCATTATCTCTTCATCTTGAGGCGGGAGTCGCCAAAGACCAGCTGGGTTTGTCATCAATATCCAGTTTAGTGAACAAGAACAGAACAAAAGCAACTTAAATGGTTCCCAGTTTTATGTTTTCTACTCATGAGAATCATTTCTTTGTATGTGCAACAAACCACAGACAGTCGACGAAGCCAGACTTTGAAATGACAAATGATTACATCCCAGCTAAAGGACTGAAAGCTTGAGCAGACAAAAAGGGGAAAAAAAATCTAATATTGCAATCAGGCATCTTTCAATTAAATAAAATCTTTGAGACAAAATGAGTCAAAATGAGACAAAAAAATCAGAAAAAATCGCATTGTGTGATTTTTAAATAATTTATTTTTTAATTAAAAAATCATTTGGTCAATAACAAAACTCAAAACTTTGCTATAAATTCTTTGACAAAGGTTTTCTGTTAGGTTTTCACAAACTGTTGCTGGTATTTCGGCCCATTCTTCCATGCAGATCTCCTGTAGAGCAGTGATGTTTTGGGGCTGTTGCTGGGCAACACGGAGTTTCAACTCCCTCCAAAAATGTTCTATGGGGTTGAGATCTGGAGACTGGCAAGGCCACGACCCGGACCTTGAAATGCTTCTTCTTTACATCACCCAGTCAGAGCTGGTGCGGGCCAGCAATCCGCCCTATGGGTGCCCAGCTGTCGCCCTCATCCCTAACTGTTGTCCGACGACGTCCCGGGCGGCCACTGACCGATGTCAACTTTTAGAGGAAAATTGTCTTGTCATCAATTTTTCTTAAAACCACCATGCAGCGTCTAAAAAGGCCGCCACCTATCAAATTTGCTAAAAAAAAAAACAAACAAACTTGTATTTAGTTATCGGCGCAGTATTATTGTGGGATATATGACTGTAGCTTTAATCTCAAAGAAAGTTCAGTAGCAGCCAGTTGTTTTTATTGATGTAAAATTACAGAAGTAAATTAATTAAACATGATAAAACCATTCAAATTTGAAACATTTAAATTATGTAGGATCTGTTTGTGCAGGGAAACTTACTTTTTATCATTTGAACAGCATTTATATTCCATATTTTGTTGTCTTCTGCTACACGTTTGTTTTTTCTCACCGAGCAAACATTTTCAGTCAGGCCTAAAAATGAATACTGAGCGGCTTTGTGGATCAATGGAAGCACGGCATCTACGATTTCACAAGTCTCAATCGAAACACAATGATGGGTCTGTTTTTGATGGCCGCCTGATCAAGTTTCAGTCAGTTTTTACTGAAGTTGGATGTGATCTGCTTGGTGGTGCTGTGATGAAGGCCTCGTGAGGGGACCGTTAGCTGGGTGGTGGGGAAAGCGGGTCGAGGATTGCATTTAATCCAACAGAAAAGTTCCCTTGATTGGAAGGGAGGACTGTGTGTTTGTCGTGCACATGGGTTCGATTATACATTCATGTATGAATGTGGGTTTTGAGCCTGAAACATTGGTCAGAGTCTGTCAGTTGAATTTTTGTGTGACCGTAAAATGTTTTAAAAAATCTCATTATTGTTGGAATATAGATGATATAAAGATGCCACTTTTAATTATATTTGGGATTAAAAAAGAATAGATTATGTTGAAATCAAAACATTGAGAAAAGTTAAATCCTTTAGTTTTCAGAAATGTAAATTATTATGATGCAGGATAAACTTTCAGAAGTCTTGCTTTACTCAGTGAAAGACAAATGTTGACAAACGTATTGGAAGAACAATAATCAGAGAATGAGTCTAAAAATTCATGTTCAGATTCTAAATTCAAATAAAAAAACATGGTCAGATTAGCCAAAACTCTAATGTGTTAAAAAGCTAATGTGTCGGTTCATGTTCCTATGCTGTATTTATAAATCCACTGCTCCTCCATATTGTTGAAATAAAGAATATTGCATCACTTTATCACATTAAAATATTTCACTTTATAATAGAATTATGGAAACAATGTAAGTGCATTAATTTGGTTTCTAATCTGAAAGCTCCTAAACAGGAAAGTTTTTTCTAACTCTAACACAGACACTTGTTCAAACATGATTTTTTTTTCAGTTATCTTTATGGGAATAGTAGATGTGTTAAACAAAGATATGAGACTTTATGTCTTTATGTTTTGCAAAAATGCACAAAGTTGCCCATTTTCAAGTCGAAATAGAGCTAAATCAGCAGCAGACAATGAGCTCAGCCTGCTAACTGTTAAGATATGCATCTGTTGGAACAAGGAAGTGTGCCAACAGTTGGTTTTGGTCCAAATCCCCCATCCCAGAGTGGGAGGGAGCATTCCGTGCATTTTACCAGCCAAATTTCATAACCTTTAGAGAGGATTTTGAGATAAATGAGTGAAACCTGAAACTAGAAAGCCCCAAATTTACCAAAAAGATCCTCCAAAACACCCAAAGTGCTGTTTTTACATTACTTTTTTTATACTCCCCCAAAAGTTTGACTTGTTTAAAATAAACTAAGGAACTAACTAAAAGTAAACAGAAACAGACTCAAAGATTTGGCTGAAATAACCTTTTTTTCTTAAAGGGCTTTTATCGTGCTTTTCTTTAACCTTTCAGACTGAACTATATCCATACATATGGTCATATAATACATTTGGCGCACTAAAGAACACATTTTTTATGAAATAAATACTTTTTTGGATCTATTTTTCTACCAGGAAGTAAGACGACTCAATCTCTGAGACTCTGCCTTCCACCCTTGTGGGTGTCGCCCATTTCATGATGTCATCCTAAACCCAGCCTCGGCTGCATGTTTGAACTTCTGCATTGTTGGTTTTGCAAATTATATTGTGCATATAAAATAAAAGGATTTTGCCAATCATTGCTAGACTTGTAGAGAAAATGGGGGGTGTTTGTGTTAGTCTGGCACTGCAGGGCCTTCCTGAAAGGGGCTGTTCCTCACTTTTGTGATGTCACAATGTGAGGACCCACTTGTTTTCATAGATCAGGAGGGGCTGGTTCTCAGAGAGCGTGACTAGATAAAAAAATGCTTTCAAGTTGTTTTTCATAAAGAATGAACATTGTTATTTGCTTAAAAGCTCAAAAAAGTTGACTTTGCAACTCTCTGCTGGAACAAAAAAGAACTAATTATTAACAAGAGCAAAGTGATCTTAACTTTATTGAGTCTGTGTTAAAATAAATAAACGGTTACTTCCACCGAAGTGTGAATACAAATGTTGTGGTTTGTTTCTTTGAAACTCGCCGACAAACAGGAAACTAAGCACTGGATGAAACCCCCAAAGAGGAAACATTAAAAAATCCAGTCTGACTGATGAACAAACTCACAAAAATGTCAAATATCACCAAGAAAAAAAAAAAGCAGCATATTTTTGCCATCTTAGGTAGCTACTTTATTTTGAAAGTGATCCGTTTGAAGGGATCTGTCCGTTCATGCAAAGAAATGATCTGAGCTCATTTATCCTCCACAGCTTATCTCATGAAGTCAGCTTCGTTTTAAAGAGTGCTTTTGTGCGTCGTGAGGCGAAAAAAAATCTCTTTTTAAAAGAAGAAGTTTCAAAGACAAAATGAGAGTCATCAGACTCGGCCAGTTTTTTCCTCGTTCTCACTGCTTCCAACGGTGCACCTGTTTGGTAGAGTTTCCCATGTCGGCTTCACATGTCTAATACTTTGTTGCGCTTGGATGCAGCTGCTGAATTTGTCTCATTTAGGATCCATTTGAATTAAGCGGTCATGGCAGCCAGCTCTCCATCTGACTCGCACGTTTTCTGCTGATTTTGTGTGTGAATTTCTAGGAATTGTATATTGCTTTTACTGTGTTTTTTAGTCTTTAGACGAAAAAGAAAAACATTGCTTATGAAAGCGGAAGGCCCTTTTCACTGTACGAGACAGGGAAGGCAATATTAAAGCAGCAGGGAAGTTGTCACCACAACCGTGTTCTGACAAACGAGAGGCGGTTGTGTGGGGCCAGCACAGCATGGTCTAGGTACTAAAGCTGCAGACCTGCATCCTTCATCTCTCAGTATCTGTTATACTGGACCAACTTTACTAAAAACATGGATCTAAATATCACTTCCAGAGACGCGGCAGCTCTGTGCTGGACTCCTTGAGGACAGCAGTTCTGCTCGAAATCATTATGAACTCTCTTTAAAGACCGAGTCCAATGAAAATCATGTTTTGGTGTTTTTATATATATGTATATAAATACTAAGCATTGAGAATTTTTTTGTTCAATTTGTTGTAAATCAGGAGCAGCATCGCTACTGTTATCAGATAATGCATAAGACTCCGTACAATTAGCACACCTCTAAACTAATTTTGAAGTCAAGACTATCAAAATTTAAAGATTCATTTGCTTTGCAGACACTACTGGTAATTTTCAGGCCAAAAATGTTACGTTGCCAAGTGGTTTACAAAATCTTTTTGTTATAAATGGAGAAAAATTGTAGAAAAAATTGACTTTAAAGTACTCAAAGTACAAATTACACTTCAACAAATGATTACATCCTTTGCGGGGGTCAAAAAATATAATGTGTTTGACAATGATCTGAAAATGTCTTTAAGTTTTGCTTGCTTTGAGTTTCAATATAAACACAAAATGATGAATTGATTTATTTGCAGCATGATGTAAATGTGTACCAGGTTGTATTATTTTTACTATCATACATTTTATTTATTTATTTTTAAATCAAGTCCACTTTATTTATTCGTGTATTTATACTATTTGAAATAATAAGAGTGGGGTTGGGATAAAGGAACTTGGTCTTTCTCTAGTTTGTATGTACTGTACATTCTAACTGAAAAGAAAGCAAGCTTGGAGTTGTGAGGGGCCGTAAGCTAGCTGGAGAGAGTGCAAACAAAGGGATGATGGGATATCAATGGAGCCTTACCTCCATACCAATAGTCCTGCCCACAACTCAGAGGCAGTTAACTACTGCTGTCCTGCAGAAACTGTCCTAGAAAATGATACTGTTTTTCTTTTTTCATTCTTAGCTAAAAACAGAATAAATCATAATTAAAAGACCACTGGGAACGTTTTGAAAATATCTCCAAGGATTTTTAATGCAGATCCAGCATAAGGTTCTTCTGCAAAATGTATCTTGCTGAAACACATTCCATCTTAAATTTGATTGAGTTAATTCTTGTATGAAGATTGCAACCTGCTTTGAAATTATACAAAACCAAATTGTTGCTAGGACGTTTTTGAAATTTAAAAATTGATTTCTTTCATTAGGATTTGAATAACTTGAGGGGTACTATGCTTTAGGTATTTGGGTGTTTTAATGCTTGTTAAGGGACTGGAATGGGTGATTTCAGTGGGTCTGTGAATTGGGGAAGGTAGAGAAGTCTGCAGTGACAGGACACATGAAAGAATCATGCTGGTTTACATAGAAGCTGCATAACTCCAGCTGCTGAACATCTGAGCAGAAATTCAGACCCATTTTTTTTTATAGGTCTTTCAAGTTAATGTTCTGCCTGATCAGAACAGATCAGATCAACAGTTAAGAGTCTCTCTGTGAAGGAAGAGTGTTCAGGTGCTGCGGTTTGCCTCGTCTGTAAACTGCAAAGCTCTCGCAAACGCTGCCATTGGTTTCTGACACAACACAGGAAGTGTCGCTTCTTCCTCCCTCTTTCAGATGGTTGAAGCTTCTGCTGCAAACACACGTTCACACGTTGGCTTCAGTTGTTCTAGTGTGCTTTGCTGCAGTGTTGAATTGGCTTGTAGGTTTTTTTTTGTTTTTTCATTTTCTAACAACGGATCCTCCTGAAGGTGAGGTAAGCTGCCATTTGCACTTGGCTGCTGACTCCCAGCAGGTTCTGCCTGTTTTGTTTTGTTTGTTTCATATCAGAGGAGTAATCGTCAGCACTGTTCCGATCAGGCTCGCAACTTTTAGCCAACTTTTTTTAAGCGTGTGCAGCATTCTGAAACAAGAATGGTGACATTTCACCTAAAAGGATTTGAAAACTGCTGCTCTAATTTGAGACTTGAGAGTTTACAGTCCTGAGTTTTTTTTTTTTTTTTTGTCTTAATGCTCAACTCATGTTTATTTTTCTTTATTTCCAGCTGAAATCCTTTTGTTCTTATGCTCATTTGAGTTTCTGTTTCTTACATCGTGGCTTCTTTGTGCTCCTCAGGGTCAGAGGTGAGCCTGAGCCACAGCAACATGTCCGAGTCCGCCAAGCCTCACCATCCCGCCTCCCAAGTCAAGGGGGAGAAGAGCCATGCAGGCGAATTTGGCTACGTGGGGATCGATGCTATCCTGGAGCAGATGAGGAGGAAGGCCATGAAGCAGGGGTTTGAGCTAAACATCATGGTTGTGGGTAAGACGGAAATGCAAAAACATCAAAAGTCCACTGCAGAAACTCTAAATCTTCCCAAAGAATTTTGTCTAATTAAAGTGGTTAAACTTGACTGTTTTTATGTGAAGAGGTTTTCTTTGTGTCCGGCATCAGCTGAACAGTGAACTCGGTCGTGTCCTCATGTTGCATTTGGATTCAACTGTTTTCAAATCCAAACTGACTTGACTGCATCCGAGAGGGATGGAGGCTGTAATTGCGCACAAATGTGATTCGTTTAGACCGCCTCGGAATCAAATTGAGCAAAAGCTAATTCGATTTCTAATCTATGCACCAGCAGCTGCAAGTTCAGGAAGTTATGTTTCATCACAGTCAGCAACACACTTTTTCACACACAAAAAAAATAGTCACATTCAAGCCGGTCGATGGGTATCGATATATTTTCTGTAACAGATATCCTGTTTGCTTTAGTTTTTATAGATTAACGTTAAGCTTAAAAAAAATGTCTGTCATGCTGAGACAAATGATTGTGATTCCTCTGATAGACAGTCCCCAAGACTCGAGGAAGTTCTTCAACCACCAGTTTATTCCTCACTAGTTTTATTTACACTGGCTTCAGTTGTAAGAAACTGAACTCTTAACGGTGTCAGACAAAAATGTAAGCTGCGTTTAACAGAAAAAAGCCTCAGGATCACCTTTCTATGAACACATTTTTTGCACTTTTTTAGAACTAAGTTCACCAACTTATCATTAAAGGCTTTATATTGAGCAAAATCCACTTTTTGGAGCTTTTAAGTTAATTTTTCAAAAAAATTAACCCCCCAAAGCGGAATTTTCATCCATTCACGCATCTGAGAATTCCTCTAAAACGACTGGGCCCTCACATCGTGACATCACAGAGTGAGTAACAGCCCCTTTCCAAACCACATTGTATGGTCACGTCTTTTTGCTAAATTCAAAGTCTTTCTGTAATGGAGGCTGATCATTTTTTTGCTGTCATCCCATGTGTGTCGTCCGCTGTGATGGAACTTTGTCATTATGTAGTAATTCCCGACGAAGGGTGCATTATTAGAAACAACATGGAAACCTTAACCGTTTCGACCTCAAGTGGAGTACTGTTGCTTCTGTAAAGTGTATTCATTACTGATAATGCACACTTTTAAGCGCATTATCCTGCTTGTACCAAGGCCATTTATGAAAGACATAAACGTTCAATACATTTTTTTTGTTTTTATTTTTTTGGTTTAGATCCAAAAAAGTGGATTATTTTTCTCTGTGCCACCTTTTTGAATGTTGTTATTTTGTCTGAAGGAGTAAAAAAAATAAAATGACTGAAGATAAGAAAGCAACGCAACTGTTGTTGTTGCAGAAAAACTATCACAAAAAGTCTTTGCACAGCTGCTGGACAGGACAAAATACAAAAAAAGGAACAGTAGCTCCAAATGTCATAAAATAAATGTCAGTAGTACTCCCTCATTGCACCTCATGTACCACCAGGAATTCTTTCTTATCTCAAACAGAGAAAGACCAGCTGAGTTAAGGATAAAATAAAGAAAGGCTGATCTATTTCGCTCGGTAACTCAATCCCTCCGCTGCATTCCATTTGCATTATTTCATGTTTGCCTTAGTTCACACTGAAAGTTTCTTCAAAACTCTGCTTGACTGAGCCCTCCAGGGCAGTGATTCATGGACTCTGACAGGAAAATGGTAACAAAGATTTAGAGATGGTGCAGAAACAGCCGAGTGAGTTAAACGTGTTCCCATTGATAAAACGGCAGCAGGTTGGCCTCCGTGTGAATGGGAGTTTATTGGTGATAACAGACATAGAAAACAGGCCAGTTAAACGGAAAACTGTAAACTTGGAAACGTCACAGATTTTATTGTTGCTGAAGGCGAACTGCACTTTGCTTTAAGATGACTTGTATCCACTTGCAGTGCTCTGACACCTCAGGGGGAAAAGAAACTTGAGTAACGAAATGAGAGATTATGAAATACGACCAACGTTTGCATCAAACTGCAACTGATAACAGAGAAGAGCAGAGATGAGGTAACACCAGAGTGATTCATTCTAGGTGGGATATCTGACGCAGACCACAAAGGTCTAAGCATTAAAGGTCCACTCCCATTAAAATTGTGTTTTTAACATGTTCTTATGTCATTTTTTTGATGATACATGTATGTGAAAATTCAGTTTTTTTTGTTCAAGTTGCAGTGAATCAGAAGCAGATTAAAAAAAAATGTAGTTATTTGTGATGTAGAAAATACACAAGCTCCCAGCACCGGTGAAGGGAAAAGGGGCGGGATTGCTCACGACTCAGAAGCAAGTTTTTCTAATGAACCCCTGCAGAAAACATGTCCCACAAATCGACATGTTTTTATTTATGCTAGCAAAAAAATGACCTTATCATAATTAAAAGACCACTAGGAACAGTTTAAAAATAGATCATAAAATGATCAGAGTGGGAATTTCAATTTTCTGTATTGTCACCTCTCAGATCAGTACTTTGATTCCATCTGACAGAAAAGGTATTTCATGTAGATGCTTGATATCATAACACCGGGTTGTGTTCATTCTTTTCATGTGACAAAGGAAAGAGCTGACAAAGAGCGGTAAGATAATACAGGAAATGGAATAAAAAAATCTGTGAGTTTCCACAAAGGTTGTTGAAGACTAACATCATGAGAGCGAGCGTGTGAAAAGCCAGAGCAGCTGCTGTCTTGGCCTTTCCCACTGTGGCATTAGTAATGTCAATTGAGTCGAATAAATGTGGAGCTTGGGTGACACAAGGCCTGGCAGCTAGAGGTGGTAGGTGCTGATCACAGCTGCTGCCGACAGAGAGGAGCATGGAGTCACTTTCTTTTTTTGTCAATGTATCTTATGTACTTTTTCTGTTGTTAAAGTTTTCCTAGTGGTTTTTTAATTATGCATATGCTGTCTGTGTTGTTTTTTTTTCCAAACTATTTTCTGCAGAGCGGTTCATTAGAAATTTGCCTCTCGAGTTTTGTCTGGACTGTTGGTGTGGAAGATAGCCTCCAGCTAATTTCCCATCAGCCCTTTGTTTACACTATCTTATAGCACCTCACAAGCCCAACCCAACATTAAAAAACTAGAGCCAGATAGCACCTCAGGATGAGGAAAATGATGACATTAATGGATCCATTTGTGGATGCATCGAAATTGTAGTGGAGCAAGGAGACTATGGCAATTGCTGAGTCACAAACTCAAGTTTTTTTCAAAACATGAGTTTTCATCTGCTCCTGAGTAAACATAATTTCGATAAAGAAACACTCCTAAACACAGATTTAATCTTAAATTGTTTTGTATATGTTGTCCATCTTGAGAAAAATGTTAAAAAACACTGTTTTCACTGGGCCTACCCTGAATCTTCTGCCATGTAACCCTGTTACTTAAATGCTATGTAAAGCAGAAACTTGGTTGTTATTGGAACTAATGTAAATCTGGCTTTGTGGCAAAGACTCTTTGATGGCTTTCCACCAATAAAATTTAGTATTCGACTGTGATCGTGCATAAAGATAAATTTAAACACATACTGTCAGCATACAGCTGTAAGTTCATAAAAAACAAAAAAAAACTTTTATTAATACTCATGCACTTATGAAGTACCTATTCCTCCATCATGTGGAAATGGTTAATTGCTCAATGTATCAAACAGACACCCACAGGAAAATGCATTAATATAGACACGACTCTTGAGAGTTCATCTGCTGGTGGGTGATGAATCTCACGTGTGGTCTGAGAATACATCTTTCCTCCGAGCCCCCACCGGCTGCACATTTGACCCCCCCTTTTACTGCAGTGCTTGTTGTCCTAAATCTGCACAAAGAGGAACGTGCACACTGAGGGTAATGTCATCTCCATGTGTCTGAAAAGGCTTTTACACTCCTGTTGGCTTTATGTAGGGCTCAGCAGTGCATTTATTATTGTATTCAAAGAAGATTTTTGCCCCCCAAAAAATAAGTTTCTCTGAGGGTTGTGCAGCTTCACTAAAATCAAAGGACCTTAATATTTCTGTACAGTATTGAGGAATTTTTCCATAAAAAAACTTTTTTACCAATTCAATTAAATAATAAGCATATTTTTAAAGAAACTTCAAGTTTTTTTGCTCTTATTTTAAAAGGCAGATTTATTCATTTTAATTTTTGTCTTCCTAATTTTTTTTAATTTAATTTTTTAAGTTTTTTATGTTTATTTTTAATTGAATCTTTTTTATTTTATTTGTATTTAAAGTTAGTTCATATCCATGTTAATGTTTAATTTTTAGTTTTATTTCTATTTTTATTTTTAGTTCTTATTGCATTTTTGATTATAATTTTAAATATTATTTTTGTTTGAATTATTTTATTTTGTTTTGTTTTGTTTTGTTTTGTTTTGTTTTGTTTTGTTTTGTTTTGTTTTATTTTATTTTGGCCTGGGTGTTACACCTGTGGCTCCAGGTCCACATGCGGCTATTTTATTCCTCAATTTTGGCTGTTTTGCTTTAAGGAAAAATGCAAATGCTTTTAAAATAATAAAAGGTTAGTCATTTCACATAGGATGTATTTTAATTTTGAAAGGAACTTGTATGCCCTGCTGTCTAAAGTAAAAAAAAAAAAATAGTCAAACTATAAAAATATAACTGTTAGAATTCTATTTTATAAATATATAAAAATACTTTGTATCAATGACTTAATGGCCATTAAAAAAACATTTATTTAAAAGTTAAAGTGTGACCAAATGGCTCTTTTAGCGTTAAAGGTTGCAGACCCTGTGCTAGGGCTTCTTTTTCATGTAAAGCAGTTCTTTATTTATATTAAGAATCTGCTTTGCTCCTTCAGTTATAAGCCTTGATTTTTCTTCTGGCCCATATATCTACAAGTGTTCCAGATTTTTTTGGACTTATTAAGTTCAACCTCTATACTCAAACATTTTTAAAGAATGATTCTGCTCTGGTAAAACAACATTTTAAAACGATGAACAATTTCAAAGTAAATGGGTCATTATTTTGATTACATCCAGTATTTTTTTGGCAAACAGTATTTTTACTCTTTCCACATGTGTTTTGTTTGTGTTTTCCTGAATAGGACAAAGCGGCCTGGGGAAGTCCACTCTGATGAACACTCTCTTCAAGTCCAAAGTTAGCCGCAAGTCGGCGCAACCCAATCCAGAGGAGAGGATCCCCAAGACAGTGGAGATCAAGTCCATCAGTCACGGTTGGCCTACATTCATGTTTGTTAGCCTGCAGCCTGTACACTGCGCATATGGTCCCATTAATGATGCAGCATGTGTTTCCTCTCTGCTCTGCCATCGCTATTATTTGATTTCTCAAATTGTTTCTAAGATAAATTAGCTTGTTTTCTTTCTGCAGACATTGAGGAGAAAGGAGTGAGGATGAAGCTGACGGTCATCGATACTCCCGGGTTTGGAGATCATATCAACAACGAAAACTGGTGAGTATTTTCTCTGGACAAACTGTTTTTGGATTAGAATTTATTTGTTGTTTATAGGTATAAGTTGTTGGTCAATTGTGTTCAGAATTTGAATTCTAACCATTTAAAACACATTTTAAGATTATAAAAATCCCACTCTGATCATATTTTGATCTATTCTAAAAGTGTCCCCAGTGGTTCTAGAACATAGTCTCTGCAGAGTAGCAGTAGTTCATAAGTAATTTGCCTGTGAGTTGTGGGCGGGACTGTTGACGCAAGCCGACGCCCACTTCCCATCCATCTGTTTACACTTTCTCCTGCTAGCTTACAGCTCCTAACACCCCCAAACTAATATTATTGGAGCAACAAAATGGCGAGCAATATCAGAGCGATTCACACATAGAGTTTTGAGCCAGATGGCAGCTCGGATGAGCAAAACGAAGATGTTTATGTCTGCTAGGGATGTATCAGTAAAGCAAGAAGCTTGAAGCCTGCCGATAGTAGATTTTATATCATAGCTGCAAGCTTTATCAAACTGCATTTTTTTTTTTTTTTTTGTCTGCCAATGATTCACAATGATTTGAATAAAGAAAAATCCCCAACAACATTTTAAAATCACAAATTACATTGAATTGTAAAGATATTTGCCTAGATTAGTCCTGGGATGAAGTGATGAAACTGTTCATCTTAAGAAGCTGATTCTAAATTGAGTTTATTTTGGTTTTTCTCCTGTTTTTGAAAAGCCCTATTTTTTCCACAAACTAGTAGCATTGTACATTGTAATTTATCACAGCTGTAAAGAAATGTTTTAAAAAAACAAAGCAGAAAAAGAAAATATTTGAGGCTCCAATTTAACCCAAAAATTTGAGCTTTAAAGACAGACTGCAGAGACCTCATTGAGGGTGCAAATAAATCCAATTCAACTTTATATTTTTTACTGCCACCTTAAAGTGCTTTACGAGCAACTAATAATTATGTAAAAATAGTATTTAAAAATAACAATTGTAATAAAAATAAAATCACAATTACACATCCTACAAAAGACAGTCCATAAAATCAAATTAAATCAAATGTGGACATAAAAATAACTACTTAAAGCTAAGCTAAAAAAAGAAGATTTCAGTTTTTTTTCCTAAAAACCTCCACAGTGGATGAAGCTCTCACATCCTTAGGCTGACAGAAGTGGTCTCTCCGTGGGTTTTTGTTCCAAACTAATGATTATATTTTCTAACTTTCTTAAGACCCATTGCACTTTATAGTTCCTTCTGTATAGTATAGCAATGTGGGGTTCAGTGTCTTGCTCAAGGACACTTCAGTACATGGGGAGACGAACTGGGAACTGGACCTGCTTCACAGTCGTAGCTAATAGACTGCAATTTTCCTCAGTGCTATTTTTGTACCTGTCCCATCCTGTTGAGGTAGGGGATGGGGGTGTGGCCTCAGGCCATCTGTCAGGTGAAGAGGCAGAATAAACAAAGATCAGATCAATAGCCCATCATAGATAAAGCAGACCGACTTAATAAAGATAAAATATGATCTACAGTTGTTTGTTTTGGGTTCTTCTTTGAGTTCTTCTACAGGTACCAGGTTGGATAACGGGAGCCAATAAATGACTTCTTCTCTTGTGTCAGTTGGCAGCCCATTATGAAGTTCATCAATGACCAGTATGAGGCGTACCTGCAGGAAGAAATCAACATCAACAGGAAGAAAAGGATTCCAGACTCCAGGGTCCACTGCTGCATTTACTTCATTCCTCCCACAGGTCACTGGTAAGAATTTTACTTCTAAAACACAAATCTGACGTAGCCTCCCAATCTGGGATGAGATGGAATCTCCTCTGTGAAGTCCACATCTCATCCGTTTCCGGGTTTAATTTTCCCCATCCATGTGAGACTCTTTATCTCCTTAATGCCTCTAATTAATTCCTCTTGTTATTTATCATCACTTTTTTGAAAGGTTAAAAAGAGGTGAAGTGGTTTCCAGTTCCTGTTTTGATCAAATCCAGAACATGAGTGATAAAAATGGGAAAACAATCCACATTCCAGTGTTTGACTGAACCTGCATTCATGTGCACCAAATGCGAACATCTGCAAAGCTCCTCCACATGCTGCCGTGACGGACCTGTCCTCTGTGGCTCCAGGTCTCTGTGCGGCAGTAACTCAACAGTTGTCCACGTCTTGGCGTGAGTGGGGGATGACATGTTGTGTGACAGACCCCCTCATCATCTGCTCATGGCTCCACAGCTGCTCCTTCGGAGAATGTGCTCGTTCCTGCAGACGCGCTGGGCAGCAGGCATGCTCACACTCGCGTGGCTGCACGCTTTAGACGTTTAAACTCTCCAGCTACGGAGCTGATGCTAATCGGTGAGAAAAACATGAGCAGAGAGGAAGCAGAACATCAAAATCCAGTCCAGAGCACAGAATGGGATCATATTTGAGTCGCATATCACTGAAATATGAAGGTTTACTGTTAAATGAGACATTTCCTTATGAGTTCATCTCCATCAGACTTTCATTTGTGTGAAATAAAACTTCAAAATGGGATTTTTTTTTTTGTTATTTCCCTGTAAAAATACTCAAAGGCTCGCCGGGCTCGCTCTGTTGTTGCTACTGTCTCTTGTTTAAAGCGACTGGTACCCTAAGGGCCTGGAAAGATCAAGCACCTGATCATCAGTGCTCAGCACCTGTGAGCATGGGCCCCATCCGCTTAGATTCTTGGTTCAAAGTCAGGATTCAGGGAAACACTTTGCTGTGGGTGAAGATTGTAAATAGCATCTCTCTCAACGAGGAAAACAAACTCCAAGGAGCCGAGAGGTACATGA
Source organism: Oryzias javanicus (assembly GCA_003999625.1). NCBI lineage: Eukaryota > Metazoa > Chordata > Actinopteri > Beloniformes > Adrianichthyidae > Oryzias > Oryzias javanicus. The sequence continues at coordinate 26,687,311 of CM012437.1, read as the reverse complement.
TTGTTGTAGATATGTTCCATGAGTGTTGGTATCTTCTGAGTTACGCTAGTCTGATTTTTTGCTTACTCTGAGAAAAAAAAAAAAAAGCATTTTCTCCACAAATGTAGCAAAGTGTTTATTCACTAAGAAAGCCCATCTACAGGTGATCAAACGTACAGATCAAGGCCCCTTCCAACCCCCGGTGGGGTGGAAGGCTGTCAACAACTTCTCCCCATCATCTCTGTCCCGGGCTATCCTTTCTAGCTCTTTCCAGGTGTGGCTGGTCTGCTTGACGTCAGCTTCCAGGCCTTCCTCCAAACGCTCCGTTGTCTTCCTTGCTTACTTTCCCGCTCAGAATTCCACATTAATGCTTGGCAAGTATTCCTGGATGTTGGTTTTCTCCGAGTGTGTCCCAGCCAACCCCATCTCCATCTTCTGATCTCTTCATTCACTGGCACACATTTTGTCCCGCTCTAATCATTTGTGGCCATTTGGTTATAGTTTATAGTTAGTTTTTTTTTTGTTAATGGGCAAAAATAAAAAATCTTGTGTTGTTTCTAGGACTTCATGCTTTCCCACTGACTTACAGCCCCTCACAACCTCAACCTAACATTATCGGTGCAATAAAAATGGCAACCGATACTGGGACTATCCAGCCGTACGGTTTTGAGCCACTTGTCAGCTTGGAGCTTGTGGCAGTTAGTCACAAGCTTTTTTCAAACTGCATTTTTATTTGTCTACTTCTGATTCACAATGATTTGAGTAAAGAAATACTCAGAAATCCAATTTTAAGGTAAATTTTCTTTATAGATACCCTCCATAAGCGAAAAAAAAAACAACATAAGAACATAATAATAACACGGAGTGCCACTTTAAAGTCCTCTTTTTAAATTTAATTTTAGTCAAGTGTCTTAATGGTTATTTTCAAGTTTATTTTATTACATAAAATAATAGTAAACGTGAGTGTAAGGATTTTAATTATGGAGATACGTCGCTTTTTTAGGATTTGTTGACTCTGGAATGTATTTCGTGAGATGTCTGTGTGGACTTCAAAACTTCTCAAGACCTGGCGTCCAAATGCGTGGACATCACATTTTTGGTTATATTACCACAATATTTCTACTTAACTGGGCCACTGTCAGTGACAAATAAAAGAAGGCGGCAAACAAGAGCTCACATCTTAAGTGCAAAACTGTCTGCATCAGGAGCCATTTCCGTTTACATGCGGACACGCTTAATTTAAGCTATTATTGAGCACTGATTCACCACTAAAGAAGAGGAGATTCTCTGGACAATTTATATATAAAAATTGAAACAGATATGTACAATTGTGAATAATATTGAATATTGTTTACATTTTTCTTTTATTGTTAAGTGAAAAGATGCAGTCGTGCATAGCAGCACACATGCCTGCTGTGGCTTTGCACATGCTCATTTCATGTGTGCGATTCCATGATTGCATTGAAATGATCAGTGACCCAGAAAGAGTGTTACTCACATCTTTTCATCTTTTTCCTTTGGCATTTTTTTCATCTCGCCTTTGATCGTTTAGCCGTCACTCATCCCTCTTTACCGTGTTCCTGCTGTCCTCTCTTTTTTGGATTTGTGTAAGACACACCATGGTTTTGTATCATGTTTCATTAGACGTCCGCCTGTCATTTTCAAAGGAGAAAAAGCCAGGATTCCCCCTACAGTCGCCCCTGGGAGTCTGAACCAGACCGGCTTGGCTAACGCTAATTGGAGGGCAGCGCAGACTGCAGTCTGTGCAGAGGATTTTCCTGAGGCAATTCTAAGCCAAGGAAAAAAAAATGATTAAAAAAAAGAGTTCACATGGAAACAGAAGAAAGCACTTTCAGTGTAGAGGTCCTGAACAACTCTGGCCTTTTCTGCAGGGAAATAATTACAAGCTATACCATCAAGAAATATTTGCATCCAAAGCAAATAAAATCTGTTCATCCCATCATTTGACCCAGTTGAAAGTTATTGCAGCAGCTAAATCCTCAAACTTCAATCCAAAGGGAATGACTGCCCTCTAGTGGTTGTTTTGTTTCATTACATCCACACATCTATCTGCTCCTGCAGGAAAGGTTTTATTGGGGACATTGTAATTTCAATCCTTTTACAGATAATATCTTTTTTTTTCTTTGTTTATACCTTGCAGTCTTAGGCCCTTGGATGTGGAGTTCATGCGGCGTCTCAGCAAAGTGGTCAACATCGTCCCTGTGATCGCCAAGGCCGACACACTCACTCTGGAGGAGAGGGACTACTTCAAGCAGAAGGTGAGAGTAGTGGACGCATCTTATTATGCTTATAACAGCTGATAGTTTTAAATTAAAAGAAATTTTAATTTTTCGGACTCACCTTTGTTTAGCTTCTGTTTGTAAATTGAAATAGTCTCAATTGCCAAATTTCAGATAGAAAAGCTGCCTGGATTTATAACAGGAAGCACATTTGGTTCAAAAATCGCATATTTTTAAAAGCCAAACTTTTCACACAAATACAGTTGTTAGATGTATTTTTTTGTGAACGTTTCCCTTTTGCTCTAAACCTCCCACTGGTACTTGAACACAAAGCCACTTCATTACTCAAACTGACCTTAAGGTCACCTCTCTGTACAGGGTGACCCAACAGAGCAGCCGAGCTCAACAAGGTTAAATATATTCACAAAGACGTGAGGACCTTAAAGGGAACATTTGAACAATTTTTCACTCATCTATAGTTCCTTTGAAAAACACTTTAACAGAAAATTCAGTCATTAAGATTTCAGAAGACATGAAGTTGAATGTATGTTTTATTAGAAGGCTTTGATTCTATCATAAAGAGATGATTTTGTTGGGGATTAAGATGCTCTATACGTTAATTATTTCATAAACATTTGTAACCACGTCAATATTAAATGATGATGTTCACTTGTGAGTCACTTAATAGAGAAATATGCTTAAAAATTAAATCCGTTGGAATGTTTTTTGACAAACAGAACAAGCAGAATCAAAACTGGAACGACTTTGCTGATTTTTATGAGAAAAGTTGCCATCATCCCCATTGTGGATTAGATTTCTCTTTCTATGATTTTCATCCATTAAAACTCAAATTGAACATCTTGAATATGGAAGACACAAGACACTCTGATTTGATGGATACATATTAAAAATATTGTATTGTATTGTGTTCTTTATATGTTTAAGACCCTCTAGTTGTTCATTGATCATTAGATCATCTATTGTGTGTTTACGTTTTTTAAACAAGACTAATGGATTTTTTTTTGTGGCCTTTTCTGAATGATTATAAGTACATTTTAATAGATTTGGCTAAAAAAATCATAAATAAAAGATCACTGGAAACATCTCCTTTCCTTTCCTTCAGTTCCTGCTTTGACTGTCGATTTGGAGAGGTGTGGTAAACTGTCATCTCAAAAGTTTTAAAAGTCCCGACTCGTTATTGAGACTCCTCAACTTGTCATTGCTGCATGATGATTTAAGATCTACTCTCTAGATTGCAATTGTGTTCCTAAACTGTTTTTAATATTCCTGTGTTGCAAATGTGTTTGAACCACAACTAACAGCAGGCGATGTGTCTGTAAATGGGATTTCTACTCCCTGAACAAGCTTATCAGTCCCAACATTATACGTCTGCAGATGTTTTATCAGTTTATGGCTGTTTTGAACATGGTAGCATCTCCTGTGTGTTTTTCTTATAAGCTATTTATTAAAGTAATCTCGTTTTTATCCATCATCCAATATTACTTCTGCGTCTGACAGTGTAACCTCACAGCAGACGCCCTCTTATCTGGGCTTTCTTCGCTACAACAGATCTTTGCTTCACCTGCTTCCAGTCAGTGTTTAATCCCTCTCTTTCAGGGTTTCTCTCATTCCCGACCCACAGGAGGCAGCCTGTCACCTGCCATCCTCCAACATTCCCTTATCTTCCCAAAGGCTCCCGTAGAATACACTCCTCCTGTTTCCCAGTGGGTGTTTTGGCTAACACATTTCTGCCTTCTGATGCTCGTGGCGTCGTTCTGAGAGAATCGGCAGTTGGCCCAGCTTCTGGCAGAGAATAAAAAAGCTGCAACCGGGCTTGTAGTTATTTTGTTTTAGTTGGCCGCACACGCTCAGTATGACCCCGAAGATTGTTGACCAAAAACTTCTCATGCCAAACAATATTTTTTTCTTCCTTCCCCCTTCAATTTTCCCTTGAAGCGGCTACTCATTTTGAAAATCAAACATTGTGCTTCAGAGCCTCCAGCTGTGAGAGTTCCTCAAACATAAACTTAAAGTGTTTTGTTGTTGTGTTTCAGCAGTTTGATCCAGAAGCAAATAGCAAATTTTCAAACTAGTAATTGTGGAAGTGAGGAGTCATTCTGACAAGCAGAGACTGTAAATAATGGAAACCAGTGTAGCAGATGGTGCACCAGACATGCGCTCTGAAACTGTTTTCCTCATCCATGCGGAGGGATGAGATGTGCATTCATGTGACACTCTGACAGTTAAAAGCTGAAATAATATTATTGAATTTGTGTATTCTTTTTAATCATATATAACCAATGATTTTTGTTCTTTGCAGATCAGGGAAGAGCTGCGAGCCAACGGGATCGACGTTTATCCTCAGAAAGAGTTCGATGAGGATGCAGAGGACAGGATGATCAATGACAAAATCCGGGTGAGTTTTAGTCTTATTATTTTACATGTCCTGTCCACCAAATCCTTCATATGTTTTGTTTTGCTCTGTTTTTTACAGTTATTGGTTATCTTGGACAAAAACATGTTCTGCTATGAGCAGTAAAAATATGAGGAGTTTGCTGTCCATTTTACTGATAAAATAAATAATATTAGATCCAATGTCACTTAGCAACCATTAGCTGTTGCATTCATGGATTTTTTTTGCACAATGCATGTGTGTGTTAAGGTTTTTTTTAAGAGGATTATTAGTTAACCAAAATTGTTATTTATTTAAAGCACCAAGAGGTGTTTTTGGCAAGAAAAGAACTCTAATAATAAAGGTGAAGTTGTATTTGAAGCTATAACCTTTATTTATATGAATTATTCTTGCATACATTTATTTAACAGATGAAAAAAGAGTGAGATAGTAGAAATGGGGGTTCAAAGGGTACAAAAAAGGGGGTTCAGAAGTTGGAGGATGACGAAAGGGGGTAGAATTAGGCAGAGGTTTGTAAATCAGGGTGATATTTTAAATTCAGTCCGAATTCCTCCACAACTCACTATACAGTGAACCATATAGAGCGACAATTCTAAAATCGAGTGTTCATCCGGTGTGCATTAATGCTCACTACATTGTTGACTGTAGACCACAATGCATTGCATTTGAACAATTTTTGCAAAAAAAAAAAAGCGTTAATGTAGTTTTTTAATAAACCATCAATGTAATCATCCTCAGAACAGAGTGGAGTTATAAATAAATGTCATTAAATCCTCAAATTGATTAGATTTTCTATTTGTGAAATTGGTGAATCATACTTGCTGTTTAAAAAAATATATAGTGAACATGGGGTCCAATTACTTTTAAAATTGCTTTTAAACTCACTAGATAGTCCTGCACTGTATAACTTTTTAGTATTTAGTGATCAGAGTGGAATTTGGACAAAGCATGAGATTAAGAAGAAACATCTTGATAGTGATGTATATTTAAATGTTCAATATAATGTCATTTTTATTTTATTTATTTGGTTTTTAAAAAAGAATGATTCTCTCACAAAACAACAACAACAAAGCGTACTGTTTAGCCAAACCTAGAAGTGAATTTCTGGAACCTCTTGCTTGCTCCCATCAGGAGATAATTCCTTTCGCCGTGGTGGGCAGTGACCAGGAATATCAAGTGAACGGGAAGCGAATCCTGGGAAGGAAAACCAAATGGGGCACCATAGAAGGTAAAGCATTTGGACCAGATTTGATACACTCCACTTGACACTTCCTTTTGCCGTTTTTGTGAATAAGAGATCCAAAGGTTTGGACATGTCAGTCAGTGGTGTTCAGGTTGTCAAAGCAGCAGAGAATTAGAGATTCTGTTTATACTTAAATCCCAAAGAACCGCCAGGAAAGTGAGTCAGACTGAAAGGAAAGCGGCTTGACTGATTGGACAGAAATCTACCTTTTAATTTAAGCAAGCTTTTAGCAACATGTGGGTTTTATAATGTTGTATTTATTTTGGATTTAATATGTTTATTTTATTTTTTTTTGTCCTGTTTGCATTTAGTTTTTTACCTGTGTGATTCCTCCTGGGAAAAGTACCATGTAAATAAACTTTTCTTTGTCTGTCCTGAAATGTTTTAAGAAGTAACCTGAAGACTTGACAGTTTTGAGGCTCTAATCTTACATCACGCCTGTAAATGTTACAAACCACGACTAAACATGAAACAGCTCTGCAGGAGACAACAGAAGTTAATCATTCAAGTGTATTTTTTCTTTTGAGGCTTCGATTAAACATGTGGTCAACCGGTTTAAGCGTTTGTTGTTCGGTTACTAGGAGCCTGTTTGCTGGTTTCTCCGTTTTTTCCATGGAGGTTCACAAAACATGTGGAAAAGATTTACAGTGACTCAAGTCAGAAACTTAAAAAGCATGCACGCTGCCTTCCCGATGCACTTTACATTTGTATGGCATGTGCACAACGTGTGCGTTGATGTCACCGATGTGTGTTTGGGCTAAAAACAGAGGACATCTGTCTGGTCAAGCTGCAAAAAAAAAAAAAAGCAGAGACAGACCTGGAAGCATGGCAACTAGCATGGCAAAAACAAAAAAAAATCCAGTTTTTAATGAAAGAATGAAAGCTAAAATAAACTTTGGAGTTAAAGTGGAGCAATTGAAATGTGAAAGCAAATCTGCACTGCAAAAACAATAAATCTCACCAAGTATTTTTGTTTAGTCTCTTGTTTGAATATCTTTTTTACACTTCATATTAAGCAAAACTACCTGCTAGTAACTTTTCAAAAAGAACCTATCATGAGACAGAATCCAACACATTCTTATCCTGAAGTCGTCACATATTGACATTCGGTTAAAGATGTTTTGGGTGTCCGAAACTTGTTTTTTGACATGGAGGCTGCTCGTAAAATTAGAGTTCGCAACCCTCGGAGTGCTGTACCAGACGTGGACTGGTCCTCAGGATACATCTACTACTAGTATCCAAACCCTAACCCTTACTCGGTACCAGGTGAGGTACTAGTTCGTGGCATGGAGTCTTGGGACCCGTGATTTAATGGGAACAGCCAGAACAGAAAAAACGACAAGTTGGGAACACCCAAAACATCAAAAAAGGGTCCTTAACCAAACGTCAATATGTGACGAGTTAGGGGTGAGAATGTGTTGCAATATATTGTTGAGTTATTTTAGGTAATATTTCTAATGAAACTAATTTTTTGACTCATAATATACATATGACTTTGATAACTTTATCTTAAATAAGAAAACATCACAATTTATTTTAAGAAATTAAGGATGAAGATCTATGGGCAGATTTATTTTTTCACTTTTAACAAAAAAATATATATTTTGTATCCTGTAAGTTTTTTTCCATTGTGGATTTCAGAATCCAGATTTTCCTGCTCACCATGTGTGGACAAGTCATTTTCCTAGTTCAGAAGGGGACGAGTCAATTAAGCATTCGCTTGAATTTCTACAGAAGCTTTCTAAAGCTTCTTCCTGATCCGACACACCAGTAGTCCAGCTCATTAGTTACATAGGCGGTCTCCCCTGATACAACTAATCAGCGCTCACAAGCCCAGCAGTTAAGCCCCCCTCTCTTCATTTCAAGATGAATTTAATTTCCTGTCCTTGATTTCAAAGCTTTGCATCAACTGCATCCTCCTTGATGTCATTTCCTGCCTTTGACATACATTTTAATTTAAGTATGTGTTGGTGCGCACGGAGGCACTGGGTGACTTGTCATGGTGAGTTTGTTCATATGTCTTACTTAAAGCTCAGAAGAGAGCTGGGATGTAATAAATGACTGCAAATAAGTGGATGAGTTTGTTATCTTGCTTTTAAGGAAAAAAAAAATGCTGCACCTGTCATGGTGGAGGATTAGATGTAGGTGACCAACACTGCCATCTAGTGGTAGTTTAGGGGTTAGCAGTAGATGGTTGATGTGGGATTGATTTTTGATTATTAATTTATTTTTTTTGTGTCTTAACAGTTGAAAACATTGCACATTGTGAGTTTGCTTACTTGCGAGACCTCCTGATCAGGTAAGATTTTAATTTTATTTCCTTTCTTTTTTTTTCTTTTAGTGACAGATGATGTGCTGAACATCATTTGATCCACTCAAATTAAAAAAATCTGGTTTTAATTTTCTTTCACCAAAATATATAACATATATGAGGAAAATTAAGCTTAAAATTGCATTTCCGGGTATTTCCTTATTTAAGTCGCTGTAAATCAGGAGCAGACCAAAAAAAAAGATGGTAGCTGCTCCGCTCCATTCCAATACATCCACTTGCAAACAAAGAGATCCATGTACGTCTTCATTTTCCTTATCTGAGCTGTCACCTGGCTAAAAACAGTACAGATGGATAGCTCCAATATTGCTTGCTATTTTTGTTGCACTGTTAATGTCAGGTCGGGGTTGTGGGGGGGTTTAAAATGGTGAGAAAACGTGTCCAGGGGTCGGCAACCTTTTACAGTAAAAGAACCATTTGGGCTCATTTTCTACTGATCGAAACCTAGAAGGAACCCCATAGTCTTGCTTTAGCCTTTAAGAAATTTGGATTTTGCGTTCATAACCTTCTTTTTTTAAATAATAAATATGAATGATGTCTATTTTTTGTCAAGGATAATATTGAAAATATAAAAAGAACCCAGCATCTCTCAAATTGTGATTTATTATTTTTTTTTTTTTAAACGTTTGACAGAAGCTCAATTCACAATAAAAGATGCTCAATGCCAAACAAGATAATCTCAGTGCATCTCTGGCTAGCTAGTAACCAGTGTTGTGCAGCACAAGATAATGCTTTTATCTCACAAAAGATATTTTTTACCAAAATTTTGCTTTGCATATAAAATCTGTTTATTCTGGGGGTAGCGTTGAGCAAACAAGACGTCTTCAGGTCAACAGGGATGTAAAAACGTACATAGTTTATCATCTATGTGCACCTCAGCCATCAATTTATAATTTTTTTGAAACAGATTTAGAATTGATGCAGTTTAAACTGAAAAATGTCTCCTTCACAAACAGCTAAGATTCATTGGAGGTGGAACGCGTTTGTATTTGCAGGACACACATGCAGAACATCAAGGACATCACGAGCAGCATTCACTTCGAGACGTACCGCGTCCGCCGGCTAAACGAGTCAAACGGCCTCCCGCCCCCCCACATGCCCGACGACCTCTCCGTCGACCTCAAGGCCAACGGTCAGCTGGAGGAGCAGCCCGGCGCCCCGCAGACCAACGGAGCGGCTGCTCAGCATGAAGCCCTGTCCCACGAGATGTAACAGTCTGTGCTAGAGCCAGATTCAGAAAGCAGGACACAAAAACACACACTCTGCTTACATGAACATTCACACATAACCTAAAACTCATGCTGTGAAGACCACAAACTCCAAACACACAATAATAAATCTTGACATTTTTCCTGCATGGGCTCTTCGTTTATCTGTTCCTGCATCTTTACTTGTTTCAAGCCCCTCTTTGACCGTCCAGTTCCAATGCCAAGATCGTCTATTTAACCAAAAAATATGAAAGTGGTCAAAAAAAGATCGACTGAAATTTAGTGATTTGTTGAGGAAGTACAACTAGAAGAACCAGTGCCAGCCGCCCGGTCTGCTTTGTGTTGTGGTGTATAGTGTTGTATAGTCACTAGAGTTGTGTAGGGATAATTAGATATATTGTGTGACGGAGGTTTCTGTTGACATCTCCACATTAAGAACAACGCAGCAGCTATGTGGAGCTATCAGACGGCATTTGTTCCGCTGAGTTATCATGTTTTAAAACCCTTCTTGTCAAACCGTTCTGCATCTTTTCATGTAACGCCAGCTGTGTTGTGTAGTACAAAACAAATGTTTTCTCTCTTACTGTTGTATTTTTATTGCTAATCTCAATGTTCTAATATTATAGTGTATGTTGAAAGTGCAGCTGTGTTTCCATGCATTTGATTCTTTTTTTTTTTTTTTTTTTGGACCTTACATCAAATCTTCCCAGTTTTTTTTTTTGTCTTATTGTTCTCAATAGAAGCACATGCGGCATATGGAGTTGATTTGTGTATTTATGTTTGTTTGATGCCATCTGTTTACTTCAACTTTCATTCCAACTGTTAGTTCCTTAAAGTTTGTGATTTTAAAGAAGAAAAAAAAAAAGGTGTAGGCTTAAAATATTTTTGTATTTTCCGCAGAACCTTAAACCCGTTTGTGAGACTGCACTGTAGTGAGCACAACTTCCTGTTCAGGAACACAACCGGTCCTATCAGCACATGACGGTTACAGCTATAAAGGTGCAGACTTTAATCAGAGGATTTTTAAAGAAAATATGCAAAAAGCTGCAACTAAAAAGATTGACACATCTGCAAAGGTATTTTCAAAATTTAAAAAAAGTTTAAGCAAAACTATCACAAATAAATTTAAAACTATTGTCTACTTTCTAATAAAAAAAAGTTATTGGGTAACACTTTGTTTACTGTTGTATAGTTCTTGTGTAATTTGTCATGCTACTATAGATTAAGGTTTTATCTTTGATATATTTCCAAAATAAAGATTGATATTTTTATTGTTTGACATTGATTGTGTTTTTTTTTTAAAGGTCTATAGTGGAGAAATGTGTTGCATTTTTGAAATTGTCCTTTTAGGGGGTTCTACTTATCTCTCAAGCTCAACCTGGTTTAAGCTACAGTTAAACCAGGTCAAACTTCAACCAATCAGGGACTTGGATTTAAAAGTGACATGGATTATGTCCCCTTTCTTACATGGAAGTGCCAACCATTTGAAAATTGATCACAAAGGTGAAATTAATACAGTATCTCAAAAAAGTGAGTACTGCTCTTACATTTCTGCAGATATTTAGATCTTTTTCATGGGACAACAAAAAAAAAGTAGTCAGTGTCCATCTTGTATAGCAGTGTAAAGTTATTTTTCTGGCTAAAACATCATAATAGAGGCATCAGTAGCCAAACCCCTGGCAGCAAAAAGGGAGGGGTGTAGTCACTTTTGTGAGATACTGTAGTTGTGGTTTGTGCCAGAGTGGAATTATGACACCAAGTCTTTCATATATCGAAAAGTCTGGAGCAAGATTTGTGAGATTTTTCAAGCTTTGACATCTCACACCGAGCCTATTCCAACTAGGTGGTAGATATGCGCTAGTAAACAGTTGTGCGTATTGGCAAGAATCTGATGATATGATGCGTATCGCGATACGATAAATATCGCAATATATTCCAAGACTGTGCCAGAAGATTTTTTTTTCTATTTTTTTTAAGAGTGTGACTTAGAAAAAAGCTAAGTTCTACTAAAACATCTAAGAAGAACGAAAACTGCGAGGCTGACTGAACATTTAGCTCAAGCTGCTTCTCATTATATCTGGTGTTTCTGATGGTGTAGAGCTTGTCAAAGTGTGCTGGGCTGCCAACTAACAGTCAGGGGGTTTAGGTAGCAAACAAAAGTAAGAGACTAAAGGACCCTCACAAATAATTAATTCAATGTTGTTTCGTCAGCATGCTAAATCGATACAAGTATCGCAAATGAAATATTGCGATATATACCAGAATCAATTTTTCCCTGCACCCTTGTAAACTGTAGAGAAAGAAAAAGCTCCCTGATTGTCTAGTGTGAACACCATGGGATAAAATAAGCCCTTAGTGATGGCGCCACTCTGGCCGGGGGGCCCAAAATATTTAACTGTCAGCCCTTGAAAAGCAGCACCTCTAATTCTAACTGTTTTGCATTCATTAAAAGAGCCCAGTTGGGGAAGAAGTTTAACTATTACTTAACAGATGTGGTGTAATATTAATAGCCAAACTTTGCAGCATAAATCCACGCGGGAGGAAATGTGGCTCAGCAGCAGTTCCTCCTCACACATTGCCCACTTCACAGTGCTGTAACAGGGCTTCTCATTTGCACCTCCTGTCACACTCTTTCTCAACTTGCCTGTGGAGTTATGTGTTGACAGCATTGCTCGCCAAAGGTCATTGTCATCGCTTCCTGTGACGGTGTTCCTGCTGCGGCTTCAGCTTCCATCTCTCAGTCATCGGCCCGAAGTCTCTCTGCGCTCCGGACGACACAGCTTTGGTGACGAATGACCAGCGAGAAGAAGGTGAGAAACTAGAAACTTACAGGTAGATCAGGATCTTCTGAAAACTCACCTAACACTGACACCTTTATATAAACAGCCTCTCAAGCAGGTGTACTAAAGCGCTGAGCTGAGTGATGAAGACCTCGCGGCAACACTGTGACAGTGCCAGATCCAAGTCTGGCAGTGCCACTGAGCCAATTTACCAGCGAGCAAGATGGGACGCCTGCAAGTTCCTCACAGAGCTGCACATCTATCAGAAGAATTTCAGCAAGAACTCCAAGTTTGCATTTAATCGAAATTTTACTGGATTTTATCAAAGAAATTGATTACATTATTTGCAAAAATTGAGAAAAATACTCAAATTTGCTTTTGAAACAAAGATATTAATATTTCTAAAGAAATAAAAAAAATAAATCTTAGAGTTGTAATAGTTTTTGGATATCTAAAGATCAAGAACAATTATTGACACACTATAAAAAGCTCTCAGTAATTCCAATGTAAGTCATATAAAGTATATTTGGCATTTTGTTAGTGAAAGACAAAATTCACACGATTCAAAATTGACATTACGTGGAGTAATTGCATTTTATAAAGATTAATAAAATGTACCCACCTTATTTGTAAATGACAAAATAAAAAAAAAAATCGTCCTAAACCTGACATAATTAAGTTTAACATTCAATTTCTATCCCATCGTTGGAAAAAAGTTGTCTATTTAAGTGTACTACACTTGGTCTGAACAAAAAAATAAGAGGCAGTGTACTACAAATCTAAATAAGTGAATGCCTGAAAGATTTTTTAAATAAAAACTATCCTACAGTGAGATTCCAATGGAAAACAGCAGATATTTTGTCATGTTTTGAAGGCCATGCATTGTGAGCTCCATGAAAGCCAGAGTGAGATCAGTTCTGCAGATGTGTAAGTCATGTTTAAGGCAGATATTTTTAAGGTTAAACAGGAACAAGAAGCTTTTTCATAACCAAACCCACCTTATCTCTTTAGGTCCAGAAAGACTAACACTCAATGGAGAATCTGGTAAAACTGTCAAGACACCCTCCTCCTCCCTCTGCAGCTCTTTTATTTAATCAAAGCTTGTTCATTTTTATGGACATTTTTTTTATTTATTTTGTGTGAAAAACCCTAACAAATTAATGCAAAAAACTAATGTGTACAAAGAGACGCCGCACAATGTCCTCTACCAAATTCACCCCTGAGCCGTTCTGGACATGAGGCATGACACCCATTTGTTGTTGGGGTATGCAAATGTGGCGCTTCCATCTGTTTGTTGGGATTCTGCTTGTTTCCATCCGTGTTCCGGCTCCTCTCTACCCTCCTGTTGCCCCCTCAGCTCCTCCCCACTCTCCAATGCAATATGCAAATTGCACTTGTTTTGATTAAAAGACGACTACATGTTTCATTAAAGTTGTCATTGGAGATATGGGGAAGGTAAAGGCACGGCCCTCTGGAGAGGTGAAGGTTGTTTGGCTGGCGTCGGTGTCGCAGGAGCGGCCGTTTGGCGTCGCTGAGGGGAAGTGCGAGGCTGCTGCCGAGGGAGCGCTTTGCTTTTAATAGGGCTGACTGAGAGGCACATCAGTTACAGCTCACGCCGGTGGAGATGATGAGTGAAGGTGCACAGCGTGAGAACTGAAGCAATTGACAATGAAATATAGACCATATCACTTTCAAGGGGTTTTGACAGTTGTATAGCTCCCCACTGCTGTCAGGCTGTTGAGAAAGAAAGACTTTCTGTGAAATGAAAAGATCATGTTTCACAGGTGGCCATCTTTCTTCTCGTTTGCTGAAACCTTGGAAGCTCCATAAATACGGGGTGCTTTCAGGACATCTCTGAACCCATTTCAGGCGAGAGTTTTTTTCTTGAACTAGACATCTGTCTTTGTGCTTGGGATCGGGTCTCTGTGACACATCAAAATAACTAGCAGATACTGCAGTTAGGCTGGTTTTATGGAACAGATGGGCATGGGTCTAAACAATGACTTCCTCTAAATTATCACTTCCTCTGCTTTGTCAAAGCAGATGATGATGCAATACGGAACGCAGTTGTCTCAATGAATGCACATCAAAAATACCTCACAGCCCCTAAAACGATGACATTAAAGAAACAATTTAATTAAAATTGGTGTTTTTGTTGTTTTTACCAGATTCTTTTAGCATATTTTTTAAATAATTGTAAAGAAAATTTAGCTTAAAAATTGTGTTTCTGAGTAGTTTGTTTATTGAAATAGCAGAAAATAAACAAGAAAATGTCGGAAAAAAATGTCTGTCTGGATACAGGTGCTACAACTGGGGGGCCACTAGATCCCTATTCCACTTTATTTCAATTCATCCATTTGTAGATGACTAGATTCATGTACGTCTTCTGGATTAAGACTGTACGACTGGATCACTCAGAAATTGTTTTCCTTTTTTGTTGCACTAGTAATGTTAGCTTGGAGTTGCGAGGGGCTGTAAGCTAGTGGGAGAGAGTGTAAACAAAGGGATGATGGGAAGTTGGGAAAGGCTTACACCATGCCAATGGTGCCAACTCAGAGGCAAATTTCTAATGAACTTCTGTCAACCTTCAGAAACTATATCCTAGAAAACAACACAGTTTTTAAAATCTTGATTTGACAAAAACACGATAAAATCATAATTAAAAGACAACTGTGAAATGTTAGATCAAAATATGATTGGAGTGGGATTTTAACCAAATAACATTGGTTAAAAAAAAGTTAAAGTTAAAAAGTTAATAAAAAAAAAACATTATTTTTGCCAAAAAAAGTTGTTCAAACACAATGCATTCTGGTCTATATTCGCCAATCTATCTGGTCAATAGCACTAAAAAAAATGGTGAATTGAATTCACATACAATAATACTGTGTATTTTTTTATGTGAATGAACCCACTGCTTCCAATACATTTTTGCTTGTAAAATATATATTTTTCCTGTCTGTGTATTTTGCAGACAAAATGCTTTTATTTAAATGATCCATTTGTAAATTACTACAAGAGGTCTGTTTCCTTTTCCTGTGTTTTCTTTTATTGGTTGGGGATAACCATAAGTGGGAGACAGTGAGGTATTGGTGGGTGGACACGCCACACAGTGAAAGGGTGGGGGCAGAAAGGATGGGGGAGGGTCAGCTGGCACCGAGCCAACGCCGGTTGCATTCAAAGACATGGGAAGAAATGAGACGATAAAGAAAAGGCTGCTCTGCATAATCAATCAGAGACAATAGTGGAAGACGGCTGGCAGTCCGGCTTTCTTGACAGGACTGATTATATTTATGCAAAGATGGAAGTAAGACGGGGAGGCATTAAAAGGGATTGGCTAGCGCGATGGTAGCAGGTACAAGGAGCGCTGTAATGAGTGGCCCCCGCCGCAAAAGCAAGGACATATACCCTGGAGGAACTGATTGAATGCCGTGCCAATAAAAGGAGGCAGTTTCATGCACCATTGACCGAGTTGGCATCCTCAGAGTCGCACAGTGATGAAACCCCTTCGAGGTCATGATAATATGAAATACATTTTTGCTCCTTTGTGTCTTTACAGCTCAGAGAAAGAATCAAACAATTCCCTTAAGCTGGATATTTTTTTTTCCCTTTGTCCTGCAGTTTAAGTAGTTTGTGGTTTGCATACCATTTTTTTCCACATTTTTTATCCCACCTCAAAGAAAGCAGATCGCGTGTTTGTTTGCAATAAGCAATGAGCGGATCAAATTCTAGTTCACAATAGGAGGGGAAAATAATCAGATTTGAGTCTGCAGAGTCACAGCCAAAGAGATTGTCCTTTCATTTTCTCTGCAGGTAGAGCTGCATGTCCCCAAGCGGGCTAATAGAATGCTTGTCTTGTATCTTCTCAGCTATGAACCTTGCTCTGTCTCAATTACATTCAGTCTGGAAGCATGTGTGCCTTGAAGCCAAATACAGTATATTAGTTAAAATAAAGCTCAGTCAGTGACTTGTGTGGATCTCACAGAGGATGTTCGTTGGTATTTCATCAGGAAAAGTGCAGAGTTTGCTGTCTGGAAAAAAAAAAAAACACAATAACAACAGTCAATTCCAAAGCACATACTGGGCTGTATTTATTCAGGTGTGGATCACATTACTTTTTCTTAATATTTCATGTTCTTATCAGGGGGAGAGACCCGGTACATCTTAGTTTTATGAGTATTCAGAAATTTGCTGTCATGGAAAATTCCTCAATCTTAATTTTGTCTATTCATTCTTTATTTTAGACTGTACGTTGGTTGTTTCAAACATTTTTATCAGTGCTGCACCAGAGCACATAAAGAAGATCAAACTTGATTTTTTTTGTGGATTTTTTCTGTAGAATCTTGTAGTTAAGTTCGGCATTAGACATGGTTCTGATCATGAATTCTGTATTTTGTATATTTCTCCAGTTGGTCAGCACTTCTGAGGCAGGGCTTCTGTACATGGACTTATAGAGGATGAAAAAGATGAGCAGTTTTACGAGGGCTAACTGTATGTTTCATGTTGTCTTAACTGGTTGGGTTTATCAAGTTGTTCAAGACGTGTTTGGCTGTAAAGCACAATAGTGTTGTTTCTAATTCCTACTTCATGAAACTCATTTTTTCATCTAAGCCACAGTTGTGACATCTGTACTTGATGCATTTTTGCAGCAGACTTCTGTGTAGTTATTGTTGTCGAACCTTTATTTATCCAGTTAGATCAATGGAGAACAAATTCTCATTTACGACTTCTCCTTTCCTCTTTTTTTTTATTACTTCGTTTTATTTTGTTCTCTTTGCTTCTGTTTAGTGCAGTACAGTTTATGTGTTGTCCCTCTTTCCCACTCCCATCTGAGGAAGCCGGAGAGATCCCAGATTCCAGGTGGATTGACTGTGCTCCTGTTCTAGGCCATGGACCTCGCCTCTGGCTTGTCTTGGCTCTGGCCCTCACCCCAGCTGTCCCCCAGTTCTATCTGTATGAATAGTATTCAAAGATGTAGTTGTAGAGTTTAGATAAGCTAATTGTTCGGTAACAGTCCTGGTACATTGTCTGTCTGTCCCGGGAGAGGATCCCTCTCTCATGTGGACATCCCTGAGATCTCTTCTATTTTTCATGGAATCAGTTATTTTTAGGAGTTTTTTTACTTATCCAGAAGGAAGGTCAAAGGACAGGGATACCCAGTTTAGTTTAGTTTAGTTTAGTATGAAGCAGCTTTACACATATATGCATAACTTTAAAGTAGTGAAGTGCTTAAGCCACCAATATAAATCAGCTGATTCTGCCATAAAGAAAAGCAGCTTGGTACAGTTCTGCAACGCTTTAAATGAGTCATTTATTGGTGCAAAGCCAAAATGCAAAGCTGCTTTTCTTCACATCAGAATCACCTGATTCATTACGTAAGCAACTTAAAGTATGTCAAAGAGCATTATTTAGGTATCTTGTTTGTGATATTTTATTAAAAATGACATTATGATGTCAATATCATGTAAAAATTTCCAAAAATCTACTTTTTAACTCAGAGAGTTGTTGTTCTCTAGGAGTTTTCTGAAGAATGTATTACATTTTTACCAGTTTACAAAGTTTTCTATGCTGAATGTACGGCATAAGGGTAAGAAAACTTAATTTGAACACTTTTTCTTTACCTTAAACACTGAAAAAGTAAACCTCGGATATTCCTGTGTGGCTTGAGAAGTTTCCTCAGATTTGCTGTAAGTCCTCCAATCTTGTAGTTATAACAAAATCTTAATACAAACGGAACACACAACTACAACATACAGATGCTTGCAGCAGTTGCAATTACTCTCACTGTGTTTATTTGAACAAAGAACAACAGGTCTGCAACAAACATGGCAGAATTCTGCTAATGTTCTTCAGTGCACCAACTGTAATGCTGTGACAAAGATGCAACAGTTGCTCTTAAAACTGCAATCTAATTTGAAACCTATAGGGGTTTACTGTGCAGGCATAAATCTCCCTTCACTTGTTTTTTTACATGTGCGTTGACAGCCCTGGATCCCACTTCTGAGCAATAAGCCAATTAAAATCTTCAATTCAAATTGGATTGGAGCAGAGGTGAGATAAGCAAACCCCATTAAAAAATATTGTTTCAACTAACAAAAACGTGATTTTGTTGTAACTGTATAGATAGAGCATCATAATATGTCTTCTAAAAAATTGTAGACACAATGTTGTTGCACAAGACACAAACAAGGAATCATTTTGTGCTTGTTTATCCTTAAAAACAATATTTTGTTAAGTTAAGGTGTCTCACGCAGAGGGCTTTGCGTGCTTCCCAGCTGCTAATGTTGCAGAGCTCCCTCCTGCTGTTTGTCTTCATGTGTCGCATTTTAAGTCAAGGCAAGATTTTAGAAAAAACATACATATTTACTGTGGTTAGTGCCTGACATTAATGCATATGCTGATCCACAGATATCTCTGCGGTGGAGCGATTTCCACTTCATCCATCTTTCCTTCTCTGCATGCTGTTCACTTCTTTTTTTTATATATCAGTTTACTGTTTTCTCTAAAAAATACAAGTTAAGCTCACCTTATTTACATTTATATGATAAGATTTTCTTGCTATTGGAAGGTATGCAAATTTGCCCTTTTTCTTAAGTCGTGGAGCAATGGAGTGAGTAGATTTGTTGCAGGGCAAGAAGGAAAAATAATAACATTGCCCTCCAGGAGGAAAGGCAGGGTTTCTGGACCTCATGAATTTTGTAATGATTGGTTTTGTTTTTCCGCACCTTCTCCGAAACTTATCAAGACATTTGAGCTGCTGGGATATTTATATGTAACATCAGACTGACTCAAATGTCTCCTCTCTCCATCCACCCTCGGTTGCTGCCCCTGCAGTGTTCAGATTATCATCTTTCATTTTCTTCATTTCATTTTCCATCTGATGGCCTCTAAATTCCTCCATCAGTTTTTTTTTTTTTGTGAATTGTGGGAGGGGAATGCTCTCAGGCATTGGTCATGTCTTAAAAAAGTGAGTGGCGACTGGACGGGGGCGGGGAGCGGTACATACAGCTTTTGTGTGTGTGAAGGTAAGTGCTCAACCGAAGTGAAACTCTTGAACTCTTGTGAAATAAATGGACCTGTTTTGCACTTCTTTTCTGTGTGTGTGTGCACATGCACGAGTGCGCGAAGGTCCCCTGAATGCCGAAGAGGGCATAGCACTCAGACAAATTGCTTCTCTGCAAGCATATTGCCGGTGCCAGTCTTGATTCCTCTGGATGCTCCAATTCGTGCTCGTTCTGATGCCTGCAGTCCAACATGCACCCGTCTACCTTGCTGATGAAACGCTGGCCGTGTGACATTTAACTGACGCTCCGAAAGAAGCCCAATAATCATCAGGTACTAAGAAATTAATTTTCCCCATGGCTGCACTTTGGCTGGAGCGTTACAGCCAGCAGAACTCGAGGGGGGCAAAATGTTGCAGCTTTTCCCTCCTTCTCCTTTTTTTTTTTTTTTTTCCTCCATGAGCATCAACATTACTCATGACACACTCTAGTGATTTGAAAGCCACCCCTCTCACGTTGCACACACCTTGTGCACATACAATTTTGCAGAGACTGGCATAATGACAAGGAAGGCAGCCTCTCCACACCACTGAACTGTAAATGAACATACCCAGAAAGCGCGGACAGGTGTTGTTATGGTCGTATGAGGGAAGCTTCTTGCTGTGTTTCACTTCGGTTTTCCTTCCTTCCTTTTTTTTTTGGATCCCTTCATCTCCCTCCATCTGCTTTCAATCTCTGCCATTGTCCTTTATGTAGTTAATTAGGAGACAGAAGTCCATTGGTGTCAGAGATCTGGAGCTTTATTGTTCCTTCCTCTTGCACCCCCCCCCCCCCCCCAAGCCCTTCAAAGTGCAGATATCATTAACCCTCCCCCCACAACACACAGGCACGTACACCCACAGTTCATGCCAGAGTGTGCACAGCCCTGCCTGCTTCTGCCTGGCACGGCCATCCATCTCTCACATGCACCCCCCACCCCCACCCCCACCTCAATCCCGTCCTATCGCCCCTCCACCTGAGAGCATTTGTCTTCCTGTCGCTCTCTGAGCTGCAGCAATGAAAAAAAAAAAAAAAAAGATAAATGGGGGGGGCTCAGTGGCAATATGCAAAAATGTGAAAAGGTAGATGCTGGTTGCCCGGGCAACGGCTCTGAGGTTATTTCCTAGCGCTGATGGAAATCAATGTCATGTGCCAGGCTCGCAGGCACCTCCGTCCTCAGGAAAATTAAAGGGGGGGAGGGAGGACAGGAGGGGGAGCGGAGAGTGTTGGCAGCACAAAGAAATATGCAGAGAAACTGAAATCCTTTTTTTTTTTTTTCTTTTTTTCTTCTTCTACAGGCACGCTGCTGTGCTGTCTCTCCACAGGTCACTTTCCTTTATTTCTGCCTCTGCATCGCCCTCCCCTTAAACTCTGTCTCATCTTCAACTCTGGCCTTTATTAAAGAAAAAACATGTAAAGATAATAAAGGTTTTTTTTTTTTTTTTTTTTATTGAAAAAGGTTGAGTAAAAGTTTTGTACGGAGCAAACCAGGAGCTTCATGCAAAAACAAGACATCCCCGTCCCACTGAAAGATGAATCTACGTACCTGAATCTAAAAAGTTTAAAAAAATGCATGAGACTTGGCTTGAAAGTCCAAAACAGCAAAACTAATGTTCAGTAAAAGGGAATCATTGCTTTGTGATTCACGAAGAGTTGAACAGATGGAGCAATGAAAGAAAAAGAAAATGAGAGGAGTGAACATCTTGACAACAGACAGATGCTATAAAGGGAGATGGCAGGAAGGCAGGCAATCTAATTACCCAGGTAAATGCAAAGACACTAGTATGAAAATACATATTTATATAGAGAAAACTTGCAAAACATTGATAAAAGCATGGACTAACTCAGGGATAGAGCTAAGGGGGTGGGGTGGGGCAACTGCACCAATGTTTGAGTAAAAAAAAAAGAATTAATACAAGCTTTTCTAAGAATTGCAAAATAACAAAGCAATAACTTTTAATAGCATCTCATTTAAAAGAACTTCTGTTTTAATATTAATAACAATGACAATAATAAAACTGTTTGAACTATGAAATATGAACTCCCCCCCCCCCCCCCCCCCCCGGGACCAATCACTGCAGACTCAAGATGTCTGGTTCTGACATATGTCCATATAGCAAAAGCCGAAAGTTAGCCATTTTCTATAGGTGATGGCTCACTCACTCACTCACTCAATCCAATGGTCAACTACGGTGACATGAACAAGAGATAAAAATACACAGTAACTGTTAAAAACTTGGCATGTAAGAGTAAGTTTGGCCAAAATCCGTGAAAATAGATTGTTGACAGAATTCCTTGTTGCATGTAAACAAACTTAAGGCTCCGAGCGAGCTGGACTCCAACATGATGTCTAAACAAACCGTGACGTCTGCTTCCCATTCTCATTATCATTTGGATAGCTTGCATGCTGTCACCCTTCAGATGAGAAATTTTGCAACCCACCACTTAGGCTATAACTGGCTGTCCCTGCTCACAGCACTGTCTGCTGCTTTGGCTCCCTTCCTTCCAGCTCATTTTCCAAACACAGAGCAGTGAAAGGCTGTATGGCTGGAGCACAGCTGGACACCACCGGGCTGGCACAGTGAGAAAAAGAGCAGCAAAATAATCCTACAAAAGACTGAACAGAGGATTGCAAACACATTCTTTTATAAACATCTCACTCAGAAAAAAGAAGAGAGCTACAGTAATGCATAAATACAACAAGATTTTTGATACTTGAGTATTTGGAAATACATAAAAATTGGATCTGCACAGACCACTTGCAAATAAATAATACAATCTCAGCATATTTTTTTGATGTAATGATTTTTTCAACTCACTCAGATTTATATTCTGACTCTGATTTGGTGCATTTCTAGTGAAGGACATGCTGAACTCCTGATGCCAGGAAATCTTGGACTGTGATGAGCGGAGCAGGCCACAGGGGGGCAATGCAGCAGACAACATGGTTATCTGTCTCAGTGTTTATCAGCTCAATTCCCAAGCATGTTGGACCTGTTAATAAGAACACAACTACTAATCGGATTATTCAAGGTGTTCAGGCAAATTATGGTTAACTAAAGAAGAGCTGTTATTTTGCCTTCTGAATGTTTAGTTCATGCAGTGGATGCACTTTCTTTTTATAGATAGATCATAGGTATTGTGATTTTCATTATCACCACTATGTCTTAATTTGGCAAAAATCTGATCTCAATATTCGGGCAGTGTGTTGACCCTTTAACACCAAATACGTCACATGCTCTTGGACTTATCAGTATTCTTTGACATTGATGGAATAAATGAAATCAGGTGATTCCGATGCAAAAATTCGCAACTTTTAATGTCAACATGCCACACTTTATTGAGCCGTAATGCAACATTTTACATTGGTAAAGCCACTATTTTTGTTGTTGAACTTTTATTTATCCGGTGGGTCGACTGAGATCAATTTCTCACGTACAAAGTCGAGCTGAGTTTGCATTGACAGCACAAAAGCAGCCCAACAGTGCAATACATATATACAGATCAAATCTCCTCACATCAATATTTACAACCTGTTTCTCTGTAAAAGAATCATCTGACTTTCATTTATTTAGTGAGAACTTTATAGCTGAAAAGTGTTCCATATCAATGCAAGGCTGCTTTTCTCCGCTTCAGAATATGCTGGAACTTCATTGATTGCATTAACAGTTGAAGAGTTGCGATACATGGAAGACTTTAAAGATTGGAGCTACAGCTCTGGTGTTGAAGAGTTAGCTGGCCAGGAGTCTGCTGAAAAATCTATTGATTGTGTGTGTTAAGCTAGGTTCACACCGTTGACATATACAGATATGGAAAAAGCGCCTGTGACGTCACTCGTAGAAAATGCCTTATCTCTGGTTCCAACAAAATAAGTCAATTCATTCGCATTTTTCTTTTTTTGTGGTACGGACTTTGTCGTTTTTGGGACCAGATGATGTTGGTAAGCAGTGATTGGTCCAACTCGGTCTGAGTCATCATTTATATCTATCGAACCTCTTGGCACTTAATTGCGACAATGCTGAACTGTGACTAATCAGGAGCTCGATTTGATCTGTGGGTCCTTTTCATAATGCAGAGGTACCCACCTTTGTAAACATAATCACAAAGGTGAATGTAATAACTACCTTTTTCCAACTGGCCAGAATGGTAAGACATCAAGATGTACATTTTTAAGGACAGAGCTTCAAAAGAAAAACCTGGAGCAAGATTTATGGGATTTGCATGACTTTGACTTTGCGCACCAAGCTTTTACCCACTGTAGGCGGCAGACGAGAGCTATGACAAGTAAGAAAAACAAAAGAAGAAGCCCCTCCCTGGCACTCCCTGCTTATCCGGTACCACTGTGAAGGTACCTTGACACCTGTGCCTTAAAAAGCAAAAAGTTAAGGGTTTAGTGTTTAATGAAGGTATAATGTAGGAATATGTTACTTATTTTGGTGTATATATAGTTGTACCAAAGAAAAGCACATAAATACTGACAAATTGATCTGTAACAGAAGACACACTAAAGCAATTGTACCTAAGCCTGCCAAAAATTTGAACCTCCAAGTCTTTGTGTTTGCCAGTTTCAACCCATCTGCTTGTTTCTGTGCACGCAGAATGCAGGAACTCAAACCTCTAGGTAGCAAATTAAAGACGGCTAGCACCAATTAAGAGGCTCAATGTGGAATATTTTCAGTCCAAAGAGACTTCGTCCCATTGTGGGTGGAATATCACCCAAAACTGCTCATGACTCAAAAGGACAAGCAACAAAAATGAGTTAACAGAAATGCATTTGAAAGACAAAATGAAAGACCTTTCTGTGACACACACACACTCATGTGCACCATGTCTCCTAATGCTCTGTGTGTTTTGTGAGTTTCTAATGCGAGGCTAATTTGTCATTAACATTTCATTTTTGTCTGTGCCTTTGTTCTGGATGTTTAATTTGATTCTTAAATAAACTCTCCTGACCCCGCAGCCATTTTTCCCTTCATTTCCTCTTCTCCCTCCCCCACTTCTTCTCTTCCACACACTCCCTCCTGTATTTTCAGAGGGCAGCATTAGGCGGTAAGTGAGGCACATTTCCTCCGGCAACAAAGAAGGAACATGTATTAATGCTGAGAGATGAGTTACCTTGTTCACCTTTAGTTTCGCCGCAAGACACTGTCTGTCAACGTCCCTCCCAGCAAAGGCGGCATTTGATTTGTCGCAGAACGAAGGAGTCGGAGAATGTGATTTCGCTGCAAGTCTGTCACCGTTTCATGATTTGTACAGCAGGGGGTCCAGAAAATACACATGACATTTTTGCTAACTTCTGTTACCAAATGTCTTCCACCAACACTCTGAACTCAGTGCACTGTGCAGATTCCGCTCTGTGGAGGACTGCAGCCAAGCGCTGCGTGTCACCCTCTAATTTTCTGATAAGATCGTTTTCCCATCCTGCGCATTTATTTTTTGATGCGGTGCAGCCGAGGCAAGAAAGAAATGAATATTCATTACTGTGGAGAAAACCTATATGTTTCACAGTGATTTACTCTGATGTCATGAAGTAATGTAAATGACTTTCTCACATCTCCCTCCCTCCTTAATTAATGAAGCTTAAAAGCAGCTTTTTCCAAGGAGAAAGGCAGAATTGGAACAGATAATAATGGCATAGGATAATTCGGTGCTTGTTTGGGTTTGATGGGTAGAAGAGCTACATATTTTTCAATAATTAGGCTTTCTACTTCAGCTTTAAATTAATGGAACTGAACACGACAGAGAACAATTGTTTTATTGTAAAAACCAATGCAAATGTTTGTAAATTATAACATATAATGATATTAAACTTGCATAAATTGACAAGTACGATAAAAATAAACATTCCTGACTCCTATATTAGTAACTTTTTGTTGTAATTCTGGAACAAGCCAGGCCAATGAATGGTGCTGTGATACATAATATACATACATGATATCTTCCTAGTAGTTTCAACAATCAGAACTGTAAAATACCAATTGTTACTGGAAAATCTTTACCTGGAAAAACCACTAAAAATTGTACACAAGAGGCATGCCACTAAATTACAAGTGTATTGTTCGCCATGCTTCAGTCACAACTGTCCTTATGGGCGGGTACGGACAGTCTGCAGTTGAAAAATGGGGAAACCTGTTTCAGGCACGGAAGTGGCTTGTTGGACAAAAATGTTCTCACACGCTTTTTTCGGGCATTCTGAGGGCGACTTATCGTAGCAAGGTAAGCGAGGTTGAAGTAGGTGCAACGCAGGTGTGTTGTGTGTATTTGTCTTTTTTTAACCCCTCCAAATCCTAATGTGTTGTTTAGGTGAAATCCTTTTAAACGCATTAAAGAAAATAGACAAGAGTGTACCGAATTTTGTGAAGGTGTCTTACAGGCGTCCTACAGGCACCTAGGTTTCCCATAAGTCCCTTCAGCTCAATAAGAAGGCAGTACCTCAACAGTGACTAGAGTGTGTGTAAAGGGCACCATCTTAAAGCATTACCTCCACACCTTTACTCCTCTTATAGCCCCTCTCCAGTGATAATAGTATATTTTGTGTGTATTTTACGTGCTATTGTAGTATTATTCTTATAGTAAAGAACCAATTAAATATAATTTATGACTAAACAATGTTTTTGAGTATTCCTCAATCCAATCACATTGGGTCAGAAAACCGGATGTTTGAAATGCTCAGCTATTGAAAATGGGCGTGCCAAAGTTTCCTCCCCTTGCATGCACCGTAGCCCGCTCATGCTTAGGTGTACAAGATATGATGAGCGTTCGTGATTTAGCGAATTGCAATGCTAGCTCAAAGCTGTACAACTGGATTAATCCAATGTTATCTGTTGTTATTTTTACGCTAATTATATTAGCTTGATGCTATAAACTTGCGCAGGGAGAGGGGGAGGTCGCTCTGTGTTGACAGTTCCAACGAGCTACTACTGCTGTGCATGGAATGGGTCTTAAAAAACGACAAAGGCTTTTTGATTTTAGCTAAAAAGGTAATTTTTTTGTCGTGTGGGATTCTGCCTGAACGTCTGATCACCTTTGTTCTGTCAGAATCATTCAAAGCCTGCTTGATAAAAAAAAGCTGATCTTGATTTCTTGATCTCGAAACTGATTTCTTTTTCCTTTCAACAGAAGACGGTAAAGAACAAGATGGAGAGTAATTCATAAAGAAGAGGAGAGCTGAGGAGGAGGTGAGCGGTAAAGCTGACATTGGGGTCAAGTGCTTATCTGGCATCACATTTCCCTTTCAGATCTATCTATATGCATATGCCAGTACATTAGAGTCTTTAGCTGTGTGTGTGTAAAAAAGATGACTATTGGGTCAAACAGAGCAAAAGCAAACTGATAAAATCAGATGAGTAAATGAGAGTGGTTCGCATTAGTCTAATGTGTGCTCACGCACGTGCGTGCCAATAGGTTTTGAAGAGCGTTTTTTTTTTTTTTCCTTCTAGGGCTCAGGTAGTAGCTCACTGACGGGCTGGACTGCCACGCTCAGCCACTTCATTGCTGTCATTCCTTACTCCTTTTGACATTTTCAATTATGTTTTTTCACATGTGACTAGGCTCCCCCCCCCCATCCACTCCTTATCATTCTATGCGTTGCTCTCACTCGTTTCCTCACACCTTCCTATTCTATTTTCCCACCTCATTCATTCCATTTCCTTTTTAACTGTCTGCTCCCGTCCTGCTTTGTGAGCCAGCCCTGTCCGCATGCGGGGGTCAGGTAACCCAGGAATCCCATTACTTTCTTAATCTGGGCTGCATGGTGCAGGCGAGTTGACAAAGCAGCAGATATGTTAAAGGGGAGTGGCTTTGATACATTGAGAGCCCCTTTCAATTTCTCTTTGCTTTTCCTGCACTTTACCTCCTTCTTGTTGGTCATTCGCCTGACAAATATGACATTCATGGCCACATCTGATAGCTTTTGTAAATGCATTCTTCCCATTGTTTTTGAACCAGCAACCTATGGTGTGTGTTAGACCTTTTACTTTCATTCAGCTGATCAGTTTGCCATTTAAAAAAAAAAAATATATATTATATATATATATATATTGCTCTTCATACCAAGTGCTGATATATTCTCCAAAGGACACATTAATCTTTGACCTTGGGCCGCTTTCATATGTATATATTGGAGTTTTCCTTTGAAACCAGAAAACCGGACGGTCATAAATGTATAAATTGCAGTCTTTTCAAAACTTGAAGCAGGGAATCTGGTACCTGTTTCACTGTCATTCTCTACCAAACACAGCATGACACTGTATACAGCCATTAACAAGAATGTGCAAGTGTTAATGCATGTTATCAAAACGCATTAATTGCAAAAGATTGCTAAAGAATAATGCATTTCTAGAGAATTGTTTTTTTTTACACATTTAGTGCACTTTTTGCACCTTTTTGAGATTTTCTTTCTTACATGTAAATTTCTGCAGTTGGTTCATAATTGCAAATCTAAATA
The DNA here is from genome assembly GCA_003999625.1 of Oryzias javanicus. NCBI lineage: Eukaryota > Metazoa > Chordata > Actinopteri > Beloniformes > Adrianichthyidae > Oryzias > Oryzias javanicus. The sequence goes on along the minus strand of CM012437.1, from coordinate 26,659,636 downwards.
GGTTTGTTGAATGCAAATAGATAATTACCAAATTGCAGGGATAAGAGGTTGTGTCTCAGGTATACGGCGGCCCTGATAGGGCAAATTAAATTCGACAAGCCACTCAACGCAAAAGCACAAATATCAAAATGTCAGTTGAAAAAGCAAGTAAATAAAATAAAATTACCATTTATACATTTTATTTTAAATAAGTAATTGCTAGTGGGCTTCTTGAAGTTTGAAGCTGGGGGTCAGTCTGGTGCACTGGAGTTCTATCCTCTATTCTCATTTACTTCTCTTCTTTATTTTTTATTTTATTTAGCTATCTGCTTCTGTTTGGTGCAGTGTAATTCATGTGTTGTTCCCCCCAGAGATTTCAGATTCCTGGTGGTTTTGGCCGTGGACCTCACCTCACAATCATCATCTCGCAGCTCGGAGTGGAAGAGATTCTAGGTGGAACCTCTGTGCTCCTGTTCTCGCCCGTGGACCTAGCCTCTGGCTCGTTGTGGCTGTAGACCTCGTCCTGGTACAACGTCCGTCTGTCTTGGGAGAAGATCCTCCTTCACGTGGATATCCATTGGGTCTTATTTTTTCCTGGAATCTGCTTTTTTAGGGGATTTTAATTTACCCTACTGGGAATTTGGTGTATTACCAACAATTAACAACAAAATAATAACAAGAATGGCTACCTTTTTCGTTTCTTATTTTGTTTCATTTTTTAACATGATATTTCTGAATTTAACGCTGTTAATGTTTTCAGAAAGATTTTCTTTGCATTTTTATCATTTGTTTCCATTATTTTATCCTTTTTCTTCTTTAACTTTGTTTTTCTTCATGAATTTTTAAAAATTGCTTTGCTCTTTTAATTGTCATTGTGATCTTTAATGCGTTTTTGTGTTGAGTGATTTATTGATGTGATTTGGACTTCAGGGCCACCGTACAGGTTCATGTCTACATGACTAATAGCCTGTTAATTAGTAATAACATCCATTAAAAAGCGGTTAGTTGTCTGCTGCAGCAGAAGCTCATTAAGTCAAAGTGTTTTCTATATTTTTTTCCCTGTATGTTAGGATTCAGTGACCTCACTTTACAATTTTTCCACCTCAACAGAAACCAGAAAAGCTTTAATTGTAGTTTAGATACAGTGTCAAATATTTTGGACTCATCAGTCTGAAGGACTTTATTTACTAGAACAAAATAATGTTTAGATTCAAGTTGAGGAGCACATCCTTGATTAACATAAAGCTTTTAAATCCTGTTGTGAAACAGCCCCTGTTTTCTCAGCATCCCTGCTTATTTGCAGTGTGTTTTTGTTTTTTTTTTTGTCTTTTTTCTTTGTAGACTCCCTCACAGCCCCGCAGGCTCACCATTGGCCTCATTTATCATTTTTACTTCAGAAAACCTGCCCGTCTGGGTTCAAAACAACAGCCTAACACAAAGATGGTTGCACATTTTCTGAAGTCGAGTACTTCTTTAAAAACAAATAAAACGTTTTTCTCCCACTGTGAGATGTGATTCCTCTTCCACAGGCGGTTTACATGCCGTTAATTGCACTGCAGGAAAGCGTCATTTTCCAAAGATCGCTTACAAACATGATAACAAAAGACATGAAGCTAATCATTTAAACTGTCATTGTGTCAGCAACTACAAACAGAAAATATGACTTTATGTATTCAATTAATTACCTAAATGAATAATTAGGTTATGATGTAAACAAAAAGCTTTCTCTGAGGAAGAACAACTCAACAGACTGATGAATGTACAGACTGAATGATCAGCTGACTGACTAATTGATGGGCTTGTAATGAGGAGGAAACATGTTTTTCCGCAGGTGTAATGCAAGATGTGCATGGGGGGGTCCTCTTGCTGGCAGCTATGATGTAATATGAAGGATCTAATGACCTCAGCATAATCACCGCCATTATGAAACAGCCACTCAGCTCCCCAAAGCACTTCATCATCAAAGTGTTACCTGCCAGCCATCGCTCATTCACTCCTTTTCTTAACTCGGTCAACAGAGGAGCTCCTGCCAAGTCGCAGCAGATACTCCGCAGATGGTCCACGAGAACGTGTTTGTGCCGCTTTCGTCAGGAGGCGTTCATGGAGGTGGGAGGCCAGAAATCTATTTTTTCTAAGTAAATTGCGGAGAAAGGGTTGCCAGGCCTTCTCCTCTTTTATCCCCAGCACCTCTCCTGCTTATAGCCCTGACCCTTCAGCAGGGGATCCTCACTTGGCAAGATGAAAGCAGTGGAAATAGTGGGGGTGGTGAAACGGGAGAAGTCAGTGGTCCAAGCTGAACAAGAGAAATGGGGGAGTCACGGTCAAGAGCTGATTAATGAGCATTTAATTTAATCAGCAATTCCCATCTCAACAGGACCCCTCCGCGTGCCTCTGAAGCAGCTTATTATTTTAAAAGGTCTGTGATCTTCCCTGTTTCCCCCTCTCTTCCTGCCTCTTTTTGTCTTTTCCAGGCCCCCTTTTTCACACAAAGCCCTTATCTGTGTCGGCATGGGGGACATGAATGGAGGGGAAATGATTAATTGAGATTGGAGGACGATGAAGGATGCCTCACTGAGCCACGTTTGTCTCAGACCTTGTCCTCACTTATCCCTACAAGAGCTAATAACTTTGCCCTTTGTTGTATAATTGTGGGTTGGAAAGCACATAAGCTTCCTTCAAGAACATTATTAATTAGGTTAATAGTTAAACAATAAGCATTGGGATTTTGGAATCATATCCTTCTCCTCTTGTTAAAGTTTTTTTTTTTTATGTTATTATGCTAATTTAATGAAGAAAGGCCACCTGAGAGCTTATTCACCACTGAGTACACCGGTACACAATACACTGTAAAACCCGATAAGTTCAGTTCACTCAAACTTTTCTTCGAAACTGATTACATAAATTATTTTAATTACTATTAACTTAAATTTTTAAGTTACAAGACTTATTTTTGTAAGTTAATTTGACAAAAAAATTCAAGTTAACCTTACTAAATTTTCCTTGTTCAAAACACAATTTTAATCAAGTTACCTATAGTTAGTTTGTTAAGTTCTTACAATATAATTAAAATAAGTGTATTTTACTTAAAATGTTTTAGTATTTAATACAATACTTTACTTAATTCAAAATTCTAAAATATTGCACCTTTAAGGTGACTATATTTAAATAATTAAACATTTATTTTACATACATGTACTTGAATAGTCAATACAAAAAAATTCAGTTAAAATATTTAGACAGACTGACCGTGTTAAATTGAATTTATTGAACAATGTCAACTTTTATAAAAACAGCAAAAACAAGTCATCAGTCATAAAATTAAAGAGCAGCCTAAAGCAATGATTGCTATAATACCAGACTGTGTAATAAAAAATAAAAGAAACATGTAGCTTTTTTCTGTTCACTTTTACAATTTAAGAGCTTTCAGGTATCAAAAATAGCAATATTGTCAAGTCTCTTTACATTTTATCATTTAAAACAAATCAATCTGTCCAATCCAATAAAAATAAACAGCATGAGTGTAAATAAAAAAAATATAAATCATTGCAGTGACTGAAAAGGTTAATTATTGTACAATTTAGTTTGATAAGTGACTAACAGATTCAAGAGTAAACATCTTGAACACTCTGAGCAGGTATAACAACTAAACACCATCAAGCCTGTAATCTTAAAAATTCTAACAAGGCTATTTTTCTACAACTACAGTTAGAAGAACTTGTATTCTAGTATTCTCTCAGTGTTTTACAGTTTTACTGCCACAACTTCTAAAAGTAAAAATTGTTTAGGCAACCTTAACAAAAAACAAAACCTGGCAAAGAAAATGTGTGTGTGCCAGGCATTTTAATAAAAATTAAAAAAAGGTAAAACAATATTTGAATAAATTAAGTATAGCACTGAATGAAAAAAAAAACAACCTTCAAAAACCCTCACAAAGATAAAAATAGGATCATATCTGCCACCTACCATAATGTTCTTACAGTTCAAATAAAATTCAAGCTTGTTAGTAAGGCTGGATAGTTTTCAGAAACTATTATTGCACACATCCAGTTTTAGTGCAAAAAGAAAGCTAAACTATAACATGAAACAACACTTTTAAAACACAGGTTCAACATGTTGAAATGTCCAAAGTCCAGCAAAAGAATCATCCATATGACACTACAGTTCTGTCAATAAGTCATTTTTCAGACTCAACACTTTGGGCTTTAACTTTTCATCCTCAAGACCCATCAGGACCTTTTGAATAAAGTCAAATGTGTTGACCAAGGTTTTGGGGTACGCCAGATGAAGAGCATATATCAATGCAAATAACATGACAAATCCATCAGCCAGTGTGGGTACGTCAATAATCGTGTTACCCTCAAGTACAACAAAATCTTGACTGGATGGAACATGGCATTCTGTGGATCAGCACCAACTGCAAGAAGTCCAAGTGGTGTGTCCACAACATCTGGTTCCCTGGACTGCCCATCCTAAAGAGAAAAGATAATTAGAATACTGCAACTCTTGTGTACATTTATGTTTTCACATGAAAGGCAGCCATTTACTGTAAAATGTACCTTTTTGTAAAATCAAATTAAAATCATGCTTTTGCCCATCATGTAGCTCATATTATCTAGGTTCTCATTTTATACCACAAGGCACAAGGGCTGTCCCATCTAAACACTGAATAAAGAGATTACGCAACATTTTAATTCTAATTTTACAAGTTTTTTTCCAATGATTTTTTTTTGCCTACCTTAGTCTTTAAGCAAACTACACTGACAAACTTTGCAGGACGTTTGACAATTTCTGACTTAATGACTTATTTTAAGTTTCCATTAGTTTCAAGTAGATCAGGGTGGCCATTTCTGGTTCTCCATATCTGCAATCCAGTATATTTTATATGTTTCCTTGCTTCCACACACCTTCCAGCTAATGGTCAGAATCAACATAGTTAATGTCTGTCCAGCTCTGTGAGTGACAGGCATTTGTATCACATTAATGCTGAAGCAGAGAAGCAGACATAATAAATTGCAGCTCTCCAGGACCAGGATTGACCACCCCAAATTAGATTAATTACTCAGATATTGTATTTGTTACTGTCATTGTACATTGTAAAGATTTTTACTTACATCACAAGTCCTCAGAAAGCTGGAGGTGTCCTCATGGAGATAGGCAGGGAGAGCCTGAAGGACAACTGCACGTCTAACATGAACATCCACTTGTTCCTGCAGAGTGAGAACATCACATTGATGAACAACTCCACAGTTGTTCATCATAATAGTTGAGCAACACTAAATATTGTACAGACATGCATATCAATAAGATATTGTGAGATGTCACTGACCTGGAGGTCGTAGGTTGTGAAGAGCTGGCCTAGGACATCAGACGCCTTCCCTGTGCGTGAAGCTTTCTTCCTGAATATGCTCTGAAGGTGAGGAGTATGTTGGTCCAACACAGCAAAGAAGTGGTTCTTCAAGTTAATATTTGTAATTCTGTGAAACTCTGCACAGATCTGCAAAAACACAAAAGGACTGTGAGTATGTGGCTGAAATCATTATACCATTTTATGAAAAAAAAACATTCACCTGAGATTCCATTTTTAGGGCAGGCCAGCGTTCCAAGATGTCTGCAACTGGCAGGTCATCACTGATTATTTCTTTGCGCCGCAGGGCAAAGGTGCTTTGCATTGACTTTGTGATCAGGATGTGATCTTTGTCAGTCTTTTTAACTTCATCTATAATCTGCAATCTCAGTTGTTCTAGGCTGGCAGCATCTTCCCCTCTTGGAAAATTGGGAGATAATTGAGTTCTGCTCTCTTTGGTCTTTTAATGCCAGTGTGTGCAGCTTGTCTGTTTGATTATTTTACTTCTCTTTCCAGAATTCACTGCTACCTCTTGAAATCCAGCACGACTTAACTTGGCTCGATAATTCCCCATTTTTAAACTTGAGGCTATTTTTCCAGCCATACCACCCTGTTTTAGAGCCTGGCTCTTTCAGACAAGGGTGATGAGTAACAAGTGCCTCTGCTACCACAGAAACCTCTCTTCATTGGGGTATGCTTTGAAACTGTGCATTGTAGCTGCAAGTGCTTCAAGTATGTCATGTTTTGCCCCTGGTTAACTTTAAAGACTTTCCTGTTCTCTGATAAGTACTATTTCCCTCATTAAGTACGAGTTCAACCTCATAAGAAAAAGTGGGCATTGGGAAAACCTGAGGCCACTTATCAATCCTCCTCTGGCGTCATGGCATGGGGCAGTATTATAGTGTCATCCGATGCTATCGAACTTGTATCGCTCTCAGGTCGCACAACCTTTAACACAGCCTTCTGAGGAATTTCTTCGATGTCTACAAGGGAGCAAAGCTGCCCATCAAAGTCTGGGTCTTCATAAGACAGACTAAAATCAAAGTCTAGTTTGAACTTTTCCTGTATCATTCTCTTTAGCTCATCCACAGACTCTGGACGTGTGGATAAAATCATCTTTCTGACAATGTCTGTGGAGATGTGTATATGGAGGAGGAAGTTTTGTGTAGCCATTTCTACTGTAAAAGAGAGAAAAAACATGTTCAAATTTGTAAGTGCATATATTAAGTACTTGTGACTTTTTTGCAATGACAGCATTGCAAAGCTTGCACCTCAAAGCCATTGCATATCTTTTTTTCCCTATATTTAAACAAAACAAACCAAAACACTTGTCATTTAGTCTTCATGAACATACCTAGTGAAATCTCTCCAGATTGGCCAGGTGCCTCAGTTTCAACCTAAAAAAAAAAAAAAACAGAAAATAAAATTAGTTAAAAGATTCCTTAAAAAATTATAGATTTGTCAATTATATAGTCCATTGCAGTATATATAATATAGCACTCATGTGATATATAATAGTGAAAGGAATATTAAAATAAATAGTTAAAGGAAATAATTTAAAAAGCAAGATTTTTATTATTATTTTATTTTATTTTACTTTCTTAATTGTTTTCAAAAGTGCCTTTAACACATTGTTCACGCTGGCGTCTCCAATGTCTGCCAATTGATTCATTAACGTCCAGCTGCTCTATTTCCCTCCTGGATATAGACAGATCCGTCGTTTTACTTCAAAGCTGCATAAGATGCTTTTCTTTCTGTGTGTTTGTGTCTGTCCTGCTGCGGTTAGCCTTCAGAGCTAAAAGCTAACGTTTTCTTCTTGCGATGACCTTGTCCATTTCTTTCTGCGCCCCCTGCTGGTCATTAGCGAAGAAACATCTAGCCATCGTCCACAACGACGCTGAAGTTGGCTTCCGATTCACAGCTTCCGATTCGCGAGAGTATTCCACTGTGTTTTTTGCACTCTGACCACCTAAAAACAGGTCCTGTTCAAAAACTACAGCACCTAGACAGTTCAAACATGGATTAAATTATGCTTTAGACACTAAAGAACAAGTTAAGAATAGTTTCTGATTTGTGAAAGTTTTTACTGATTTGTGAAAATGAGAAATAGGATGATTTTATTGCATTTTTTGCACTCTGACCATTCAAAAACAGGTCCTGTTCAAAAACTACAGAACCTAGACAGTTCAAACATGGATTAAATTATGCTTTAGACATTAAAGAATAAGTGAAGAATAGTTTCTGATTTGTGAAAGCTTTTGGTGATTTGTGAAAATGAGAAATAGGATGATTTTATTGCATTTTTTGCACTCTGACCACCGAAGAACAGGTCCTGTTCAAAAACTACAGCACCTAGAGCTTTCACAAATCAGAAACTATTCTTAATTTATTCGTTATTGTCTAAAGAATAATTTAATCCATGTTTGAACTGTCTAGGTGCTGTAGTTTTTGAACAGGACCTGTTCTTAGGTGGTCAGAGTGCAAAAAATGCAATAAAATCACAATATTTCACATTTTCACAAATCAGTAAAAGCTTTCACAAATCAGAAACTATTCTTAATTTATTCTTTAATGTCTAAAGAATAATTTAATCCTGGTTTGAACTGTCTAGGTGCTGTAGTTTTTGAACAGGACTTGTTCTTACCTGGTCAGAGTGCAAAAAACACAGTGGAATACTCTCGCGTATCGGAAGCCAACTTCAGCGTCGTTCGCCCACACCATTTTACAGGCCACTGGGTTCAAAATTCCCGCCTTACAGACCGGAAAATACAGAAACTCTACATCGTTACACAAGAACAGTTGAACACTTACACTTAAGAAAATGAACAATAATAAAGATACAATATTTTCAAATAAACAGATAACGTTACGTCTTCAGAAAGTGCAAGTTCAAGTTCAAAAAGTAATGTAACCTGTAAAATAACTGTTTCAAGACGGCTCAAAGATGGCTCTCTCACATGTGTTACATACAGCTATTAAAACAATTAAATATTTAGATACTGGAGCAAGCAAAGTGCAAATACACATGAAATTGGAAATATAACTTACCAAATAAATGCGCCCACAGAGAAGGCCAATCCGATGGCGGCAAGTGCTGCAAGAACGGCAGGATAATGTAGCTTCTCAAGGGCTAAAAGCTGCTGCATGCCACCACACGTTCCTACAATGGCCACCACACGTTCCTACAATGGCGTTTAAAATAGTACAGCGGTGATGTTTTTGGCGAAATATGGTTAAACTTACACCGTAACAGCAGTTGGAAAACTTTACCTCAGCCGAAGAAATTTCCGGTAATGAGGAGTACCGAGCGAACTGAAAAACATGGACGACTTTTCAAAACAAGTGGCGGCTGAAGGAAAGAGGTGGAGCACGTATGGTGACGTCATGACGTCATTGATTTTCTGCTCAAATCTTTTGCGTTAATGCTTCTAAAGATACTTAAAATAATTAAGTCATGTGAACTTGAAACCGAAATTTTGTCAAGACAACTCAAAAAAATAGAGTTGAAATAACTTTTATACATTTTTTGAGTGATTACAACTTGTTTTTTTTAAGGAACCTTTACTGTTTGGGTTTACAGTGTAGGCAAGGACATAAACCTTGAACAGTGGCAATTACAATTTGTGAAACTGACTTCTGAAAAACTAGGCAAAAAATAAAAATCCATTTAAAATGTAATTACAAATATTTCTATTCCATGTTAAAATATAAAATGAAACTTTAAACCGAGCCAAACAAAGCACACAGTGCTATTGTTATGGTTACAGCGGATGCTCTACATATAGAATGTATTTAGGTTGTCTTTTGTTTGGGCTTCTCAAAAGAAATGCTTTTGAAAAATGGAAAAAAAAATCTACATTAAAGCATTTGAATGAGTAACAAAAAGAAAATCCTCAACTTGTCTTATTTGGTAAAAGCAAGCATACACTGACACATAGTTTGAACCTCTATTTATAAATTCTTGAAGTAGGAATGTTTTTCTTTTTACCTCATTGTTATCCTTTCCTGAAAAAGTTTTATTGAAATTAAGTCATTTTACTTTATCTCAGATTGTTGTCCATCCTTGCATCATATTTGATGCTAATTAAATTTTAAGACCCCTATCTCATTACCAAGATCAGAATTTACCTTGAAATCCCAGAGTTTGTATGGGATGATTTCTTCAATGTAGTGGATTATCACTCCACAAGGGGTATATGAAACCCCAAAAAATGGCTGCTTCCTTGAAATCACAAAATCACTTTTGGCGGGAAACATTTTGCTATTTAAAAAAAATATGGCAGAAATAGCATTACTTTTTAAATGAATACTTGTTATGTTGAAATATTGCAAAATTTGTTACTAAGAAGGTAATATTGTGTTTAAAAAAAAAAAGTGGACTAAATTCGAAACAGTGGGTAAATAAGTGGGTAAATTTTTTGAACACTCATGTAAACAATTTTAAATCTTTACGGCTAACATTGTTAGAAAAAAACTTCCCAAACCACCAAACATATCATAATAGATACTATCAATATACCGTGATAAAAACAAGTATTGCATTTTTTGGTGTATTTTAAAAGCATCTTAATAAAACAATATCATTTTCTGACAATTCTTAAATGTAGTGGCCTTTACAGGGTTAAATTTCAATCAGTGTTTCTTATTAAAGGATCCTTTATTAACATGTGTCGGCATCAATGATTTATACTTTAGAGTATTACTGTAAATTATTATACATATTATAAAGAACAACCATTGTTTCATCTGCCATGAAAAATAAGACATTTTACCTTGAAAAAGAGAGCCTCAAAAATAAACGAAAGAAAGACAGAGAGGTCATGTCTGCACACATTGCAGCAGTATAAAAAACAAATAAAAACAAAAAAAACACATTCACTTTCTGTTAAACTGTGAGTTAATTTATTACAATACAAAGAAAAAAGAGATTACAAAAACATCTGGTAGCATTGATTCTACGATTTCTGCCTTCTTTGAAGTTTAAATTCTTTTTTAGTTTACTTTCTTGATTGCTAAAAGAACTGTTTCTTCATTTCAGCACACTGTAAACACTATGAACGGCACAATTCTCCGTTTAAAATTGAACCATGTACCATTGAACTGAATTGTGGGTAAAGTGAATCGTTGCATCTCTATTGCACACCATTTTGCCTGATTCACACTGGATCCAAAAGCGGCCGCTTCCATTTGGGGCACTGTGAAGTTCATACCAGATGCGAAGCGCCGCGGTCTTCTGCAGCAGGCTCGCGTCGTGCCGCCATCATTTCAGCATCTGGTCTATTTTGTGCGTGAGTGATCCGCGTCAATTCTGGCATGAAGTTACATCAGAACACATGAAAAAAAAATGATTAATTTTCAATGTATAAACGATTTTTTTACAATAGAATGATGCGATTGACAAAAGATATCATATTTTTGAATCTTAACAGACTGTGGAGATGAAAATTAACACACAAACAGACAATAAACCACAGCTGAGCAGAAGAGCTTGTTGACCATTGAGGAAAAACGTGTCTGGTGTAAACTGGAGGTTAATCGGATACCGCGTGCACTCGGTCCACACACCGCTTCGCAGTGCTTCCGCAATGAGTGTGAAGCAGGCGTTAGGTTTAGGTTTTAAAGTGCCAAACGCGTGATGTGCTAAATTTAAGAAGAATTTATCAAGTGCGGGATTATGCTAGAAAAGGTGTGCTATATTTTAGGTGATATTGAGCACGACAAAGTCTGCATTACTAGAAATTAACATATATCGACAACGCTTGAACCATCCATTAATTTTTGATGATGCGCACTTTTTCTGCATTATCGCGCTTGTATCACGGTCAATTACAAAATAAATACCTTTTCAATCAATCTTAATTACTTTATTCTTGCTATTTTTAGGTTAAATCGCTTTCTTACAAAAGCGGACTATACTCGATTGACTGAAAACAATTGGTTAACATCACCAACTGTAGATTTTCTTAACCTGCAGTGGTCAGGATTTCCTAATTTTTTGATTATATTTTTATTGTGAAACTAATACATATCGAGCATGTATGAAGAACGAAACTGCAGCTTACCCTTCCACCATTTAACGGTTATTCTTTCCAATGTTAAAGAGTAGAATAAATGACTTTGTAGCCCCACACCCATGTTCAAAGGCATTCTTTGAAAAGAAACTCTCTATATGTCTCTTTCTAAAGTCAGATAGCTGCTTTGCAGACCGTTGATGCCCTCACTTAAAATGTGGCTGCGTGAAACAGCAGACGCAGCACCTTCTGCAAATTCAAAGGCGATTCATTTATCTCCAGGCAATTAGAAAGATGGCAGGTAAGAAAAAAGGAGAAGTGATGGAATACGAAAAGCTTTGTAGTGACTCAGAATAGAGATGAGAGAGGCTCTTTAATTCCACCTCTGATTGCTAAGTGGCTTCGTCCATTATCTTTACACAGTGAAAAGCAGAGCACCATAAAGGTAAAATGTGACTCATCCATCCCTGCCTGTTATCACTCTGTGCCGTACTGGAAGCAACCCCCCAACCTGTCAATACCCCCACAGATTGCCACAGTGTCTGCTCAACATGGCCTTAAGAGAGTTCTGTAAGACTTCGTCCTTGTGTGTTCGTCCTGCTGATTTCTTCATTAAATTTGCCATTTTACACCTGTCCAGGTGTATTTGTGCATCTTTAAAAAGTGTGTGTGCATTGAAACATTCTTCGTAAAAATGCGTTTCGGTGTCAAGTCATTTTTTTCTTCCAATCTGAGATGAGGGGGGGAAGTGCGGCTTCTCTCCCTCCATCCTCTACTGCGGTTTTCAAAGAGGTATTGCCTCCCTTATTGCCGCTGAAAAGTCCCATCAGTGCCAGGCGCCCTGATTTATGTTTCTGATCCCCAGCACCTCCAGCTCTTTTCCATTAGACTTTACAATATCCCCCCATTGTTCTGCTCCCCGCGTTATCGGCCGTGCCCAGGCATGTCAGCAGGACCGGCCCTGCACACAACACCGCAGCGCAAGGAGAGCTCGTGGAGGTGGAAACATAAAGCGGTTAGAGGGGAGGGAGCGCCTAGATAATAAGGGAGATAGAAAAGTGGCATCAGGGATGGATGGAAAGAGAGGGATAAAAAAAAGGAGAAGAGTGGGA